>OZ018322.1:142463844-143116344 GCA_963969495.1 Ceratothoa steindachneri
CCGTGTCTAAGGTGGAGCCGCCATGCCGAAGGACTGCCAGGCCACCAGGCGGGAGGGGTGGTCCCAAATGGCGGCGCCTGGCTCTGCCGGGCCTGTAAGCACCTCTTGCAGTGCGGGCTACTGCAAGAGGTGGTGAGCGATTGCGTCCCGTAAAACAAAGAGGGTCACCATGCCCAATGATGAAAAAAAAAACCATCTCCCCTTAATTCCCCCTAAAACAACAGAGCCGCCCTCGTGCAGCTCCACAGAAAAGATGGAGGTCCCCCCCCCCTGTGCTTGCGCAGGGGACCCTCCATACCTCTTTAACCGGAGAGGAGGCTTACTCCTCTCCTACGCCTACGGGTGTAGGGGACTCCCCCTCACCCCCTTCTCTGGAGGTGCTTTCGGGCACCTCCCTATCTCGAGCGGCAGTCCCTCCTTTGCTTTCTAAGGGGACTGCCAAGAAAGCCAGCAGGCAGCCCATTGCCGACCGCCCCTCGTACAAGCGGCTCGGTAGGGCAAACCCCCTTAGGGGGGAGAGGGAAGCCAGGCCCCTTCGGTCGCTTCCCTCAAAAGACCTGCTGGCAAAAATATTAAACCTTGCCGGGGTCAAGGCCTGTGCCTCCCCACTAAAGACTTATGACGCTGCCAAGGGGACCTGCGATGTCCTGGGAGGGGATGGCCAACTGGAGGCCCCTCCTGTGATAGACATGGTCCTTGAGGAAAACCAGCCTCAGAAGGTAGGGCCTTCCATGGGGGGGAATCCGGGCTCGGCGCCAAGCACAGAACCCGAATCCGCCCCTATGCAAGGTCCTCATCAAACGGCTGTAGATTCTCAGGCAGTACAAGGAGGGGAGGGATCTCCTCCGGATGATGCCCCTGCGACCACCAGGACCTTCTCCATTTCGGAGAAGGACCTGGCTGAGGCCGGTCCATCTGGCCTGGGGGCTTCTACCGGCGGGGGTGAGAAGCGGGTTCATTCCCCGCCCTCCTCTCCAAAAAAGAAAAGGACCAAAAAGACGAAGAAGACTCGGGGCTCCTCTCAATCCGCGGGGGCTACGGGGACGGATGGGTCTGCTGCCACTTTGGCAAGCGACCAAGCCAAGATCGGCACATCCGGGCCCTCTGCTTCCCCGGGTACGGAGTTCCCGACGATGACAAAGACCAAAAGTGCACAGGGTGGAGCCTCGATGACATCGGGGCCCCTGATTCAGAGGTTACCTGGCGTTTTCGAGCCCGCTGGCTTCAAACGCTTCCTCGTTATTCGCTCCACTGATGGCAGCATGTTGTCCAAGGGCAACATGATCCATCAGAGGAGAGGATTAGCTAGTGCAATTGGTAGAGAGCCGAAGGTAACCCGTTTCTCGGACGGGAGCCTTCTTGCGAATGCGGCGAATCCCGCCGAGGCGGCCAAGATAAGTGCTCTTCGGACACTTCATGGCACCCCGGTGAGTGTGACGCCGCACTCTACCATGAACTTTGTAAAAGGAGTAGTTTATGCGAGGGAACTCGTTGACTACTCCATAGAAGACATCACCCTAGAGCTGGCCGACCATGGGGCGGTCAAGGTCGAACGTGTGATGAGAAAACAGGGAGGGGCCTCGAGACCCACCCCTACACTCTTCGTCACGTTCGACTGTGACAAGCTCCCTGAGTCGGTGCGTGCCGGTTGGTACCGCTACCGCGTGAAGGCATTCGTGCCACTGCCGCGGCGGTGCTATTACTGTCACCGCTTCGGCCACACGAATCGATCATGTAGACGTGCAAAATCGGGGTCACCCGAAGTCTGTGTAAATTGCTCCAAGGTCGCACACGATTAGTCCAAATCGTGTGTGGCCAAGTGTGTCAATTGCGGAGAGCCGCACCCTGCTTCTTCGAAGAAATGTGGTGCATATCTCCTTGAGAAAGAAATCCTGTCCGTTCAGGCCCAGGATCGACTCTCATTCCGCGAGGCTAAGGACTTGGTCCTGGCGCGCCTGGCTCTGCCTGGGACGTCATATGCCTCAATAGTTAGAAAAGCACCCTCTGCTCCTGGCCCATCCAGGCCAACGAGCACGGTTGTTTCCGCGCCCATTCGGAGCCCTTCTGCGGGCTCTACTACACCCGGGCGCTCCCCTGGTAGAGCTGGCGGCAAAAAGGGTTCACACCCAGCCCCGGCTAAAACCAGGGCTCCCCCCTCTTCCCCCAGCGTGACCGTTTCCCGTAAGGCGTAACGGCCACGCGCCTCCACAGAGTCGTTAGACTCACAGGAGGCAACACCCCTGAAGATGGTCGCTAGGCCATCTTCCGGGGTTCCTAAAGCTGTTCCCCGAAAGGAGGACAGCAACAAAGGAGCTTCGGCCCCGAGGTGGAGCGAGTGGCTCGGAGACGGTGGCTCCTCGAAAAGAGGGCCCCCCGCCTCCGAAGCCGCAACGCCCGCCTAAGGTTTCGAGGCGGAGGGAGGAAAAGACTCGCATGGCGAGCCCAACCTCCCCCAATAAGTCCTCGAAGGCGACAGCGCCTTCAGCGCTTTGTCCGGCCAACAGCGCCCGGGGTTCTGCCCCCGGGAAGCGTACGGCCATTCCCGTGAGGGTCTTCAATTCGAGGAGGGCCCCCGCGTCTCCTCCGAGCTAGGCCTGGAGGGCATATTCCTTCAATGGAATTGCCGTGGACTCCGGGCCAACTGGGAGGAGCTGCGGAGGCTCGTCTCGTCCCGTTCCCCGTTAGCTATTTTTTTGCAGGAGACCATGCTAGGCGCGTGCCCGCTGCCTGCCCTCCCGGGGTATAAGGGTCTTGCGACCCCACCACCGCGGGATGGCCGGGCTGGGGGATGCGCGGTTTACACCCGGCATGATGTCTCCATTCTTCCTTTCTCTTTAGATACCTCCTTTCAGGCAGTGGCTGTGCAGCTGCACCTGGATAGGAGGTATACTATCATTTCTGCGTACATTCCACCCTCAGCTGACTTCGACGCGGGGGACTTCCGCCGCGTCGTGGCACGGTTGCCGAGGCCCTATCTCTTGCTTGGAGATCTGAACGGCAGGCATCCTCTCTGGGGAGATTACTCCATAAATCCCAGGGGACAAGTACTTGCCGATCTGATCGAAGAGCTTGAGATGGGTGTCCTAAACGTGGATGAGTTTACGCATCACTGTCCGAGAACCGCTTCATTTTCTTGCCTTGACCTATCTTTGTGCTCTTCGGATGCACAGCCTGATTTTGATTGGGGGGGTGGTCGATGACCTCCATGGTAGTGATCACTTTCCCATTCAAATATCATTTTCAGGGCAACCGCCGCCTGAGAGACCACCTCGGTGGTGCTTGGCGCGGGCGCGGTGGCCTGCATTTCAGGAAATGACTGAATTCTCTATCTCAGTCGAGGAGTTTAGGTCGGTAGATGAGGCCGTTGAGTTCTTCTCCGGCAACCTCATCGCCGTGGGCCTGACTACTATTCCTAGGACGTCTGGCCGTTTTGCACGCCGACCACTCCCATGGTGGTCGGCCGAGTGTGAGACGGCCTTCAAACAGAAGCGTTATGCCTACATGCGCTATAAGCGCCGCGCGAACGATTTCACTGTCGCTGAATTTCGTCGGGCTAGGGCTAGGTTCCGGTATATTTCGAAGCACGCCCGCCGCTCTTCTTGGCGAGCATACGTGTCTTCACTTAACGGGAAGACCCCTTTAGCTGAGGTGTGGAAGCGAGTCAAAAGGATTCGGGGCAAGTTCTCGCAGGACCCCCCTACCGTTCTCCAGGAGAATGGGACCGCAATCTCGGACCCCGCGTCCGTGGCGGAATCCTTAGCGACCGCTTTCTCCGCATTCTCTAGCCGTGATGCTGCTCCGCCAGCATTCAATGCACGTCGTGATGTCGCGGAAGGCCGCCGGCTGGACTTTACCTCCAGAGGCGGAGAACCCTTCAACGACAAGTTTACTGTGAGTGAGTTGCGTTCCGCTCTCGCTTCGTGCGCGGACACCGCCCATGGTCCGGACGATGTCCCGTACGCCATGCTTTGACACCTGGGTGAGCGAGGCATGGCCTTTCTGTTAGATTTGTTCAACAGGATCTGGGTGGAAGGTCTTCTCCCAGACTCCTGGCGAATCGCTACTGTGCTCGCCTTTCGCAAGCCGGGGAGAGATCACTCTACTCCGACCGGTTTCCGCCCAATCTCTCTAACCTCTTGCGTGTGCAAGTTGATGGATTAATTGGTAAATGTTAGATTAGCCTATTTCCTGGACAGCGGAGGCCATCTGTCTTCTGCACAGTGCGGCTTCCGTAAGTTCCACTCCACGTCGGATGCTCTGCTCCGACTGGAAAGTGCCGTCTGCGAGGCTTTCCTTCGTAGACAGCACTACGCCACGGTGTTTTTTGATCTGGAGAAGGCCTATGATACCGCATGGCGATACGGTATCATGGAGACTCTCCACACGATGGGGGCGAGGGGACGCCTCCCAATGTTTATATCTGAATTTTTGCGAGATCGTCGATTCCGCGTACGGGTGGGGGGAGCCCTCTCCGGCCCAAAGGAGCAGGAAGAGGGTGTCCCGCAGGGAAGTGTCCTCAGTGTCACACTCTTTGCCCTGAGCATCAACGGCATCACCTCGGTGCTGCCGGAAGATGTTCTCGCTACGCTCTACGTGGACGACCTTTCGATCTCTTTTGGCGCGGCCCAGATGCCAACTCTGGAGCGTCGATTCCAACAGTCATTGAACCGCGTCTCTCGCTATGCCGAAACGCACAGGTTTCGGTTTTCTTTGGCCAAGACTAAGGTGGTGCACTTCTGCCGCCATCCACGGCTTCACCCCGACCCAGATTTGTTTCTAAATGGGGTGCGCCTGGATGTGGTTGAGTCGCACCGTTTCCTTGGTCTTGTATTCGACCGACGCCTCACCTGGGAGGCTCATATTCGCAGCCTTAGGGTCTCTTGTACCCGCGCCATGGACATTCTCCGTTCCGTGACGTTCAGCGCTTGGGGCGCTGATAGGGCTTCCGCCTTACTTTTTTATCGATCCTTTGTTCGCTCGAAGCTCGACTACGGATGCGAGTTTTATGCATCCGCAGCCGAGCGTTTATTGCGGAAGGTGGATTCGATCCACCACACCGGCCTTCGCCTTGCGACCGGTACCTTCCGCACTTCCCCCATTGAGAGCCTGTTGGTCGATGCTGGGGAGATGCCACTCGCTCTGCGCCGCGTGCAGTGCATCACTCGCCTGTACGCGCGAGCCCGGTGCCTCCCTCAGTCGCCAACAGCTCTCACTGCATCCGCAGCTGATCTCGATGGTGCCTATGCCGCCGAGAGACGCCAGTCATACCCTAAGCCCTTTGGGTTTAGGGCCAGGAAACTCCTTCGAGAGCTAGATATAGCTCTCGGGCCGGTGGCGCCCCTTGGTTTTGCCCAGGACGCCACCCTGGAGGGTACCACATTTGGCTATTTGTCGCCACGCCTCTGCTCCCAAAGCTTGTACTGCGCCGGAAGTATTGCGTTCGACCTTTTTGGAGCACACATCGTGTCACGCTGGTACCGTGCCAGTGTATACGGATGGCTCCAAGTCCCAAGAGGGGGTCGGCTTCCACGCCGTATCCCCTCTGTTTGAAGTCAGCGGGGCTCTACCAGGCGCTGCGTCTGTCTTCACGGCCGAGCTGGTGGCAATACACCACTCAGTACGGGAGATTACGCGACGTGCCCGGTTCGGAGACCGGATTGTGATCTATAGCGACTCACAAAGCGCCCTGAGTGCTCTCGGGGCATTGGAATCTCCGCATCTCCTGGTTGGCGAAATCCGTGACGCCACGGTTTTGGCGAGCCGGGCAGATGTCGAGATTATCTTCTGCTGGGTTCCTGGACATGTAGGAATTGCGGGGAATGAGGGCTCTAAAGAGTCCGCGAGGACTCTGCGACCGGACCAGCGTTTCGCTCTTCCTCACACTGACTACATGGCAGGAATACGGGCAGCTCTTCGGACTGCTTGGCAAAGAAGATGGGAGACGGTCGAGGGGAACTTAAAGTTGCGTGCCATTGCGCCGCGACTGTTCCCATGGACCTATCCCCCAATGCCGCGGCGGCTTCAGGTTGCTTTCTGTCGTCTTCGAATCGGACACACTCGTGTGACGCATCGCTACTTGATGGAGCGCTCGCCTGCGCCCTATTGCAACGACTGCGTCGTCCCCCAGACTGTTCGGCACATTCTTGTTGAATGTCCCAGTCTGGGTGATCTTCGCGCACGATACCTGTCCCGGTACCGGGATGGGCGGGGTCGCTACCGCCTGTCCCTTGTACTCGGGACGAGTGCGTGCACCATGACTAGTGGACTTATTGACCTTTTGGGGGAGGCTGGCCTTCTCCCTTTCATTTAACACAGTTTAATTGTTGTTGTTGTTTTTATTGCTTTTTTATTGTTATTTCGTTTTATTGTTTCCTGTTTAATTTTTAAAGTAGCCTAGAACTAGGCTGTTTGTTTACGGCGACTAATGCCTAAGTCGGCAGTCGCCAGATAGCCGCTTAATTAAAAAAAAAAAAAAATATTTCAACATGAACCATCAAAAACAATGGCTTAGCCCCAATAAAAAACCACTTCCACGATTAAAGCAAGGATTTTATCCACGAAAGATGAGGCTGTGTGTGTGGTGGGATTGAGAAGGTATCATTCTTTCTGAGCTCCTTGTGAACAATGAGATTGTTAATGCAGAACTCTCTTCAACAAATGTATCACCTCCCTGAAGCTATTTGTGAAAAATGACCTCATCAACGTTTTGGAGTCCTTCTGCAACACGACAATGCTCCTCCTCACATTGCCAATATAACAAAAGACGCCATCCAAATGTTTAATTGGGAAATCCTGCTGCATCCTCCATATTTGCCAGACTTGGCTCCATAGGATTTCCATCTGTTCCCATCGCTCTCCAACAATTTGCACGTTGTTTTGTTCAATACTGATGTGGAATTAAGAACCTGGTTAGATGAATTCTTCAAGTCAAAATCCAGAGATTTTTATTGCAGAGGCATCGAAAAACTAGTTGAATGTTGGGAAGAAGTCATAAATAACAATTAAAAATGAGTTTTTTCTAAAATTGTTAATGGTAATGCATAAATTTGATAAAACCGCAAGAACTTATTCCTCAACCCAATATAATATAATTATTAAACTAAGTAATTATTAATATTTTATAAAAATAGAGATGGCTATTCTTTTTCTATGTTATTCTAATCCTTGTAGCATTTGTTTTTGGAAAAAACCCAAGATTTAAAAACCCCCAGAATAAAACCCGGGTTTTATTGGGCCTTTTCAAAATTTTGTTTTTTTTTGCCAACCCTGCTGGGGAGATGCCACTCACTCTATGCCGCGCACAGTGCATTATTCGCCTGTATGCATGAGCCCAGCGCCTCCCTCAGTCGCCATAGCTCTCACTGCATCTGCAGCTGATTTTGACGGTGCCTATGCCGCCTAGAGATGCCAGTCATACCCGAAGCGTTTTGGGTTTAGGGCTAGGAAACTCCTTCGAGAGCCTGGTATAGCTCTCAGGCCAGTGGCGCCCCTGGTTCTGCCCAGGACGCCATCCTGGAGGGACCACCTTTGGCTATTTGTCTATGCCTCTGCTCCCAAAGCTTGTACAGCACCGGGAGTATTGCATTCAACCTTTTGGGAGCACCCCTCATCCCTCGTGTCATGCTTAAACTGTGCCAGTGTATATGGATGGCCTCAAGTCCCAAGGGTAGGGGGGGGGGGGGCTTCCACGCCGTATTCTCTCTGTTTGAAGTCAGGGGGGCTATGCTAGGTGCTGCATCTATCTTAACAGCCGAGCCGGTTGCAATACACCACTCGATATGAGAGATAATGCGATGTGCCCATTTCGGAGACGAAATTATGATTTATGGCTACTCAAAAAGTGCCCTGAGTGTTTTTTCTTCCTTTTTTTGGGCTATATATATATATATAAAAAGCTGCCAAGCCTGCATACTTATTAATATTTTGTTCAATTTCTAGTCATAGCTGCATTTATTACAAGGGGCAGTCAATAAGTTTTGTGAATCGGTTGGGCAAAACAGAGGAAGGGGGGTGGCTGTTTGTGGGGGTGTTAGAACAAGTTATGACAAGTCAGGACCTGCAGCCGCACGCTCCTGCCTCGTCTATTTAAGAAGCAGTAGCTGATCGCAGATCATCAGTCACAAATTTTTCAACAATGGAGAAGGTTGAGCAACGTGCAGTGATCAAATTTTTGCAAGAATGCAAAAGAAATCCATGAATGCATGGTTGCAGTGTACACTGACACTGCCCCATCCTATGTAACCATTGCTCACTGGAATAGGGAGTTCCGCCATGGTCGTGAGTCCCTTGAAGATGCCCCCTGTCCAGGATGCCCATCAGACGTGACCAATGTGGCCTGTTTGGAGAGGATGATCCTTGAAAATTGATGGGTGAAGGTCAAAGAAATCGAGCGAGAACTTGGAATATCACATGGAAGTGTTATCAACATCATCCACGACAATTTGGCCATGACCAAGGCCTCTGCCCGTTGGGTCCCTAGAAACCTCACGAAACCTCATGCCCCATGGCCAACTTCAACGTCGTCAAAGTTTGGAGGAGCTGCTGCTCCTGTACAACCAAGACCCAGCGGGATTCGAGTCACGCATAGTGACAGGTGATGAAACGTGTGTCCATCACTAGGATCCCGAGACCAAGCTCGAAAGCATGGCCTGGAAGCACAGGGGCTCTCCGACCAATCAAGTTCGGGACCCAACCCTCAGCTGGGAAGATCATGGCCACCATCTTCTGGGATTCTGAGGGAATGTTGATGGCGGACTATGCACCTCGTGGAAGAACCATCACAGGCCAATATTACACCGAGAAACTGGCTGAAGAAATGCATCCGTCCGAAGTGGCACGGAAGTTGACCTGAGGTGTCCTTCTCCTCCATGACAATGCCCCTGTCCACAAGGCTAGAGTTGCACAAGCTGCCCTGCGCGAGTGCGGATTCAAGGAGCTCAACCATCCCCCCCCCTACAGTCCAGATCTGGCCCCTAGCGACTCCTTTTTATTCCACCAGCTCAAGGCTGCACTGCGTGGATGCCAGTTTGGGGACAATGAAGATGTCCAGCTCACCGTCCAGGAGTGGATTGAACAGCAGTCGGGAGATTTCTGGTTGTCCGGAATCCAAAGCCTCAGGGACAAGTGGCGCAAGTGCATTGAAGTCGAGGGTAGTTATATTAAAAAATAATAAAACACTTTTCCTCATATCTCGTTTCCTTATATCCAAATTGCATCTTTTCTTCAGATACACATTACACTACTTTTTTAGCTGTGCTCTATGAACTGAAACTAGATCACTATGAGAGGCAAATTTCAAAGAATATTCTGTGCAATAATTTTCATGTAAATTAAGAGTTATTTAGTGGAAAATATAGATTTTGTTATTGAGTTTTGAAAGCTACTATGTGAGTGTTTCAGAAAGTAGACTATAGTGTCTAATAGTTTAATCAAACTCAAAATTTCTCTTTTCCCTAAAGTTATTTGTAAAGACAAAGAAGATGAAAATAATCTATTATATATAGAAGTTTAAAGGAACCTGGTATATGAAAGAAGATTTTCTACCGGAAAATTATCGTGAATTTATAGATTATTCAGACACAAATCTCAAGGCAATTATGGATATAGACATGAGTAATGAAAAGAATTTATTTGCTGAAGAAATTTTGGATAATAAAACAGTGAGTTATGTTTTCGGATATCTACTATGATTAAGGAAGACTGACATTGATTCATCTTTTATTAATTTACTCTTTGTTGTGAAAGTGGCTTTGCTCCTTCTATTGCTACATTTTCTGTCATAAATTTGTCTGCAATATTTGCCCTAGAAAAATACAAATAATTTAAGAACAAACAAAATAAATTTTATTCAAAGAACATGTGCCAAATTCTGTATTGGTTTCTTTTTGATCCTGAAATCTTAATGTAGAATCACGCTACATTATTAATTTACCGAATGGGGCCGTTTCAAACTTGATATAGACTCGTTTGGGATTTCTTCTTTATACACATTTCCATTTTACCTGCTTTCTGTTGTTGCCTTTTTCTTTTTATTTTTGTTGTTATTTTAAAGTAGCCTAGTACTAGGCTGTAGTGGTGAGTACGGTGACTTGTGCCCAAGAAGGCAGTTGCCAGATGGGCTCCTAAGAAAACAAAAAACCCACTTTGTCACTAACCTATTTTTACCTTTTTGCCTGGTAGAAATATTCTCACAGGCTAGTCACTGACCAGCAGCATTTATCCCTGGTTGGGTCCTGAGGGAGGATGATGGTGGTTTACCTAACACTTTTGGTTCTGATTATGGTGGTGGTTGTTTTTAACATGTATGCATTCTTCCCATCCTTTTCTTTTTCTACTGACCCTTTTCTTATCTTTTTAGCTTCCCTTCAAGTGGATGTTGTGTGTAGCATGGAAAACCTTGTTGGGGTTAGCTAGCATTTTGAGGAGAATGTTCTTCCTTGCCCTAATTCCTGCAGGAGGATGTAGAGTTATATACCTTGCACATATTTTTATTTTCTCTAGCTTAAAATCTTTCAACTTCCTTACAAACTTTGCACTCTGCTGACTAACACCCCGTAAGGGGCGCGGCGATTTGCCTTCCTGGCCACTGTGCTGACGGGACTCAGCGCCCCATCTGGCCCCATCTTAGCCTCTTCTCCTTATTTCAGACAGCCTGTATTTCTCTCCTACTTCCTCACTTCCCCTACAACCTCTCTCGCAACTTTCTCTGGTCCGCCTCTATTTTCTCAGGGTAGATGCTGACCTTCTCAGCCAACTATCCCAGATCGGGGGGGGGGGGCAATGTTCCCTAACCCCTGAGCTCCGGTTTGGGATGGTGTTGTTTTAACAACCTGCTTCATCCCCACCCATACTTTCCTCACATCCCCTTTCCTTCTCACTTCACACTCTATCAATTTTACGCCACGTCCAAGGTGGAGCCGCCATGCTGAGGGACTGCCAGGCCACCAGCCGGGAGGGGTTATCTTAAATACAGAGAGGAAGCTTACTCCTCTCCGCCCACGGGTGTAAGGAACTCCCCCTCACCCCTTTGTCTGGAGTGGCCTTCAGGCACCTCCCTTTTTCCAGCAGCAGTCTCCCCCTTTACTTTCCAATGGGACTGCCAAGAAAGCCAGCAGGCAGCCCATAGCCAACCGCTCCCCATTGAAGCGGCTCGATAGGGCAAACCCCAAGCCAGGCCCCTTTGGTCGCTTCCCTCAAAAAACCTGCTGGCTAGAATACTAAACCTAGCGAGTAGCAAGGCCTGTGCCTCCCAAGACAAGACTAATGACACTGCTGCTAATAGGACCTGTGATGTCCTGTGGGGAGTTGGCCAAATGGAGGCCCCACCCAAGATAGACATGGTCCTTGAAGCAACCCAGCCTTCCATGGGAACGAATCCGGGCTTGGCACCAAGCACCGAACTCTATTCCGCTCCTATGCAAGGTCCTCCTCAAATGGCTAGGGTTTCCAAGGCAGTACAAGGAGGGGAGAGATTTCCTCCTCCGACCGGTGCTCCTACGACTGCCAGGACCTTCTCCATCTCGGAGAAGGACCTTGCTGAGGCCAGTCCATCTGGCCTGGGGGCTCTTGCCAGTGGAGGGTAGAAGCGGGTTCATTCTCCACCATTCTCGCCTAAAAAGAAAATAAAAAGAGGGGGGGGGCCTCCTCTCCATCCTCAGGGGCTGCGGGGACGGATGGGTCTGCTGCCATTTCGGTAAGCGTCCGAGACCGAGCCAAGATCGGCACATCCAGCCCCTCTTCCCCCTCCCCCCTGGGATGTGGAGCCCCTGACTATGACAAAAAATGCTAGAGCGCAGAGTGGAGCCTCGATTACATCGGGGCCCATCATTGAGAGATTACTCAGCGCTTTCAAGCCCGCTGGCTTCAAACGCTTCCTTGTTATTTGCTCCACTGATGGCACCGTGTTGGCTAAGGGCAACATGATCCATCAGAGGAGAGCTTTAGCTAGTGTGATTGGTAGAGAGCCGAAGGTGACCTGTTTCCCAGACGGTGAATGTGGTGAATCCCTCTGAGGCGGCCAAGATAAGTGCACTTCAGACACTTGATGGCACCCCATTGATTGTGATGCTGCACTCTACCATGAACTTTGTGAAAGGAGTAGTTTATGCGAGGGAACTCATGGACTACTCTATAGAAGATATCACTCTAGAGCTGGTCTACCACGGGGGGTCAAGGTCCAGCATGTGATAAGAAAACAGGGAGGGGCCTCGAGACCCACGAGAAAACAGGGAGTGGCCTCGAGACCCACCCCTAAACTTTTCATCACGTTCGACTGTGACAAGCTCCCATGCATGCCGGTTGGTACCGCTACCGCGTGAAGGCATTCGTGCGACTGCTGCACAGGTGCTATTAATGTCACCACTTTGGCCATATGAATTGCTCATGTATATGTGCAAAGTCGGGGTCACCCAAAGTATGTGTAAATTGCTCCAAGGCCACACACGATAAGTCCAAATTGTGTCTGGCCAAGTGTGTCAATTGCAGTGAGCAGCACCCCGCTTCTTCAAAGCAATATAGTGCATATCTCCATGAGAAAGAAATCCTGGCCGGTCAGGCCCATGATCAACTCTCATTCTGCGAGGCTAAGGACTTGGTCCTGGTGTGCCTGGCTCTGCCTGGGATGTCTTATGCCTCAATTGTTAGAAAGACACCCTCTGCTCATGGCCCATCCAGGCCAATGAGCACGGTTGTTTCCGTGCCCATTTGGAGCCCCTCTGCAGGTTCTACTCAACCCGGGCGCTCCCATGGTAAAGCTGGCGGCACAAAGGGTTCACACCCAGCCCCGGCTAAAACCAGGGCCTCCCTTCTTCCACCAGCGTGATCCTTTCCTGTAAGGCAAAACAGCCATGCTCCTCCACCGAGTCGTTAAAACTCACAGGAGGCAACACCCGTGAAGTTGATCACCAGGCCATCTTCCGGGGTTCCTAAAGCTGTCCCCCGAAAGGAGGACAGCAAGAAAAGAGCTTCGTCTCCTTCGCCCACGCCTAGTGGTGGACCGAGTGGTTCGAGGCGGAGGGAGGAAAAGACTTGCATGGTGAGCCGAACCTCCCCCAATAAGTCCTTGAAGGTTACAGTGCCTTCAGGGCCGTGTCTGGCCAACAACGCCCGGGGTTCTGCCTCCGGGAATCGTACAGCCATTCTGTGAGGGTGTTCTGTTTGAAGAGGGGCCCCTGTGTCTCCTCTGAGCTAGTCCTGGAAGGCATATTCCTTCAATGGAATTGTGGTGGACTCCGGGCCAACTGGGAGAAGCTGCGGAGGCTTGTCTCATCCCGTTCCCTGTTAGCTATCTTTTTGCAGGAGACCTTGCTAGGCGCGTGCCCCCTGCCCGCCCTCCCGAGGTTATAAGGGTTTTGTGACCCCACCACCACGACATGGGGGGGCGGGCTGGGGAATGCGCGGTTTACACCCGAGAACCGTTTAATTTTCTTGCCTTAATCTATCTTTGTGCTCTTCAGATGCACAGCCTGATTTTGATTGGGGGGTGGTTGATGACCTCCATGGTATGATCACTTTCCCATTCAAATATCATTTTCAGGGTGGCTGCCGCCTGTGAGCCCACCTCGTTGGTGCTTGGTGTGGGCGCTGTGGCCTGCATTTCAGAAAATGACTGAATTCTCTATCTCATTTGAGGAGTTTAGGTCGGTAGATGAGGCTGTTGAGTTCTCCAGCAACCTCATCACTGCGGGCTGATTACTATTCCCAGAATGTGGTTTTGCATGCCAACCACTTCCGTTGTGGTGGGCTGAGTGTGAGATGGCCCTCAAACAGAAGCGTTATGCCTACATGCGCTATAAGAGCTGCCTGAATGATTTCACTGTCGGGCTAGGGCTAGGTTCTGGTATATTTCGAAGCACGGCCACAGCTCTTCTTGGCGGGCATACATGTCTTCACTTAATGTGAAGACCCCTCTACCAGATGTGTAGAAACGAGTCAAAAGCATTTGTGGCAAGTTCTCGCAGGACTTTCCCTCTCATTCTCCAGGAGAATGTGACTGCATTCTTGGACCCCGCATCTGTGGCGTAATCCATCGTGACTGCTTTCTCTGCATTCTCTAGCAGGGATGCTGCTCTGCCAGCATTCAATGCATGTCATGATGTTGCAGAAGGCCGCTGACTGGACTTTACTTTCAGAGGTGGAGAACCCTTCAACGACAAGTTTACTGTGAGTGAGTTGCGTTCCGCTCTTGCTTCATGCGTGGACCGGTATCTTCCGCACTTTTCCCATTGAGAGCCTACTAGTTGATGCTGAGGAGATGCCACTCGCTCTATGCCATGTACAGTGCATCATTCGCCTGGACGCGCGAGCCCGGCGCCTCACTCAATCGCCAACAGCTCTCACTGCATCCGCAGCTGATTTTGACGGTGCCTATGCCGCCGAGAGACGCCAGTCATGCCCTAAGCCCTTTGGCTTTAGGGCCAGGAAACTCCTTTGTAAGCTAGGTATAGCTCTCGGGCCGGTGGCCCTCCTGGTTCTGCCCAGGATGCCACCCTAGAGGGTACCACATTTGGCTATTTGTCAGCATGACTCTGCTCCCAAAGCTTGTACAGCGCCGAGAGTATTGCGTTCGCCCTTTTTGGAGCACACCTCATGTCATGATGGAACTGTGCCAGTGTATTCGGATGGCTCCAAGTCCCAAGAGGGTGTCGGCTTCCACACCGGATCTCCTTTGTTTGAAGTCAGCGGGGCTCTTCCAGGTGCTGCATCTGTCTTCATGGCTGAGCTTGTGGCAATGCACCACTCGGGTATGGGAGATTACCCGACATGTCCGGTTCGGAGACTAGATTGTGATTTATAGCCACTCACAAGGCGCCCTGAGTGCTCTCGGTGCATTGGAATCTTCACACCCTCTTGTTCGCGATATCTGTGATGCCACAGTTTTAGTTAGCTGGGTGGATGTTGAGATTATCTTCTGCTGTGTTCCTGGACATGTAGGAATTGTGGGGAAGGAGTGCACCGATGAGGGCACCAAAGAGTCCGCGAGGAACGGGCGACCAGACCAGAGTTTGACTCTTCTACACACAGACTACATGGCAGGAATACGGGCAGCTCTTCGGACTGCTTGGCAAAGAAGATGGGAGATGGTCCATGGGAACTTAAAGTTGCGTGCCATTGCGCTGCGACTGTTCCCACGGACCTATCCCCCAATGCTTCGGTGGCTTCAGTTCGCTTTCTGTCATCCCTGAATTGCGCACACTGGTGCGATGCATCGGCATTTGATGGAGCGCTCACCTGCGCCCTATTGTGACAACTGCGTCGTCCTCCATACTGTTCGGCACATTTTTGTTGAATGTCCCAGTCTGGTTGATCTTCGCGCACTTTACCTGTCCTGGTACTGGGATTGGCGGGGTTGCTATTGCCTGTCCCTTGTACTCGAGACGAGTGCATGCACATTGACTGGTGGACTTCTCCCTTTTATTTAACTAGTTTTTCTTGTTGTTTTCTTTGTATGCGGCATGTTCCTGCACTTGGGGGACCACCCCTCAATGCCGGTGCTTGCTTCCTCCATGTTGTGATTTTCCCTTGTTATTGTTTTTCATTCTTCTTTTAAAGTAGCCTAGTGCTAGGCTGTTGTGAGTGCAGCGACTTGTGCCCAAGTGGGTAGTTGCCAGATAGGCTCATAAAATTAAAAAAAAAAATGCTGACTAACATGTGCATACACCTTAATCCTTTTAAACCTCTTCCATTTTAATTTCCATATTTTGCTTCTTTTGTCTTGGGATTTGTCACATCAAGCTGTACTATCCTTTTTTTCATTTACTTTTATTTATGCATTTTTCCTTGTGATGTTCTTTTATTACTTTTACATTTTCTTGTATATATATTTATCTCTGCTCATTTAATTTATAATTAAACTATATACCTATATATTTTTATTTTTAGTTTTGTTTTTCATGCTGATATGCACATGCCAGCTGTATGGTCACTTCTACCCACCCTGCATTGTGTTGCTCACTGTCTCCCCTCCCCCAACCCCATATATGTTACTTGATTACTGTATTGACTGCCCCTTGGTACACAAAAAACCTCAACCTGCTGCCTCTTCCCACTTACAGAAAGTTGAAGGTTCACAATTTGCTAAAATGTTTTGCAATAACTCATAGGGGTTACTCCTTGAACCACTTGCGACAAGTTTTTAACTCTGACTCTATTACCCCCACTTCTCCCCCTTGCCTGACACCTCTACAGTGATGCTTGCCCCACTTGTCTCTATGGTGTCTTTAAATTGCTGTGCGCTGAGTTTAAAATGGAAGATTTTATCTCCAATAAAATTATATCATATAAAATTGAGGTTGTTGTTGTGGTTTCCCTGGCTCTGTCATTCCAGGAAGCCCACACCTCGCAGGTAGGACACCACACTGACTGGATCTGACCATTAGTGATGGACATGTGAAATGTTGTGTTGTTGTCTGAGAGCTGCCAAGTTAGGGCAATCTGCTATGAGATGCATGACTGTGTGGGGACTAAATTGGCAGAGTGGACAGAGATCTGTATGTGTGTTTACTATGCAGTGGTGACTGGTGGTGTCTACAGCAAAGTCGTTTAAGATGTACTCTCTCTGACCGTGAGAGTTGCGTTTCTGTGCTGCTTATGTCAGGTGGGTGGGTGTTGAGTATTTTGTTGTGAGGGAGATTGTTCAGTGCTTGCCTGGTGAGGTGTGTGTGAATGTTCTTTTTCCTGCTTTACATTTGCAGGTTGTGGTATGGTATTTAGGTATTTGTGTAATATCTGTGTTGTGTGTTTACTATTTGTCTGTGGGTGGGTAGGTGTGGTTTCGTAGATAGTGACAGGGGCTGTTTGTGTTGTTTACAACAGATGCTAGGAACTGTGTGCCTCTCATGTTCCGATGTTGTTTTATAGTTAGTACCTTGGTTTCAGCATGCAGGTGTTCTATGGCTGTTGTTTTTGTGCCACCAAGTATGATTCTAAGTGCAGTGTTTTGTGTGATTTGTTTAGCTGTGTGTTGGATATGACAGGGGCCCAGGCAGGGATGGTATAGTCTATTTTGGACCATATGTGTTGCTTGTATACTAGAGTGTTTCTTTGTGTTGTCCAAAAGTTGTACTTGTTAGTGCCCTTAGTGCAATAAATCTTGGCCTGCATTTTGTGATTATGTTGTTTGTGTGGTGTGAATGACATGGATGTATTGCATGTGATTTCAAGTATTTTTGTTTCATGTGTGTGGGGTATTATGGAGCTGTTCAATGTTGCTGTTGGTCTGTGTTTATGTTCTTTGTTGTGACTTGTGAGAAGTGTACTAGTGGACTTGGTAGGTGCTACCTTGTCTGTTTTGTGTTAACTAGTTTTCTAGTTGTGTAATGTAGGCTTGAACTTGTGTGGAGCATGTGTCTGCATCAGTGTGTATTGATATGATTGTTCAGTCATCTGCATATGATGATATGTATATATTGTTTGGTAGTTTTGGTATGTCGTGCATGTATAAATTGAAAAGTGTGGGGCTTAGGACAGAGCCTTGTGGGACTCCATTAAGGAAGTTTCTAATAGCTGATGACTCGCCATTGTAGTGTACGAATGATTTTATTCCTGATAGGTAGTTGGCTAACCAGTGTTTGGTGTTGTTGTGTAGTGTTGTGTTGTAAATTTTACTTATGTCTATTGTTACTAGCAGTGTTCTGTGTGGTGGTCATCTGGAGTTGATGCCATCTCGTACTGTTTGTAGGAGATTGGTGAGTAGTGTTGTGGTGGAGTGGTCCGGTCTCTAGCCATGTTGTGTGGGTGACAGTGGAATATGTGGTGTCATTTTACATAGGAGAAGGTGTTCTACGACTTTGGATGGTGTGCAGAGTAATGTTATGGGTCTGTATGATGCTGCTTCTGTGGGTGTTTTGTTTGGTTTGAGTAGTGTGATGACTTTACCTAGTTCCCAAATGTTTGGAAACTAGGTGTTTGAGATGTATGTTGGATATGTTATCAATGCCCCCAGCTGATGAGTTTTTAAGTTGTTGTATGATGTGTGCAGTGTCTTCTGTTGTGGCAAGTGTTACTGTGTAATCTAGTGGGAAGTCTAGTTTGTGTCTGTATATATGTCTGTCTTCTTTGAGTTTGGGAAGCTGGCTAATTTTAGAGTAATGTGTTATTAAAATGTTGGCCTGTTGTTAGTTCTTGTATACGGTTTGTTGTGTTTTGTGTGTATGGGGTGGGTGTGTCATGTAAATTGTTGCATTCCCTTATAAGTCTGTTGATATCTGGTAAGAAGTTAGGGTTATAATGTTTTCTGTTGCCTTTAGGGATGTGTGCTTTGTCTGCGTTTATTATGTCATTGAACTGCATGGTTGTTCTGTTTAATATCGGTGTTGATGTTATGTGTGTACGATTTAGCTCCTGAAAACAATCTTTGGTGGTTTCCCGAAAACCAGGCAGCTTGCTTGTATTTGGTGCTGATATGGCGAGTGTGTGAGAATGTGTCTGTTGTGGTACGCAGTGTGAGGATGATTGGGAGGTGATCTGATGACAGGTCTGTTACAGTTTTCCATGTTAAGGAAGGAGCTAGGTTTGGTGAGCAGAGGTAGTTTGCATCAGTGAGACATGTGGAAGGCCTTCTATAAACTTTACTTTCGTGGCTTCTACACCCACTAGATACACTTGCCCACACCATTCTAGAACTACCAAGATAGGTGGTCAATCAAGTCAGTATTAATGCTGCTAACTTTCTCTTGCTCAAAGTTATAAACACAGAATACCTGCCTACCATCAGCAGTGGTGGATCCAGGATAAAAATGGGGGGGGGGGCTAACCTGAATTCCTCCCTCTGGCAAGTATGAAAAAAAAAGACTAATTAAACATTAATAATGGTTATCTTACACAACATTGATAATAAATAACAGTATATCACACAGGAGTGAGTACTAACTATCAGATAAAAAAAAATCCACACAGAAAATTAGAATGTAGTTTTTGGACATCAGCTAAGGAATAATACTAATTTAATAATTATTTTTTAGATTTTCCTATATTTTATTCATGTATCATATGAGGTACATTCAATCACAATGGTTTAAAAATGTTTTTTATATTATTGCATAACTCTTGACTAACTGGGTGATCTTCTCAATGTCGTTTTCTTAAACTCCTCCGCCCTCTTGCGGTATTCTGTAACTTCAATATCACCCAAAACATCGCCTCACATAAATGCACCTTTTTTGTCTTTAAACTTTTTTCACTCACAATTTGTCACTTTCCCCACCCACACCAAAAACAATATTTTTAATCATGTTTTCTCCTACTAATCAGTTAACCAACACTGTCGTGGACCCCTCAATTCTATTTCTGATCACTTTATTATTCAATTCAGTTTAACTCTTATCTTCTCAACCTAACCTCCCAATGGTTCTGTCACATGGTCATACCACCAGAGTGTCTCCTCCTTTGATTCTGGGCTAATGTCTCAGGATCTTGCCTCACTTATCCTGGATATCCTCACTGTTTCCCCCATCTTTTAACCACAATATATCTCTCCACTTCTGTTTGCAGTCACTCTCCTCCTACATAGACACTCACACTCGCCTTCATCTTGCCTCCTCTCATAGATCTCACACCCATTTATTCTCCAACGTTGCTCCTTGATGCCAAAAAACACAGAAGAGCATGTGAGAGGTACCCTTGTTCTTGCCACATCTGAGGCATAGGGATGAAGCAAGTTTCTCTTGCAACTTATATAAAACCCTCTTGCAATCCTCCTGTGAGGCCCATACCCATAAAATCCTTGATGAAAACAAGCAAAATTCTCATACACATTTCAAGCTCTATTTTCCAAGCTACCTGAAACTCATCTCATCCACCTTCTGTGTCCTTCATCCCATCTTCATCTGTTCCCCCCCTTACACTATAACCCCCTTATTCCACCTCCCAATCCCACTTCACTCACTCTAGTCTCCCTTGAAGAAATTGCCTCAATATTCTGCTCATAGGAAAAAACTTCTCTCCGCTTGACACTTTCACACCAGTCTCTTATGTTTAATTCCTACCAGACCTCCTACTACACCTACTGGGTATCTTCAACGCCTTCTGACTTTAACCATGCTGCTGTTCATCTGATCTTAAGAAGCAAAATTTTGACCCCAATAATCCTTCTAATTATTATCCTATCCTTCAACTTCCATTCCTATCCAAGGCTCTTGAGAGGGAAGTAGCTGTCCACATCACTGAAGACATATCCTACTCCAGCATTGATAAAAGTTTCCAGTCTGGTTTAAAGGCAGGTCACAACTTTCTTCTTTGAGACTGATTGACTCTGCTGCAAGGCCAAACTGGGAAGCCTTCAAATTCCAGTGCTTCTGATCTCTCTGCAGCATATGACACTGTTGACTGCTCCTTTCTTCTCCATCATCTTTGAGACTTCTTGGATGTCTCTGGAATTGCTCTAAGCTGTCATCTCATATGCATTCTGTTCACATCAGTGCTGAGGTCTCTCAGCCAGCTGCCATGTCTTATGGTATTTCTCAGGGCTCTCTCCTTGGCCTGCTCCTGTGTCATCTATATTAATGACATGCAATTATTTCTCTCCTCCTCCCCAAACTCATTTACTGTGACTGGTGACTAATATTTTTTTCCCCACATATGACAAGATTACAGAATGCCTATCTGATAACGTCCTCAAACTCAATCATGACAAAACTGAGGTTCTTTTGATGAGCACCTCAGCAGATGTCACTCGCTGTAAAAATGTAACCCACTCTATCAATTAAGATGCCTCACAATCTTTATATCTGAATCTTTATAAGATTGTCGATTCTGTGTACGGGTTGGGGGGGGGCCTCTTCCAACCCAATGGAGCAGGAAGATGATGTCCCACAGGGAAGTGTCCTCAGTGTCACACTCTTTGCCCTGAACATCAACGCTGTCGGAAGATGTTCTCGCTACGCTCTACACGGATGACCTTTCAATCTCTTTATGCCGAAGCACACAGGCTTCGGTTTTCTTTGGCTAAGACTAAGGTGGTGCACCTCTGCCGACATCCATAGCTCCATCCTGACTCAGACTTATTTCTCATTGGGGTGCGCCTGGAAGTGGTGGACTCGCACTATTTCCTTGGTCTTGTGTTTGACCAACGCTTCACCTGGGAGGCTCATATTTGCAGCTTTAGGGTCTCTTGTACTCGCACCATGGATAGGGCTACTACCTTACTTTTTTTATTGATCCTTTGTTCATTCCAAGCTTGACTGTGGATCTGAGTTTTAGGCATCTGCACAGTGTGCCTTGCACAGTGCATTATTCGCCTGTATGCGCAAGCCTGGTGCCTTCCTCAGTTGCCAACAGCTTTTACTGCATCCACAGCTGATCTCGATGGTACCTATGCCGCTGAGAGATGCCAGTCATACCCTAAGCCATTGGGCTTAAGTCATTAGATTTAAAATCCTAAACACTGCAACTCTTCCCTTACCTGCCATCCTCACTGGCTCTGTCCAGACAACAAAGAGACTGCTCTGGAAGTTCCCCCCCTTCTTTTGGTTCCTCGCACTCGACTCTGCTGCATGAGTAATCTTGGCTTCTCTTCCGGTCCCCCAAAGTTGTGGAAGTGTCTGCTTCCTGGCAAATGCTCCTCTTCCTCACTTGGTGCTTTCAAGCTGTCTTTTTCCTAGTTGATGGACAGGGGCCCCAAAAGACTCAAGGTCTTGAAGGGCACCCTATAAAACCTCTTTTATTATATGCCTCAGGGTCAATCTCAACCTGAATGGACACAAAAATCTCAGCCTACGTAGAAAACTGGTCCCTTTTTGACAGATGGCCTGACCTATGTATGGGAACAAGCTGGTTCTTCCATATACATCGCACACAGCCAATCATTGCATTGTTGTTTCTTTCTGCCCCATTCTCACTCCCATCATATGACTTGTCTGTCCTGGAACCTTCAAAAAGTCTCCATATCCGTTCAGTTCTGGCATGGAATAAAGGTTTCACAAAGGCTTCTCTGCTAACTGGTTGACCACAGTATTACACCTCTACCTTCATTCTCCAATGAGGACTTGTCCCTGGTTCCTCTGGTTTGCCAGCAATTGTCATTCTAATCTTTATGCAATTTTTATTATCTGTTATTTGATGGAAAGGGCATGGGTGTCATAATTAACTAATTTACTTTTCACCCCTTACAGGGTGCTTCCAGAGAGATGACAATCAAAGAAATGAATAAAGAATTATGTAAAGATTCACTTGTTGGTGATTTTGATGATAAAAAGGTGAGAAATAATTGCCCCAGTAACATTGCCCATATTTATTTCCTTTTTTTTATTTTACATGTCATATTAGCATAAATTTAATTGTTTGTTAAAATAAGCCATGATTTTGATTTGATTTAAGGCTGGCTGTGAAGAAATCTCTACTATATTAATAAAGGAAGAGTTATTTGATTCGTGTGATGGAGATGAATATGGATTGGGTGGTCAAGAAGGAGCTGTTAGTGGTTCTAATCAAGTAATGGCTCAATATGGTTCACTAAAAGAGGTAATTCCAGTGTATTTTTCTTTTTAGTACCATTCAATCATTCATTATCAAGGACTTTTTAATGAAAAAGATCATATTCAGAAAATATAAAGTGACATTAAGGATCGCTCATTTACCAGAAGGTATTTAAAAAAAAACAAGAGGATGTTTAATAAAATGGGGTAAAAAAGATAGTTCGTTATATACTCTTAGTGTAGTAGTAATGGACCCATGTTTGTATGCATGAAAATAAGAAATTAAAGACTGCCCCCCAAAGTAGCCTTGCCTTCCTTACCTATCCATGCTAAAAACTCACGACCATCCAAAAGCCACCATGGCCACCAAAGGATTTGAGGCTTGTGGAGGAGAACACTCCCATGGCAAGCCCAACCTCTCTTATTAAGACCTCAAATGTAGTTAACATTAGCCAAGAGCCTCCAGTAATCTTCCTTTGGAAAGACTACGGGACCATTGCCATGAGGTTCTCAAAAAGGGCTCCTGTAGATCCTTTGAGTTAGGCCTGGAGTCATTTTACCTTGAATAAATTGATGTAGACTGTGAGCTAACTGGTAAGAACTCTGGAGGCTCATATCCTTCCAATCCCCTTAAGCTATTTGTCTGCTGAAGACCCCCTAAGGGGCATGGTGATTTGCTTTCCTGGCTGCCATGTTGACAGGACTCAGCGCCCTGTCTCTAAGATCACCAGAGCCGCATTCAGGCAGTTCCACAGCAGAAAAGGAAGTTTCCCCCCCCTCCTGTGTTTTTTTTTGGCAGGGGACCCTCCAAACCTCTTTGACTAGAGAGGAAGCTTACTTCTCTCCTATGACTACAGGTTCAGAAGACTCCCCCCCCCCCTCACCTTATTATCTCCCTTTTTCTAATGGCAGTCCCCCCTTTAATTTCCAAAGGGACTGCCAAGAAAGCATGAAGGTGGTTCATAATTGACAGATAGGGCCAACACCCTTAGGGGAGCAAGGGATGGCAGGGGCCGTTGGCCCATTCCCCATAATGTCCTCCTTGCATGCACAGCAAGTTTACAGGGGCTCAGTGTACCTGCCCCCCTTTCTTTCCTGATGGATGCTGGTTCGCTGGCATTAGATGATATCTTAGGGAGGATGGGGGGCATATGGAGGCCCCCCTGAGGTGACAGCCCCAGAAGGTAGTATCTTACATGGTGCCTGAACCGTGGATTGGTGCCAAACACAGAACTTAAGTCTGCCCCTGTGCAACTGCTCTGAGATGGCTGGGTCCCGAGGATCCACAAGGAGAGGAAAGATCTCCCCCGGCTGGTTTCCCTTTGACAGCCAAGACCTTGTCCATTTTAAAGAAGGATCTTGCAGAGGCCGGTCTATCTGGCTGAAGGGCTCTTTCCAGTGGAGGAGAAAAATGGGTTCATTCCACACTCTCCTGTCCTAAAAAAAAAATCATAAAACAAAAAAGGCTAAGGGCTCCTCTCCTTCTGCTGCCATTTTGATAAGCAACCAACCCAAGATTGGTACATCCACCTCCATTGCTCTCCTGGGTGGGAAGTCCCTGACTAAGACCAAAGTTCCCCCTCATTCAGAGGTCACCTGGGATTTTTTAGCCTGTTTGCTTCAAACGCTTTCTAGATCTCCGCTCTACTGATGGCATTATGTTGGCCAAGGGCAACATGTTCTATCAGAGAAGAGCACTAGCTAGCCTAATTGGTATAAGGTGAAGGTGAACTGTTTTTCAGAGGGGAGCCTTCTGCGAATTGGTCGAATCCCTCCAAGGTGGCCAAGATTAGTGCTCTTTGAACACTTGATGGCACGCCTGTGAGTGATATGCTGCACTCTACCATGAACTTTGTCAAAGTAGTAGTGTAAGTAGAGGAACTCTTGGACTACTCTATAGATGATATCACATAGTGCTGGCAGACGAAGTGGTCATGGTCAAACAACAGGAAAAGACCCCGAGATCCACCCCTACACTCTTCATCACGTTCGACTGTGACAGCCACCCTGAGTCGGTGAGTGCCGGTTGGTATCGCTACAGCATGAAGGTATTTGTGCCACTGCCGCAGAGGTGCTACTATTGCCACCACTTCGGTCATACAAATCGCAATTCTACGTGTGCAAAATCTGGGTTACGCGAAGTCTGTAAGTTGCACCAAGGCCGCACACGATAAGTCCAAATCGTGTGTGGTCAAGTGTGTCAATTGTGCAGATCTGCATCCTGCTTCTTCGAAGTAATGTGGTGCGTATCTCCTTGAGAAGGAAGTCCTGGCTGTTCAGGCCTAGGATTGTCTCATTTCGTGAGGCTAAGGACTTGATCCTGGTGCGCCCGATGCTGCCTGCAACATCTTATGCCTCAATGTTAAGAAATGCACAGTCATTTCCGTGCCCATTTGGAAGCATTCTGTGGGTTCTACCCACCCTGGCCGCTCCATGACCTTTTCCTGTAAGGTGAAATGACTTCTTGCCTCCACTGAGTTGTTAGACTCACAGGAGGCAACACCCCTGATGTTGGTCTTGAGGCCATCTTTCGAGGTTCCTAAAGCTGCTCCACGAATGGAAGACAGAACTAAAGGAGCTTTGGCTCATACAGCCACAGCCAGTAGTAGGCTGGGTGGCTGGAAGACAGTGGATCTTCCAAAAGAGTGAATGCCATCTCCGAAGCCGACCCACCTGCCTAAGGTTTCTAGGTGGAGTGAAGAAAAGACTTGCATGGTGAGCCTAACCTTCCCCGATAAGTCGAAAGGCGACAACGCCTTCAGTGGATTGTCCTGTTAGCAGTGCCCGGAGTTCTGCCTCCGGGGCATACAGCCATTACTGTGAGGGTCTTCTCTTTGAAGAGGGTCCCTGCATCTCCTCCAAGCTAGGCCTGGAGGGCATATTCCTTCAATGGAATTGCTGTGGACTCTGGGCCAACTGGGAGGAGCTGCGGAGGCTCGTTTCCTACTGTTCTCCTTAGCTATCTTTTTGCAGGAGTCCATGCTGGGCATGTGTCCCCTGCCCACCCTCCTGGGGTATAAGGGTTTTGTGACTCCACCACCATGGAATTGGGACTGGGCGAGGTGATGCACCATTTATACCTGGCATGATGTCTCCATTCTTCTCTTTGCTTAGGATACCTCCTTTAGGGAGTAGCTGTGCAGCTGCACCTGATTGGACGTATACTCTTATTTCTAAATACCTTCCAATGTCAACCAACTTTGGGGCAGGGTACTTCCGCCGGGTCATAGCACGGTTGCCGGGGCCCCTTTTCTTGCTCGAGGATTCAAACGGTAGTCAGCCTCTCTGGGGAGACTACTTGTTTAATCCCAGAGGCTAGGTCCTTGCCGACCTTATCACCAAGCCAGAAATAAGTGTCCTAAATGTTGATGAGTTTACACATCAGTGCCCGAGAACTGCTTCATTTTCTGTCTCGATCTATCTTTGTGCTCTCCAGATGGACAACCTGATTTTGGGTGTGGGGTAGTCGATGACCTCCATGGTACTGATCACTTTCCCATTCAATTATCATTTTCTGCACTGCTGCCGCCTGAGAGCCCACCACGGTGGTGCTTGACACGGGCGCGGTGGTCCGCATTTCAGGAAATGACTGATTTCTCTCTCAGTCAAGGAGCTTAGTTCGGTAGATGCCACCGCCCGCTTATATGGGGGTCAGCCGAGTGTGAGCTGGCCATCAAACTGAAGTGTTATGCATATATGCGCTATAAGCGCCAGCTGAATGATTTCACTGTCGGTGAATTTTGTTGAGCTAGGGCTAGGTTCGATATATTTTTGAAGCACGCCCGCCACTCTTCTCGTAATAGCCCCCTCCCATTCTAAGGAGAATAGGACTGCAATCTCGGACACCATATCCATGGCAGAGTCCTTCGCAACCGCTTTCTCTAGCCTGGATTCATCTCCCCCAGTATTCAATGCGCGAGTGATGTAGTGGAAGGCCACCAACCGGATTTTACCTCTAGAGATAGAGAACCCTTCAATGACAGGTTTACCCCCCGATGCTGGAGACTGCTTCCTTGTTACCTTTTTGTTTTTAGCCTATGATCTTTTTATCCTTATTTTTTTTTTTTAATATAGCCTAGTCATAGGCTGCAGCTAGTACGGTGACTTATGCCCAAGTAAGCAGTCCCTAGGTGGTCCCAGTATGGTGACTTATGCCCAAGTAGGCAATCCCCAGGTGGGCCCTTAAATTTAAACAAAAACGATTCCTAAAATAAGGCTTAATATTTATGGATTGCCAATCAACTTTGCTACCCATGCTAAATTCCGAGGTCTCATATTCAACCAACATATGACATGACTCTATCATATTGAAGACTTTATGAGAAGATGTGCCCCCGTTGTTGTCCTTATGGCCTCTTTAACGAAGCTACACTTGGGAGCTGACTGCCACACCCTCCTTGAGATCCACAGACCACTTTCCTGTCACTGTTTGATTATGGCTGCTAACTCTATGGATCAGCCTACAAAAGCATGCTGAATAAACTGAACTCACTACATCACCGAGGCCTCCGCCTTGCTACAGGAGCATTTAAATCTTCTGTGATCTCTCTCTATGCTGAAACAGGATTCCTCCCCCTCCCGTCTCACTGTGATGAATATTGCCTCCGATTCTCCATCAGATCCCTCAGTATGCACTCTAAACTTGTTCGAATTCTCCTCGTCGTGTTTGAATTCTCCTCTCTACGACACCTCCACCAGAGATTTGCTCTCATACTTTCTATTCATACACCCTATGTACAGCACAGCTTTTAGAAAAACTCAAGCTTTGAGATCTGTTGCTCTGGAAAGAGCACCTATGCTATCTACTCTCGTGGACTCGCAGGAGTGCTCAGTTTTGTGAACCTTCCCTGAAAGGCCCCAATGATCAGATACCAACCGCAGCCTAACGTGTCATGTTCAGGGTAGGCAAATAAAAAAACCCAGGTTTTATTCCTGGGGTTTTTTTGGCTTTTTCAAGTGAAATTTGAAAAAAACCCGGGTTTGGGTTTTTTTTTCTCCAAATTACACTTTTTTTTCAAGAAATAAATGCTACTTTTCATTATTTCATTCAAAATTCATATTTATGTTTATAATTTCAACAAATCTGTATCAAATTAAGGTTATTTCTCTGATACTGACTCATAATTCATCTCTCCTTCTACAGGTTATGGCTATCATGGGACAGGGGTACCCCAAATTCTTGATCAGTGATCTTTTACTCTGATCTATTCTTACTATAATATAATTATTAATATTATATTAAAATAGAGATAGCTATTCTTTTTCTATGTTATTCTATGCTTGTAGCATTTGTTTTTTGAAAAACCCCAGAATAAAACCTGGGTTTTTTTGTCAACCCTGGTTATGTTCCAAGAGCATGCAGACATTCATCACGGTGAGACACCCATTTCTACCGATGGATCAATAACTGGTGCAGGGACTGGAAGTACCGCAGTCCTTCCCTCTCCTCACACCTTACGCTCCATCCTACTCCCTACAGCATCTGTCTTCTCAGCAGAACTCGTAGCCATCAAAATAGCCATACACACCCTTGGTCTCCGTTCCCCAGGGTTATATACCATATTTTCAGACACTATGAGCGCATCGACTTCCCTTCAGCGATTGTATCCTCGCCACCCTGTAACCATCAAAATACTGCAAACTATACACCTCTTAACCAGACGCGACGCTCTTACTCCATATCATTCTGTTGGCTGTCCAGACACTCAAACATTCAGGGAAATGAAACAGCTGACCTAGAAGCTAAGAAGGCCGCCCTCCAGTTTGTACCATCCATTATTGAGTCGCCCATCTTCCACCGAGACTACCTTCCTCTCTTCCGCAAATTGGTCAGAGAAGAATGGGAGCAATATTGGAACTCTTATGGACACCCTCACCTACTCCAACTTAAGAAAAATGCTTCACTGTGGCCATCATCCTACTCCCTCACCAGACGACATGGAGTTATGCTGTGCTGCCTGCGAATCGGTCACTGTCGCCTCACCCATGGACACTTAATGGCTAGTGAGGAACCACCCATGTCATTCTCACATCTCAGTGCAACACGACACTCTGCCCATTGAAAGAAGTACTTCGGTTCTCACCCCACCTTTTCCTTTATTCTCAGAGATTCCCCCCAATGTTATGCCAACATTGTACGATTCCTGGAAGATCTTATCCTTTCCTCCAAAATCTAATACCTTGGTTACTTCCTTACTGCCCTATATACAGCGCCAGAAACAAGCAAAAATATACAGTAGTGCTTCAAGAAAAGGAAAACTGCATCAAATGACAATAGATCCGATACAAAATACCAGCAAATAGAAAACACCAAGCTGTCAACTAAATGGCAAAGTTAAAAATTCACCCAAACAACCAAGAAAACCTCATACAAAAACCTAAATCCGACTTACTCACTCTGTTTCACAAGCCAATTCAAGAAAAACAACTACCGATGTTCACTCATCAGCAGGGGATCTCAGAGCAGCAGTGGGTCCCAGAGGTATGGAATGCAGGCCCACCAGTGTGTGGACATGCCCTGGCGCCTATCAGCCACTGCCCTCTATCCCTCCCCACTGCCTTGTGGGTTCTGCCTTTTTAGGCAAAGGCTAGAGGAAGGATACCTCAATCACAAACCAGGATCTGGAGTGCCTATAGGCAAGCACCAACAGACTGGTGTCTCGCCAGCTCCCTGCAGCCAAGGATGAAACATGGTTGTCTCGAGGCTCTCCTGCCACCAGGGTCCTTCTCCCCTCGGTCAAGATATGGGTCTGAAGACTGCACGCATTCCTACCCATTTAAACCTAGTGCAGGTTTGATGCCCTCACTCGATGGACTACCCAAAGCATATTTTACTCTCCTTAGTTTTATCCAAACCTTGTCCATTTCTATTTTTACATGAAAGATTTCTCTTGATTGCATGTTAGTGCTCTTTTATTTTATTTTTAATCTTTTAACTGAACTGATATATCCACATTATTTGACTGCCTCTTTTGTTGGCAATTCCTAATTTTTATCTCTTGTTTTTAATACTAACTTAAGCCAGATGAGCCTATAGGGCAAAAAGGGCTATAAATTCTTAAAAATAAATTAAAAGACATTGTTGTCTCATTTACCAAATTGTGTGCAAATAAGTTCTTATAAAATTTAATTAAAATACATGCTGCTTAAATACTATGATTACCTGCAAACCCATTTAGAATGTAAAATAGAATTGTTTTCTATATTGCACAAAATAAACAAATTAAAAAGATCTCAATTTTTAAAAAAAATATTTAGATTTAATACTGGTACTTTTTTGTGATCACTGTGCATATGTTTTCTCAAAAAATGGCAAGTTAGGGTGGAGAAATAATTATGTCAAAAAGCTAGGACTTCATATTGAACATTTGGGATTGGCAGAACCATACACATTATCTAGAATTCACAAATTTAGTAGAAGTTAAATAGAGATGAATTTTTATTTATTCTAGGAGAAGTATGGAGAGATTTTAATAAAAGAAGAGATTAAGGAAGAAATTCTAGAAGATCAAAGTTCACTTCATGATGAAAATGAAGAGAGATTCATTTCCCAAGATCCACTCTCAATACCAGATGCCCCTACTGAAGCAGGGGTACAAAACTTCCTTAAAGAAAAGGTAGGGAATTTTTATCATTTGAATTTTTAATACTAAATTTTAGTAGAAATTTCATTCCAGTGAAAAGATTTACAAATTTCGTGAAACTCACAATACCTTGGAAATGTAGTTGTTTTACCAGGTGTTCTGCACTAGCAAAAATCTGTGAATTTTAACCCATTGAAATACATGCCTGTGTATAATATAAACCTTTAGTGTTTGCATCAAATTCTGACCATTAAAGCTTTTTACTATCCTCTAGTTATGCTGTGGCTAAATTTAGCCCCATCTCACTCCTTGTCCAGAGCACTGGAGAAGGACAGTTTTAGATTAATTGTGAATTCAGGGCTTTGAAGACTTGTGTGAACATTGATTCTTAATAAATGGTTCTTTGTCATCTTGAAAATGAAAATGAGACTTGAATTAATGTTTACCCCAATGTGCATGAGAATGAGATGAGACAGCATGAAAATATGAATGACTTGCCAAGTGTAAAAGATCTTGGATGGGGGCTGGTATAACAAGCCTCCGTAATGCCAAAATAGTGGGAGATTTATTGAGAAAATTAGAGATTGTGCTATTCTGTTATTCCCCCTTATTTGTTATGAAATGGGTCTCATCCTTTTTTGCCAAAATTATGCCCATCACTCTCTAAAGCACTGGTCAATTTTAGTGAAAACCAACAAGGACATCTCCTGTAGATAATTTTTAAGAATAGATCTCTAAAGGAAAGTGGTGAAAATGGAAAGGCAAAAATTTGTGGAAGATATATAGCTACAGATGTTTATACAATCAGCAGGCCTAGGAAGATACAAAATGCGAGCATTGTAGCTGTGGAGGTTGCATAATTACAAACATAAGAGTTAGGCAGAGAGACAACTAAAGATGCTGGGTTTGGGAGAGTATACAATCCTTCAGATGCGAGCTGCAGCCCTTGTAAGGGGCAGAGTGATGTATCCTGCTTCCGCACTTTCCATACCTCTGCCAAAACTTTATCTGCTTGGTCTCTAATTTGACAGGTTCAATTACTTTGAGGCCCCTCATTCGGAGATTACCTGGCGTTTTCGAGCCCGCTGGCTTCAAACGCTTTCTTGTTATTTGCTCTACTGATGGCAACATGTTCGCCAAGGTCAACATGATCCATTAGAGGAGAGCTTTAGCTAGTGTGATTGGTAGAGAGCCGAAGGTGACCGGTTTCTTGGACCGGAGCCTTCTGGCGAATGCATTGAATCCCTCCGAGGCAGCCATGATTAGTGCCCTTTGGACACTTCATGGCATGCTGGTGAGTGTGACTCCGCACTCAACCAAGAAATTCGTGAAAGGATTGGTTTATGCGAGGGAACTCCATAGATGACATCACCTTAGAGCTGGCCGACCATGGAGTAATCTAGGTTCGACTGTGAGAAGTTCCCCGAGTCGATGGGTGCCGGTTGGTATCGCTACCGCGTGAAGATATTCGTGGCATTGCCGTGGAGGTGGTACTACTACCACCGCTTCGGCCATACGAATCGCTACTCTAGACGTGCAAAATCGGGCTTACACAAAATCTCTAAGTTGCACCAAGGGCACATGATAAGTCCAAATTATGTGTGGCCAAGTGTGTCAATTGCGGAAAGCCGCACCCCCCTTTTTCGAAGGAATGTGGAGCGTATCTCATTGAGAAGGAAATCCTGGCCGTTCAGGCCCAGGATTGTCTCTGATTTTGCGAGGCTAAGGACTTGGTCCTGACGCGCCGGGCGCTGCCTGGGAAGTCTTATGCCTCAATGTTAAGAAAGACATCTCTGCTCCTGGCCTATCCAGACCTAAGAGCACAGTCGTTTCGCGCTCATTCGGAACCCTTATGCGGGTTCTACCCACCCCGGGCGCTCCCGTGGTAGAGCTGGCCGCTTAAAGGGTTCACAACCAGTCCCGGCTAAAACAAGGGCTCCTTCTCCCAGCGTGACCGCTTCCCGTAAGGCGAAACGGCCGCTCCCCCGAGTCGTTAGACTTACAGGAGGCAACACCCCCTGAAGTTGGTCATGTGACCATCTTCCGGGGTTCATAAAGCTGCCTTCCAAAAGGAGGAGAGCACTAAAGGAAATTCGGCTCCTACAGCCACATTGAGTGCTAGGCTGGGTAACTCGAAGGCGGTGGATCCTCCAAAGGAGGGACCCCTGCGTCCGAAGCCGCCCCGCCTGCCTAAGGTTTCGAGGCAGAGGGAGGAAAAGACCCATGGCGAGCCCATCCTCCCATAAGTCCTCGAAGACGGCAGCGCATTGTCCGGCTAACAGCGCCCAGAGTTTTCTGCTTCAGGGAAGCGTACGGCCATTTCCGTGAGGTTCTTCTCTTCGAAGAGGGCCCGCGTATGCCCTCCGGGGTGGGTGGGTCTGAAAAGCATTTTCCTTCAATGGAATTACCGCGGACTCCGGGCCAACTGGGAGGAGCTGCGGAGGCTCATCTCCTCCCGTTTTCCCTAGGGTATCTTTTTACAGGAGACCATGCTGGGCGCGTGCCCCCTGCCCACCCTCCCGGGGTTTAAGGGTTTTTCGATCCCACCACCATGGGATAACGGCCGGGCAAGAGGATGCGCAATTTGCACCCGGCGTGATGTATCTGTTCTCTTTGCTTAAAACCCCGCAAGGGGCGCTGCGATTTGCCTTCCTGGCCGCCGTGCTGATCTGGCCCCAGCTTAACCTCCTCCTCCTTTCTGACAGCCTATGTTTATCCCCGATATCCTCGCTTTCCCTACAACCTCTCATAATTCTCTGGTCGGCTTCTAATTTCATAGGGTAGACGCCGACCAGTTTCCTTTCACTCATCCATCCCGGATCGGGACTTAGGGGGAGGGGACAATGACCCCTCACCCCTGAGCTACGGTTTGGGGTGGTGGGCTTTTAACAACCTGGTTCAGCCCTGCCCATACCTTCCTCACATAGCCCTTTCTGTCTCCCTTCAACCTCTATCGATTTTACGCCCAGCTCAAGGTGGATCCGCCATACCGAAGGGCTGCCTGCCCACTTGGCAGAAAGGTGTGGTCCTAAATGGCGGCAGCTTCTTCTGCCGGCCCCCGTGTTCACCCCTCGCAAAGCGAGCTACTGCGGCCATGCCCGATGACGATAATCTAAAAAATTGAACTCTTCTCCTTCACCACCGACGGAGCCGCCTTCGGGCAGCTCACTGAAAAAATGGAGGTCCCATCCCCTATGCTCTCTCTGGGGACCCTCCAAAACTCTTTGACCAGAGAGGAGGCTTACTCCTCTGCTTAGCCTACGGGTGTAGGGGACTCCCCTCACCCCTTTCTCTGGAGGTGCCGTCGGGTGCCTCTCTCTTTCCAGCGGCAGTTTCCCTTTACTTTCCGATGGGACTACCAAGAAAAGCAGGCGGCACGATCGGGCCAACCCCCTTAGGGGAATGAGGGAAGACACAGCCCGTCGTCCTTTTCCCTCGAAAGACCTGCAGGCTCAAATTTTGAGCTTAGAGGGGATCACCCTACGTGCCCTCCTCTCTTACCCGACCAAAGACGATGGGACTTGTGATGTTCTGGGGGGAGATGGTCACATGGAGCTTCCCTCTCCCTGAGATAGACATGGTCCCTAAGGCAACTCAGCCCCAGACGGTATGACCTTCCATGGGGACGAACTTGGGCGAGATGCCAAGCACCGAACCCGAGTCCGCCCAGGTGCAAGGCCCTCCCTGAGGCGGCCATGATTAGTGCCCTTCGGACAGTAGATTGCACGCCTGTGAGTGTGACGCCGCACTCTACCATGAACTTCGTCAAAGTAGTAGTGTCAGAGTGTCTACTGCTCTTGAAATCTTTGAAGTCCTTGAAAAGCCCTTGAATTTATTTTCTGTTCTTTAAATCCATGAAAAGTTCGATGGTCCTTGAATTTAAAAAACGAATCATTGAGTGATTGTTCAAATGATTTTTCCAATTCACTATTTATATACTTTTTAATGTCTATTAGGAAAATAGTAATATTTAAGTTAATCTACTCACTAATGTGAGTGAACATGTGTATGCTATGGATGCATTGTATTTTATGATGGATGCTTGCTATACTTGTGTGACTGTCACTTGGATACCTTGTTTTTTTGTTTTTTTTGCACTGTTGAGTTGATTTTGGTTATGCTTTACTTATAACCCATTTTTCCCTTAAATACCTCACCTTCATCAATGTCCCAAAATGTTTGTCACTTTTTTTAATTTAAAGAAAAAATCAATGGCTAAAACCCATCCTTGATTATTTTTTAAAAAGTCCTTGAAACCCTTGAAAAGTCCTTGAATTCAAAATCACCAAACAAGTAGACACCAACTTTATGCTAGCAATCTCGTGAACTACTCCATAGATGACATCACTTTAGAGCTGGCTGACCATGGGGCGGTCAAGGTCGAACGTGTGATGCGAAGACAGGAAGGGGCCTCAAGACCCACCCCAACCCTCTTCGTCAAGTTCGACTGCGATGATCTCCCTGAGTCGGTGCGTGCCGGTTGGTATCGCTACCGCGTGAAGGCATTCGTGCCACTGCCGCGGAGAAGCTATTACTGTCATATCTTCGGCCATACTAATCGCTCTTGTAGGTGTGCAATTTCGGGGTTATTTGCTCCAAGGCCGCACACGATAAGTTCAAGTCGTGTGTGACCAAGTGGCATTTGCGGAGAGCCGCATCCCGCTTCCTCGAACCAATGTGGTGCATATCTCCTTGAGAAGAAAATCCTGGCCGTTCAGGCCCAGGATCGTCCCTCGGGACTGGTTTATGCACACACACCTATGGATTATACGACTTTTTGTAGGTAGCATGTTCCAGTACCGGGGTGGGTGGGTCTAGCCCCACGCCGGAGCGTGCTTCCTTCTTGTCTTATGTCTTTTTGCTTTTTTATTCTTTGTCCTTTTTTATCCTTATTTGTTTTTTTAATATAGCCCAGTGTAGGCTCTGGTGAGTACGGCGACTTTTGCCCTAGTAAGCAGTCGCTAAATTGGCTCCTAAAATAAAATAAATTAAAAACCCCTGTCCCTTGTACGGGTTCGTGTACACATACACCCTGACTATTTGACTTTTTGGAGGAGGCTGGCCTCCTCCACTCTTATTTGATTCTTTTGTAGGTCGCATGTTCCTCTGCCGGGCGTAGTCGAGCATCCTCCCCGTGCCGGAGCGCGTTTCCTTGGACAACTTCGTGCTGTTTTGCTTATCTTTTTCTTGTTTCCCTGCTTTTGTTTGTTTTTTTAATATGTTTTTTGGTTGTTGCATGTTCGTTTTTTGTTAATCTAGCCCAGAGTTAGGCTGCAGCGTGATTATCCCAACTTTTGCCCCCCTAGTAGGCAGTCACCGGATGAGCTGCTTTTGTTTTTGTTATTTATATTTTGTTCTGCATATTTGTTGTCTTGTTTCTTTCTTTTTAAATCTAGCCTAGTTTTTGTCTATAAAGAGATTACGGTGACTGTGCCATACTGGTAGTCCAATGATTTCTATCTCGTTTGTTCCGAGCGCGCCGATGAGGGCGCCAAAGAGTCCGCGAGGACTGCGACCGGACCAGCGTTTCGCTCTTCCTCACACCGACTACATGGCAGGAATACGCGCAGCTCTTCGGAATGCTTGGCAAAGAAGATGGGAGACGGTCGAAGGGAACTTAAAGTTGCGTGCCATTGCGCTGCGACTGTTCCCATGGACTATCTCCCAATGCCACGACGGCTTCAGGTCGCTTTCTGTCGTCTCCGAATCGGGCACACTCGTGTGACGCATCGCTATCTGATGGCGCGCTCACCTGTGCCCTATTGCAACGACTGCGTCGTCCCCCAGACTGTTCGGCACATTCTGGTCTAATGTCCCAGCCCGGGTGATCTTCGCGCACGTTACCTGTCCCGGTACCGGGATGGGCGGGTTCGCTACCGCCTGTCTCTTGTACTCGGGACGAGTGCGTGTACTTTGACTGGTGGACTTGTTGACTTTTGGGGGGAGGCCGGCCTTCTCCCTATTATTTAACCAGGTTTTTTTGTTTGTTTTTTTTTCCTTATAGGTCGCACGCTCCTGCGCCAGGGGGACCTTCCCCCGACGCAGGAGCTTGCTTACTGCTCGCTTCCTTTTCCCTTTTTCGGGGTTGTTGTTTTTTTGTCTTTTTAAATTTTATTTTAAAGTAGCCTAGTACTAGGCCTGTTTTTAATACGGCGACTAATGCCCAAGTCGGCAGTCGCCAGATGAGGTCTTAAAAAAAAATCGTTTGTTCCTTATAGTCACACCTTCGTACATTGTTCTTTACGAACCTTTTCAACACCGCCTCTCTTCATTGTATTTTAGCATAAGGTTCTTTCTGTGTTCCTGCACTTTGAACTTATCACTGTCTTGTTGCCTTGACCTTTTGTAGATTTTAGTATACTTGGTCAGATCCTGTCATTTGTTTATCGCTCTGTTTGCGATTAATTAGAATTTAATATAAATTAACTGTGATCTTTCACATGTATATCGTGCTTCTCTTTGTTTTTGTCTCCCTATTCTTTTTACTCTCATTTTTAGAATTTAAATTTTCAAATTTAGCTGCCAGCAAAAATCAATTTGATTTAGAAGCATGATAACTCAACCTATAAATTAAATTAACTATTGCACCAATTGTAAATTTGGTAATTTAAAGTATACCAATATATAAACTTAATTCTGGTAATCATGCACAAATGTAGAAAATTAAACCCCTCACAATTATCGGTTCGGATCTTGTGCATGTCTACAATGTCCTCCACTTTTTGAGTGTTATCTTTGGTAGTCATGGATATTTTAATGAAACTAATTATAGTTTATTTGCAGATTGAATGTCCACCTTTGAATTTCATGGAAGGTGGTTTGTCTCCATCTAACTCTAATGTCCTTCTTATATGTGACAGAAGAGGAAATCCTGAGAAATCATCTGTTGACAAGTCTTTCAAATGCAGTTCATGTGCCCATCAATCAACACAAATAATGCTTGAGCAACATGAAGTAACGCACTCGGGTATGAAACCTTTCAATTGCAGTTCTTGTTCCTATCAAGCATCCAAGAGGGGGAATCTTCAGAAACATAAAAGAATCCACACAGGTGAAAAGCCTTTCAAATGCAGCTTCTGCCCCTACCAAGCAGCCACGAGGTGGACTCTTCAGTCACATGAAAGAATCCATACAGGTGAAAAACCTTTTAAATGCAGCTCCTGTCCCTATCAAGCATCGCGTATGATGAGCCTTCGGATACATGAAAGAAACCACACGTGTGAGAAGCCCTTCAAATGCAATACCTGTCCCTTTCAGGCCGCACAAAAGTGGGTTCTTAAAACACATGAAAGATCACATACAGGTGAAAAACCTTTCAAATGCAGCTCTTGTCCCTATCGAGCAGGCGAGAGGGGGCATCTTCAGAAACATGAAAGAACACACACAGGTGAAAGGCCTTTCAAATGCAGTTCCTGTCCATATCAGGCAGCACAAAAGGGGGTTCTTAAAAGACATGAAAGATCACACACGGGTGAAAAGCCTTTTAAATGTTGCTACTGTCCCTATCAATCAGCTGAGAAGGGGAGTCTTCAGAAACATGAAAGAACCCACACGGGTGAAAAGCCTTTCAAATGCAGTTTTTGTCCCTATCAGGCAGCACAAAGGGGGCCTCTTAAAAGACATGAAAGAACACATACGGGTGAAAAACCTTTTAAATGCAGTTCCTGTCCCCACCAATCAGCCGATAAGGGGAGTCTTCAGAAACATGAAAGAACCCACACTGGTGAAAAGCCTTTTAAATGCAGTAACTGTCCCTACCAAGCAGCACAAAGGGTGCTTCTTAAAACACATGAAAAAACACACAAGGGTGAAAAAACTCAAATGAGTAATGCAAATACCGAGTCTTCAGAAACATGAAAGAAACCACATCTGCGAGAAGCCTTTCAAATGCAGTTCCTGCCCTTATCAAGCGATCCAGATGGGGAATGTCCAGAAACATGAAAAAGATCCACACGTCTGAAAAGCATTTCAAATGCGCTTCCTGTTTCTATCAGTATTTAGTAGTAGTTGTCTTGGGTATAAAACCTTCCAGGTGCAATTCATGTGTTTATCAGTCCAAGTCCATATTTGCTCTTAAAATCCATTTGAAAGCACACTAGGGAATTCTTCACAGTATATAAGTTGATCTCTTACAAATGGTGTCTTATATTCTTTGGGGAAGAGGACTGAAATTTTCGATCATATCTTAGGGAATTCTAAGCTTCGAAAGTTGATACCCACACCCCCAACACCTTGCTAAATTCTGGTACTTCACTACCAGGTAGTCTTGCGCCACCAGGAATTCTCACTTTCGTGAGAGAACAGACGAATAAGGAATTTTGGTGTAAATGCATGACCGCATGTTCCACACACATGGTCGTGTTCTCTCATAACTCGCAGTAAAATAGTGGAATTTGAGAAGTATTTTCTTTTCTCCCTGGTGATATGACGAATTGGGCAACAGCGACCGCCACAGAGCTTGATGGTGTAGACCTCACACGGGGATCCAATTCGGACGTATGAGTACCCGTGTTTGTTGTAGGTATAATTTCTCAGAGGATTCTAGGTCACTATCCCGACCAAGGCATACAGTTTTGATTAGTGTCTACTGTTTTTGCCCCAGGCTCCTCCAAAGCCACCTTGTTGGGGGTGTCACTGCCTACTAGCAACGAAGTCATCATTTCAACGTGAATACGAAGTGGAATTTCATCTCCAATTCCTTCCATTTTATCTTATCTATTTATCTCGGTGTTTAATATTTCTTACCTCCCCCCTTCCTCTCATCCGCGGTCCTTCTTGGGCTGGCTGTAGACCAGGGATCTCACTTTCGCATTTTGAGTGGCATTGTTTATGATCAAGAGAATGTTTAATATAACATCTCCAACCTCAACATATTTAGTTATTTATTTTAATTTTCCTCCTCTATCCATTTTTCCCCTCTGTAACTGATCAGTATGTAGGCTTCTGATCATCTTGGGCGCTCGCCTTAGATTATCGACAAACAGGCCACTTGTGTCAGAAAGGAGGTGGCAACCTCCTTGGACCTTTGTAATAGCCCAGGGTATGAAATATCTCATTCTTGGAGTCGGACCTCCTTACCCTGGGCGGGAATTAGATAGATACAACAGTATTATAGCTTCTATAAGAGTATATGTAATACAATTTTTCAATATCATAGCCATGATTTTAAATGCAAGTATTTACACATTTCCCCCCAAATTTAATCCTACGATCATTGACAGTGCAATGCTTGGATTAATCAGGAAATAAACAACTGTGATATGCATGTTATGCCTATTGGAACTATATTTTTGTAAAATAGCCTACATTACCTACAGCTACCATTAGAGAGATGAACTTATAGACATATTTTTACATTTCTGGTTTTAAAAAGTGGAGGGGCCAGGCCCCCCCCCCCTCCCTGTTCCTCCATCTATAATACCCACACTAACACAACATGAACATCCTACAACTTAATATAGAATCCAACCAGCCCCATTAACCATAGATTCTGTACTCCAAGCAATTATATCCCTCAATAAAAGCCAAACGAATGGCTCTAATAAATTCGCCAACATACATATTGGCAACTATGCAATCTCCACCATCACACAAATATTCAACCACTCCTGGTTAAACAACACAATCCTCTACATCTTGAAAAAATCTATCATACCGAGGGTCAAGCCAAGCAAATTCCTAACACAACTGATACCTTCCCATCTCAGTACTGTGCCCTCGCAGAGGAGTACCTGTGTGGCCTGAGTGCAAATTAGGGAAGTCTTATTACTGGGTTGACATAAACTCTGGGAGAGTTGTTAGTGCGCTTTCCCCTCGCATCAATACTTTACTTTTTTACTCAACGAATATACTCTCAACCTTTTGTCTACCTGCACTTGGTACTAGGATGAACTCTTCTCACCAGGACAGAGTGCGAATTAAGGACGCCCCGACAATGGGTTGAATTGAACTGTTTGGCAGGACTTGGGGTTGTTGGTGCGCTTCCTCCTCGCTTCCTCTATGCCCCTCAACCCTCTGTCTATGTTTAAGAACCTGTGCAGCTACCCCATGCCGTGTCAAAAGAGAGGCTTTGGAACCTCTATAAACAAGGCCTGCAAGTTGCAAGAGACCAGGCCTTAAGTGGACCTGGGCGTTGGAGCACGAATAATGGGAATATTGGTTTTGCCCCAATAACCACTTGTATAATGGGCTGACCCTCCTTTTCCCGTGGCCATTCAAGGGTCATACGGCTGTACTGTTTGTGACTTTACTGCCTTGTTGGCTGCCAGACCAAATAGAAGTCTCTGGGTCTGCCACAACAGATCCTGACCGTCCTTTCGATTATTTGTACGTCTACTAAGGATATCCGCCACATCTCTGATACCTTTTCTTCTTATCTTATCTCAGGATGAAGAGAATAACTTATGGAGGAGGTCCTCGATGTTATTGCACTTCTCGAAGTCACCCGTTTATCGTAGTGGTGCGTGAGTGATGGCGTCTGGCAAAGGGTGACCTGACTGGTATCGAGGGCTTGTAGGCAGTAGGCCTACTTTTGTCTTCTAATCGAATTCGTTCTGACTCCCTTAAGTTTCTCGCAGGGTAATATGCGTTTAGGCTGGGTTCCCGAAGGTTTCTCGGTAATCGCGGGTAAAGAAAAGGACTTCGAAAAGGAAGGCAGCGATAAGTAGGTTTTATTCTTAGCTTGGACTTACCAAAATGGGAGCAAGCGGAAACGTTAGAGTTCTACGCGGTTATATGTAAGTCGTCCGTTTTAAGGCTATATAGCTGAATTTAAAGACGGTAAAATTCAAGGAGTAGTAGACGGATTGGTAACGCTACTAACGGTAACAGTCTGCGGACGAACGACTTGGTTTATTTTCTCTCAAACCTTTTTGTCTGTGCGTGTGTGTGTTTGTTTTAATATATCTTCCCGTCTCCTAAGAGCGTGACCTTTTTTACTTGACCTGAACACTGGGTGGAGCCAAAGATTAGGAATGTTCGTCAGCTCCGTTGTGCGGAGCTACAAGAGTTATATGCACTTACTGAACTTACATATTTATCCAGATTTTAGGCATTTTCCGTATCAGAGAGATCGCTCGCTTTTCACAGTTCCTTGTAAATTTTAACCGGTCAAAGCATACATTACCCTGTATTTGTTCAGCTTGTCCCTGTTATCTATCATTGAGACCTTTTCGTCTGGCAGCTGTTTCCTAGCGTGCGTATGTTAGTGTGTGTCCGCGTGAGACTGGCGATCCGCTTGCTCTATACATATTTCCTTAATAAATATACAATTGTGATGTATTATTTCTCTCTATTTTTCTTTGGTTCACTATCTATTACATGGCATATTACTTCATTAATTCATGCGAGTACCCATCTTCAGGATTTCATAGATCCATCGATCGCCCATTTGTGGAAATTCCTCTCTGGGCCTATCTATCCTGCAATTTGTGTGCCACAGGCCTGGTTTCCTTGCAATTCGAGTGTCACAAACAGAAGACGTTTCCAAGATCAACGCTCCACTAAATGGAGAGAGAGAGAGAGAGTACCAACATAAGAATCTACAGAAGAAGAAGAAGATCAGATCACCAATTATGGGGTGCTCTTCTTTCAAGGAAGTAAACACATCCATAACCTCTGACCCCTCTTACGTCGAACGATAGGGATTAAGAAGAAAATTAATTTGCCCAAAGAGCAACAATTTGCTCACTTTACAAATCGCCATCGAACCTCTCTTCTTCAATGAAGCAGTCATTACCGGATGGTTCATAGTAGTGGAATTTTGCTGCCTTGCCGCCTGAGACGGTGGATCAACTTCCACCTACGTTCATCTCGCATAGCTACCTTCCTAAGAATGAAAATCATTGGGCTCTGAGAGACTCTAACCCGGCCTGAGTGCAAATTAGGGAACCTCTTTCACTAGGTTGACTTGAACTCTATGATGGGGCCTGGGAAAGTTGTCGGTGCGCTTTCCCCTCGCCCGAACACAACACTACTTTACCGTTTTATTATTATTATTAGCATTAAAATTAGCATTATTATTATTGTTACCCCCTCCCTTTCTGGAATCTTTGCTTCAGGGGTTGTTCCCAGAGAGTCTGGCCTTCTCGTGGCGAGGGGGGGTGTCAGCCCTAGGCCCCTTAGGGGCCCCATGGTGCTGCTAACAAGACTTTTAACATAGCACTCTTTCTTTCCTCCCCTATTACGTTCTTCCACTGCCCTTTATTTCCCCCTCTTCCTTCACCTATCTACTGGCCCTCCCTTATATCTATAAGGGAGGGCCACTAGCCAACCTCTGCTCGTCTTATGAATTGATTCCGAATTGTTCTTCCATGAAAGTGGAAGAGGCTGGGCTTCTCCACCGCGTTGTCTACCAAATGCCCAAGGAGAAACCAATCGTTGACCCCTTTTCTCCTTGCGTAGGAGAACTCGGGCAGCCTCTTATGTTTTTAAAAATGGTGTGGTGGCTCCGTATCCATTCTCCAAGAGGACATACCGGAGGTAACTGATTGTAGAGTTGCAGTAGGCCCGGGCCCTTGTAGGCCTCCATGGTGGGGAGTCCAGAGGGAGAATGCGAAGTTTTTTATTTTTGCAATGGCTAGCCATAAACCCAAAACCTCCCCTTCTCGTAAGGGTTATTGTGCCAAACGTTCCTTAGCTCCCCTTTCAGCCTTCCCTCGCTCGTTGGACCCCTATTCCAACGAAGTAGACCCAGATCTAGATTATCCTCGCTTTCTTGTCATGAGTTCATCTTCCGATACCCCACTTGCAAAGGTCGATGTGTTTGACGTCAATGAATCTTTTCAGTCTCGCTGTGGCGAACCCCGCCGGATGTGGTTAAGAGGTAGTGGTGATGTCGTAGTCGAGGTGTCATCTCACTCAACACAACCTTGTGCGAAATATATCTTCGATAGCTGAAATTCCAGTAACTGTCTCGCCCCATCCGCGTCTGAATTTTGTCAAAGGTGTCCTCCGTTCAAACGAACTAAGGGACTACGACCTCACCCGCCTTCAGAGTAAGATTAGTACCTAACGTGTCACACACGTACACAGGGTAACTAAAACATTAGTCTCCACTAGAGTCCCAACCGCCACACTGATTTTAACATTCGAACGACAAGAACTGCCGCCGTATATTAAAGCTGTGTACCTTCGTGTCCCGGTAAGTCCCTACATCGAACTACCCAGACGCTGTTTCAATTGCAATCAATTTGGACATGGCTGTGCCTGTCGGCACCCCCGCTCCTGTGTGAATTGTAGCTCTGACTACCATGGCCCCGAATACACCAAAACACCTCGCTGTGCCAACTGTGGAAGTCCCACAGTGCTGTGTCAAAACTATGCTCTATATTTTTATATGAAAAGGAGGTGCTCGCTTTGCGCGACTCCCTACGTCTATATATAAGAGAGACACGCCAGCGTGTTCGAGCACAAACCTCATCACTCGGCCGGCTCTTCTCTGACGTTTTACTTGACGCTGGACGAAACCGACCATCACTCTTGAGTTCCGACCAGCCTGAAGCTCTTCATTCTACATCTACGGGCAGCGTCGGAAACATTCAGGATATGCAATTGAAGCATCGCTCTCACACCGAGATAACCAATGTAGCCCCCCCTCTCTCCAGCAGCTCAACCTGAGAGAGACGCTCAGGGTGAGAGACTTGAAGACATCAGATGCTATTTGAAAGAATCCTCAACATCGACCAGTGAAGGTGCTGACAGGATCCAGCTTCCGTCCGGCCCCAGCTTAGCCTCTCTTCCTTCCTTCAGAAAGCCTGTATTTCTCCCCTACTTCGTCGCTTTTCATACAACCTCTCCCACAACTTTATCTGGTCAGCCTCTAATTTCACAGGGTAGATGCTGACCTTCTCAGCCAACCGTCCGGGATCGGGGCTGAGGGGGGAGGGTTCAACGTTCCCTAACCCCTGAGCTCCGGTTCGGGATGTGTTTTTTTTAACAACCTGCTTCATCCCCACCCATACCTTCCTCACATCCCTTTTCCTCTCCTCTTCACAATCTATCATTTCACGCCGTGTTCAAGGTGGAGCCGCCATGCCCATGGACTGCCAGGCCACCAGGCGGGAGGGGTGGTCCCAAATGGCGGCGCCTGGCTCTGCCAGGCCTGTAAGCACCTCTTGCAGTGCGGGCAACTGTGAGAGGTAGTGAGCTATTGCGTCCCGCAGAAAATTTAGGGTCACCATGCCCAATGATGTAAAAAAAAATAAATCTCCTTCTAATTCCCAATTGCTCATCGATGGAGCCGCCCTCGGGCAGCTCCACCGAAAAAATGGAGATCCATCCCCCTGTGCTTGCACAGGGGACCCTCCATATTTCTTTAACCAGAGAGGAGGCTTACTCGTCTCCTACGCCTACGGGTGAAGGGGACTCCCCCTCACCCCCTTCTCTGGAGGTGCTTTCGGGCACCTCCCTTTTACCAGTGGCAGTCCCCTCTGTTCTTTCCAAGGGGACTGCCAAGAAAGCCAGTAGGCAGCCCTTAGCCAGCCGCTCCACATCGAAGCGGCTCGGTAGGGCAAACCCCCTTAGGGGGGAGAGGGAACCAGGCCCCTTCGGTCGCTTCCCTCAAAAGACCTGCTGGCAAGAATATTGAACCTTGCCGGGGTCAAGGCCCATGCCTCCCCACACAAGACTAGTGACGATACTGCCAAGGGGACCTGCGATGTCTTGGGGGGGGGGGGATGGCCAACTGGAGGCCCCTCCTGAGATAGCCATGGTCCTTGAGGAAACCCAGTCTCAGACGGTAGGGTCTTCCATGGGGGCGAATCTGGGCTCGGCGCCAAGCACCAAACCCGAATCCGCCCCTATGCAAGTTCCTCCTCAAACGGCTTTGGTTTCCGAAGCAGTACAGGGAGGGGAGGGATCTGCTCCGACCGGTGCACCCACGACTAACAGGACCTTCTCCATTTCGGAGAATGACCTGGTTGTGGCCGGTCCATCTGGCCTGGGGGCTTCTACCGGCGGGGGTGAGAAGCGGGTTCATTCCCCGCCCTCCACTCCCCAAAGGAAAAAGACCAAGACCAAAAAGACGAAGAAGACTCGGGGCTCCTCTCAATCCGCGTGGGCTGCGGGGACGGATGGGTCTGCTGCCACTCTGGCAATCGACCAAGCCAAGATTGGCACATCCGGCCCCTCTGCCCCCCTGGTTGCGGAGCCCCTGACTAAGACCAAAGATGCACAGGGCGGAGCCTCGATGACATCGGGGCCCCTGATTCAGAGGTTACCTGGCGTTTTCGAGCCCGCTGGCTTCAAACGCTTCCTCGTTATTCGCTCCACTGATGGCACCATGTTGTCCAAGGGCAACATGATCCATCAGAGGAGAGGATTAGCTAGTGCAATTGGTAGAGAGCCGAAGGCGACCCATTTCTCGGACGGGAGCCTTCTGGCGAATGCGGCGATTCCCGCCGAGGCGGACAAGATAAGTGCTCTTCGGACACTTCATGGCACCCTGGTGAGTGTGACGCCGCACTCTACCATGAACTTTGTGAAAGGAGTAGTTTATGCGAGGGAACACTTTGACTATCCATTGAGGACATCACCCTAGAGCTGGCCGACCATGGGGTGGTCAAGGTCGAACGTGTGATGAGAAAACAGGGAAGGGCCTCGAGACCCACCCCTACACTCTTCGTCACGTTCGACTGTGACAAGCTCCCTGAGTCGGTGCGTGCCGGTTGGTACCGCTACCGCGTGAAGGCATTCGTGCCACTGCCGCGGCGGTGCTATTACTGTCACCGCTTCGGCCATACGAATCGTTCATGTAGACGTGCAAAGTCGGGGTCACCCGAAGTCTGTGTAAATTGCTCCAAGGTCGCACACGATAAGTCCAAATCGTATGTGGCCAAGTGTGTCAATTGCGGAGAGCCGCACCCCGCTTCTTCGGAGCAATGTGGTGCATATCTCCTTGAGAAAGAAATCGTGGCCGTTCAGGCCCAGGATCGACTCTCATTCCACGAGGCTAAGGACTTGCTCCTGGCGCGCCCGACTCTGCCTGGGACGTCATATGCCTCAATAGTTAGAAAAGCACCCTCTGCTCCTGGCCCATTTCGGAGCCCTTCTGCGGGCTCTAACCAACCCGGAGCCTCCCTGGTAAAGCTGGTGGCAAAAAGAGTTCATACCCAGCCCCGGCTAAAACCAGGGCTCCCCCCTCTTCCCCCAGCGTGACCGTTTCCCGTAAGGCGAAACGACCACGCGCCTCCACCGAGTCGTTAGACTCACAGGAGGCAACACCCCTGAAGATGGTCGCTAGGCCATCTTCCGGGGTTCCTAAAGCTGTCCCCCGAAAGGAGAACAGCAACAAAGGAGCTTCGGCTCCTTTGCCCACGCCCCGAGGTGGAGCGAGTGGCTCAGAGACGGTGGTTCCTCGAAAAGAGGGCCTTTTGCCTCCGAAGCCACAACGCCCGCCTAAGGTTTCGAGGCGGAGGGAGGAAAAGACTCGCATGGCGAGCCCAACCTCCCCCAATAAGTCCTCGAAGGAGCCAGCGCTTTGTCCGGCCAACAGCGCCCAGGGTTCTGCCCCCGGGAAGCGTACGGCCATTCCCGTGAGGGTCTTCAGTTCGAGGAGGGCTCCCGCGTCCCCTCCAAGCTAGGCCTGGAGGGCATATTCCTTTAATGGAATTGCCGTGGACTCCGGGCCAACTGGGAGGAGCTGCGGAGGCTAGTCTCATCCCGTTCCCCGTTAGCTATCTTTTGCAGGAGACCATGCTAGGCGCGTGCCCCCTGCCCCGCTCTCCCGGGGTATAGAGGTCTTGCGACGCCACCACCGCGGGATGGCTAGGCTGGGGGATGCACGGTTTACGTGGACGACCTTTCGATCTCTTTTGGCGCGCCGCAGATGCCAACTCTGGAGCGTCGACTCCAACAGGCATTGAACCGCGTCTCTCACTATGCCGAAGCGCACAGGTTTCGGTTTTCTTTGGCCAAGATTAAGGTGGTGCACTTCTGCCGCCATCCACGGCTTCACCCCGACCCAGATTTGTTTCTTAATGGGGTGCGCCTGGATGTGGTGGAATCGCACCGTTTCCTCGGTCTTGTATTCGACCGACGCCTCACCTGGGAGGCTCATATTCGCAGCCTTAGGGTCTCTTGTACCCGTGCCATTGACATTATCCGTTCCGTGACGTTCAGCGCTTGGGGCGCTGATAGGGCTACTGCCCTACTTTTTTATCGATCCTTTGTTCGTTCGAACTCGACTACGGATGCGAGTTTTATGCATCCGCCGCCGAGCGTTTATTGCGGAAGGTGGATTCGATCCACCACACCGGCCTTCGCCTTGCGACCGGTGCCTTCCGCACTTCCCCCATTGAGAGCCTGTTGGTCGATGCTGGGGAGATGCCACTCGCTCTGCGCCGCGTGCAGTGCATCACTCGACTGTACGCGCGAGCCCAGCGCCTCCCTCATTCGCCAACAGCTCTCACTGCATCCGCAGCTGATCTCGATGGTGCCTATGCCGCCGAGAGACGCCAGTCTACCCTAAGCCCTTTGGGTTTAGGGCCAGGAAACATCTTCGAGAGCATGATATAGCTCTCGGGCCGGTGGCGCCCCTGGTTCTGCCCAGGACGCCACCCTGGAGGGTACCACATTTGGCTATTTTTCGCTACGCCTCTACTCCCAAAATTTGTACGGCGCCGGGAGTATTGCGTTCAACCTTTCTGGAGCACACCTCGTGTCACGCTGGAACCGTGCCAGTGTATACGGATGGCTCCAAGTCCCAAGAGGGGGTCGGCTTTCAAGCTGTATCCCCTCTGTTTGAAGTCAGCGGGGCTCTTCCAGGTGTTGCATCTGTCTTCATGGCCGAGCTGGTGGCAATGCACCACTCGAGTATGGGAGATTACCCGACATGCCCGGTTCGGAGACTAGATTGTGATTTATAGCGACTCACAAAGCGACCTGAGTGCTCTCGGAACATTGGAATTTCCGCATCCCCTGGTTCGCGATATCCGTGACGCCACGGTTTTGGCGAGCCGGGTAGATGTCGAGATTATCTTCTGCTGGGTTCCTGGACATGTAGGAATTGCGGGAAATGAGTGCTCCGATGAAGGCGCCAAAGAGTCCGCGAGGACTCTGCGACCGGACCAGCGTTTCGCTCTTCCTCACACCGACTACATGGCAGGAATACGGGCAGCTCTTCGGACTGCTTGGCAAAGAAGATGTGAGACGGTCGAAGGGAACTTAAAATTGCGTGCCATTGCGCCGCGACTGTTCCCATGGACCTATCTCCCAATGCCGTGGCGGCTTCAGGTTGCTTTCTGTTGTCTCCGAATCGGACACACTCGTGTGACGCATCGCTATTTGATGGAGCGCTCGCCTGCGCCCTATTGTGACGACTGCGTAGTCCCCCAGTCTGTTCGGCACATTCTTGTCGAATGTCCCAGTCTGGGTGATCTTCGCGCACGATACCTGTCCCGGTACCGGGATGGGCGGGGTTGCTACCGCCTGTCCCTTGTGTTCGGGACGAGTGCGTGCACTTTGACTGGTGGACTTGTTGACTTTTGGGGGGAGGCTGGCCTTCTCCCTTTCATTTAACCATGTTTAATTGTTGTTTTTGTTATTGTTTTGTTATTGTTATTTCTTTTTATTGTTGTTTTCTGTTCAATTTTTTAAAGTAGCCTAGAACTAGGCTGTTTGTTTACGGCGACTTATGCCTAAGTCGGCAGTCGCCACATAGCCCCTAAATAAAAAAAATCCACTGATGGCACCATGTTGGCCAAGGGAATCATGATCCATCAGAGGAGAGGATTAGCTAGTGCAATTGGTAGAGGGCCGAAGGTGACCCGTTTCTCGGACGGGAGTCTTCTGGCAGCCAAGATAAGTGCTCTTCGGACACTTGATTGAACCCCGGTGAGCATGACGCCGCACTCTACCATGAACTTTGTGAAAGAAGTAGTTTATGCGAGCGAACTCGTTGACTACTCCATAGATGACATCACCTTAGAGCTGGCCGACCATGGGGCGGTCAAGGTCGAATGTGTGATGAGAAAACGGAGTGGCCTTGAGACTCACCCTACACTCTTCGTTATATTCGACTGTGACAAGCTCGCTGAGTTGGTGAGTGCCAGTTGGTACCGCTACCGCGTGAAGGCATTCGTGCCACTGCCGCGGAGGTACTATTACCGTCACCGCTTTGGCCATACGAATCGCTCATGTAGATGTGCAAAGTCGGGGTCACCCGAAGTCTGTGTAAATTGCTCCAAGGCCGCACACGATAAGTCTAAATCATCTGTGGCCAAGTGTGTCAATTGCGGAGAGCCGCACCCCGCTTCTTCGAAGCAATGTGGTGCATATGTTCAGGCCCAGGATCGAATCTCATTCCGCGAGGCTAAGGACTTGCTCCTGGCGCGCCCGGCTCTGCCTGGGACGCTTTACGCCTCAATGGTTAGAAAGATACAATCTGCTCCTAGCCGATCCAGGCCAACGAGCACGGTTGTCTCCGCGCCCATTCGAGCCCTTCTGTGGGTTTTACTCAACCCTGGCGCTCCCCTGCTAAAGCTGGCGGCACAAAAGGTTCACACCCAGCCCCTGCTAAAACCAGGGCTCCCCCCTCTTCCCCCAGCGTGACCGTTTCCCGTAAGGCGAAACGGCCACGCGCCTCCACCGAGTCGTTAGACTCACAGGAGGAAACACCCCTTAAGTTGGTCGCCAGGCCATCTTCCGGGGTTCTTAAAGCTGTCCCCTGAAAGGAGCTTCCGCCCCTTTGCCCAAGCCTAGTGGTAGGCTGAGTGGCTTGGAGATAGTGGATCCTCGAAAAGATGGCCGCCCGCCGCCTCCGAAGCCGCAACGCCCGCTTAATGTTTCGACGCGGAGGGAGGAAAAGACTCGCATAGCGAGCCCAACCTTCCTCAATAAGTCATCGAAGGCGAAAGCGCCTTCAGCGCATTGTCCGGCCAACAGCGTACGGCCATTCCCGTGAGGGTCTTCTGTTCGAAGAGGCCCCCTGCGTCTCCTCCGAGCTAAACCTGGAGGGCATATTACTTAATGGAATTGCCGTGGACTCCGGACCAACTGGGAGGAGTTGCGGAGGCTCGTCTCGTCCCGTTCCCCGTTAGCTAATTTTCTGCAGGAGACCATGCTAGGTGTGTGCGCCCTTATCGCCCTGCGAGATGGGGGCTAGGCTGGGGGATGCGCGGTTTACACCCGGCAGGATGTCTCAGTTTTTCTTTTCACTTTAGATACCTCCTTGCAGACAGTGGCTGTGCAGCTTCACCTGCATAGGAGGTATACTATCATTTTTGCGTACATTCCACCTTCAGCTGACTTCGACGCTGTGGACTTCCGCCGCGTCGTGGCATGGTGACCGACGCCCTTTCTCTTGCTTGGAGATCTGAATGGCAGACATCCTCTCTGTGGAGTTTACTCAATAAATCCCGTGGGCCAAGTCCTTGCTGATCTGATCGAAGAGCTTGAGATAGGTGTCCTAAATGTGGATGAGTTTACGCTTCATTTTCTGGCCTTGATCTATCTTTGTGCTCTTCGGATGCACAGCCTGATTTTGATTGGGGGGTGGTCGATGACCTCCATGGTAGTGATCACTTTCCCATTCAAATATCATTTTCAGGGCAACTGCTGCCTGAGAGCCCACCTCGGTGGTGCTTGGCGCGGGCGCGGTGGCCTGCATTTCAGGAAATGACTGAATTCTCTATTTCAGTCGAGGAGTTTAGGTCGGTAGATGAGGCTGTTGAGTTCTTCTCCGGCAACCTTATCGCCGTGGGCCTCACTACTATTCCCAGAACGTCTGGCCGTTTTGCACGCCGACCACTTCCATGGTGGTCGGCCGAGTGCGAGACGGCCCTCAAACAGAAGCGTTGTGCCTACATGCACTATAAGAGCCACCCGAACGATTTCACTGTCGCTGAATTTCGTCGGGCTAGGGCTAGGTTCCGGTATATTTCGAAGCATGCCCGCCGCTCTTGTTGGCGAGCATACGTGTCTTTACTTAACGGGAAGACCCCTATGGCAGAGGTGTGGAAGCGAGTCACAAGGATTCGGGGCAAGTTCTCGCAGGACCCTCCTCCCCTTCTCTAGGAGAATGGGACCGCAATCTCGGACCCCGCGTTCGTGGCGGAGTCCTTCGCGACGGCTTTCTCCGCATTCTCTAGCCGGGATGCTGCTCCGCCAGCATTCAATGCACGTCGTCATTTCGCGGAAGGCTTCCGACTGGACTTTACCTCCAGAGGCGGAGAACCCTTCAACGACAGGTTTACTGTGAGTGAGTTGCGCTCCACTCTTGCTTCGTGCGCGGACACCGCTCATGGTCCGGACGATGTCCCGTACGCCATGCTTCGACACCTGGGTGAGCAAGGCATGGCTTTTCTCTTAGATTTGTTCAACAGGATCTGGGTGGAGGGTCTCCTCCCAAATTCCTGGCGAATCGCTACTGTGCTCGCCTTTCGCAAACCGGGGAGAGATCACTACTCTGACCGGTTTCCGCCCAATCTCTCTAACCTCTTGCGTGTGCAAGTTGATGGAGAAATTGGTAAATGTTAGGTTAGCCTTTTTCTTGGACAGCGGAGGCCATCTGTCTTCTGCACAGTGCGGCTTCCGCAAGTTCCACTCCACGTCGGATGCTCTGCTCCGACTGGAAAATGCCGTCTGCGAGGCTTTCCTTCGTAGACAGCACTACGCCACGGTCTTTTTCGATCTGGAGAAGGCCTATGATACCGCATGGCGATACGGTATCATGGAGACTCTCCATACGATGGGGGTGAGGGGACGCCTCCCAATGTTTATATCTGAATTTTTGCGAGATCGTCGATTCCGCTTACGGGTGGGGGGAGCCCTCACCGGCCCAAGTGGATTTCTCGCAGTGAAGCTTCCTCAGTATCACACTCTTTTCCCTGAGTATCAACGGCATCACCTCGGTGCTGCCGGAAGATGTTCTCGCTACGCTCTACGTGTACGACCTTTCGATCTCTTTTGGCGCGGCCCAGATGCTAACTGTGGAGCGTCGACTCCAACAGGCATTGAACCTTGTTTCTCGCTATGCAGAAGTGCACAGGTTTCGGTTTTCCTTGGCCAAGACTAAGGTGGTGCACCTCTGCCTCCATCCACGGCTCCATCCAGATCCAGACTTGTTTTTTAATTAGGTTAGTCTAGAAGTGGTTGAATCGCACCGTTTCATTGGTCTTGTATTTGAACGAAGCCTCACCTGGGAGGCTCATATTCGCAGCCTTAGGGTCTCTTATACCCGCGCCATGGATATTCTCTGTTCCGTGACGTTTTGCGCCTGGGGCGCTGATAGGGCTAATGCCATACTTTTTATCGATCCTTTGTTCGTTCGAAGCTCGAATACGGATGCCAATTTTATGCATCCGCAGCCGAGCTTTTATTGCGGAAGGTGGATTCGATCTACCACACCGGCCTTCGCCTTGCGACCGGTGCCTTCCGCACTTTCCCCATTGGGAGCCTACTAGTCGATGCTGGGGAGATGCCACTCGCTCTACGCCGTGTACATGCATTATTCGCCTGTACGCGCGAGCCCGGCGCCTCCCTCAGTCGCCAACAGCTCTCACTGCATTCGCAGCTGATTTCGAAGGTGCCTATGCCACAGAGAGACGCCAGTCATACTCTAAGCCCTTTGGGTTTAGGGCCAGGAAACTCCTTCGAGAGCTAGGTATAGCTCTCGGGCCGGTGGCGCCCCTGGTTCTGCCCAGGATGCCACCCTGGAGTGTACCACATTTGGCTATTTGCCCCCACGCCTCTGCTCCTAAATCTTGTACAGCGCCGGAGGTATTGCGTTCGACCTTTTTGGAGCACACCTCGAGTCACGCTGGAACCGTGCCAGTGTATACGGATGGCTCCAAGTCCGAATAGGGTGATGCTTCTTCGCCGTATTCCCTCTGTTTGAAGTCAGTGGGGCTCTGCCATTCGCTGCGTCTGTCTTCACAGCCGAGCTGGTGGCAATACTTCACTCGGTACGGGAGATTACGCGACGTGCCCGGTTCGGAGACCGGATTGTGATCTATAGCGACTCACAAAGCGCCCTGAGTGCTCTCCGGGCATTGGAATCTCCGCATCCCCTGCTTCGCGATATCCGTGACGCCGCGGTTTTGCCGAGCCGGGCGGATGTCGAGATTATTTCCTGCTTGGTCCATGGACATGGAGGAATTGCGGGGAATGAGCGCGCCAAAGAGTCTGCGATGACTATCCGACCGGACCAGCGTTTCGCTCTTCCTCACACCGACCACATGGCAGGAATACGGGAAGCTCTTCGGACTGCTTGGCAAAGAATATGGGAGACGGTCGAAGGGAACTTAAAGTTGCGTACCATTGCGCCGCGACTGTTTCCATCGACCTACTTCCCAATGCCTAGAAGGCTTCAGGTTGCTTTTTGTCGTCTCCGAATTGGGCACACTCGCCGTTCACCTCCATTTGATGGAGCGCTCGCCAGCGCCCTATTGTCAAGACTGCGTTGTGCCCCAGACTATTCGGCACATTCTTGTTTAATGTCCTAGTCTGGGCGATCTTCGCGCACGTTATCTTTCCCGGTACCGGGGTGGGTGGGGTCGCGTGCTCATTGATTGGTGGACTGGTAGACTTATAGTTTATAGTTATCTTTGTGTTTTATTCTATGTTAACAAATCAGCCTAAATAGCGTTTCGAAAACCATAACCATAAAATTTGTTTGATCGAAGTTGTCTGACGTTAGTTTTAGGCCTAAGGCGACAGCGAAATAAATTTTGGAATAATGGCTTTAAGAAAGATAATTACACAAATATAAATATATTCATAAAATCAATGAATGTACAATGAGATAAGTAGGTTAGGTGTACAATGTAATATATTTGAACATATGATTTACAGTAAAAAGATGCTAAGAGAATTGAAGTATGTGAAATTAATATGGTGGAATAATATTGTGAATAATATAGTAAATAATATAGAGTATCTATGATGGACTGAATTGGGGCTGCAATGAGAAGTAAATATAATGAGGATCTACTCTCGTATCGTCGCGTGCAAAGAATTGTGAGAGAAAATGGAATTAACTAAGTATGATTTGTTTGGAGGTAAATGAATAATTGTAGAAGGAATGATTAGAAAGCTGCGAGTCGAGTGGGCGGAATAACGTGCTATTTTGATCGAGCTGGGAACGTGTGTTTGTTTGTTTGTGTGTGAAATTTAAGAGATGTTTGGAACAGTATACGTTAATTGAATTGACAAGTAAAATAAATGAATGAATTAATTATTAAATTTAACATATAATGATTTAATTTACAAAAGTTGAAGTAAATTAATTGAAAGATTAACTTGACAAAGTTTTAGTAAAATAATTGAATGATTAAATTAACAAAGTTAAAGTAAAATAATTGAATGAATTTTATACATAATAAATGATGATATATATTTAAGTTTCCCAGGAGGTTTTTATTATAGGAATGCCCAGAGGCATTGCTATAACACTCCGCCCCTAAGAAGGTTACCCCCCCTCCCCTTTTTTACTATTTTGAGAATATAAGTCCGAGTACCGTCGAGACTTCCTGACGACGCGGCCTGAGCGTGTGACAGTGCCATTGGTTTGGCTGCGGCTACGAGGACACAGATTTGCTGTGGCAGTGACATTAGCGTTGAACGAGGTACTGGCACGAGAGAAGGTTGACGGAACGAAGGTGATCCGCTTGCTGGTTGCTTCCGACATGGCGTCAAGCGGGATGTGGGCATCTTAAGTCCCGTTGTCAGCTGGCGGAGTGACCAGTGGGGGAGAGATTTGCTCCCGACTATCCACTTCTGCCGACGAGGGTTCCTGCAACAAAGGAGGAGGAGGTAGCAAAATGGAAGGTGGAGTTGGAGAGGCAGTAGTTAAAAATGTGGCGTTTAGGTTGTTTTAGGGGATTACTGTACCATAAAGGGGTATAGTAGGAGGAGAATGAGGTGATTGGGGTTCTAGACGAACATTTTCGGTATAAGCTGGCTTTAGGCGGTCGATAGAGACAGTATCTTGCCTGGTGCCAAGCTTTAGGACGAAGAATTTTGGATTCCTGGAGATAACGGGAAAGGGTCCGTCATAGACTGGTTGTAACGAAGTGCGAGCTGAATTACGACGGACGAAAACATGGGAGCATGTTGTCATCTCCTTCGGCACTAAGGTTTTATAATTAGCAGGCACTCTAGGGGCAGTTGGCTTAATTTCAGCCATCACCCGTAAAAGGTTATGTACGCATGAAGAAGGATCTAGGTGAGAAGGTAGAAGTCGGTCAGAGGAAGAAAAGAATTAACCGGGTAGACGAAGTTGAGTACCATAAACTAATTCCGCTGCAGAGCAAGCCAAATCCTCTTTCAAGGAGGAGCGAATGCCAAGGAGAATCAAAGGTAGACACCCAAGTTTGGCAGGCATGAGCGAGTCCATTTGGCCACCTCAGCATTAATACCTGGCGAAACGAAGCGTTGTCCAACGAGCTTGCGAGTGGCATTGCCGCCAGGTTGAGACAGGCCATGAATTTGGTCGAAGATGTGCCGACGGTAAGCGAGAGGAATGAGAGGACGAGGACAGTCAGGAATTGAATAGTCAACCAGGATGCGCCTGGAAGGACTGTCAGGCAAGTCAATCTCTCGAACGACGAGTTGAGAAGAGTGACTCAGTGTTTGCGTGTCTTCGTCTTGTTCCTGGGCAAGCGCGATTGTCGCATGATCGATGGGCGCAGTGTAGGAAAGTTGCGTGCCCGAAATCAATGAAATGCGAGAGAGCGCGTCCTGTACGACGTTTGAAGAACCAGGAACGTAGCGAATATCGTTCGTCATCTGCATGATGAAGTCAAGATGACGAGTGTCAACTGCAGTGTGTACTGACGAAGTACTACGAGACGAACATCCACCGACCAAGGGCTTATGGTCATTAAAAATGGTAAATTCACGCCCTTCCAAATGATGGCGTAAGTGGCGGACAGCGAGATATATTCCAAGGAGTTCTCGAGAGAACGTTGAATATCTCTTTTTGAGAGTTTGTAAGAGCGCGAGAGAAGAAAGCAAGAGGTTGCCATTGGTCATTAACTTTCTGCTGCAAGGTTGCACTTACGTGGGTTGAGGATGCATCTGAGGCGACGCTGATGGGGGCTCCTGGAGAAGGATGAGCCAATTCCAAAGCGTGGGCAATAGCCTCTTTGGTGCGAGAGAATGAATCGCACGCCTCAGCGGACCATTCACGAGGAGAGTTCTTTTTGGTCTTGGTGAGCATAGAGTTGAGAGGCTGCATGACCTGGGCACATTTAGGGATGAATCTGTGGTAGAAATTGACCATGCCACAGAAACTCCTGAGTTGTTTGCGTGATGTAGGACGATAAAAGTATCGCATCGCAGTAACTTTATCTTCGAGTGGGCTAATCCCTTCACTCGAGACATGGTGCCCCAAGAATGAGAGTTGCGGGGCACAAAAGAGGCACTTGGAGGTGTTTAGTACGATAGCGTACTCCTGAAGACGAGAAAAAACTTGGCGAAGGTGAGAAAGGTGTTTCTCCAGCGAGGAAGATGATATTAGGAGGTCATCGATGTAGCAAAATACAAACGGAAGACCCCTAAGGATTTGATCCATAAAGCGCTGGAAAGTTTGCCCAGAGTTACGCAATCCATATGGCATCTTGACCATTTCAAAAACACCAAACGGAGTAGTGATGTTAGTCTTTGCGACATCATCTGGGTTAATAAGGATCTGGTTAAAAGCACGAACCAGATCCAAGCGAGAAAAAATCGTACAGCCATGAAGAGAAGAGGTAAAATCGGCTAAGTACGGCAAGGAATAACGATCAGGAATTGTTACAGCGTTAAGAGCTCTGTAATCCCCAACTGCTCTGAATTCCCCCGGCGTGGATTTGGGCACAATGTGAAGTGGAGAGGCCTACAAATGCCTGAATCAATTATGAATTTGAATTCATCACGCATAGCAGAGAGTTTATCCAGTGCTAGACGGCGTGACCGTGAGAATACAGGACCTCCTGTTGTCTCGATCCGATGCACCACACTATGTTTAATGGGCCTGTCCTTCGAAGGTGGAAGGGTGAGCTCAGGAAACTTCTGAAGAAAGCGCTGAATCGGTGGATGGGAGACGAATAGAGAGGAGGGAACTCTGAGAAGGTGAGTACGAATCTGAGACAGTGAGGAGAGAGTTGCGGTCGACAAGCTTGCGTGGCCGAGAATCGACCAGGAGGTCGTGAGCCGAAAGAAAGTCGAGGCCCAATATTGGATAATCTACCTCGCCCATGATGAAAGTCCATCGAAAAACCCGACGGAGGCCGAGTGAGACTTGAAGGTTACGCCTTCCATAGGTCCTAATATTGGTCGAATTGGCTGCCTTCAGAACTAAATCCGAAGTGGCAGAAGCTTTGTCGGCCTTAGAAATTGGTATGACACTGCATTCAGCACCAGTGTCCACCAGGAATGAAAATTCAGAAAGTGGGTCAAAAATACGAAATGGACGAGCTACTTGAGGAAATGAGGTGTAGGCAGGGGACGTAGACCCCTTTGTCCCATGCCTTTCTAATTTAAAGTTTGTGATTGAGAGACTGGAGTGAGAGGAATGCTAGAATTTGAAGGTTGGGAAATTGAAATTTGAGGATTTGGAGAAAGTGGTTGAGTTAGGTGAAGTGAGAAAACTGGAGGGTTGAGATTTGAAGATATTGGGTCCAAATACATATGTGCAAGGTTGCAAGCATTTTAGAGCTTGTCCACCATATTTGTTGTGGTACCAGCACCATTGAGTTGGATGAGAGGAAAGGGAAAAGTTATGCTTCGGGAGACTACTTGGCGCAGTATGTGAAGAAGCGTAACTGTGGCTACAAGGTTGTGTACAGCGTTGTGCCCGTACCTTTGATGATACCAGCATAGGTCCTGATGGTGTGGAAGATGGTGAGAATAGTTGGAAGAATGAGGTTGATAATTTTGCTGTCTCTCACCTCTTGCATCGGGATGCACTCGCTGGTTTCTCTTTCGAGAACCAGAGCGGGACCTGCGCCTTCGATTGCCAAACCCGTGTCCGCGCTCGCTCTGTGGTTCACGCTGCAGCTTTAACCGCTGGAAGTCGGCTTCCATCCTCCGTATTGAAGCCTCAAGGTCTCTTGATAGGGAAGATGGAACCCTTGAATGCTCGCCCCGTTCGTCAGAGGAGCTCGACGTGCCTCGAACCTGCGAAATCGAAGCATTGTTAAATGGGCTGTGAGTTTGGCCGTTGCCCCAATTCACATGAGGACTTTTATACAATTTATCTGCGGCTGCAGCATCCTCATCAATTCTCGTGGGGTTCGAGCTTAGTATTAATGGCCTAATTCCCTCGGGGACTCCCTCATGAAAATTTCGGTGAGGAGAGGGCTAAAAAGTTCAATTTGAGCACCTTTTACCCTGATAAGGTCCTTCAGATAACATAAAAAGGAAGTAGGACTCTTATCTCCCATTTCCTGAGTATTCAGGAGCGCTCTCAAGTCATCTATTTGGGACCTACCATATGTATTGAGAAAAGCCTCATTCAACACTTTCCTGAATTGAATAAAGGTACTTTTGGGTAACCGCTGGATGATTGCTGATACTTTCTCCTCCTCAGTGATGTTTTGTGGTTTAAGGAGTAGGGATGAGACTTGTAGCTATTTAATTGGGTTTGTAGGATCATACATGGGAAGGGAGAGGTACGCATGTAGTTGTCTATGCGCAGACGGTTGGTCATGATGAGGTACGGCGCTAACTAATGTCCTTAGTTGGTGTGTCTGGTCCATCATAGACACTGTTTTATATATATTTGTGCTAATTGAATGAATGTGTTTACGTGATGAGTAGCTGTGGCTGTGTGCACGTGTGTGTGTGTAAATTGGTCACTAGCACAGGAATATGAAGAAATTAAAAATAATTGAGAAATAAAGGAAATTGTACTCGTTGAATATAGGGGATATTATTAAATTAAAATTGACATGAATTATGATAATTGGAAGAATGATGTTAAAGATTACACGCGATATAAAAAAATGAACACGTGAATAAAAAAATTGCTCGAACGAGGTTTTGGGACGAAATTGAAGCGTGGAGTCAAAAATTATTTTATCGTTTAAACTTATTTATTGATTGAAGGGAGATTACTAAACTTTGGGCACCAATTTTATAGTATATGGTTATCTAAGTGTTTTATTCTATGTTAATAAATCAGCCTAAATAGCGTTTCGAAAACCATAACCATAAATTTGTTTGATCGTCGTTGTCTGCCGTAATTTTTAGGCCTAAGGCGACAGCGAATTAAATTTAGGAATAATAACTTGGGCTTTAAGAAAGACAATTACACAAATATAAATATATTCATAAAATAAACGAATGTACAATGAGATAAGTAGGTTAGGTATGCAATGTAAGATATTTTAACATATGATTTACAGTAAAAAGATGCGAAGAGAATTGAAGTATGTGAAATTAATATAGTGGAATAATATGGTGAATAATATAGTAAATAATAGAGTGAATAATAGAGTAAATAATAATATAGTAAATAATATAGAGTATCTATGATGGACTGAATTGGGGCTGCAATGAGAAGTAAATATAATTAGGATCTACTCTCGTATGGTCGTTTGCAAAGAATTGTGAGAGAAAATGGAATTAACTAAGTATGATTTGTTTGGAGGTAAATGAATAATTGTAGAAGGAATGATTACCGACCTTTATACGAAGAAAGCTGCGAGTCGAGTGGGCGCAATAACGTGCTATTTTGATCGAGCTGGGAACGTGTGTTTGTTTGTTAGTGTGTGAAATTTAAGAGATGTTGTTTGGGGCAGTATACGTTGATTGAATTGACAAGTAAAATAAATTAATTGTTAAGTTTAACATAAAATGATTTAATTTACAAAAGTTGAAGTAAATAAATTGAAAGATTAAATTGACGTAGTTAAAGTAAAATATTTGAAAGATTAAATTAACAAAGTTAAAGTAAAATAATTGAAGGAATTTTATACATAATAAAAGATGATATATATATTTAAGTTTTCCAGGAGGTTTTTATTATAGGAATGCCCAGAGGCATTGCTATAGACTTTTTAGGGGAGGCCGGCCTTCTCCCTTTTATTTAACTAGGTTTTATTTTGTTTTTGTATTCTTGTTTTCTTTTTAGGTCGCACGCTCCTGCGCCGTTGGGAAGGGGACCCCCCCCCCCCGACGCCGGAGCTTGCTTCCTAATTGTTGTCATCTTCCCTTTTTATCGCTGTTTTGTTTTCATATTTTTATTTTAAAGTATTCTATAGCTAGGCTGTGTGATTGCGGCGACTTATGCCCAAGTGGGCAGTCACCAGATAGTCTTCTACCCCCCCCCCATCCAAAAAAAACAGGTTGTGAGCCCGAATTACAATCAAGTGCCTCGGTCCGTTCTCCAAACCCACGAAAAAAGCCCCAGTTACTGCTCCCTCTAGGATTTCTTCCCTGCAAAAACAGGTTCCTCAAAATCAGCTCTCCGTCTCCCAAGCTCTTTGGGACAAATACAATATGGCCACAAAAGAGAAAAAGATATCTGCAGTGGTATCTAACCGTCCCACATAATATATTCCATTTTATAATGGATTTGTCAAGGCGTTCTTCCAAAGTGGGAAGAACTCAAAATTCTTTTGTCGACTATCCACCCCGCTGTTATTTGTCTTCAGGAGAATAAACTGGGTATATGGCCCTTTCCGCCAGTACCCGGCTTTCTCACTTTCAACTCTATTGCTCCTGCTAGAAGCTCCTCTCATGGGGGAGGGGGTGTGTGTCAATCATGGTATCTTCATCCCACCATGTTTCTCCCATCTCCCTACATACTACCTTCTAAGCTGTTGCCTTTAGGGGTTTTCTTACTGAGATTTTTACCGTTTGCTCTATTTACCTACCTCCTTGTTTATCATTGTCAAGACCCGACCTTTTAGAACTTATATACCAGTTGCCCTCCCCATTCTTATTACTGAGAGACTTTAACGCCCGTCACCCATACTGGGGTGACATAACTCGAAATGCCAAAGGCATTGCCGCCAGGTTGAGACAGGCCATGAATTTGGTCGAAGATGTGCCGACGGTAAGCGAGAGGAATGAGAGGACGAGGACAGTCAGGAATTGAATAGTCAACCAGGATGCGCCTGGAAGGACTGTCAGGCAAGTCAATCTCTCGAACGACGAGTTGAGAAGAGTGACTCAGTGTTTGCGTGTCTTCGTCTTGTTCCTGGGCAAGCGCGATTGTCGCATGATCGATGGGCGCAGTGTAGGAAAGTTGCGTGCCCGAAATCAATGAAATGCGAGAGAGCGCGTCCTGTACGACGTTTGAAGAACCAGGAACGTAGCGAATATCGTTCGTCATCTGCATGATGAAGTCAAGATGACGAGTGTCAACTGCAGTGTGTACTGACGAAGTACTACGAGACGAACATCCACCGACCAAGGGCTTATGGTCATTAAAAATGGTAAATTCACGCCCTTCCAAATGATGGCGTAAGTGGCGGACAGCGAGATATATTCCAAGGAGTTCTCGAGAGAACGTTGAATATCTCTTTTTGAGAGTTTGTAAGAGCGCGAGAGAAGAAAGCAAGAGGTTGCCATTGGTCATTAACTTTCTGCTGCAAGGTTGCACTTACGTGGGTTGAGGATGCATCTGAGGCGACGCTGATGGGGGCTCCTGGAGAAGGATGAGCCAATTCCAAAGCGTGGGCAATAGCCTCTTTGGTGCGAGAGAATGAATCGCACGCCTCAGCGGACCATTCACGAGGAGAGTTCTTTTTGGTCTTGGTGAGCATAGAGTTGAGAGGCTGCATGACCTGGGCACATTTAGGGATGAATCTGTGGTAGAAATTGACCATGCCACAGAAACTCCTGAGTTGTTTGCGTGATGTAGGACGATAAAAGTATCGCATCGCAGTAACTTTATCTTCGAGTGGGCTAATCCCTTCACTCGAGACATGGTGCCCCAAGAATGAGAGTTGCGGGGCACAAAAGAGGCACTTGGAGGTGTTTAGTACGATAGCGTACTCCTGAAGACGAGAAAAAACTTGGCGAAGGTGAGAAAGGTGTTTCTCCAGCGAGGAAGATGATATTAGGAGGTCATCGATGTAGCAAAATACAAACGGAAGACCCCTAAGGATTTGATCCATAAAGCGCTGGAAAGTTTGCCCAGAGTTACGCAATCCATATGGCATCTTGACCATTTCAAAAACACCAAACGGAGTAGTGATGTTAGTCTTTGCGACATCATCTGGGTTAATAAGGATCTGGTTAAAAGCACGAACCAGATCCAAGCGAGAAAAAATCGTACAGCCATGAAGAGAAGAGGTAAAATCGGCTAAGTACGGCAAGGAATAACGATCAGGAATTGTTACAGCGTTAAGAGCTCTGTAATCCCCAACTGCTCTGAATTCCCCCGGCGTGGATTTGGGCACAATGTGAAGTGGAGAGGCCTACAAATGCCTGAATCAATTATGAATTTGAATTCATCACGCATAGCAGAGAGTTTATCCAGTGCTAGACGGCGTGACCGTGAGAATACAGGACCTCCTGTTGTCTCGATCCGATGCACCACACTATGTTTAATGGGCCTGTCCTTCGAAGGTGGAAGGGTGAGCTCAGGAAACTTCTGAAGAAAGCGCTGAATCGGTGGATGGGAGACGAATAGAGAGGAGGGAACTCTGAGAAGGTGAGTACGAATCTGAGACAGTGAGGAGAGAGTTGCGGTCGACAAGCTTGCGTGGCCGAGAATCGACCAGGAGGTCGTGAGCCGAAAGAAAGTCGAGGCCCAATATTGGATAATCTACCTCGCCCATGATGAAAGTCCATCGAAAAACCCGACGGAGGCCGAGTGAGACTTGAAGGTTACGCCTTCCATAGGTCCTAATATTGGTCGAATTGGCTGCCTTCAGAACTAAATCCGAAGTGGCAGAAGCTTTGTCGGCCTTAGAAATTGGTATGACACTGCATTCAGCACCAGTGTCCACCAGGAATGAAAATTCAGAAAGTGGGTCAAAAATACGAAATGGACGAGCTACTTGAGGAAATGAGGTGTAGGCAGGGGACGTAGACCCCTTTGTCCCATGCCTTTCTAATTTAAAGTTTGTGATTGAGAGACTGGAGTGAGAGGAATGCTAGAATTTGAAGGTTGGGAAATTGAAATTTGAGGATTTGGAGAAAGTGGTTGAGTTAGGTGAAGTGAGAAAACTGGAGGGTTGAGATTTGAAGATATTGGGTCCAAATACATATGTGCAAGGTTGCAAGCATTTTAGAGCTTGTCCACCATATTTGTTGTGGTACCAGCACCATTGAGTTGGATGAGAGGAAAGGGAAAAGTTATGCTTCGGGAGACTACTTGGCGCAGTATGTGAAGAAGCGTAACTGTGGCTACAAGGTTGTGTACAGCGTTGTGCCCGTACCTTTGATGATACCAGCATAGGTCCTGATGGTGTGGAAGATGGTGAGAATAGTTGGAAGAATGAGGTTGATAATTTTGCTGTCTCTCACCTCTTGCATCGGGATGCACTCGCTGGTTTCTCTTTCGAGAACCAGAGCGGGACCTGCGCCTTCGATTGCCAAACCCGTGTCCGCGCTCGCTCTGTGGTTCACGCTGCAGCTTTAACCGCTGGAAGTCGGCTTCCATCCTCCGTATTGAAGCCTCAAGGTCTCTTGATAGGGAAGATGGAACCCTTGAATGCTCGCCCCGTTCGTCAGAGGAGCTCGACGTGCCTCGAACCTGCGAAATCGAAGCATTGTTAAATGGGCTGTGAGTTTGGCCGTTGCCCCAATTCACATAAGGACTTTTATACAATTTATCTGCGGCTGCAGCATCCTCATCAATTCTCGTGGGGTTCGAGCTTAGTATTAATGGCCTAATTCCCTCGGGGACTCCCTCATGAAAATTTCGGTGAGGAGAGGGCTAAAAAGTTCAATTTGAGCACCTTTTACCCTGATAAGGTCCTTCAGATAACATAAAAAGGAAGTAGGACTCTTATCTCCCATTTCCTGAGTATTCAGGAGCGCTCTCAAGTCATCTATTTGGGACCTACCATATGTATTGAGAAAAGCCTCATTCAACACTTTCCTGAATTGAATAAAGGTACTTTTGGGTAACCGCTGGATGATTGCTGATACTTTCTCCTCCTCAGTGATGTTTTGTGGTTTAAGGAGTAGGGATGAGACTTGTAGCTATTTAATTGGGTTTGTAGGATCATACATGGGAAGGGAGAGGTACGCATGTAGTTGTCTATGCGCAGACGGTTGGTCATGATGAGGTACGGCGCTAACTAATGTCCTTAGTTGGTGTGTCTGGTCCATCATAGACACTGTTTTATATATATTTGTGCTAATTGAATGAATGTGTTTACGTGATGAGTAGCTGTGGCTGTGTGCACGTGTGTGTGTGTAAATTGGTCACTAGCACAGGAATATGAAGAAATTAAAAATAATTGAGAAATAAAGGAAATTGTACTCGTTGAATATAGGGGATATTATTAAATTAAAATTGACATGAATTATGATAATTGGAAGAATGATGTTAAAGATTACACGCGATATAAAAAAATGAACACGTGAATAAAAAAATTGCTCGAACGAGGTTTTGGGACGAAATTGAAGCGTGGAGTCAAAAATTATTTTATCGTTTAAACTTATTTATTGATTGAAGGGAGATTACTAAACTTTGGGCACCAATTTTATAGTATATGGTTATCTAAGTGTTTTATTCTATGTTAATAAATCAGCCTAAATAGCGTTTCGAAAACCATAACCATAAATTTGTTTGATCGTCGTTGTCTGCCGTAATTTTTAGGCCTAAGGCGACAGCGAATTAAATTTAGGAATAATAACTTGGGCTTTAAGAAAGACAATTACACAAATATAAATATATTCATAAAATAAACGAATGTACAATGAGATAAGTAGGTTAGGTATGCAATGTAAGATATTTTAACATATGATTTACAGTAAAAAGATGCGAAGAGAATTGAAGTATGTGAAATTAATATAGTGGAATAATATGGTGAATAATATAGTAAATAATAGAGTGAATAATAGAGTAAATAATAATATAGTAAATAATATAGAGTATCTATGATGGACTGAATTGGGGCTGCAATGAGAAGTAAATATAATTAGGATCTACTCTCGTATGGTCGTTTGCAAAGAATTGTGAGAGAAAATGGAATTAACTAAGTATGATTTGTTTGGAGGTAAATGAATAATTGTAGAAGGAATGATTACCGACCTTTATACGAAGAAAGCTGCGAGTCGAGTGGGCGCAATAACGTGCTATTTTGATCGAGCTGGGAACGTGTGTTTGTTTGTTAGTGTGTGAAATTTAAGAGATGTTGTTTGGGGCAGTATACGTTGATTGAATTGACAAGTAAAATAAATTAATTGTTAAGTTTAACATAAAATGATTTAATTTACAAAAGTTGAAGTAAATAAATTGAAAGATTAAATTGACGAAGTTAAAGTAAAATATTTGAAAGATTAAATTAACAAAGTTAAAGTAAAATAATTGAAGGAATTTTATACATAATAAAAGATGATATATATATTTAAGTTTTCCAGGAGGTTTTTATTATAGGAATGCCCAGAGGCATTGCTATAGACTTTTTAGGGGAGGCCGGCCTTCTCCCTTTTATTTAACTAGGTTTTATTTTGTTTTTGTATTCTTGTTTTCTTTTTAGGTCGCACGCTCCTGCGCCGTTGGGAAGGGGACCCCCCCCCCGACGCCGGAGCTTGCTTCCTAATTGTTGTCATCTTCCCTTTTTATCGCTGTTTTGTTTTCATATTTTTATTTTAAAGTATTCTATAGCTAGGCTGTGTGATTGCGGCGACTTATGCCCAAGTGGGCAGTCACCAGATAGTCTTCTACCCCCCCCCCATCCAAAAAAAACAGGTTGTGAGCCCGAATTACAATCAAGTGCCTCGGTCCGTTCTCCAAAACCCACGAAAAAAGCCCCAGTTACTGCTCCCTCTAGGATTTCTTCCCTGCAAAAACAGGTTCCTCAAAATCAGCTCTCCGTCTCCCAAGCTCTTTGGGACAAATACAATATGGCCACAAAAGAGAAAAAGATATCTGCAGTGGTATCTAACCGTCCCACATAATATATTCCATTTTATAATGGATTTGTCAAGGCGTTCTTCCAAAGTGGGAAGAACTCAAAATTCTTTTGTCGACTATCCACCCCGCTGTTATTTGTCTTCAGGAGAATAAACTGGGTATATGGCCCTTTCCGCCAGTACCCGGCTTTCTCACTTTCAACTCTATTGCTCCTGCTAGAAGCTCCTCTCATGGGGGAGGGGGTGTGTGTCAATCATGGTATCTTCATCCCACCATGTTTCTCCCATCTCCCTACATACTACCTTCTAAGCTGTTGCCTTTAGGGGTTTTCTTACTGAGATTTTTACCGTTTGCTCTATTTACCTACCTCCTTGTTTATCATTGTCAAGACCCGACCTTTTAGAACTTATATACCAGTTGCCCTCCCCATTCTTATTACTGAGAGACTTTAACGCCCGTCACCCATACTGGGGTGACATAACTCGAAATGCCAAAGGCAGTGTTTTAGTGTCTCTTTTATTATCTGACTTTCTTTGTGTCTTAAATACTGGTGATTTTACCTCTTATGTCCAGACGGACTCTTTTAGCTGTGTTGACCTGTCTGTTTTTTCCCCTGATTGCTTCACGGAATTTCGATGGTCAATTCTTGACGATCTCCATGGGAGTGACCACTTCCCTATTGTCTTGTCAGCCCTTCAAGTTAGCCCTCATACAACCATGCCCCTTAAGTGGGACTTAGGTCATGCAGATTGGGAAGGTTTCCAAGAGGCGTCCTTCACAAGTGAATCTTGGGGACCTGCAATGGAGTGGGCGCGGCAGTAGAATACTTTACATCGACTATCTACAATGCAGCAACACAGACCATCCCACGGAGGCGACCGGCCACGAGCCGCTCAACCGTGCCCTGGTGGACCTCGGCGTGTGCAACAGCTATCAAAAACTACAAGTTAGCCCATGCTCGATTCCGAAAGAACCCAACTTTGTGCAACAAGGTCGACCGAAACCGAGCTCATGCACTTCGCCAAAGAACCCTTCGTCAGTCTCGCCGAAATTCATGGCGCCGTTACGTTTCATCGATTTCCTCTATGACACCTACCGCTAAGATATGAAAGAGGATTAATAAGATCAGGGGCCGTTATGCTGATCATCATACCCCTACACTCAACTTACACGGCTCCTTGGAGAATGACGGCCTGGCAGTCAGCCATGCTTTTGCTGACCATTTCCGCGCCGTCAGCAGTGTCAGCCGTTACGATAAGGCTTTTCAATCCTACAAATCAAAGGAAGAATCTCATTCTCTCAATTTCACAACAAAATCAAATCTTCCATATAACACTCTATTCAGCATCCATGAGCTACATAGCGCTTTGTCCCTTTGCAGATCTACTTCCCCTGGCCTTGATGAGATATATATGGGTGAAGGGTTTTCACCCCTCATCATGGCGGATTGGGATCATCCTTCCCTTTGTCAAACCGGGCAGGGACGGGTTAGACGCAGATCACTACCGCCCTATAGCTCAAACCAGCTGTTTGAGTACGTTGCTGGAAAAAATGTGTTGGAGCGCCTAAACTGGTTCCTAGAAACCAATCACCCTCGCTCTCCATTTCAATGTGGCTTCCGCAAAGGTCATAGTACCCTTGACCTACTAGTACGATTCGAGGGATCGGTCCGGAAAGCTTCATCTAGAGAGTGGTAAGTTAATAAATGATTTTCAGCATGGGTTTAGAAAAAGTAAATCGTGTTTAACAAGTTTACTGCATTTAATGGATTATGTATCTAAACAATTAGATAAGGGAGAAAATGTTGATGTAATTTACTTAGATTTTAGCGAAGCTTTTGATAAGGTTCCGCATAGAAGACTATTATTATTATTATTATTATCATCATCATCAAACTACTAAAGTCTTCGCCCAGGGTGCAGATACAACAGAATTGAATCCGCACAAAATACTAGGGTCACTGGAGAAAGGCAGATGCAACAAAAGGAAACAGGCCCCTAGTAAGGCCAAATAAGGAATGAGGAGTTACTGTAATTAATAAACATTTAATCGAGACTTAAATGTGGAAATGTTAGAAGATGCAATATTATTGGGTAATTGATTCCAAATTTTGACCAATGAAGGAACAAAACACCGAGAAAATTGCACGGTGCAAGCTTTCATAGGATTCATAGCAAAAGCATTAAGACTAAGAGTATACCTTGTCACACGGACAGGATTGAAAGGTCGAGGCAAGACACTATGTAACGGATGCCGCTTGCTATTAAAAACTTTAAATAAAACACTAAGTGCACCAAATTGCCACCGATAGTACAAATCAAGGTAAAGCTCAGGAGAGATGAACTTAATAGAATTCAAAGCTCCATCCAGCAATGGCAAATAAGAGTTGGCCACAGACATCCAAACAGGAGCACAGTACTCCAAATGAGGCAAGATGAAAACAAAAAAAGATTTTAATAATGTGGAGTTGTAGGGCACACATGGATTCAACTGAAGGGTGTACATGTAGATACCCTACACAACGGAACCCGATCACTGGGAGAAAAAGCGAGTCTGGAATGTCGAGGTAAAAGCTCGATTTTCTCACTGTAATAAAGTGGTAGTTTCCGTATCTGGGCTTAAGTCAGAGAGGCACCAGAGAAAAATATAAGAAAACTGAGAATGTCTGGAGGTAATGAAAGGGCGTGTGATAAAAGCATTTCACCATCCTGTAACAAAGATAGCCAGAAATTAAACAAATGTATCTCATAATAAAGCTCCGCCTTCTAGAAATATTGGTCAATAACGAAGTACGGCAGTTTAGCCGCTATCCAATCAAAATTAAATAAAGGATTAATTTAAGCCAATCAAGAGGCAATCTAAGAAAATGAACAGCCAATCACGTGCGTCAACGTCATTTGTAGGCGAGGCGTGAGGTTGACTCGATGGACGTTGCTCCCTCTTTATAAATGGGTGCAGAGAGATTAAAAAAAGAGTCATTCATTATTACTTTTTAAAATTTGTTACGCGTTCATTAATTCAGTAAGTCGATCATTATAATCGCCCCATTGCTCTACCATATTCCCGCATTACTTTGATGTAAAATCGAATCGTGAAACTGTACTCGGAGTATTTCCTATTTCGGTGCAAGGTAAAATAATAGACGGAGACTCGTTTATATCTATAAACAGATTCTTTTATTCATCTCAGCTGGTACCCTCTTCTCGGATCAAGTACAAGGCTACCTAAAGGGATATTTCACGCATTCAAATAACTTGTTACCATTGCCAAGCGTTATCCCTATCCTACCAAGCTCACCCTTTTGAGTGGCAACGTTACCACTAACTAGGAAACCAAACCCCCTATTGGTACGAAGGATTTCCACTCAAGAGGCAAGCCCCAACCTACAGTGGGTAGCAACATTACAATTTCAGGAAGCACAAAGCAAATCCCCTCATAACTGGCGACCTTTTGCCGTCGTTCCCCCAAAAATTGTAACACGAGGAAGATTCAAGGTTTTAAGAAGAGAAGAAGAGGGAAGATTAATGATGGAGAACTAGCAAAGTAGACAAGGTGAGTGGGATATGGTGATCGCCGTGGCAATCAAAGCACCACTATTCAATGAAGCAGCAGTGACGGGCTGGTTCAGTATTATCGAGGCACAATTTCACAACTCCAAGATAACAAAAGAAGAAACTGAATTTTACCAAGTGCTAGTCTCGTTGCCTCCGAAAACGGTGAAACACCTGCTTGCGGACATTTTTGAAGGTCAAAATTATGATAAGTTAAAAACTGAAGTACGAGAAGACGAAGCCGGAGCTATTCGCCAAAATCACACACTCGTCGAAATTTACTGGCCGCCCCTCGATCAACCTGGAAGAGGTCAGACGAACAGCTGTGCAAATGGGAGTAGGCGAGGAATTAGTAACATACAAATTCATGCAGTCGTTGCCTCCCACCATCGCGCTTATTATAGCCACACAGAAGGAACTGTCGTTGGCTCAATTAGGTAAACTTGCGGACGAATTAATGGTGTTCAATAAAGAGCAGTGTGTCAATGTGAACAGTGCGGAAAGTTCATTCGGGCCGTTTACGCGAAATAAACAATGCAGCCCTGCGGGTTCGGTGCATCCGTGGGGTAATAGCGATAATAACCATAGTGGTAACAATTGGGGTAACAATAGTGGCAAAACGAACTTTAGTCCGGTTAATATGCGTCCTTTCAATAAAAATCAGAGACCAATGGTGTGCCGCGCTCACCTATACTACGGAGACACGGCGAGGTGGCGCAAACCGTGGTGTAAGTGGCCAAAGAAGGCTGAGGCTTTGCATATGCAGCCCTCCTCCAGACCATCATCGCCGGTCAATCCGGAAAACTAGAGAGGCATGCTCTAGCCAGCGCGGCAGTGGGCATGCTGGCTGTTTCTAAGATCGCCGCCAAAGTATACGACAAGAGGTGCAACTTCCTCATCGATACGGGGGCGAGTGTCTCAATAAGCCCAGCCAATTTAGCCAATCAAAACAATATAGAAGAATCGAATGAAAAAATTTCAGGCGCTAATGGCGGGAGCATTAAAGTCTACGGTGAAGTGCGCGCGGATATAGCCATTCCTAGTCTCAGGAGGTTATTCAGGTGGTCCTTCAAAGTAGCAGAAACCACCGCGCCCATCTTGGGGATGGACTTTTTAAGGCACTTCAACCTCATCGTGGACTGCGCTCAGAATCAATTGCTGGACCGACATACCAAGACTCGCTTCAGTGATAAAATTCTTGAGGAGCCGTCCGTCGCCGTGGTGAGGAGTGATCTACAGAATGTATCCCCGCAATGCAGGAAAATCATAGAGAAATTCGGTGCGTTATATGGTCCTGCTTCCACTCAGCCAGCTCCAACGATGGAACGGGTAGTGGAGCACTCAATTGACACAGGTAGTGCCCCTTCAACATTTGCACGTCCGAGACCATTACGGGCGGAAAAACTGAAAGTGGCGAAAGAGAAGATCGAGAATTTACTAAAGGAAAGCATCATTCGGCTTTCAAAGTCACCGTGGGCTTCCCCGATACACTTGGTACCAAAGAAGTTCCCCGGTGAATACAGGGTGGTCGCGGATTTTAGATCATTAAACGCTATTACTAAGCACGACAGATATCCATTGCTACGGATCCAAAGCCTAGCGGATCACCTGTACGGGAAGAGGATTTTCGAAAGGTTGGATCTGGTTCGTACTTACCACCAGATCCCCATGAGACCCGCGGACGTCGAAAAAAACTGCGATTGCCTCTCCATTTGACTTGTGGGAATATGTGAAGCTCCCGTTTGGCTTTCGAAATGCAAGTTGTACATTTCAAAGGTACATGAACAGTATTTTCCAAAGTCTAGAGTTCGTTTATGTGTACATAGACGACATCCTGATATTCTCCGAGATCTGGAAGACCACCGGAGGCACTTAGAGCAGGTTTTGGAAATACTGGGCAAAAGTGACCTGAGGATCTCCTTGGGAAAATGCGAATTTGCAAAGGAAGAGATCGCCTTTCTGGGGCACCAAATTTCGCATAGGGTAATATGTCCTCCTGCCACTAATATAAAGGAAATTGAGGACATGCCAAGACCTAAGGACTCAAAGGGGCTTTGCCGGTATTTGGGCATGATGGGCGATTGCCGAAGAATGATGCTCAACTTTGCAGCGATGGCAGCCCCACTAACCGATTTATTACAGGCACAGCCGAAGGGTCGTGAGATCAAATGGAGCGAGGAAGAAGAAAGTGCAGTTGCACTCACAAAGAAGGCCTTGCCAGAAGCAGTCACGCTCCATCATCCATTTCCAAATAATTTTCCATTTCAACTGGTGACCGACTGTTCCCAATACGCGGCAGGCGCTGCCCTGCACCAGATGGTAGATGGAGCTGCACGGCCAATTGCGTTCTTCTCGAAGACGCTCACTGATACACAGCGGGCCTATTCGACTTATGATCGAGAGCTTCTCGTGGCATACTTAACCGTTATGCATTTTGAGCATATGATTAAAGGACGTCACATAACACTGTGTGCCGATCATACATAGGCCATTAGTGTCGGGATTCTCATCTCCCCTAAGCGCGAAAACCGACAGACAGCAGCGACATTGGACCGCCATTTTGGAGTATGTGACCGAAATGGCCTACATACTCGGTCAAGATAATGTGATCGCAGACTGCCTGTCAAGGGATGTCAACACGGTGCAAATTGACTCCTTTGGCCTACAAGAGCTGGCAGCTGCACAAGTAAAGGACGAGGAATTGGAGGACTTAAAATCGAAATTAAAGCCCTTTCCCTTTGCAAGCGGGATACAACTGTGGTGTGAGTGGACTTCAAGGTTCCCAAATGCATGCGGAAAGACAATTTATGCACAATTACACAATCTGTTACACCCGGGTGTACGAGCCTTGCTGTGGCTAATTAAGGCCCGATATTTTTGGCCGAACAATGACAGGGACGTGCGCTCGTGAACCAGAGAATCTATGCCTTGCCAGGCATCAAAGCTAACACGCCACATAAAGTCACCGATACTGCCTATAGAAACTCCATCTTCGAGATTTGAAACTGTACATGCGGATATAGTGGCACCGCTTCCCGCATGTACACCACCTGGACAACCCTTCCCCTCGTACAATCAGTATTTACTGTCCTGCATCGACCGTGCGTCAAGGTGGGTAGAAGCAATTCCTACCCCGGACGTAAGTGTCACTACGATTGCTTTTGACCTATTGGAAGGATCGATATCCAGATTTGGAGTCCTACTCTATGTGATTACTGACCGAGGAGCTCAATTCGAGTCGGAAATTTTCAGAGAATTGTCAGCCCTCGTTGGTTTTCTTCGACTTCGAACAACGAGTTACAGGCCAACCACAAACGGGATGGTAGAAAGGGTCCATAGGACTCTCAAATCATCAATAATGGCTCGCAAACAAAAGTGGCTGGTGGCACTACTAATAATTTTACTGGGCATTCGTGCCTTACCGAATTATTCTGGATTTTCCCCTTTCACAGCGGTAACCGGCACGACACTATTATGCCCCAAACAGATGATTTTCACGGACTCGTCCAAAGCACACTGCAAATTTATAAAGGAACTGGCTACAACGATGGCCCAGATAGATTTTGGACGTGCATCGGCGGGCAACCTCCACTCAGTGCCAAAGCATTACGTGCCACCTGACCTAAAGGATGCATCCCACGTTTGGGTCAGAGTTGATCGCGTGCAGAGACCTCTTGAGGCGCCGTACGCGAATCCCTTCCTGGTAATCGAACTCTACAACAAAGTCTTCAAATTGGGATTCCCGGACGGGAGGAGAGACACGGTCTCCATCGATAGGCTAAAGTCGGCAAAATTGCCTCCGGCAGAAGATGTACGGGACACTTACCGACGATCCCCGAAGTCCCGGGTCGGCCAGAAGAGGCTTAACCCTAATCGTCCAGAAAAAATAGACGAAGTAGAAGATAGGATCGAACCCACTCAGCCGGGCCCTGCGTCAAGAGCAGAGGAGCCACCGCGGGAGCAAGTCTCGACACGAGCTGGGAGGAATGTCAAATTCGCAAAAGACAATATATATATATATATATATATATATATATATATATATATATATATATATATATATATATATATATATATATATATATATATATATAGGTTGAGGATAAATCCCAAAATGAGACATGTAAAATTTCTCATTTAATTAAATAAAACGTTTCGGGTACCTTACCCATCTTCTGGTCTATAAAAGATAGATTTAGAACACGTTTAAAATTACAAAAATTATAATGCACACAAGGATTAGAAATAAATTATTTATTTAATTGAAATTATGAAAAATCGTTTGAAAACTATTGAAATTTAGATATGGATCAATTATGGGTAATTTAAATATGCATAAATATAACACTAGTTGATGCAATTATTGGTTGACACAGATATTAGTCACTTAATGAAGCAGAAATAGTAATAAATTATTAAATAAATTGAAAATGTGAAAAAATCATTTGAAAACTTGACACTAAATGTAGATGCTATAAATATGGATAAATATAAAAATATACTAATTGGGGCAATTAATTGGTACACAAAAATATTAGTCACCTTTAGTGGACGGCAAAAGCGGAGAGACTGAGGAAAGATTATAGAGGGAACCGATTAGAGATTGGTAGGTTGTGAAAACATTTTGAGTGGTTTATGAAATGAGAAGGGGAAAAGCAGTTGAATCAGAATTCAACTGGGATTTAGTTGTTTTATAAATAATGATTCGAGAATGCGCAGGCAAGTGCATGTCCTATAATTGGAAAGTTTTTGTGGCAAATTTCTGTCTTACATTTAATTGAATGATCTCGAATGGGAGAAGTTTCTTTATTGGTCAAGGTGGAGCCAGTGCGAGAGCTAATACCAAGATGAGAACAGACCCTAGCCCTAAGTGAGTAAACAGTGCTGCCAATGTAAATCCCCTGGTGGCACCTGGGGCAAATGAATTTATAGACAAATGAACAGCTCATTTCAGGTGGGAGTCTGTCTTTAGTTCTGAAAAATTATCCAATATGAAAGTTGTTAAGGAAAACTATTTTGAAGTTGGTATGCGTGTAAAAACTTTTCAAAAGCTTATTAAGTTTTCGGCGTAAGGGTAGGTTGAGTGGGTCAATATCAGGGAGAAGACAATAGCGGACATCCTTGGGGACAAAGGAAATTTCTTGTGGAGGATGGTATATTTTATCAAAGAATTGACGGATACATTTTTGTACAAGTGAGGGCTGGAAACAATTCTTTTGGCAGCACTGTTTGCGATGCAAGGCGAAATAGATCCAATAGAAGTCCTCACAGATGAGCGTCATAGGAACTCTATAAAGCCATGTAACGTTCCCCAAAATAGCGACAAGCCATTCGCCAGAAATCATCTGTCAGTCATATATTTTAACTCTGTATGGCAGTATTATTGAGGAATACTGTAATGAGAGGTAGATGGATAAATATACACGCCTCGTTGCCTCTATAACCTTAGTATATATATATATATATATATATATATATATATATATATATATATATATATATATATATATATATATATAAATATATATATATATTAAAATGTATATGTTAGGTGTCAGGATTGTATCATATAGGAACCTAACGAGAGATACGCCAGTTGTAAATGAAATGCTTGGTAGTTTCCGTATCTGGGCTTAAGTCAGACAGGCGCCAGAGAATAAATATTGGAAAACTAAGAATGTGTGCAGGTAATAAAAGGGCGTGTGATAAAAACATTTCACCATTATGTAACAAAGATAGCCAGAAATTAAACAAATGTATCTCATAATAAAGCTCTGCTTTCTAGAAATATTGGCCAATAACGAGGTACAGCAGTTTAGCCGCCATCCAATCAAAATTAAATAAAGGATTAATTTAAGCTAATCAGAAGGCGAGCTAAGGAAATGAGCAGCCAATCACGTGTGCCAACGTCATTTGTAGGCGAGGCGTGAGGCTGACTCGATGAACGTTGCTCCCTCTTTATAAATGGGTGCAGAAAGATTAAAAAGAGAGTTATTATTAATACTTTTTTTTTTATTTGTTACGCGTTCATTAATTCAGTAAGTCGATCATTTTAATCGACCCGTCGCTCTACCATATTCCCACATTACTTTGATGTAAAATTGAATCGTGAAATTGTACTCGGAGTATTTCCTATTTCGGTGCAAGGTAAAAGAAATAGACGGAGACTCGTTTACATCTATAAACAGATTCTTTTATTCATCCCAGCTGATACCCTCTTCTCGGATCAAGTACAAGGCTACCTAAAAGGATATTTCCATTGCGCATTCAAATAATTTGTTACCATTGCCGGTGGCAAGCGTTATCCCTATCCTACCAAGCTCACTCTTTTGAGTGGCAACATTACCATAACTGGGCAACCAAACCCCTATTGGTACGAAGGATTACCACTCAAGAGGCAAGCGCCAACCTACAGGGGGTGGCAAAATTACAATAACAGGAAGCACAAAACAATTCTCCCCCTCCCATAGAGTCACGACCAAAGGTGTTAAAACATTTTCGAATTAAGCCCATCTTCTGGGCAATTGAGGAAGTTAAAAAAACGGACGTGCTTCTCAAAAGTCAACTTAGAGTAGAATAAACCCCTAATGAACGCAAACTAGAAACTTTCTCAACATCGTTCACTAGAAATATGCAAACAGGGATGAGGTGGATCCAATATATGGGATCTGGTGATAGTAATAGAATATGTTTTGCTAGCATTAAGTTTCATGCCTTAAAGTTGACACCAAGAAGAGATCCTAGACAAATATCGGCTCAAGGACGCAGCATCCTCACTTCTGTTACTAGGAGAGTAAACAGAGAAGTAAAGTGTAGTATCATCGGCATAAAATACAAGGTTATTTTCAAGATGAGTGCCCATATCGGAAGTAAAAATAATAAAAAAAACAAAGGACCAAGGACACTGCCCTGTGGAACACCAGAAACAACAGGCACTGAAGCAGAAGAGATACCATCAACAATTACATACTGAGATCTATTATTTAAGAAATCTGTAAAGATTTGAAGAATATTTTCACCAATACCAAGAAGTTTCAACATATAGATCAGAGCCTTATGGTTTACCAGGTCAAAAGCAGAACTCAGTTCAATAGTAACGACTCGACATTCAAACCCACGGTCTAAAAAAGACTGCAGATCATGAGACAGAGCCAACAGTGCACCACAAGTTCCCAAACACTTACGGAATCCAAATTGAGAATCAGGTAATAAATTAAAGTTGTCAGAGTATTTGGATAGACGTTTAGCCAAAATGCGCTCAAAGATCTTGGATAGAATAGGTGTAATAGATATAGGGCGGAACTCAGAAGGATAAGTTGAACCAGAAGCTCCCTTAGAAATAGGAGTGATGTTGGCCTTACGCCAACAAGATGGAAAGCTACCAAACTTCACCTGCAATCTAAATATTACGGCCAATTTAGGTGCTATAACTGTGGCACACTTCTTAAAGAATAGAGGAAAAAAAACATCTGGGTCTGTCTCACCATATGTGTCAAGATCCCAAAGGAATTTCTTCAATTCATTGGATCTAAAAGCAACAGAGACAAGCTTTGACAATGGAAAACAAGTCGAGGGTAGGGATAATTCTTGGTTACACTGTTTGTGAATAAAAATATCGGAGAGCAAATCAGCTTTTCTTAGTGGATCAAACGACACTGAACTATTAGACTCACGAAGAGGAGGCATACTAGAATCCACACCAAACAAGGAAGCCTTGAGAGAGAACCACCATTTATATGGTTGAGTGGCACCAGCAAGAACCTCCTGCAAGTGAGAATTATAGGAAGTTTCAGCTGCATTATAAATTCTCTGAGCCTCAGCTTTGAGAGTAACATAATTGTCCCATAGGAATTGACACCTGTTTCGTTTCCAAAGATGATAAACAGCCTGTTTGTCCCCAAAGGCTCGCTTACAGTCATCATTAAACCCGGCTTCATCCCTTAAACGTGAGTTAATTATCTCGCATGGGACTCTTCTATGTGGAATGTCTAATAAACATAAATTAATTGCTGAAACAGGGTCACTGGATCGGAAAATAGCATTCCACTGAAGTCTCTCAATTTCAAAGCAAACATTATCCCAATTAACACGAGACTTAGCATAAACCCGACGGGAGATGGTGATATCACAAATTAAAAATACACAGGATATGTTGTAAAGTTTGGAATTGGATAAATGAAGGCTGAAAGACAAGAAACAAAGAGTTGTACTGAATGGGGTGAGGTTACAGTGGAGGGACGTTATCAGTGGCGTACCTCAGAGATCAGTTCTAAGCCCTTTATTATTCAGAGTGTATATGAATGATCTTGGAGAGGCTGTAAATAGCAAAGTGTCAATTTTTGCTGATGACACTAAATTGGCAGCTGTAGTCAAAGAAGTTGAGGGTAGCTTTAAAATGCAGAGTGACTTAAATAAGTTATTAGTTTGGGTTCAGAAGCTGCAGATGACTTTTTACCCTTAAAAAATGCAAAGCTATTAACATGGGAGGGATAATAGGAAATTTAGCTATGAAATGGATGAGCATTGGCTGAATTCAGTTGAGGATAAAAATGACTTAGGCGTAGTAGTAAATAGGTCACTGAAGTTTTCAAAGCAGTGTATTGAGGCAAAAAATAGAACAAATAGGGTGCTAGGATACATTAAGAGGAATGTTAGCTACATGAGTATAGAGGTTATCCTTAAACTCTACAACTCGTATGTCAAGACACATTTAGAATACTGTATACAAGCATGATCACCACATTTTAGACATGATATCAACCTGCTAGAATCTGTACAAAAGAAGGCAACAAAAATAATACCTTTCCTGAAGCACCTTGGATATGAAGGTAGACTAAGGGTATTAAATATGTCCTCATTTGAAAGGTGTGTGAAGAGAGATGTGATTGAACTTTGTCAAGGGAAGGATAAGTTGGATTTTAGCAAGTTATTTGAGTTGGAAGGCAGTAATAGGACTAGGGGTCACCACTTGAAAAAAAACAAAAACAGAGGTGGAGGTTAGATGTTAAAAAATATTTCTTTTTACCAACAAAGTGGTAGATTACTGGAATAGTTTGTTACCTGAGACAGTAGACATTCCAAACTTGAATGTTTTAAAATGCAGATAAGATGGTTATATGGGGAGGAAGGGTTAACTTTGGGGGGGTGGGAGTATTCTGTACTCATGCCTATGGATGCAGTTTTTATTTTTGTATATTATGAGTAATTTGGATGGTTTAAATTGTATATTGTAGATGCATGATTTGATACATTCCTATGGACGCATTTTGGGCGGGTTTTGACAGATGGGGATGACCTTTGAAAGGCCCTTGTGGCTTTTGTCATCCCTGAAATTATGTTATGTAGTGTGAAGGGGGAGGAGAGATACATGGTGAGATGATGAAACCATAACTGACACTCTACCATGAGACGAGCCTCCGGCAGGAGCAATAGAGTTCAAAATACGAAAACTGGGTTCCACCGGAAATGGGCGGGTACCCAGTTTGTTCTCCTGAAGACAAATAACAGCGGGGTGGATAGTCGTCAAAAGAACTTTGAGTTTTTCCCACTTTGGAAGAACACCTTGACAATTCTATTGTAAAATGGAAGATATTATGTGTGACGTTTAGATACCACAGTAGATATCTTTTCTCCTTTTTGGTTGAGGTTATTTTGAAGTTAGTCCCAAAGAGCTTGGAAGGACGAAGAGCAGATTTCGAAAGGAGCAGTGACAGGGGGTATTTCCGAGGGTTTCAAGGAACCGTCCAAGTCCCCTGCCTGTAACGGGCGCAAAGCCCGGCGGAAACGTAAGGACAAGAAGAGATTTTCGGACGGTAGATCCGGGAAAATGCGCCGAGGTCAGTTTCGATGTCTAAGAGGTTGATCCAACAACCATGGCTGGTGATGTTGAAATACCATCGGCTTCCATCGGATCATGAGTAGGTGGGTGAGTGGGTGGAGCAGGCGATCTGGGCAAAGTACAAGGAACTGGGTGGATTTCATCTACCGTTCGGACTGGTAAGGGGCCTACGTCCTGTAGAGGGCGGGACGGGCTTGAGGGCAGAAAATATTCAGCAACAGGAGAAGAGCCCATTGAAGACTGTTGAGGATCAGCCTAGTTAGCTCCAGAGACTGGCCGCTTATTGGTGGCCGATGATCCAGTTGATGATTCCTTCCTCTTACCACAGGGCTTTGCGTCCTGGGCCGGGCAAAAGAACCATCACTGTTAGATATAGAATATTCTTTCAGATAACGTATGATGTTTTCAAGTGTCTCACCTTAAGCGGAGTTCCAGGCTAGAACTGCCGGGGATAGTGGAGTAACATTTAGTGTCTCGGTATGAGAGCGATGCTTCGACGCTATATCGGGAATACTTCTGACAGTCAAGGTAGACGAACGATGAGATGCTTCAGGTCTGTCGGAACTCGAACGTGATGGTCGGTTTCGTCCAGCATGACTCAAAACACCTGAGAAGAGATGGCCAAGAGGTGAGGTTTGTGCTCGATCACGTTGGCGAGCTTTTCTTACGTCCGGACGCAGATAGTCGAACAAATTGAGGACCTACTTTTCATTTAAGAATATTGGGCAGATTTTCGACGCAGGGCTGTCGGCACCAACGTATTTGGTATAACACTGTATTTTGGCGCATTCAGGATCATGGTAATCAGCACTAAATTTCACACAGGAATGGGATGGCCGACAGGCACGACCAACATGTCCAAATTGATTACAATTGAAACAATATCTAAGTAGTTCGACGTATGAGCTTACCGGGACACGAATATACCCAGCTTTAATAAAATGGGGCAGTTCCTGACGTTCAAACTTTCAAATCTAAGTGGCAGTTGGGACTCTAGCAGAGCTTACAGTTTTAGTCACCCTGTGTAATGTGTGACGCGTTGGGTACTAAGCTTACTCCGGAGACGGGTAATGCCGTAGTCCCTTAATTCGCTTGAACGAACGTCACCTTTGACAAAATTCAGACGCGAATGGGGCGAAATGGTTACGATAACTTAGACAATCGAACACAGATATCTAAAAAGATTATGTTCAGAGTGAGATGACAACTCAACCACGATATCACCACTACCTCTTGACCATATCCAGCGGGGTTCACTACAGCGAGACTCAAGTTATTCATTAGCGTCAATCAGATCCACTTTTAGAAGTAGGGTTTCAGATGCGGAACTCAAGACCAGAAAGCGGGGGTAATCTAAATCTGGGCCAACATCATTGGAATAGGGATCCAACGAGCGAAGGCTGAAAGGGGAGCTGAAGAACGTTTAGCACGAGAACACGAGAAGGGAAAATTTTATGGAAAGCCATTGCAAACAGAATTGACTTCACATTCTCCCTCGGGACTTCCCACCACGGACGCTACTGCAACTCTCGATTTGGTTGCGTCTGGAATATCCTCTTGGAGAATGGATACGGATCCACCACACCATCTTTATAGACCGAAGAGGCTACCCGAGTTCTCCTACGCGCGGAGAAAAGGGGTCAATGATGGGTTTATCCTTGGGCATCGGCAAACGAAGGTGGTGTAGATACTCAACATACTTCGACCTTCATGAAAGAACAATTCAGAATCAGTAAAAAAAACAAGAAGAAGCAGAGACTACTCTATCAATTCCATGGGTCAGGTCCTTGCGGAGCTGATAGGCGAGCTGGAGATAGGTTTCTTAAATGTGGATGAGTTTACGCATCACTGCCTGAGAATCGCTTCATTTAACTGTGCTATCCGGATGCACAGCCTGATTTTGGGTGGGACATAGTCAATGACCTACATTGCAGTTACATAGATAAGCAGATCATAACAGACCTTGTGGTCCATACTAGGTAACCTGGGATAAAGATTATGGGGAAGATAGATAGTACACCTTGCATTAGCCGTACAGGAAACACAGGAAAAATCCCGAAGTAAAATTTATTTAGTGGAGATGGAAAGTATGAGAATTTGGTGAACCTGTCATCTGAAGGCTAGGAAATTAGTTATTCACTAGAAAATGTTGTTAGTCGGGGATTAGATTCAAAGTATTTATCTATACGACGTTTGAAAGTATCTACAGTGTTGCAGTTTATTGCTTTACGAGGAAGCCCATTCCATATGTTGACGATTCGGTAAAAAAAAGAAATTCTTAGATTCATGCGAGTTAAAATGTTTACCTATAATTTTGCAACCGTTTCCTCTGGTGTAATTTGACTGGTCGACGCTAAAATATTTATTGCAAACCATATTGTCATCTGAAGGCTAGGGAGTTAGTTATTCGCTAGAAAACGTTGTTAGTCGTGGATTAGATTCAAAGTAGTTATCTATACCACGTTTAAAACTATGTACGGTGTTGCAGTCTATTGCTTTACGAGGAAGCCCATTCCATATGATGACGATTCAGTTAAAAAAGAAATTCTTAGATTCGTGCGAGTTAAAATGTTTACCTATAATTTTGCAACCGTTTCCTCTCGTGTAATTTGACTGGTCGACGATGAAATATTTATTGCAAACCATATTGTATGTATATTCCTTTGAAAATTTTGAATACCTAAATTAGATCCCCTCTTAATCTGTGGTAATCGGATGATGTAATAGGTAGGCTACTGGCACCAAATTGCAGGATTCAATAGATTCAGCGAAAACCTCCACAAAATGGATGCGTGGTTGTCTTATTAAATCCCAGCATACTCCACACATATAAAATAATATGTCTAAAATTGGAATGAAGAAATGAGAATGTGTAGGGGTGCGAAAATGTATCAGAGAAATTCCTTCCAACTCGATAATATAAATGGCCGATAAAATTACCAACCAGGGACGGACTAAAGCCGGTCGTGAGGCTAGAGTATTGGCGTTCAAATCCAACGGTACCGCGTTCGAAACTCAAGAGTCCAAAAAACTTTTATGAAGATCTCTCAAGAAAGAAAACGAGGCCAAGAAAGAAAACGGCTTGAAGGACTAACTCAACAAGAAAACACCAAGAAATCATCAACTCAAGAAGAAATCAAGACCCAAAGATAAATTTTAGGAAGAAAATGAAGATGCACCAGGAAAGAACACGAAGATTAAGGACCAACCCAGCCAAGAAGAATACGGAAGTGAAGAAAATGTTTGAAGGGCCAACTTTTAGAAATAAGGAATTTCACTCAACAAAAATAAAATTTCGAGGAAGGCACCTGCATCAAGAAAAGCAAGTATTAATAAAATAAAATAAATGAGGATAAGAAGGAATACCCCCCTCCCATAACTGGTGACCCTCAACGGCCGAACAATCTTCTGATCTTCGTTACAACTGCACCTGCCCTTCTACTAGAGATTTAAGAAAAAGTGCTGCTGGGAACTTTGGAGACCCGGGGAAGGAGAAGCCATTACTCATTGATTAGAGACAAGACTTCGTTCGCTCTCCTCAATCCCACTAAATTAGCTCCACTCATCCCGCAGACTCGGGGGCCGTAGGAGGGAGAGCTACTACTCCTCGATTAAGAAATCCAAGACTAGTCTCTCCCCAATCCTCAAATTCGCTCCACTTTCTAGAAAGGGACCTGTGTAGGGGTGCGAAAATGTATCAGAGAAATTCCTTCCAACTCGATAATATAAATGGCCGATAAAATTACCAACCAGGGACGGACTAAAGCCGATCGTCAGGCTAGAGTATTGGCGTTCAAATCCAACGGTACCGCGTTCGAAACTCAACAGTCCACAAAAACTTTTAGGAAGATCGCAAACAGAAAGAAAACGGAAGAAAGCTCTTGAAGAACCAACTCAGCAAGAATCAAGAAGAAATCAGCAACTCAAGATAAATGGAAGAAAAATGAAGATGCATCAAATAAGAAAAAAAACCCTCCAAAGACAAAGATTAAGGACCAACCCAGCCAAGAAGAATACGGAAGTCAAGAAAAAGTGAAGACAAAAATGTTTGAAGGGCCAACTTAAAGAAATAAGGAATTTCATTCAAGTAGAAGAAAATGCATCAGGAAAATCAAAACGAAGAGCAAGATGAACAAGTATAATAAGAATAAATAAATAAAAATTATAATAAGGAAGGCCCCCCTCCATAAATGTATAGGTTAATTTGCATCTATGAATTTGAATACAATCATAAGGGATGTAAATATATTTGGTAATGTATATATATAGAAGGCAAGCGACCGTTGGAAGTGTGAGTGGGGCACATGAATGTACGAACGCGCGAAACGTCAGAGACACCTGTGTCAATAAGACAAAGCATAAACAAACAATTTGCGTCTCAGAATAGATTTATCAAAATACGCAAGTCTACGAAGCACCTGGGTAAATACACCCGTTGACCAAAAGGAATTGTATCACATAGCTGCGACAAGCGTATCCTGTTCTATAGATAAACCTTGGGATTTACTAAGTAATTCGACATACACAGCTTAGTTAGCTCCGCTTTAGGGGTGGAGAACAATGATTATTTCATTATTAAGACTATTGGATTACTGTCGTTAAGAAGATTATCTCGTTCACGTTCCGCCTTTTAAATTTACCAAGTCTTGTCGCTCCAGAATTTAATACTTCGCGTTGAATATAAATAGACTGCTAGTCGCTTGGAAAGTAACTTCGTGACGTGCCGCGTGCCCCGTTAATAGTCCAATATTAGAATAAAGTATATTTTTGCAGCGTCCTTCTTTACCTCGATTTATCCTGAAACATTCGGTAAACCCACCCAAAATAAGAACACAGTGAAAAAAATCATCTTTTGAGTCAGATACTTAATTCACTTTCATATGAGTAGGGTACCCCCATAAATTGCTAACCAAAACAACACCCCGACCCCTATAAATTGGTGACCCCTCGTTTCGACTGGACAGTAAAGGTATAGAAGAAATGGACCCAACAAGCCATCGTCAGACAGGACAAGGTGAAGAGGCCTTCGTGAACGCTGTCAACATAAAGCCGCCCATCTTTAATGAAACAGCAGTCCCAGGTTGGTCCCAAATTGTGGAGGCCCATTTCAACATCTCTGGAATTAAAAAAGAGGAGAATAAATTTTTACACGTATTAGCCTAACTTTCTCCTGAGACTGTCGATCGTTTCCGGCGGCCATTTTATCGGGCCAAATTATCCCCTTTTGAGGGGAAAAGTGATTGGGCTTTTTGAGAAGACCAAACCCGAGCTTTTCGAGAAGCTTATCTCATCCTCCACTCTCACAGGCCGACCCTCGACCAATTTGGAAGAGCTACGAAGGATTGCTCTGCAAGTATGAGTTGGTGAACAACTTATGAGCCACAAATTCATTCAGTCTCTACCGGCTAACATCGCGCCCACAATTGCCACTTAGAAAGAACTCACACTGGCTCAAATAGGAAATCTGGCTTTGAACTGATGATATTTGGTAGTGCGTAGTGCCTAAATATAAATACTAGTAGTGAGTCGATAGATCTCAGTGCCGTTTCCGTGTCCAACGCGTTTAAACCGTATACAAATAAAGATACGAGTGATAAGTATATAAATAATTCGGCTGGAAATGCCCGGTCAGTGCCCAAAGGTGCGTATCCTAATGGGAATCGTCCCAGTTATATGCAAAATAATAATGATTACAGTGCGCATAATATACCAGGGGGATTGCGGATCTTCCAAAAAAACAAAGAGCGGTAGTTTGTCGCTCACATGTAATCTTTGGGGAAAACTTGAAATTCTGCAAACCCTGGTTCTGGTTGGCCCAAAAGAGAAGAGAAGGTCCAGATGCAACCTTCCTCCAGGCCATCTTCGCCAGCCAGGAAACTAGGCGAGCATGGTATGCCGTCTGTTTTCACCGTCGCCGTTAAATTGTGTAAAATTAAATGTGATTTCTTACTTGACACGGGGGCAAGTGTATCAATAATTCCGGCTAAATTAGTAAAATCACGGGAATTGCACGAATCTAGTATAAATATTTCAACGACTAATGGCGGAAAAATAAAAGTGCAAGGCGAGGTTCACACGGACACCACGGATACCACTTCACCGTTATAAGGTATTGACTTTTAAGGCATTATAATCTTTTAGTAGATTGTGCGTGCGGCATACTAATAGAAAAACAAACTAAACTTGTATCGGAAGTGAGATTATCTGGAGAACCTGCAGTAGCCTTAATTATCAATGACCTTCAGCACCTACCGGCTGATTGTAGAGCCAGAGGTTGTTAAAGAACAACCTCTGACCCCTCCCCTCCCCTCCCCCAATTTATTGGCGACCACGTGCGATGGTATCCCGCCGTGGACGACTTCATTTCTTGTTCGAACATTCACGAATTTTCGACTCTTGAGCGCATTGGGAAAATATTTCCCAAACCTGCGAACTCGTTCCAAGCCTCGCACCCTTCTCCCTCACGGTGACAAAGCGAGAAAGAGCCGCTTTGTCTTGCACCTCGCTGCTAAATGATGAATCGACTCCGCCTCCGGATTAAGATGTCTGGAGCTTTTGACTCCTTTCTCCAAATTCCCCCTTCCCCTCACAATCGGGCATACAAATACTCGGGTTATTCTGTAGTTTAAGGAATCCAGCCCGCACCTCAAGGTCGTCCTTATCGCCTCGTTCCGTGAACGTTTATCAGACAGCAGACTTCCTCAGCCGTGATTCTACCCTAGTCAATTGGTATTTTCTGTGAACGGCAAGCCTTTGAATTTTCGCAACAGTCTCCCTTCGTTTAATCGAACCGAAGAAAATCTCCATCGATAACCATTGAGGAAAAGATTCCTCTTCCATTGGAATTGCGAGAATTCCCACATTTCCCGTCAAACGTCATCTTTGAAGTTTAACTATCTTCATCGGAAGGTTGATTCGGATCGTGGCCCGCCTGACTCATTCGGATCGTGTTCCACTTGCCTCATCGGATAATTCTCCACTTGCCTCATCGAAAGAAGGACCTTTCTCGAAGTCATCGACCCGTAAGACTGAAACCCCCTCCGTTATTATTATTGTTAAGTTCCTCCTTTTAATATGAGCCTAGTAACATTAATCAATTAATTCCCTTCGAGAATCCCTCCTCATAATAATTATCAAGAGACTATTTTCATTTAAATAATTTCCTTTTTCGTATTATTATTCTTATTTTGATATGTGTAAATAAAATTATATTTTGATGTTTCATCTTTAACTAACCTTTAACGATACTCTTGGCCTATTCAAGTAAATCTCGCCAACCATTTATTCACTCTGTCTGATTATTAAGGATTTGAAACCCAACGCCTCAAGTGTGACTTTCTAGTCGGTCGTTAATCTCTGCGAACAGTCCTTCAACGGTTTGCGTTGCAGTAGGTGATTAAGTCACCCCCTACATAATATAGTAGTGTATGGTATAGAGTGGTTGTACCACGACATATATATATTATATATATATATATATATATATATATATATATATATATATATATATATATATATATATATATATATATATATTACGTCTATATTATTAAAAAAACTAGTTTTAAGTGTTTGAGGTTTATTACATAGTAAATCAGTTTATTTGATTTACATCCCCTTTGAGTTTTAGTAGTTCCCTCTCATTATTGAAGTTTCTTTATTTTTCTATTTTTTGGCCGAAGTACGTTCAAATTAGTTCTAGATCAGTGGAACTTTAGTATATTAACTATTTAAAATTTATATTATTAGTTGGGATCCGTTCTGTGTGTTTGTGTATTCCATTTACCGGAATATATGAGTTAATCCACTGCCGGATTAGAAAGATTAACCCGTCCTAACCGTGTAGGAAGAGTTTTAGTGTTTCTTTAGTAGAATAACTTTTAAATACTTATTTTAGGGAAAAGTTAGGCTTCACGTATATTGACGAGTAATTCCGTTACGTCAATAGCCCCGTTCGCGTGTTACATTCTCCCAAGTAAGCCAACAAGATATCTTCTTCGTTTGACCGTTTCAAGAGTGAAGGAGAGTCGTTGGACCTTTCGGGCCGAGAATTATTAACTTATATTCTGGAAGAAGAGATAAATGAAAGAGAAGAGAGAAGATAGAAGAGAGAAGGAACAAGAACTAAGAGCGCAGGAAAAAGAACAAAGAGAAGCTGAAGAGAGAAGAACAAAAGAACTAAGAGAAGCTGAAGAGAGAAGAGCAAAAGAACTAAGAAAAGCAGAAATGGAAGAGCGCGAGAGAATAAGGCAGTATGAACTGGAATTAAACTGTAATCAATTGGAGTCAATGTCGGTTAACTCCCGGACCGAAACTTTACAGTCCCCGTCAGTAAGATTACCCGTCTTTAAAGAAGGAGAAGATTTTGGATCATATCTTACGCATTTCGAGAAGATTTTTGAAATCAACAATTGGAACATCGAGGTAGATGGTGTTGCCAAATTGCTCCCCCTCCTAAACTCACAGTTGAGAGACATATTAATTTCCCTAGCCTCAGAGCCCACTGTGGACTACTCTACCCCCAAGTCTGAACTCTTAGCTGCCGTAAATATGAACCCAGACTTCTATTGTGCCCGTTTCCGTCATGAAAAGATCTGCCCCAGTCAGACCTTTCGCCATTTTAGGTATAACCTCCAGAAACACTTCCAATTTTGCTTAGATGCGTGTAAAGTCCCCCAAGAGTACGAATCCCTTCTGGACTTCGTCCTAATAGATAAATTATTAGCTGTCCTGACTCTCGAAATTCGTGCCTTCGTTAAGGACAAGCGCTGCTATACGTTCAAGGAATGCCTAGGAGAGGCTGATGTTTATGCAATTAGCCATAAATTGTATCCTAAAGTTAATAAGAAGCCTCCCAAGTCTCCTCCCAAGTTTAAGATTAATAACTCCAGGCCCCATCCAAGAAATACCCCTAGACTCGTGAAAGTTCGAGGCCTCTCGAATCCCAGGAACCTCCCTCCTTCGGAACCAAGAGACATTAAGACCATAATTACCACTCCCCCCGCGTCGTTATTCCCCAGAAGGCAGATAATCTGTTTTTACGTGCGGAATAGAAGGTCACGTACGCACGAACTGTCCTCAAAATTCCCAATTTAGAAGCATGTCCCCCCATCAGATACACCAAGTTAGTGCCACTTCTGATCCTCCCCCGTCTCTTCCGGATACCACTATGTCTCTCTCGTCGACCAACAACTCCGGTCACCAAGTAAATTTTCTCTTTAATAAGAGCTCCCCCTGTGGTTTGAAATTTGAAAATGGAGCCGTGAACGGATGCCGTGTGTCCACCCTTGTACGGGACACTGGGTGCACATGCATCGTGGTATCCGATAATTTACTTCCCCCAGTTGGCCCTGACCACCAAAGGTTCGCTGTGGTCCATGATTACCTCGGCCGAGCGAATCGTTTTCCTATTGTAAACTGACATATCGAATGTGAGTATTTGACTGGTTGGGTCGAAGTGGTAGCAGCCCCAATCAAGGTTTGCTCTGTACTGATTGGTCAGGGCCCCCAGGTTACAAGCAACCCGGTAGCACAACCCGTGGTAACCCGTGCCCAGGCCGCCAAGGCTTCCCTGGAATCCGTTCCTTTAGAAAGCCCCGTCGATTCGGAGATGGAGACCCTCCGGAACGAGGATTTTGCCCGCGTCCAGAAGGGGTGCGCTACTCTCCTCCCCCTTTGGGAGAAAGCCAGGACTTAGGAGAAAGAGTCTTCCCGTGGTGAAAAAAGCATCTCATACCTTGTCAAGGATGAGCTGTTACATCGTAAATGTTCCGACGGAACCGAACCTGAAACACACTCCTTATGTGTTCCCCTCTCTCACGCCCCCCAAGTCCTCCAGATTTCTCACGATAGTTTATTCTCCGGTCATTTTAGTCACAATAAAACCTCTCAGAGGGGGTTTAAGTATTTTTATTGGCCAGGTGCGGCGAGAGAAATTGCAGAGTACTGCAAATCATGCGATGCCTGCCAAAGGACATCTGCAAAAGAACTCGTCAAGACAGCCCCCCTTCAGAAAAGCCCGACCATCTCGGAACCTTTTTTTCGTGTGGCCATTTATCTTATTGGCCCTATTCATCCCCCATCTAGTGAAGGACACAGTTACGTCCTCACTTTGGTAGACTTCGCTACTCGTTTTCCTGAGGCAGTGCCCCTCAAGCGCATTGATAGCGTTTCGTGCGCTGAAGCCCTCATTTTCACTTTTTTTCTCGGGTAGGAATTCCTAAAGAGGTATTTTCAGATCGAGGAAGACAATTTAGTTCCGATCTTATGGAGTATGTCGGAAAGCTCTTCATGGTAAAACCTCTGTTTACCACCCCATACCACCTAACCGCAAACGGGGTTTGCGAAAAGCTAAATGGCACATTGGAAGCAATCCTCAGAAAATTGTGTATCGATCAGCCTCGAGAATGGCGCCGCTTTTTACCCGTCGCACTGTTTGCGTGTTGTGAAATTTCCCATAGGACCCTAGGATTAGTCCCCTTAGAATTAATGTATAGCCATAATGTTCGAGGCCCCCTTGCTATTTTAAAGGAACTTTTCACCAATCCCCATCTGGAAAAGGAAATCCAATCCTCCTATTCGTACCTCCTAGACCTCAGAAAGCGCCTCGAGATATGTGCCAACATCGTGTACCAAAATGCTGAGGTAAATTTGGAGAAGTATCGAACTTATTTCGATTTAAAGGCGAAGGAAAGAAGATTTAAGCCTGGTGAGGAGGTGCTACTTCCCACGGAGAGTAAAAAACTCCTAAGCCAGTGGAAGGGCCCCTTTTCTGTTATAGCGGTAAAAGGACCAGTGGATTATCTGATTCAAACCCCTTCAGGAGATAAAGTTTTCCCACATCAAAATGTTGGAGAAATATCACCGCCGTGCGTGTATCAACAATATTGTGGCCCTCGATGAAGACTCCCCGTTGGAAGCGGTGTATCCCACTGACCCCCTCAATGTCATGCAAGCATTAGGCATTGAACAAGATGGTGATTACCGTATCCCATCTTTACCTGGATGTCTCTTCCAGGCTAGCGCCTCTTGAAAAGAGTCGCCTGCAGCAGTTGCAAAAGGATTTCGAAGATGTCATCTCCGAAACAGTAGGTTGCTCCAATCAATTTGAGCATAACATCGTCCCTACTACTCAAGAGCCTGTTTACTCGAAAAATCAGATGGGGCCCCAGGACGAAAAGGTCAGAGCCATTGTCGAGATCCCCCTTCCCCGTACGAAGAAAGAGCTAAGGTCATTCATGGGATCGGCCTCCTTTTACCGTAGATTTATCCCTAACTTAGCGTCTATTTCCGCCCCTTTAAGTGCCCTCCTTCAAAAGAAATCCACAGATCCCCTTTCATCATGGAATCCCAAAGCTACTGCCAGATTCCAGGTGCTCAAGGACAAGCTAGCGTCCGCCCCCATTTTGAAGCTCCTTAATCCCTCTAAGCCCCTCGGCATCAGAACGGATGCGAGTAACGAAGGAATTGGATGCGTGCTGTTCCAATACTCCGACGAAGGTGAAAGCCACCCGGTGGCTTACACGAGCCGAAAGCTACTGCCCCGTGAACGTAATTACTCGCTAATAGAACGGGAAGCTTTAGCTATAGTATAGAGTATTACAAAGTTTAGCATGTGTTTAATAGGGAAGGAGCTTATTGTGGAGACTGACCATCGCCCTTTATCGTACCTTCGAAATACTAAGAGAAAGAACGGACTTATAATGCGATGGCTTTTGATACTCCAACAATATCACTTCAAACTTTGGTATATACGAGGTACCGAACCGAAAATTGTATAGCTGATAATCTTAGGTGAAATCCATTAGCCGACAATGCTGGCTAATCCATTAAATTATAGGTCGTCTGTAAACCCGTAAGCTAATCATGTATATATTATATTTTTTTAACTCTGTACATATATATATGGTCTCTGTAGATACTTATTTAATATTAGTGCTTTTTTTTGTGTTGTTGTTCCACTACCCTTTTAAACAAAGTTGTAATTTTGTTCCCTAATTTAAATGTATTTTTTTTGTCTACCCATTTGCATTAATTTTTGCTCAGATCAATATCATAGCCTTTTTGTAAGCCTGTCGAACACAGGCCAGGTCCGCCTTTTTCTATCAGGCTGACGCCTGAATAAGAATTCCTCCCATCCATATCTACGATGTCCCTTGTTCTTCCCTCTCTCTCAGAACATTTCCGTCGTATGGAAGGAAGGGTGTAAAAGAATAGCCTCTGCTCCCCCTCCCCAATTTATTGGAGACTACGTGCGATGGTACCCCACCGTGGACGACATCATTTCCTGTTTTCGAACATTCACGAATTTTCGACTCCTGAGCGCATTGGGAAAATATTTCCCAATCCTGCGAACTCGTCCCAAGCCCCCTCCTTTCCCCTCCCCTGGTGAAGAGGCGAGAAAGAGCCGCTCTGTTTCGTAACTCGCTGCTAAATGATGAATCGACTCTGCCTCCGGATTAAGATGTCTGGAGCTTCTGACTCCTTTCTCCAAATTTCCCCTCCCCCCCTCACAATCGGGCATACAAATACTCGGGTTATTCTGTAGTTCAAGGAGTCCAGCCCACACCTCAAGGTCGTCCTTATCGCCTCGTTCCGTGAGCGTTCATCGACAGTAGACTTCCTTAGCCGTGATTCAACCCTGGTCTATTGGTAGCTTCTGTGAACGGCAAGCCTTTGAATTTTCGCAACAGTCTCCCTTCGTTTAATCGAACCGAAGAAAATCTCCATCGATTACCTTTGGGGAAAAGAAGATTCCGCTTCCATTGGAATTACGAGAATTCCCACATTCCCCGTCGAACGTCATCTTTGAAGTTTTAGTATCTTCATCGGAAGGTTGGTTTGGATTGTGCTCCGCCTGCCTCATTCGGATCGTGCCCCACTTGCCTCATCGAATCGTTCCCCACTACCTTCATCGCAAGAAGGACCTTCCTCGAAGTCATCGACCCGTAAGACTGAAACTCCCTCCGTTATTATAATTGTCAAGTTCCCCCTTTTGATCTGAGCCTAGTAATATTAATCAATTAATTCCCTTTGAGAGTCCCTCCTCATAATAATTATCAAGAGACTATTTTAATTTAAATAATTCCCTTTTTCGTATTATTATTCTTATATTTTGTTGTTTCATCTTTAACTAACCTTGACCGATACTTTCGGCCTATTCAAGTAAATCTCGCCAAAAATTTATGCACTCTGTCTGATTATTAAGGATTTGAAACCCAACCTCTCCAGTGTGACCTCATAGTCTGCCGTTAATCTCTGCTAACAGTCCTTCAACGGTTCGCGTTGCAGTAGGTGATTAAGTCACCCCCCACATAATATAGGAGTAGTGTATGGTATAGAGTGGTTGTACCACGACAGGCTGGTATGCCGTCTGTTTTCACCGTCGCCGTGAAAGTGTGTAAAAATAAATGTGATTTCTTAATTGGCACGGGGGCGTGTGTATCTATGATTCCGGCTAAATAAGTGAAATCGCGGGAAGTGCGCGAATCTAGTATAAATATTTCAACGACTAATGGTGGAAAAACACAAGTGCAGGGCTAGGTTCACACGGACATAGTGATCCCCATTCCTTGCCGATCTTTTAGGTGGTCATTTTTAGTCGTGTATCCTCCTTCACCGTTATTAATTTTTGACTTTTTAATCATTATAATCTTTCAGTAGATTGTGCGCGCGGGATACTAATAGACAAACAAACAAAACTTGTATCGGAAGTGAAATTATCTGGAGAACCTGCGATAGCCTTAATTACCAATGACCTTCACTACCTACCGGCTCATTGTAGAACCATATTTAAAAAATATGAGGCTCTGTACAGACCAGCACCCGCTCAGCCCTCCCCGTCATTGCCGAGCTCACTGACCCATAAGATCGAAACTAGTAGTGTTTCACCGACATTCGCACGGCCGAGGCCTCTTTCAATAGAGAAACTACAGGTTTCCAAAGCAACTTTCGAAACACTATTGAATGAGGGGGGATGGGGGGTGCGTCCGTCAAAGTAACCATGGGCTTCGCCAATTCACATGATGCCAAAGAAGTCGCCCGGTGAGTACAGGGTGGTCGGCGATTTCTGAGTGCTCAATGTGATCACAAAGCCCTACAGGTATCCACTGCCGCGAATTCAAAGCGTTACGAACCACTTCCATGGCAATAGGATCTTTTCAGGCTTGGACCTGGTTCGTGCCTATCATCAAATCCTTATGAACCAGGCAGACATAAAGAAAACTGCCGTCACAGCGCCATTTGGTTTGTGGGAGTAAGTTAAGCTCCCATTCAGTCTCCGAAGTGCAAGCTGCACCTTCCAACGGCAACGGACAACCTGTTTCCATGATTAGGGTTCGTTTTTGTGTGTATAGACAACATACTGATATATTCAGACAATATGGACGACCACCTGAACATTTGGAGCAAGTCTTTAAAATGCTGGTCGAAAATGGTCTGAGAATATCCTTGAAAAAGTGCGAGCTGGCGAAGGAGGAAATAGATTTTTTAGGGCATCACATTTCGGTGGAAGGAATTTGCCCACCAGCGAAGAAAATCGAGGAAATTGGAGACACACCATTACCAAAGGACTAAAGGAACTTTAAAGATATTTGGGCATGTTAGGATACTACCGCAGAATGATTTCTAACTTTGCCGCCCCGTTGACCGAGTTTGTACGCCTGCAGCCAAAGGCTCGGTAGCTCGGGTGGAATGATGAGGCACGAGGAGCATTTGAAAATACCAAATCAGCCTTAATCGGCTTCTTTAAACTCTGTCACCCACTGCCCAATGATTCGCCATACGGGCTGGTGAAGGATTGCTCCAAATACGCGGCATTTGCTGCCCTGCGCGAAATGTTTGACGGATCTGCAAAACATGTGGCATTCTTTTCGAGCAAGCTAGGCCGGACGCACCAGGCATACTACACCTACGACAGAGAGCTCCTAGCGGCGTATATTGCTGTCATGAATGGCAGTCACCTGATTGAAGGTCTCCACGTTACCTTGTGCACTGAGCACAAGCCTTTTGCATCGCTGTGGAATTTGCTTTCCAGCACGGAAGTGACCTCCATGCGCGGAAGAAGGTTCTAAAATTTGGTTAGGCTTAAATTGGATTTGCCTCCCCCCCTTCCCATCCAGAAGCGGTAGCCTCAAACCGCGTCCACCTCGGACCGTCTTTTCGCGGGTTAGAATCGCCTCGACGTGAAGATTCGAGGCCATTCGAGAGTAGCGCTGTTTCCCCCACCCCTGTGGGGGAAACCTCGGATATATATAGGGCTCGTCTTCTATGTGGGAGACACAGAGTTGATGAGTCTCACTCGGACCCAAAAAGTTTTACCTGACCTCGTTGCACTCTTTTCTCGCTGTTCCGTGCGTCGAAACTCGTAGCGTTCCGTCCCTTGTCGGTTCGCCTTTAAGTTATTGGTCCCTTCCCCATAGATATAATATGGTATTGATATAATGTAATGTCATACCACGACATATATATTTATTAATATACATATTATATAATTTTGGTGTCAAGTGTGTTTGGAGTTTTTACGAGCCCGTGTCATTTTAATTTTGACATTAGAAGTTCACTCGTTATTCACGTCTATCCCTTTTATTTTAATTTTTGTATTGTACTGGCAAAAGGCAAGCTCAAGTTAATTGAAGAGCAGTGGAACGTTTATCTATTTAGTTTCTGTGTTGGACCCAGGTAATCAATTTTTTTTATTGTGTTCGAATTTTGGACACTCTCCTGGTTATTAATCCAAAAGAGTTCAGGTCTTTGGTGTCCTAATTCCGGTAGGACCATTTAAAATTTTTTTCGCTTAAAAACAGCAGAGGGAGGTAGCTGTATCTTATTTTTTTTTTTGCGAACAAGGCCTTCACGAATATTCAAGTATTCGTCTCGCGTGGGTAGTGTCCTAGCTCGTTCGCGTGTCAGTATTCCCTCAGTTCAACTGCGTAACAATGTCATCCTTCGCAAAATTCAAGATTCAGGGCGAAATGTTAGGTCTTTCAGGCAAAAACCTGCTAAATTAAGTACAGGAATAAGAGAGGAACGAACGGGCAGAGCGAAGGGAAATGAAGATGGATAAGAACAAAATGGAGATGGAGGAGAACAAACTGAAAATGGAGATGGAGAAGAACAAAATGGAGATGGAGGAGATGGCGAAATATTAGGTCTTTCAGGCAAAAGCCTGCTAAATTTTGTACAGGGAGAAGAAAGGAACGAACGGGCAGAGCGAAGGGAAATGGTGATGGAGAAGAACAAAATGGAGATGGAGGAGAACAAACTGAAAATGGAGATGGAGAAGAACAAAATGGAGATGGAAGAGGAACTAAGAAATATGGAGATTGAGAACAAACTGAAGATGGAGATGGAGAAGAAGAAAATGGAGATGGAGAAGAAGAAAATGAAGATGGAGAAGAACAAAATGGAGATGGAGAAGAACAAAATGGAGATGGAAGAACGTGAATAAATTAGGCAGCATGAGCTGGAAATGAGCCGAAATCAAATGGATTCTCAGTCCATCGGTTCCCGGGCTGAAATTCCCCAAACTCTTTCAGTCCACCTTCCCGCTTTTAATGATGTAGAGGACTTTAGGTAATTTTTGACCCATTTTGAGAGAATCTTTCAGATCAATAGATGGGATCTCGAAAATTATGGCGCCGTATGCTTATTCCTCTCCTAAATGCCCAATTAAGGGATATCTTCGTATCCGTTCCCTGGAAGCAGCTTTGGACTATTCCACGTTAAAGTCCGAATTGTTAGCTGCTGTTCATATGAATTGCGAATTCTACCGCTCCCGATTCTGCCAGGAAAGGATCTGCCCTGGTCAAACATTTCGGAAACACGGGTACATCCTCCAAAGACACCTTCAGTGTTGGCTGGATGCGTGCAAGATTCCCCAGGTCTACGAGTCCCTTCTGGACTTCTTCCTTAGGGATCAGCTTTTAGCTGCCGTAGCTCCCGAGATTCGCGCCTTCATTAAGGATAAACGTTGTGCCACTTTCAAGGAATGCTTGGAAGAGGCCGATGTCTAAGCGGGTAGTCACAATTTATACCCTAAGGATGTTAAAAAGGCTTCCCAATCCCCCCCCCCAAACTAAATTTTATGGTCCTAAGACCCCTCCTAAATTGGTTCCAAGATTTACCAAAGTTCCTAGTCCTTCGAAGCCAAGAAACTTCCATCCAACTGAACACCAAGACGTTAAGCCCCTAGATTCTTCTCCCCCGGTTGTGCCGTACCAAAAGAACCCGATCATCTGCTACACCTGCGGAGTTCCCGGCCATTACCGCACGAACTGTCCTCAAAACTCCCGATTCGCAAACTCTCAGTCCCACCAAGTGTACTAAATCTGCGCCCTCCCTGATCCTCCTCCGTCGCCTCAGGAGAACCCCGATACTCTCTCGCCCGCCAAAGACCCGGTCCATCAGGTAGACTTTCTCTTTAATGAGAACAACCCTGGTGGATTGAAATTTGAGAACGGAACTATGAACGGTCGCCGAGTATCCACCCTTGGCCGTGACACCGGGTGCACCTGCATCGTAGTGTCTGAGGACCTACTCCCCCCTGTTGGCCCCGACCACAAGAAATTTGCGGTGGTCCACGGCTACCTTCGCCGGGCCAGTCGTTTCCCAGTAATTCGTTGTCACATCGAGTGTGACTATATCTCCGGTTGGGCCGAAGTGGTAGCCGCCCCAGTCCAGTTCTGCTCCGTTTTGATCGGTCAGAACCCCGTAATCCACGACCATCACGTGGCCTAGCCCGTGATTACCCGTACACAGGCAGCCCTTGAATCCCATGCACCCGTTCCCCTGGAAACCCCTATCGACCCGGAGTTCCAAGCCCTCCGGAGCGACAAGTTTGCCCGCGCCCAGAAGGAGTGCGCAACTCTCCTCCCCCTTTCGGAGAAAACTAAAACCCTCGAGCGTGAGTCTACCCGAGGTAACAAACGAGTGTCGTATCTCGTGAAAAAGGACTTATTGAGAGGTATAAGACCTATTTGACCTTAAGTCACGAGAACGAAAATTCAAGCCTGGCGCGGAGGTGCTGGTACCTCTTCCCACGGAAAGCAACAAACTCCTTAGCCAGTGGAAGGCATCCTACCCCGTCCTCGAGGCTAGAGGACCCGTGGATTTCCTCATCCGTACTCCGGTGGGAGCGAAGGTTTTCCACGTGAATTGTATATATTATCTCATTAATATTCTTAATTATGATTATTTTTTTGGGGTCCACTAAGTTGTTTAGTCATTAGTCCCATATTCATGCTTCCATTTAATTGCATCTTTTTGGGGGAGGGGGTTCCACTGAAATGTCGCTAATGTTCTCCTGTGATTTTTTTTAGTTTAAAATTGTGCTAGTTAAATTGTCTCTAGGATTGACCCGTTTAAGACTTATGTCCGTAAATTCCCCGCTGAACTCAGATTCACGTTTTTTTTTTGTATGTGTACACCTGTCGTAGCAGGTCAGAATTTCCCTAGACCCTTGATAATTCTAGTTCGAAGGGTGGGATGATCCTTTCCTACGCAACTGCTCTGTGAAGCATCATCTTGCGGATGGGAGATGTGCGGGGGAATTCCGCGTGGAATTTGTTTTCCAGCACGGAAATGACGTCCATGCGCTGGAGAAGGTTCTAGAATTTGGTTAGGCTTGAATCGGTAAGCCCATCCCCCTCCACAAGTGGTAGCCTCGAACTGCGTCCATCCCGGACCATCTTTTCGCGGGTTAGAATCGCCTCGACGTGAAGATCCGAGGACATTTGAGAGTAGCGCTCTTTCCCCCACCCCTGCGGGGTGAGCCTTGGATATATATATATATATATATATATATATATATATATATATATATATATATATATATATATATATATATATATATATATATATATATGGCTCGTCTTTCATGTGGGAGACACAGAGTTGGGGAGTCTCTCCCGGACCCAAGAAGTTTCCCCTAGTTCCAAGTCAGGTGCTAACAACGAAGCAAAGTGACGGCTGAACTTTTGTGTCTTGGAATTAACCCAGCCAGTGTGGTAATTCCATTTGACGATCGCCACCGAGCGATTTTTCCGACTCCACTCATCAACTCTTGTCGAAGCCCTCCTCGTTCCCTCCTTGTTTTCGGGTGGCTGAAATACTCTTCCCTAGACCGGACGTCACCCCCCCCCCCTGCCTTTGGAGAACCGTCATCACGTCAACTTCACGCTCAGAAGCTCCGAGCGTCCTCGCCCTCACGTTTATTGCCTGCAGAAGACATCCGTGAAACCATACCCTGACGTCTCACCCGGAATCCTCCGTAAGCCAACCCTCTCCCCCTTCAGCAACCCCTTTGAGTTAATCCTCCCCATTTGAATAGTCTCCTTCTCTAACGCATTAATTTCTAACTTCAGAGTCTGGTGCATAACTCTGCAATTCCTCCCTCGATTACCGATGTAATTTTGCCCATTAATTCTCTCATCTTATGTAAATAAAATTATATTTGTGTACATGCCTCTTTAAATAACCTTGAGCTTTGCCATTGCCCAAATTTTACCTGACCTCGTTGCACTCTTTTCTCGCTGTTCCGTGCGTCGAAACTCGTGGCGTTCCGTCCCCTGTCGGTTCGCCTTTAAGTTATTGGTCCCTTCCCCATAGATATAATATGGTATTAATATAATGTAATGTCATACCACTACAATCGCCATTAAGTGCTAAAACAGAGGGGTAATAAGCCATTAGACAATCATTCTATAGTACCCCAGTGACTGACTGCCTTTCAAGGAACGTCAATTCAGTCGAAATTAACTTTCTTGACCTCCGTCAACAAGGCTGGCTGGTGGCACTCCCAATTGTCCTTTTAGGCATTCGACCCTTGCCCAAAGACTCGGGATTTTCACCTTTTACAGCAATCATGGGTGTCACGTTCGTGTGCCCAAAACCTTTAGTTTCGTCATCGTTATCGAAGGCCGCCTCCAAATTTTTTAAAGAACTAGCACAAGTCGACTTCGCACAGGTATCCATAGGGCACCTGCGTTCGGTGCTCAAGCCTTTCTTGCCCCCTAAATTTTGCGAAGTAACTCATGTGTGGGTCCGAATAGACCGCGTTAGCAAACCACTAGAAGCGCCATATGCTGTCCCTTTCACGCTAATCAAGCGCGACAATATTGTTTGCCCTTTGGAATTGCTGACGGAAGAAGGGACACTGTCTCAGTGGACTGATTGAAACCGGCGAGACTATCTCCCTCACATAATGGTAACGTGCCGGGCGATCAGCAATGCCCATGGACTCAGATAGAAAACAGGAAGAGGACTAAGTGTGCTTCACCTCGTAAAGTGCATGGTACGGAAGAGAACAACGCCACAAAAAGTCAACCAGACATCTCTACAAGAATCGGAGAGAGGAACGCGCTCCGGAACGCGAGTCACGTTTGCCAGAAATCCGTCGTTCATGTATTTCTAATCCTTGTGTAGGCAATATTGTAACGACACATTTAATGAAAAAAGAAGAGGCATAAATATATACTCGCCTCGCTGCATCTATAGCTATATTATTAGGTTGAGGAATAAGTTCTTGCGTTTTTTTTATGTTGTGTTGATTTATGTTTTGTTGACGTGATTTGTGCACATAGTAAGAAAAAAAAAAATAATACGAGCAAAATTTGCAAAGGTTAGGCTACGTCTCTTAACAGCGTAGACTATTAGGCTTTTGCTTAGGCTATGTCTTGAAGTTGAGTAATAAGTCCTTGCCGTTTATTTAAAAGTTGTGTTAATTTAATTTTTATTCTGTACCCTCAAAATGGAATGTCAAGTTGAAAGAAAGGCGCATTTTCGACACTTGTTATTCATTTTCAATCGAGACAGGAACAATGCAAACGTAGCCTAAGCTTGTCGCGATATTTGCGCTGTGTACGGAGAAAATGCTTTATCAGAAAGGACAGCTCAATGGTGGTTTTCACGTTTCAAAAACGGTCATTTCGATCTTAATGACGAAGAGCATTCTGGTCGCCCCATTAAGTTGGATGAAGATCGATTGAACGACCTTTTTCATGAAAGTCCTCGTCAATCAACTAGAGAATTGGCTGTACAATTGGCTTGGGATCAGAAAACTGTAGTGAATCACCTTCATTTCATCGGGAAAGTTGAAAAAAACTCGGTGCATGGGTTTCGCACGCTTTGAGCGAAAGCAACAAACTTCAACGCTCCACGATTGCTGCAGGTTTGCTTGCTCATCACAAAGCTACTCGTGGATATAAGGACATATTTCTTCACCGCATCATCACTGGCGACGAAAAGTGGTGTGTTTATGTCAACATGAACCATCGAAAACAATGGCTTAGCCCCAATAAAAAAAACACTTCCGCGATTAAAGCAAGGACTTCATCCACGAAAGACGATGTTGTGTGAAGAGTGGGATTGTGAAGGCATCAATCTTTATGAGCTCCTTGTGAACAACGAGATTATCAATGTAAAACTCTACGTTCAACAAATGTATCGATTCGCTGAAGCTATTCGTGAAAAGCGACCTGATCGACGTTATGGAGTCCTTCTGCGACAAGAAAATGCTCCTCCTCACCTTGCCAATATGACAAAAGACGCCATCCAAACACTTAATTAGGAAATCCTGCCGCATCATCCATATTCGTCAGACTTGGCTCCATTGGATTTCCATCTGTTCCGATCGCTCTCCAACAATTTGCGCGTCATTTCGTTCAATACTGATGTGGAATTAAGAACCTGGTTAGACGAATTCTTCGAGTCAAAATGCAGAGATTTTTATTACAGAGGAATCGAAAAACCAGTTGATCGTTGGGAAGAAGTCGTAAATAACAACGGAGAATAAATTATTGATTAAATTGTATATTGTTATCAATTAAAAATAAAGTATTTCTAAAATTGTTAATGGTAATGAATAAATTTGATAAAACTGCAAGAACTTATTCCTCGACCCAATACATGCCTTATTATGTGTTTGTTAAGTGTTGTAATTATAATTTATGTAGAAATCTAAAGAAGGACAGAACAAAATTGAGGATAAATTGTATATAAATATATTAGATCTTATTATTATTAAGGTATTATATGGCAGAACATGGCATAAATAGGCCCATTTTAGTACATGCATGTACTTATGTAAGTGTCGATGCCCTGTGCGTATGTTATAAATGCTGACAATTATTAAGTGTGCCAAAAATAAGTATTTCATATGTATCTACCTATGTATGTTATACGCTATTTTCTTACTAATTCTATTACTGGCAGGGGAGTACTTTGCTGATCGGATGATGTAATAGGTAAGCTACTGGCACCAAATTGCAGGATTCAATAGACCCAGCAAAAACCTCCACAAAATGGACACGGGGGGTTTTGCACCGTTTTTAAACTGTTGGAATGAACTATTGTTATTATTATTATTATTATTATTATTATTACTACTACTATTGTTATGGTGCTGGGTGTTCGGCTTCTTCTTTGGGTCAAAGATAGTACCTTTTTCACCTTTGCGTGCTGGGAAGTATCGGGTGTCGTAGGGATCAATTTCCCATTGAAATATAATTTTCTGGACCTCTGCTGCCTGATACACCCTCTTGTGTTACTTGGCGTTGGCGCCGTGGTCCGCACTTCAGTAATTGACTGATTTCACTGTATTACTCGAAGAGTTTAGATTGATAGATGAAGCCGTTGAGTTCTTTTCCGGTAGCATCATCGCCGTGGACCTGGCTACTATCCCTAGAACGTCTTTCTCTTTTGCACGCCGACCGCTTCCGTGGTAGTCAGTTGAGTGTGAGACGGCCCTTAAACAGAAGAGTTATGCCTACATGCGCTGTAAGCACCGCCCGACCGATTTCACTGCGGGTAAATTTCCTCTAGACATATGTGAATATTGATAAAGGTGATATCTGGGAACCATCCATTAACAGGTGCCAGATTTCTTATTTAGCGCCTCAGGCTTATTTCTGCTAATGAATCGATTATTTTTTTGATTGAAAAAAATATACAGCGGATATTGTATTACAATTAATATATATATATATATATATATATATATATATATATATATATATATATATATATATATATACTATATACATTGAGTTTTATAATTAAGCAACCTAAACAAATATCATTCCATTGACGAAATATGCCTTCCAGCCCTAACTCAGAGGAAATTAGGGGGGTGGGTGCTCTTAGAAGAGAAGACCCTCACGAGAATGGTCTTAGGTGTCCCGAAGGCAGATTTCTGGGTGCTGTTGGCCTAACAAGGTTGCAGCTTCGTAGATGAGGGGTCCTCCTTTGGAGAAGTTGAAGTTGATGTAAGAAGAATGAAATGTGTAGTAGGTATATAAAGATAAAAAGAGGTTTGAGAATTGCCCTGGTGTAGAGGGCTCCTCACAGGTTTGTCTATTATTTTTACCATTTATTTCTTCTCTTTATTTGTTGCTATTATTTGTCTTTTATCATTTTTATATATTTAATTATATGTATTTGTTTTTATTATATTTATTCTTTTTCATTTATTTATTTTTATTTTGTATTTTTCCTTTGGAGAATACATCATTTCCGAGCCACTTAGTCTATCCTTGGGTGGACGAGTTGGAACCGACGCTCCTCTGGTGTTGTCCTCCTTTCTGGTGGGGAGGAACATTTTTAGGAACCCCGGAAGACGGCTTCACTACCACCTTCAGGGGTGTTCTCTCCTGTGAATCTAACAGCCCGGTGGAGGCGCAGGGCCGCTTCGCCTTTCAAGAAAGGGTTATGAGGGAGGGAAGGTGGCCAGTTTTTTGGCGATGCTGGGTTTAAACTCTCTGTGCGACCAGCTCTACAAGGGAAGATGCCTGGTGTGAGTAGAAACTACAGAAGGGTTCCGAATTGGCGTGCAAACGACCTTGCTTGTAGGCCTGGATGAGGCGGAATCAAAGGGTTCATTTAAAAAAAAAAATGAGGCATATAACGTCCCAGGCAGCGACTAGAGCACCAGAGCCATGTCCTTAATTTCGCGAAATGAGGGAGATCAGCAGCCTGAATGGCCATGATTTCCTTCTCTAGGAGATACTCAACACATTGCTTCAAATAAGCGAGATGCCCCACGCATTTGACACACTTGACCATTCACGATAGTAAGTTATCGATTACGCTCTAGGAGTAATTTACACAGATTTAGGGTACACTCGAATTTGCACGTTTACATGAGTGATTCGTATGGCCGAAGCGGGGGCAGTAGTAGCTTCTTCGCGGCAGTGGCACGAATGCCTTCACGTGGAACGATACTAACCCATTCAGGAATTCTATCACGGTCGAACGTGACGAAGATGTAAGGGTGGATCTCGATCTCCCTCTCTGTATTCTCATCACACGTTCCACCTTGATCGACCAGCTCTAAGGTCATTTTCTATATAGTAGTCCACGAGCTCCCTCCATAAACCACTCCGGTCTGAGAAACGGTTCACCTTCGGCTCTCTACGAACCAAACTATCTAATGCTCTTATCTGATGGATAATATTGCCCATGGGCAACCTGTTGCTATCAAATGCTTGAAGCCAGCGTGCTCAAAAACGCCAGGTAGTCTCGGAATGAGGGATAATGAGGGATCCCCACGTAATCGAGGCTCCGCTAAGTGCACTTGCAATTTTAATCTTAGCCTGCCCCAACTCCTCTTCCCGAGGGCGCCTTGGACCCGGAGGTACTGATTTTGGCCGAAACTGTAAGGTATACGTCCGTTCTCGGAGCTTTAGCGGAGGAAGAGGAACCCTTAGTCTTCTTTGTCTTCCTCTTCCTTTTTTTCTTTTTCGGAGGGGAGGGGTGGGAATGAACCCGCTTCTCTCCTCCGCCTGAAGGAACCCCTAGGCCAGACAGACCGGCCTCAGCAAGAGCCTTCTCTGAAATCTAGGTCTTAGTGTCAAAGGGGTGCCAACCTGTGGAGGAGTTGTCTTTTCTCCTTGTAATTCTCGGTGGACCGAGCCACGTGAAAGGAAGCTTGCACAAGGGCGGATTCAGGTATGGTATTTAACACTGAGTCCAGGTTCGCTCCCATAGAAGATCCTATCATCTGTGGCTAGGTCACCTGCGGAATTTGTCTAGCTCAATGGAGGGCCTCTATTGGGCTATCTTTTCCTCCTACACACACAAACGCATACAAGGCTTCACGGATCCCATCTGAACTACCTTTATCGTGTTGTTTTTAGTCGGCGAACCGGCCTTCATTGGGGAAAGAGATAGGGCTGTCACGCCGAGCCCCCACATTGTTGAAATACACGACTTCTAGGGAAACGGCATGAAGGGCCCAGCTTTCCCTTGCCCCCTTAAGCGGGTTGGCCCTATCTAGTCGCTCTGACCGGGCACGGTCAATTTTTAGCGGCCTGCCTGCTCTCCTTGCAGTCCCTTTGTTACAGAAAATGGGGGGCAACTGCCATTGGTTGAAAGATGGAGTCGTCCTTGGGCGACTCAACAGAATGGGGAGAGAAGGAAATCCCCAAACCTGTAGGCATAGGAGAGGTGTAAGCCTTCTCTCTAGTATAAGAAGGTTGAAGGGTCCCATTAGATATCACAGGGGGCCACATGATTTTCAGAGGTGGAGGTGCCCAAGAGCGGCTCCAAAATGGTAGAGAGGAAGCTCCTTTGCTGCATGAATGCGGATGACGAGAGGGGATCCCCTCCACCGGTTGAAGTGGTGTCTTGTGTTACCTCGTCCTTTCAGACACCTAGAGATGGCAAGGCCGAACTTGGAGGCGGATCTTCCTGCTTGTTTAAAGTATTCTTTCAGTTTGTCCCCATAGTATGAGCAAGAAAAGAAGAACACATGGAAAATAGATACTATTAGCTGCAAATGACTTGGGATGTTAAAAGAAAAGTCTCCATATGATCAGTAAATTCCAGAATAGGATCATTTACAAACACTCGGTCTACGGGTCTATCATTGATGGGCTTCAACAACCCGGCTTTCCATTCACACAAAAATGCTCTTGAGCTTTAACCATAAAGGATGATGCTGGTTTAGCCACCTTATATGTGCACTAGAAGAAGGTAAGTAGAGTCAACGTCCCAACACACTCAGTACCTAATACTCACGATAGCCAATGGGCTTTCGGCCTCGCATCAGATAGGGATCTTATGAGATACAATGCCACTCGATTAAGGCTCATAAGAGGACGAAAGTGCGCCTGACAGCTAAAAACTATGTAGATAGAAGACCAGGTTTGGAATGGGGTAGGCAGGTATGTAATAAAGAAAAGTAGAGATAGGCGGGTTCACTAATGACTAAGGTGGGTGATAACCTACTATTATCATACATTGGTGCCAGGTAATCTCAGGATAGCAGGCAGTCCACCAAGGCACTCTGGGTATCGAACCTAACTCTGACACGTGAGAACGATGCGCCTGGTACACAGTGCGGGTAGATAAGGTTGAGGCGTAAAGCCTACGATTGGTTTAAAAAGTTTCACCGTGGCCAATTCGATCTCCAAGATCAGCCAAGAAGTGATCGACCCTCAGTTATTGACAATGATCATTTGTGCGCCTGTGTTAAAGCTGATCCACATCTGACATCGTGCAAGCTGGCTGAAAAGTTAGGCGTCAGCCATACAACCATTTTGCATCATTTAAAGGAAATAGGCGAAGTCAGAAAAGTGGACATATGGATTACACGTAAACTGACCGACTTCGACCGTCAGCGCCGCATACACGCCTACATGACACTACTATCCAAGAAACCTCGTTTTGATTGGCAGAACAAAGTGGTTATTGCAGATGAGAAATGGTTTCGACACTAGAAAATGGCACGCAAAAGAAGCTGGACGGACAAAGGTGCACCTGCACAACTTCAGACAATGGCCGACCGAAATAAAAAGAAACTTATGGTTTGTGTCTGGTAGGATGTGAAGGGAGTGATTTACGGGTAAATGTTGAAACGCGCTCAGGTTATCCATGTTGTTCGATTATACAGTCAAACACTGCAACAGGTGGCAGATGAAATTACGCAGAAACGACCAGAATTGAGTGATGTCACGTTTCTTCATGATAACGCCCGACCACACGTTTCAACTCATACCCGTGAAAAACTCCTGTAGCTAGGGTGGGAAGTTTTCACCCAACGTACTCGTCAGACCTGGGGCCAACACTCTAGGTACTATCTATTCCTGGCATTGCATAACTTCTTGAATGTCAGAACGTTCACAAATGATGACAAACTAAAAACTGCATCTGGAGAATTCTTTGATAGCAAACCAATTGAATTTTGCAACAAAGGCATCCATGATCTATCCTGTCGTTGAAAGCAGGTGTTCGAAAATACGGGGATTATATTGTTTATTGATATGTTTCTTTGGCTGCATTGTTTCGTTGTAAATCATTGTCAATAAAAATTGTGCGAGAACTTTTTTCCAACCTAGTAGAAGAGGATGAAAGAGTTCTTGAACAATTACTACTCACTAACAAATTCAGAATCTTCCCTGGAGACTGTGTCACCTTACCTCGGAACACATACAAATATTTTGTATATGGAAATTATAATGTTGGTGGTGCCGAAACAACCAGGATGTCGACCAGACAGTCAACGAAGGACAACTGAAACGATCAATAGTGAACAATGGCTCACCATTTCCCCTCTAAATTATCAAACAAAGAGGGAATTATGAGTCGTTGATTTACAAGAGCGTATCAACGTCCAAAACTAGAATAAAAAAATAACCGAAAAAGGATGAAATGAACCCGAACATGACAAAAAGTCACGGCTATTACAATTTTCCCAACAAAGAAAATCTTACGGAATAAGAATCCCAAAACAAGAACGAGAAAATGTAAAACCGATGAAAACCACAAATAGTGAAAAATAACCAAAGAGACAACTTAAAACGAAAAAATCACGAAGGGGAAACCCTAAGTGATAACATGAGGAACAAACTAAAACAAACAAACCAACACTCACTGCAAGCAAATAAACGCGAAAACCCCACAAAAAAAAACACAACTGAAGCTCAAAAGCATAAACATAATGGCATGAATACTTGAGATTACACATGAATGCAGCAGGGAACTAATGAAAACAATACAGAAATTAGATGCACCACCCGTCAAGTTAAATAAAGAGATTAAAGAGAGAATAGGAATAAAAGAGAGAGAGTGACAGAGATTGACGGATCTTCCGCAAACTACGGACAAGTTGTACAGAAGGACTGGATAGATGAAATACGAATGGCAGATATAAAAATTAGGGAACGTGTTTCGGATTCCACGTTAATCAGTATGTCCTAATAATGGTGTGTACTATTTTTTGTCTTCTGTCTCCCTGCTTGCAGGAAGGTCAACTTAGATCAATTCCTCTCTGACTGGTTCCTCTTTTCACTCATGTTTCTTCTTCTGCTATCCATCCACGCTTCCCGCCTTACATTCAGCCTCAGGCCCACCAAACAAGTGGGACTTGAGGAAGAAGGACATCGTGAAGCGCAGAAAAAGGTGGAGATGCTTTCCTTTCCTTCCCACAAGGTGGGAAAGGGGAAAAACCTGCGGAAATACTCTATTCATCTTCCACGAAAATCCCGAGGAGCGAAATTTGAGTAAAAAAGAACCTGGTACCACTTGTGGATGACCACGAAAATAGCGACGAGAAAAAAAAAACACGTCGCCCCGCCAAGGACTAGAACCTCAGACCTCTGGTTATCTAGACCAGCGCTCTCCCACTGAGCTAATGAAACCAATAAGTAGAGCAGCACATTTTCTGCGAAATAAACCGTTCTCGTTCAGATCTCGAAAGTTCACCGCCTCAGATGAAACTGTGCCTTCAGGATGCTATATTTTGAGTCTGCATAATGCACGCATCCCTTCGTTTTGTACGACCGAAAAGTATCGGCCAGTAGTGGCAGGCATGCAAATTAGCATGCATCTGATAACAAGTGAATTTGAGAAAAGAAGGGAGAATTGAATACATATACAATATAGTAAAAACTGAATAAAGAAACTGATCACAATGACAAGTGATAACGAGAAGGAATTTTAAGATTAAATACACAGCTAGGTAGGTTCTTAAGTTATATATATATATATATATATATATATATATATATATATATATATATATATATATATATATATATATATATATATATATATATATATATATATTCTATCGCTTGTTTTCAATAAATAGTTTTATTCCTTTTTTCTCTCGTCTTGCTTCATTTCACCTTGACCTTCTCATTCTCGATCCGTGCTTGTTTTATTAGAGAAAGTTATCTTCCTTCATTCTCCATCTTATTACAATAATAACATGAAGTTATTGTGATATCTAAATTAAATTGTTTAAAATCACGACTCTGTTTACTTGGTGCTCAAACCAGTTTACTAAATACAATTTCGTCTTACACGGAATATAATATTTAACAGAAGCACCTTTTTCTTTCTCTCAACTACAAAGGCAACGGGGGCATCCAATTTGGATTTTCATCTCGTTGTCCCATTTTTCTCGTCCTTCGCGTATTCAATTTCACACGTAGCCATTGTTTGCTTTTAAAATCATTAGCATTCCATGCACTACGTAAGTACAATTTTTTTCTTCTTTCCCTTACACTTTTAACTGATTCTCCCAGCGATTAAACAAAGGATTTTGGCTAGTTCAAAATTCTTGTTTAATTAACACTTTTAAACCAAATTTCTTGCCCAACTTGGCATCCATCTTGGACCCAGTCGCCTGCGACCAATTTGCCTCGATCAACACGGCGTGCTCAACCACGCGTCGACCTTTTTTTCAATTAAAGGAAATCTTTCTCATCCTTGCAAATTCGTTTCCATTTTTCCTTTTTCATACTTAATTACTCATTAACTCTTTTTTTTTTCTATAACCGTTAAGAACACAAATAGGATCACGATGATTTTACAAACAAGAAGCAGAAATGTATAACCACAAATCTGCCTGCGGGCGCTTAGGCCGGAGGGCACGCAAGTCTTCCATTAAGAGCTGCCACTCGGTTGCCCATGCTGGACGTGACGCCACCTAGAGGCGGGTAGAGGTAGAGCTCGTGACAAAGTTTGGCTCTTTAGCAGATGTATGTGGATAACTAGAGGATGTTTTTTAACAGTTCTTTCCTACCTCCCTCATTTGTTCTGCATTCTATGGCATTTACGGGTATAGAGATAGACGAAACAACCAAATATGGAAAATTTTAAAGAAAAATATCCACTTATATATGTAGTATACAGACAAGTTAAATATATACACGAATGCAGATTGTAAGCAAACGTGACAAAACTTGACACACGAAAGTAAAGGTGGAAAATTTTTATCTGCGGAGAAGCGCCAGGTCCAGGCGTCGCTTCTTTTCGAATGGGGTAAAGTTCAATTGTACCCATTTAGAGCCATGAAATGACCCATATGACCATAGCAAACAAGGTTATTCACCCTGGAGGTTTCAAATCTGCCATCGGATTTAGCGTTAGGTGGCGCCATCTAGTGGCGGAAGTCTCATTTAGCCATTCAAAGGCACTTGTAAGGGATTTGAGCCATTGGAAACCATCAATGCAATAACCATTTATCATTTTATCACAATACGCTGCAGGTCATTGGAGGGACTCCCCTCTTGTTGCTATCACCCCTGGGTTAGAGGCGATATAAATTTGGACCTTTTTAAGAATTACGTTTACCGCACTCCATTCAAAGTCTCCTTTGTATCACCATTGGACGAGCTTTGTTCCTTTCCAATTTATTGCTCTGGATATTGCTTGTAAGAATATCGGAGAAGAGTGATTGGGAAAGTCTTTAGAGAGCTGTAAGCCATTTTGCCTGATTGTAGTCTTCCAATCATTACTTTACTGCCAATTATGCCATGCTTACTATTTGATTCTTTTATTTCCCTCCTCAATTTTGGCCTGCAAGTGGGTGCCAGCTGCAGCATGAGCAACCATAATGCAGCTAACATCTGGACATTTGCGTGTCTTTCCTGCCCCATGTCCACAGGTGCATCTATGCCGAAATCTTCCAAGCGTTTTATTCCTCTAGCTTTCCCACTTTCTTTGAAGATTTCGCTTTACAAGCTTCTGCAGGATTTGCCCTCGTTGGATTTTACTTTAAACCAAATTTTATCGATGTTATTTTTTCGGCAGCTATGTATCAAAGACTATCTGGCAAAGATAAATAAAGAACTTGAGGAATTGGAGATAAAGAAGAAAGACGAGGGAGAGGAAGCATTAAAGAAGAAGAAAGGGGAGGAAAAAACAGTATCTGCCATTAAGGAAAAGCAAGAGAATGAGGAGAAAAGAACGGGGATGGAAGATAAAGATGGAGAGAGGGTCTTGATTCCTTTAAACTTTAAGGCTCCTTGTGCCAACTTAGCGATTCGAGGATAGAAAAAAAAAAGATTGTTAACACAAACTAAAACTTTAATCAAAACACAAAAACAAAAATAAACCTGAACCACAGAAATATTACGAACTTAAGGACTTCAATAATTTCGCAGTAAGGCTTTCTAACTTGACCTACTTGACATTATAATGATGGTTGACCCACCACTCACTTCAATTTAAAAAAAAAACATATGCTAACGGCCTTTACCGGCCGCAAATACCTTTGTGGTTCCTCCTTGGAACGGGTTTGAGTCTGACCTTGAACTCAATAAGCTACTTTACCTCGGGAATGTTATTGTCTCGAAGACGAGTGCCAACCGGCCAGATGGAGGTTGCGGACGAATAACTTGAAAGCCACAAAGGACTTTGGTGAGTGTGGCAGCTGGGGAGCCACACGCCTTCGGCAGGAATGGATACCACCACGGGATAGTAAGAGAATGTTCCTTTCTCCTCTTCGGATTACTCTGGGAAGTAATTCGTACTGTCTAGCGATGCGCTAAGGCTTGACTACTTTGACTCAGGGGAGTGCTGGAGGCAGTGGACTCGGGGGGGGGGTCTTCTTCAAGGGCAAGGACTATCCCTGTGCTTTAGGATGCACCAATATAGGAGGGGTCTCTCTGACGAGAGTAGGTTGAACTTGGTTCTTAAACCAAGTTAACTTGATGATCGGTGTAACCACCGGGAAACGGGCTCGAGGAAAAAGCTTTTTCTTCTTCGTTGCGGAATTCCTCAAGGGCGAGGACTATCACGGTGCCTTGTGCTACACCAGGATAGGCGGTCGGGGGGTGGTGTCTGACGAGAATAAGTAGAACTTGGTTCTTAAACCAAGTTAACTTAGGGTTCGGTGTGACCACCGGGTAACGGGCTCGAGGAGGAGCTTTATCTTCTTTGTTTCGGAATTCCTCAAGGGCGAAGACTACCTCGGTGCTTTGTGCTACACCAGGATAGGGGGGCGGGTCTCTGACGAGAATAAGTTAAACTTGGACAAGTTAACTTGAAGTTCGGTTTGGTAACCAAGAACTAGCTCGAGTATGAGCTGCTTCTCAGTCCCTTCTCTTAAAAGCCCTGGCCTCTTGCCCGGAACTTCGTCGCCTCGATGACTAACTGAATCTACTACGTTTTTCCCAAGTGTTTGGTATTCATACCTCGTCACCCCACTGTATTAGGGGTAGGAGGGGGTGGCTTGTGGACGGGCCGCAAAAGGGTTCTTATTCCAACGGTTTTTCTCAGCCAGTCTTACCTCTGGTCTAGCTGGCTCTTCGAACTTGAGAGAAACGCGTCTCCAACTTCGTACTTGAGGTGAAGTTGAATATACTCTCGTAGGGGGAGATCTTGCAGTTTTAACCGTTCTGCTTTTCATAGGGACGAGGGGCGAGGGGCTGTGGTTACGAGATTGACTCAAGGTGCCTATACCGGATGTTTTGCGGTCAACGTCCCGTGTCTCAACTGAGAGAGGAGGGAGAGGGTCGATTCCCCTATACTGAACTTAACCATTTTGTTTTTTGATATTATAAAAGAATTATTAGAAATAACTTTGATAAAAAGCATAAGTCATAACCAAACTAATATGAAATTATTATTTAAATACTCAAAAAATTCTCTTCTTAAATTATAGAGTTAGTGATGATATATATATATATATATATATATATATATATATATATATATACATATATATATATATATATATATATATATATATATATATATATATATATATATATATATATATATATATATGTCTTCCCCGAAGAAAATTTAATTCAAAACAGTTTCAGTGTATCTCACCCTCTTTTTCAACTGACACTGGGTAGAAAATATAAGAGAAGTGCATATAAGCATAACACAAGATCCCCTCTTTTTTCCCCCAATCTCCTACTTGTGGCTAATCTGGGCGGGGGTTAGGCCTAAACATATTGAAGGGCTGACATTTTACTATTTTGTTTATTTGCTTTCTTATTACAGGAATTAAAGAAAATTGACCTTCAGATAGATTTAAATTAGGAACTGACGATATCAAGCTCGATTCTACGATTCTTCTCTTAACATAGTTAGCCGATTTAAATAACATTTTACTTCCATTGAAATCGATCGTATGATTCTTGTCTCTAACATGGCAAAATATTCCACTGCTTTCGCTGCCCACTCTAATATCTCTTTTGTGTTCGTACAATCTCTTGTCTAGATTTCTCCCCGTTTCCTCTATTTAAACTTTATGGCAATCGTTGCATGGTATTGCATATACTCCTATGTTATGATGTTCTTTGGGTTTCCTGGCCATCATCAATTGGTTTAAGGAATTATTATATTTAAAGGCTAAATTAATACCCGCTTTTCCAAATATGTCCTTTAAACTATTCAATTTATTATTAAATGGCAATGTTATACATTTGTTAAAGTCGTTAGTGCGGGAAGGCCTATTACCATAGAATGTTTTCCTAGCTGCAAAATGGGCAGACGATATGAACCAATCGGGGTAATACAAATTAGAAAAAATGGTCCTGATAATGACAATTTCTTCATCTAAATAGGAAGGATGACATATTTTGTATGCTCTAAGGAAAAGGTTAGAAATTACCGATTTTTTAACAGTATTTTCGTTTCACGATAATACTGTTATGACTTATGCTTTTTATCAAAGTTATTTCTAATAATTCTTTTATAATATCAAAAAACAAAATGGTTAAGTTCAGTATAAGGGAATCGACCCTCTCTCTTCTCTCTCAGTTGAGACACGGGACGTTGACCGCAAAACATCCGGTATAGGCACCTTGAGTCAATCTCGTAACCACAGCCCCTCGCCCCTCGTCCCTATGAAAAGCAGAACGGTTAAAACTGCAAGATCTCTCCTATGAAAGTGTATTCAACTTCACCTCAAGTACGAAGTTGGAGACGCGTTTCTCTCAAGCTCGAAGAGCCAGCTAGACCAGAGGTAAGACTGGCTGAGAAAAACCGTTGGAATAAGAACCCTTTTGCGGCCCGTCCACAAGCCACCCCCTCCTACCCCTAATACAGTGGGGTGACGAGGTATAAATACCAAACACTTGGGAAAAACGTAGTAGATTCAGTTAGTCATCGAGGCGACGAAGTTCCCGGCAAGAGGCCAGGGCTATCAAGAGAAGGGACTGGGAAGCAGCTCATACTCGAGCTAGTTCTTGGTTACCAAACCGAACTTTAAGTTAACTTGTCCAAGTTCAACTTATTCTCGTCAGAGACCCGCCCCCCTATCCTGGTGTAGCACAAAGCACCGATGTAGTCTTCGTCCTTGAAGAATTCCGAAACAAAGAAGATAAAGCTCCTCCTCGAGCCCGTTACCCGGTGGTCACACCGAACCCTAAGTTAACTTGGTTTAAGAACCAAGTTCTACTTATTCTCGTCAGACACCGCCCCCCAACCGCCTATCCTGGTGTAGCACAAGGCACCGTGATAGTCCTCGCCCTTGAGGAATTCCGCAACGAAGAAGAAAAAGCTTTTTCCTCGAGCCCGTTTCCCGGTGGTTACACCGATCATCAAGTTAACTTGGTTTAAGAACCAGGTTCAACCTACTCTCGTCAGAGAGACCCCTCCTATATTGGTGCATCCTAAAGCACAGGGATAGTCCTTGCCCTTGAAGAAGACCCCCCCCCCCCCGAGTCCACTGCCTCCAGCACTCCCCTGAGTCAAAGTAGTCAAGCCTTAGCGCATCGCTAGACAGTACGAATTACTTCCCAGAGTAATCCGAAGAGGAGAAAGGAACATTCTCTTACTATCCCGTGGTGGTATCCATTCCTGCCGAAGGCGTGTGGCTCCCCAGCTGCCACACTCACCAAAGTCCTTTGTGACTTTCAAGTTATTCGTCCGCAACCTCCATCTGGCCGGTTGGCACTCGTCTTCGAGACAATAACATTCCCGAGGTAAAGTAGCTTATTGAGTTCAAGGTCAGACTCAAACCCGTTCCAAGGAGGAACCACAAAGGTATTTGCGGCCGGTAAAGGCCGTTAGCATATGTTTTTTTTTAAATTGAAGTGAGTGGTGGGTCAACCATCATTATAATGTCAAGTAGGTCAAGTTAGAAAGCCTTACTGCGAAATTATTGAAGTCCTTAAGTTCGTAATATTTCTGTGGTTCAGGTTTATTTTTGTTTTTGTGTTTTGATTAAAGTTTTAGTTTGTGTTAACAATCTTTTTTTTTTTCTATCCTCGAATCGCTAAGTTGGCACAAGGAGCCTTAAAGTTTAAAGGAATCAAGACCCTCTCTCCATCTTTATCTTCCATCCCCGTTCTTTTCTCCTCATTCTCTTGCTTTTCCTTAATGGCAGATACTGTTTTTTCCTCCCCTTTCTTCTTCTTTAATGCTTCCTCTCCCTCGTCTTTCTTCTTTATCTCCAATTCCTCAAGTTCTTTATTTATCTTTGCCAGATAGTCTTTGATACATAGCTGCCGAAAAAATAACATCGATAAAATTTGGTTTAAAGTAAAATCCAACGAGGGCAAATCCTGCAGAAGCTTGTAAAGCGAAATCTGCAAAGAAAGTGGGAAAGCTAGAGGAATAAAACGCTTGGAAGATTTCGGCATAGATGCACCTGTGGACATGGGGCAGGAAAGACACGCAAATGTCCAGATGTTAGCTGCATTATGGTTGCTCATGCTGCAGCTGGCACCCACTTGCAGGCCAAAATTGAGGAGGGAAATAAAAGAATCAAATAGTAAGCATGGCATAATTGGCAGTAAAGTAATGATTGGAAGACTACAATCAGGCAAAATGGCTTACAGCTCTCTAAAGACTTTCCCAATCACTCTTCTCCGATATTCTTACAAGCAATATCCAGAGCAATAAATTGGAAAGGAACAAAGCTCGTCCAATGGTGATACAAAGGAGACTTTGAATGGAGTGCGGTAAACGTAATTCTTAAAAAGGTCCAAATTTATATCGCCTCTAACCCAGGGGTGATAGCAACAAGAGGGGAGTCCCTCCAATGACCTGCAGCGTATTGTGATAAAATGATAAATGGTTATTGCATTGATGGTTTCCAATGGCTCAAATCCCTTACAAGTGCCTTTGAATGGCTAAATGAGACTTCCGCCACTAGATGGCGCCACCTAACGCTAAATCCGATGGCAGATTTGAAACCTCCAGGGTGAATAACCTTGTTTGCTATGGTCATATGGGTCATTTCATGGCTCTAAATGGGTACAATTGAACTTTACCCCATTCGAAAAGAAGCGACGCCTGGACCTGGCGCTTCTCCGCAGATAAAAATTTTCCACCTTTACTTTCGTGTGTCAAGTTTTGTCACGTTTGCTTACAATCTGCATTCGTGTATATATTTAACTTGTCTGTATACTACATATATAAGTGGATATTTTTCTTTAAAATTTTCCATATTTGGTTGTTTCGTCTATCTCTATACCCGTAAATGCCATAGAATGCAGAACAAATGAGGGAGGTAGGAAAGAACTGTTAAAAAACATCCTCTAGTTATCCACATACATCTGCTAAAGAGCCAAACTTTGTCACGAGCTCTACCTCTACCCGCCTCTAGGTGGCGTCACGTCCAGCATGGGCAACCGAGTGGCAGCTCTTAATGGAAGACTTGCGTGCCCTCCGGCCTAAGCGCCCGCAGGCAGATTTGTGGTTATACATTTCTGCTTCTTGTTTGTAAAATCATCGTGATCCTATTTGTGTTCTTAACGGTTATAGAAAAAAAAAGAGTTAATGAGTAATTAAGTATGAAAAAGGAAAAATGGAAACGAATTTGCAAGGATGAGAAAGATTTCCTTTAATTGAAAAAAAGGTCGACGCGTGATTGAGCACGCCGTGTTGATCGAGGCAAATTGGTCGCAGGCGACTGGGTCCAAGATGGATGCCAAGTTGGGCAAGAAATTTGGTTTAAAAGTGTTAATTAAACAAGAATTTTGAACTAGCCAAAATCCTTTGTTTAATCGCTGGGAGAATCAGTTAAAAGTGTAAGGGAAAGAAGAAAAAAATTGTACTTACGTAGTGCATGGAATGCTAATGATTTTAAAAGCAAACAATGGCTACGTGTGAAATTGAATACGCGAAGGACGAGAAAAATGGGACAACGAGATGAAAATCCAAATTGGATGCCCCCGTTGCCTTTGTAGTTGAGAGAAAGAAAAAGGTGCTTCTGTTAAATATTATATTCCGTGTAAGACGAAATTGTATTTAGTAAACTGGTTTGAGCACCAAGTAAACAGAGTCGTGATTTTAAACAATTTAATTTAGATATCACAATAACTTCATGTTATTATTGTAATAAGATGGAGAATGAAGGAAGATAACTTTCTCTAATAAAACAAGCACGGATCGAGAATGAGAAGGTCAAGGTGAAATGAAGCAAGACGAGAGAAAAAAGGAATAAAACTATTTATTGAAAACAAGCGATAGAATATATATATATATATATATATATATATATATATATATATATATATATATATATATATATATATATATATATATATATATAACTTAAGAACCTACCTAGCTGTGTATTTAATCTTAAAATTCCTTCTCGTTATCACTTGTCATTGTGATCAGTTTCTTTATTCAGTTTTTACTATATTGTATATGTATTCAATTCTCCCTTCTTTTCTCAAATTCACTTGTTATCAGATGCATGCTAATTTGCATGCCTACCACTACTGGCCGATACTTTTCGGTCGTACAAAACGAAGGGATGCGTGCATTATGCAGACTCAAAATATAGCATCCTGAAGGCACAGTTTCATCTGAGGCGGTGAACTTTCGAGATCTGAACGAGAACGGTTTATTTGGCAGAAAATGTGCTGCTCTACTTATTGGTTCCGTTAGCTCAGTGGGAGAGCGCTGGTCTAGATAACCAGAGGTCTGAGGTTCTAGTCCTTGGCGGGGCGACGTGTTTTTTTTTCTCGTCGCTATTTTCGTGGTCATCCACAAGTGGTACCAGGTTCTTTTTTACTCAAATTTCGCTCCTCGGGATTTTCGTGGAAGATGAATAGAGTATTTCCGCAGGTTTTTCCCCTTTCCCACCTTGTGGGAAGGAAAGGAAAGCATCTCCACCTTTTTCTGCGCTTCACGATGTCCTTCTTCCTCAAGTCCCACTTGTTTGGTGGGCCTGAGGCTGAATGTAAGGCGGGAAGCGTGGATGGATAGCAGAAGAAGAAACATGAGTGAAAAGAGGAACCAGTCAGAGAGGAATTGATCTAAGTTGACCTTCCTGCAAGCAGGGAGACAGAAGACAAAAAATAGTACACACCATTATTAGGACATACTGATTAACGTGGAATCCGAAACACGTTCCCTAATTTTTATATCTGCCATTCGTATTTCATCTATCCAGTCCTTCTGTACAACTTGTCCGTAGTTTGCGGAAGATCCGTCAATCTCTGTCACTCTCTCTCTTTTATTCCTATTCTCTCTTTAATCTCTTTATTTAACTTGACGGGTGGTGCATCTAATTTCTGTATTGTTTTCATTAGTTCCCTGCTGCATTCATGTGTAATCTCAAGTATTCATGCCATTATGTTTATGCTTTTGAGCTTCAGTTGTGTTTTTTTTTGTGGGGTTTTCGCGTTTATTTGCTTGCAGTGAGTGTTGGTTTGTTTGTTTTAGTTTGTTCCTCATGTTATCACTTAGGGTTTCCCCTTCGTGATTTTTTCGTTTTAAGTTGTCTCTTTGGTTATTTTTCACTATTTGTGGTTTTCATCGGTTTTACATTTTCTCGTTCTTGTTTTGGGATTCTTATTCCGTAAGATTTTCTTTGTTGGGAAAATTGTAATAGCCGTGACTTTTTGTCATGTTCGGGTTCATTTCATCCTTTTTCGGTTATTTTTTTATTCTAGTTTTGGACGTTGATACGCTCTTGTAAATCAACGACTCATAATTCCCTCTTTGTTTGATAATTTAGAGGGGAAATGGTGAGCCATTGTTCACTATTGATCGTTTCAGTTGTCCTTCGTTGACTGTCTGGTCGACATCCTGGTTGTTTCGGCACCACCAACATTATAATTCCCATATACAAAATATTTGTATGCGTTCCGGTGTAAGGTGACACAGTCTCCAGGGAAGATTCTGAATTTGTTAGTGAGTAGTAATTGCTCAAGAACTCTTTCATCCTCTTCTACTAGGTTGGAAATAAGTTCTCGCACAATTTTTATTAACAATGATTTACAACGAAACAATGCAGCCAAAGAAACATATCAATAAACAATATAATCCCCGTATTTTCGAACACCTGCTTCCAACGACAGGATAGATCATGGATGCCTTTGTTGCAAAATTCAATTGGTTTGCTATCAAAGAATTCTCCAGATGCAGTTTTCAGTTTGTCATCATTTGTGAACGTTCTGACATTCAAGAAGTTATGCAGTGCCAGGAATAGATAGTACCTAGAGTGTTGGCCCCAGGTCTGACGAGTACGTTGGGTGAAAACTTCCCACCCTAGCTCCAGGAGTTTTTCACGGGTATGATTTGAAACGTGTGGTCAGGCGTTATCATGAAGAAACGTGACATCAGTCAATTCTGGTCGTTTCTGCGTAATTTCATCTGCCACCTGTTGCAGTGTTTGACTGTATAATCGAACAACATCGATAAACTGAGCGCGTTTCAACATTTACCCGTAAATAACTCCCTTCACATCCTACCAGACACAAACCATAAGTTTCTTTTTATTTCGGTCGGCCATTGTCTGAAGTTGTGCAGGTGCACCTTTGTCTGTCCAGCTTCTTTTGCGTGCCATTTTCTAGTGTAGAAACCATTTCTCATCTGCAATAACCACTTTGTTCTGCCACTCAAAACGAGGCTTCTTGGATAGTAGTGTCATGTAGGCGTGTATGCGGCGCTGACGGTCGAAGTCGGTCAGTTTACGTGTAATCCATATGTCCACTTTGCTGACTTCGCTTATTTCTTTTAAATGATGCAAAATGGCTGTATGGCTGACGCCTAACTTTTCAGCCAGCTCGCACGATGTCAGATGTGGATAAGCTTTAACACAGACGCACAAATGATCATTGTCAATAAATGAGGGTCGATCACTTCTTGGCTGATCTTAGAGATCAAATTGGCCACGGTGAAACTTTTTAAAACAATCGTAGGCTTTACGCCTCAACCTTATCTACCCGCACTGTGTACCAGGCGCATCGTTCTCACGTGTCAGAGTTAGGTTCGGTACCCATAGTGCCTTGGTGGACTGCCTGCTATCCTGAGATTACCTGGCACCAATGTATGATAATAGTAGGTTATCACCCACCTTAGTCATTAGTGAACCCGCCTATCTCTACTTTTCTTTATTACATACCTGCCTACCCCATTCCAAACCTGGTCTTCTATCTACATAGTTTTTAGCTGCCAGGCGCACTTTCGTCCTCTTATGAGCCTTAATCGAGTGGCATTGTATCCCATGAGGTCCCTATCTGATGCAAGGCCGAAAGCCCATTGGCTAGCGTTTATATTTGGTACGGAGTGTGTTGGGACGTCGACTCTACTTACCTTCTTCTAGTGCACATATAAGGTGGCTAAACCAGCATCATCCTTTATGGTTAAAGCTCGAGAACATTTTTGTGTGAATGGAAAGCCGGGTTGTTGAAGCCCATCAATGATAGACCCGTAGACCGAGTGTTTGTAAATGATCCTATTCTGGAATTTACTGATCATATGGAGACTTTTCTTTTAACATCCCAAGTCATTTGCAGCTAATAGTATCTATTTTCCATATGTTTTTCTTTTCTTGCTCATATACTATGGTGACAAACTGAAAGAATACTTGAAACGAGCAGGAAGATCCGCCTCCAAGTTCGGCCTTGTCATCTCTAGGTGTCTGAAAGGACGAGGTAACACAAGACACCACTTCAACAGGTGGAGGGGATCCCCTCTCGTCATCCGCATTCATGCAGCAAAGAAGCTTTCTCTCTACCATTTTGGAGCCACTCTTGGGCACCTCCACCTCTGAAAATCATGTGGCCCCCTGTGATATCTAATGGGACCCTTCAACCTTCTTATACCAGAGAGAAGGCTTACACCTCTCCTATGCCTACGGGTTTGGGGATTTCCTTCTCTCCCCATTCTGTTGAGTCGCCCAAGGACGACTCCATCTTTCAACTAATGGCAGTTGCCCCCCATTTTCTGTAACAAAGGGACTGCAAGGAGAGCAGGCAGGCCGCTAAAAATCAACCGTGCCCGGTCAGAGCGACTAGATAGGGCCAACCCGCTTAAGGGGGCAAGGGAAAGCTGGGCCCTTCATGCCGTGCCCCTAGCAGTCGTGTATTTCAACAGTGTGGGGGCTCGGCGTGACAGCCCCATCTCTTTCCCCGATGAAGGCCGGTTCGCTGACCAAAAACAACACGATAAAGGTAGTTTAGATGGGATCCGTGAAGCCTTGTATGCGTTTGTGTATGTAGGAGGAAAAGATAGCCAAATAGAGGCCCTCCATTGAGCTAGACAAATTCCGTAGGTGACCTAGCCACAGATGATAGGAGCTTGTATGGGAGCGAACCTGGACTCAGTGTTAAATACCATACCTGAATCCGCCCTTGTGCAAGCTTCCTTTCACGTGGCTCGGTCCACCGAGAATTACAAGGAGAAAAGACAACTCCTCCACAGGTTGGCACCCCTTTGACACTAAGACCTAGATTTCAGAGAAGGCTCTTGCTGAGGCCGGTCTGTCTGGCCTAGGGGTTCCTTCAGGCGGAGGAGAGAAGCGGGTTCATTCCCACCCCTCCCCTCCGAAAAAGAAAAAAAGGAAGAGGAAGACAAAGAAGACTAAGGGTTCCTCTTCCTCCGCTAAAGCTCCGAGAACGGACGTATACCTTACAGTTTCGGCCAAAATCAGTACCTCCGGGTCCAAGGCGCCCTCGGGAAGAGGAGTTGGGGCAGGCTAAGATTAAAATTGCAAGTGCACTTAGCGGAGCCTCGATTACGTGGGGATCCCTCATTATCCCTCATTCCGAGACTACCTGGCGTTTTTGAGCACGCTGGCTTCAAGCATTTGATAGCAACAGGTTGCCCATGGGCAATATTATCCATCAGATAAGAGCATTAGATAGTTTGGTTCGTAGAGAGCCGAAGGTGAACCGTTTCTCAGACCGGAGTGGTTTATGGAGGGAGCTCGTGGACTACTATATAGAAAATGACCTTAGAGCTGGTCGATCAAGGTGGAACGTGTAATGAGAAAACAGAGAGGGATATCGAGATCCACCCTTACATCTTCGTCACGTTCGACCGTAATAGAATTCCTGAATGGGTTAGTATCGTTCCACGTGAAGGCATTCGTGCCACTGCCGCGAAGAAGCTACTACTGCCCCCGCTTCGGCCATACGAATCACTCATGTAAACGTGCAAATTCGAGTGTACCCTAAATCTGTGTAAATTACTCCTAGAGCGTAATCGATAACTTACTATCGTGAATGGTCAAGTGTGTCAAATGCGTGGGGCATCTCGCTTATTTGAAGCAATGTGTTGAGTATCTCCTAGAGAAGGAAATCATGGCCATTCAGGCTGCTGATCTCCCTCATTTCGCAAAATTAAGGACATGGCTCTGGTGCTCTAGTCGCTGCCTGGGACGTTATATGCCCCATTTTTTTTTTTTAAATGAACCCTTTGATTCCGCCTCATCCAGGCCTACAAGCAAGGTCGTTTGCACGCCAATTCGGAACCCTTCTGTAGTTTCTACTCACACCAGGCATCTCCCCTTGTAGAGCCGGTCGCACAAAGAGTTCAAACCCAGCATCGCCTAAAACTGGCCACCTTCCCTCCCTCATTACCGTTTCTTGTAAGGCGAAGCAGCCCTGCGCCTCCACCGGGCTGTTAGATTCACAGGAGAGAACACCCCTGAAGGTGGTAGTGAAGCCGTCTTCCGGGGTTCCTAAAAATGTTCCTCCCCACCAGAAAGGAGAACAACATCAGAGGAGCGTCGGTTCCAACGCCTCCACCCAAGGATAAACTAAGTGGCTCGGAAATGGTGTATTCTCCAAAGGAGGGCCCCTCATCTACGAAGCTGCAACCTTGTTAGGCCAGCATCACCCAGAAATCTGCCTTCGGGACGCCTAAAACCATTCCCGTGAGGGTCTTCTCTTCTAACAGCGTCCACCCCCCTAATTTCCCCTGAGTTAGGGCTGGAAGGCATATTTCGTCAATGGAATGATATTTGTTTAGGTTGCCTAATTATAAAACTCAATGTATATAAGTATGTATATATATATATATATATATATATATATATATATATATATATATATATATATATATATATATGTTTATATATATATATATATATATATATATATATATATATATATATATATATATATATTAATTGCAATACTATATCCGCTGTATATTTTTTCAATCAAAAAAATAATCAATTCATTAGCAGAAATAAGCCTGAGGCGCTAAATAAGAAATCTGGCACCTGTAAATGGATGGTTCCCAGATATCACCTTTATCAATATTCACATATGTCTAGAGGAAATTTACCCGCAGTGAAATCGGTCGGGCGGTGCTTACAGCGCATGCAGGCATAACTCTTCTGTTTAAGGGCCGTCTCACACTCAACTGACTACCACGGAAGCGGTCGGCGTGCAAAAGAGAAAGACGTTCTAGGGATAGTAGCCAGGCCCACGGCGATGATGCTACCGGAAAAGAACTCAACGGCTTCATCTATCAATCTAAACTCTTCGAGTAATACAGTGAAATCAGTCAATTACTGAAGTGCGGACCACCGCGCCAACGCCAAGTAACACAAGAGGGTGTATCAGGCAGCAGAGGTCCAGAAAATTATATTTCAATGGGAAATTGATCCCTACGACACCCGATACTTCCCAGCACGCAAAGGTGAAAAAGGTACTATCTTTGACCCAAAGAAGAAGCCGAACACCCAGCACCATAACAATAGTAGTAATAATAATAATAATAATAATAATAATAATAATAATAACAATAGTTCATTCCAACAGTTTAAAAACGGTGCAAAACCCCCCGCGTCCATTTTGTGGAGGTTTTCGCTGTGTCTATTGAATCCTGCAATTTGGTTCCAGTAGCTTACCTATTACATCATCCGATCACCAAAGTACTCCCCTGCCAGTAATAGAATTAGTAAGAAAATAGCGTATAACATACATAGGTAGATACATATGAAATACTTATTTTTGGCACACTTAATAATTGTCAGCATTTATAACATACGCACAGGGCATCGACACTTACATAAGTACATACATGTACTAAAATAAGCCTATTTATGCCATGTTCTGCCATATAATACCTTAATAATAATAAGATCTAATATATTTATATACAATTTATCCTCAATTTTGTTCTGTCCTTCTTTAGATTTCTACATAAATTATAATTACAACACTTAACAAACACATAATAAGGCATGTATTGGGTCGAGGAATAAGTTCTTGCGGTTTTATCAAATTTATTCATTACCATTAACAATTTTAGAAATACTTTATTTTTAATTGATAACAATATACAATTTAATCAATAATTTATTCTCCGTTGTTATTTACGACTTCTTCCCAACGATCAACTGGTTTTTCGATGCCTCTGTAATAAAAATCTCTGGATTTTGACTCGAAGAATTCGTCTAACCAGGTTCTTAATTCCATATCAGTATTAAACGAAATGACGCTCAAATTGTTGGAGAGCGATCGGAACAGATGGAAATCCAATGGAGCCAAGTCTGGCGAATATGGATGATGCGGCAGGATTTCCTAATTAAGTGTTTGGATGGCGTCTTTTGTCATATTGGCAAGGTGAGGAGGAGCATTTTCGTGTTGCAGAAGGACTCCATAACGTTGATGAGGTCGCTTTTCACGAATAGCTTCAGTGAGTCGGTACATTTGTTGAACGTAGAGTTTTGCATTGATAATCTCGTTGTTCGCAAGGAGCTCATAAAGATTGATGCCTTCACAATCCCACCCTTCACACAGCATCGTCTTTCGTGGATGAAGTCCTTGCTTTAATACGTCGTCGTTGAAATGGAAGATTCATCAAAGAAGAAAGAATATGGAGTCAGATAAAAAAAAATGAATTCAAGGCAATGTTTCGAGGGGTATCTTCAGTAAAGAAATAAAGATATAAGAAGAGCCCCCGCCCTCCTAGAGTGTCATATATATGGCTGCTGAGTGGAATCCATACTATTTAAACCAAATAGGCCTTAATGACCTTTTCAGAGCTCTTGGCTTGCAAGCTGAAAGAGTACGATTTGATGAATGAAAGCAAGGGACAAGCCAAAGGAAACGTCATCAACGTTTCTCAAAATTCTTTACTTATCAAGATGGGATATGCTACTACATTAATGTATCTGGTCTGTTTAATGAGCCTCCAGTCTTGTGACGGCTCATTATTGACAGCTTCACAAAAAGAATTAGAGCAGTACTTATCCATAATTAGAATAAGCATCCATCCCTTCTCTTGGCTCATTCAGTATACTCGTATCTCAAGGGGGATTAAAATAGTGTCATGCTCCTGCTACAAGCTTTGAATTAAAAGGAGTATGACTGGAAAGACTGGGAAGTGATTGGATACTTCAAAGCGGTAGCAATTTTTATGGGTTTCCCTGTTGGTTTCACTAAGCTTTACTGTCACCTCTGTCTTTGGGACAGTAGTGATATCACAACACATTACTATATGAAGCAGTGGCCACAAGAGACTGAGTTCTCTGTTGGTAGGGATAATGTCAAGCATGAGCCATTTATAGACCCACAAAGTGTGTTGTTCACTACATTGCATTTACAAATAGGTCTAATGAAGCAGTTTTTTTAGACCTCTCAACAAAGAGTCCTCAGCCTTCAAATACCTTCAACATTTATTTCCCAAAATATCAGGAAAATCATAGTGTTAATAATTCCATTAAAAGCTTACTAAAAAGGAAAAATAAGCCTGAGAAAGTTTTGTTTCGGTGTGTCTGGGCTTTTGGGACAACCACAAGGTTAACAATTATTTGGAACTGGTTGAGAACTTAATGAAAAACTATAGCTTAATAGGTTGCAGAGTCTCCTTGACTGTGCAAATCCTTGATGCCCATCTTGACAAGTTAAAAGACAAATATAGGTGCATACTCAGAGGATAAAAGGCAGCGGTTCTATCGAGATATATTGAACTTTGAGCATAGATACTATGATGAAAGCAACATTTGGGGGCTTGAAGTTTTAAAAAATTGTTTTTTGCCTTAGAATGTATGAAACCCTCCAAATTTGCCTATTTTTAGTAAATATTTCGTAATACTAGTCACAAAGCAAAGTTTGAAACAAATAATGGCTATTTTATATTGTTTTGCAATAAAAGGAGTTGGAAAATAATATAGGTGTTGTGCCCCTTAATGAGTGGTTTGGTTACCAAGGGTGATTTTTTTAGCGAATTTTATGTATGACTCCTGAGTAGCCAGGGAAGGTTCTGGTTCGAGTTTTAGGGGTATTTTTTGTGTGAGGCACTGACTCAGGTGGTAGAGTTCTCTTTCTCAATTAAATACTTTCTTTCTTGATTGTAGGCTGGATTAAGTGATCGAGGATTCTTTAAGGGTAAAGAAATCGTGGGTACTAGATTCAGTATTATTTATTTGTTGGGAACTTAGAAAGTCTTCAGATGTTGCTATCTCCATTTTGAGACACTTTTCAATTCCTCTTTTATATCAATGGGCCCCACACACCACAGCAAACATAAGTTACAAATGGAATTAATTTTTGTACATTCAAGTTGAGTTTCAAATGACATTTAATTTGTACATTCTACTTATATTAATGTTTCTCAATGTTTTACATTATTATAGAATCTCATAATTGTTATTTAATTATATACAAGTATTTTAATAATGTTGTGTTCGTTAGAATTTCATTCATTAAATTTGATCATAATTACAGAGTTTAATCGATTTGAACACAGATTTTCGTACTTTATTTTTATCTCATCCGTTGTTTTTCCCTATGTATATATATATATATATATATATATATATATATATATATATATATATATATATATATATTACCAGTAATAAAACAATGCTATTATATAAATTGTTCTTTGATATTATTTGAATTATTTACTGGGATAAGTTTTGACATTTGAAAAATTAAAATGGTGACACCTGGGAAACAACCCTTCAATAGTTGCTAAATCGCGCCAAATCTCTCATTTAGTGCTCAAGGCACAAATTCTCTTTATAAAATCCTCCATTCATTTGATTAAAATTAAATATATAGAGGCTATTCCATTGTAATTATTATCTACACTCATATATACAGAATTTTATAATTATTGAACCTAAAATATTCTATTCCTGCCTTTTGTTTCTTTTTACCAAAACGGCACTAATGCTCCTCGAGTTACCGGAAAACAAAAATTAGTTATGGACAAAATAATGGACTGCTTACGAAGATGACATTAACTTTGAAAATATGACTGAGGATGTTTATTCTTTTACGTTAGTGGATATATAGATTATAATTTTGACGGTCTTTATAGGTATCAAATTTACTAATTACTTTTCGGGCCGAACGTTGAACTTCAGGAGAGCGGTGGTCTTAGCTCAGTGGTCATTGCTCCTAAGAGCCAGCACGAACTCTCCTCATTTCTTTAAGGAGTCTGGCAGTATCTATAGGTGCTCATTATTGCTTTTATAGTTTTGCAAGTTTACTAATATTAGTTTAAACCCTTGCACAGCTCGCACCATACTAGGGAACAACAAAAAATATCGGTCATTTGAACACTGTCCATTCACACTCTTCCAAAAGAGAGTTAAACCAACTTCGGGAACAAGTTCTCATTTTAGATCACTATTGTCCATTCAGACTCCCTTAAGTTCAATGTTATTTTGGCTCGACGTGAACCCATTATAATATTTAAAAAAAACTAGGTTTCTTTGACTCTCTTATTCCACATTACAATGTGAACACCACAATAACACTTATTGACCAAGAACACAAATTATGTTACATCGATTCTAAGACTTTATCAATTGCTGAGTTAAGCTAATTGGACGAAAGTTGCTGGGATCTGATTTTCACAACTTTTTAAAAATAGGTCTGATATTAGCTCTCTTGACTTCTATTGAGACTATCCCGTTCCTTTTATAATTGATTAAGATGTGTTGGATATCGACAGTCTGGTCCGGGTGCCTTCGATTGTTTCATTTTATTTATATAGGCATTAATTTTGCATTCGCTTACGCGCGCATCAGAGATCATCATATTTTAGTTTAAAATAATTTCCTCACTGAATTTCTTTAGCTGTGTCATGTCCTTAACACTAAATCCGCTTGCGAAATGATCATTTAGTCTCCCAACAGTTACTTCCAGGTCATCTGATAGGAGCCCTTCTCTACTTCTTAACGGCCCTATAATTTCCCTAGTAGGCTTTGCACCATTAACCTAGACATAAAAGCGCTTGGACGCCTTTTTTAAGAATTATCTGCTATATCTCTTTCATAGTCTTTCTTCGCTTTTCTAATGGCTTTCTTTACCAGCCTTCTATATATATAACACTGGCCATCATCAACTTTTTGATGTATTGAATCCGAAAATCACATTGGTTTTGCTGAATCAGGTATTTTTGATTTTTTGCCACTTGATGTTTTTTACATGTTTTACATATAGGGGCATTTTCTATTTATACAATGAAAAAATCTTTCTTATTTCTTTAAATATACGAATTCTGAAGTGTTTACACATAGCAATTTTTAGCTAACTGCTAATTTTATTTTGCTGGTGAATAAAATTGATTCTGCCAGATCATCTTGTAAATATAAGCCCGATATATTCTGCTACATCTGCAGCGAACACACGTTGTTCCTGGTGGAAGTTTTTTTTGTTCTGGTCGCTAAGAACTTTCTTGGAAACAAGAAGGCCAGGAACTACACAGGATTTGTCAAAATATGCCGACTGCTTTCAGAAACCTCGGATATAACATGAGCATAAAAATGCATTACTTATTCTCACATATGGATCAGTTTCTTGAGAATCTGCGATCTATGAGCGATGACCAGAGATTTCATCAGGACATGAAATAGATGGAGACCAGGTATCAGGGACTCTGGGATGCTGTCATGATGGCTGAATACTGTTGGACTCTGAAGAGAGACCTCCCTACCGCCAAGCATTCTAGGAGTTCGAAGAAACGGAATCTCATGCCTTGAATTCTGAACGATGATGATGTACTTACGAGCCTATATCAATGTCTACTATTCAATATTCATTAATCAATTTTTGTAACATTTAGTTAATAAATTGTGTTAAAAAACGATGTTTTTTTATCTTAGAAACCTATTTCGGATTAGAAATATTAACAAAATTAACCTAAAATGTCACGAAAATGTAATCGATTTAGTTATAAGATCGGATTAGTAGAAATCGAGTTAGCACAAAAACTTGACCTGATCAGACAAAACGGATGACATTTTCGGATTCAGCGGTGCAAAATTGTCCTAAATCAGTTGAGAAAACTAAGACAACTTACAAATATATATATATATATATATATATATATATATATATATATATATATATATATATATATATATATATATAGAGAGAGAGAGAGAGAAGAAGGAGCAAATGCAAGTTCTGCGGGTGATAACAACCACCACAGGGCTTTCGCCATATTCATTTTCTGCCTTTCAAAACAATTTTGAAGACAGAAAATAAAGGTGCAGAAACCTTGCATTGCAGACTATATTACCATATAGTACAGGAAAGAGAAATTTGACGGAATGAGCAATGAGACAAGAAACAGGAGTTTTTTTAGAGGTAAGAGAAAGGGACATTAGAAGAAGACTAGAATCAAAGGATTGCCTTCATTGTGCCGCCCTCTGCTCTCTATGATTCTAGTCTTCTTCTAATGTCCCTTTCTCTTACCTCAAAAAAACTCCTGTTTCTTGTCTCATTGCTCATTCCGTCAAATTTCTCTTTCCTGTACTATATGGTAATATAGTCTGCAATGCAAGGTTTCTGCACCTTTATTTTCTGTCTTCAAAATTGTTTTGAAAGGCAGAAAATGAATATGGCGAAAGCCCTGTGGTGGTTGTTATCACCCGCAGAACTTGCATTTGCTCCTTCTTCTTTGTATGTGACTTGGGGATGAGCCTTTAAACTGTGAGCGGGTAAGAAGATGTGGTATAAAAAATTCCTTGGAGGTTCCTAGCTTAGAGAGATACTGGGTTTGATGGGGTAACGCTTTGGGCAAGGTAGAGTCACTGTGCCTGGTAGCTCAGCGGTAGAGCATCTGACCGGCAATCAGCAGACCCGGGTTCGAGTCCCGGCCAGGAATTTCAAACTTTTTTCCCCTGGCGTTATCTCTGTCTTCTCGGTAAAGGATTGCCTTCATTGTGCCGCCCTCTTCTCTCTATGATTCTAGTCTTCTTCTAATGTCCCTTTCTCTTACCTCTAAAAAAACTCCTGTTTCTTGTCTCATTGCTCATTCCGTCAAATTTCTCTTTCCTGTACTATATATATATATATATATATATATATATATTTTTGTAACCTAGTGTAATATAACTCGCCCGATTTGACTCCGTACCGTTTTTTTTTATTATTATACTCGATTTCGCTCCCGCCTCTGAGTTTGAACTCTCGCCACAGACTTTCATGTGGCCACTTGTATTTACTACTCGTGCCGTGGATACCCTCTTGTAGCCATTCGAAGGCTTTAATCCGTTTATGTGTACATAGGCCAACAAGATAAGGGATACAAAAAAAAGCCAGATCAAATCTGTCTTCTGTCTTATATTACGAAGTCAAATAATTTTTAATATTCAAAATATGTATTTAATCAGCAAATTAGTTTCTATTATTATTAGCCATGCTCTTCCATCGTTTAACTAAGAAGTAGTTACTTTTCATGAAAAATTACTTCGGTTTTGATGAAATATATGATTTAATATCCTTTTCTAAATCCTTTATATGAGTAAATTTACCATTGCTTAAAATAAATGAAAATTAGATGGTGCAAAGGAGGTTGAATATGGATGATGAGGAAGAACTTAGGCAATGATTTTTTGGGGGGAGGTCTTCTAATCTGCGACGTACTTATGTATGTGCGTTAAATGTCAAAAAGAAGGACACCCATTCGATTGACCAGCAATGGATGTTTTGTTGGAGTGATTTATTTAAAGTTGCCATTTTTTTTTACTACAGGCCTGTAGTAAATGTTTGCTTAATATTGAGGAGCTCAAAATGAATTATTCCTTTCCCATCTCACCGAATGGAAAGCTTCTGGTGTTGGAGACCAGATGTAGGAGTAGGGATGTTTTTTTGTTTGCGATCAAACCATTATTTTTTGCCCTTAGTTTTGTAGTAAAAGGGCCCAGTTATATCTTACCTAACAATTGTGTCTGGAAATGGCTCATGGTAATATTGAACTAATAGAGATAAAGTAAAATTAACACTCTGTCCATTAGACAGTTTGTATGGCTTAAAAAAGCTTAGGCATTATTTCAGCTAACAAAATTCCTGCAGTTATCTCTGAACAAATTGCCACAAATTTGAAACAATTTAAACAACTCTAAGAGCATTTATGTGTCTTCGAAAAACGACCTTAATTTCTTAATATCCTAATTAAACAATGAATAAATCAGCAGATCATTTGGTAATGCTTCATCCTAAACAAAAGAAAAAACTGCAAACCCTTGAATTTTTTACTCTTTGCCTGTGATCTTTGTACGAACTACTTCTTGAGGGCTAATATCACCCTCCACCTTTCCGATTGATCCTAGCTCTAAGATATAGTAATTTTAAAAGCGCGGTTGTTGTTCGCAACCATACCAACCATTCATTCAAGCAATTATGGTCAATGTCTTTTGCTAGGCTTGTTTACTGTAGATATATTTTAATGCTGAACTTAAGCGTTAAGAAAGTTCTGCTCCAAACCTTTTAGAAGAGAATTAGTTTCGACACCGTTCTTAACCCTTAATGTCTCAAAGAGGCAAACCAGAGGATTTAAATTTAAAAATAATCTCAACTTAATTAGAGATATAGAAATTTAAACATTACAAAAAAATGGAACAATGCTTAATTATTTAGCATATGAAGTTAATTAAACAAGGTCTGCTGACCAAAAAGTCATGTGCTCTCACTTATTCTAATTTATGACCTTACGACCTTCAAAACTTTCAATAATTCCTGGAGTAACTTGGGATGACCTTGCCATTATATCATTCGAAAGAGAATTTAAAACAACATAGGGATTTGAAATTTCGTTAGAATCGGCCGAATAGTTATGATGTTATTGGCAAAACAAAATATTTCCTGGGGTAACTTTGGGAGGATTTTGTCAATTATATCATTCGAAGGAAAATGTAAAACTACATAAGATTTCAAATTTCGTTAGAATAAACCGAATAGTTATGATGTTATTGCCCCCCAAAATATTTCTCTGGCTAATCTTGGGAGGACTTTAGCAATTTTAGCATTCGAAAGAGTATGCAAAACAACATAAGGGTTTTAAAATTCGTTAGAATCGGCCAAATAGTTATGATGTTATTGCTAAAACAAAGTAATTCCTGAACTAACCATGAGAGGCCCTTAATAATTATATTAATCAAAAGAAAATGTAAAACATCATAGGAGTTTCAAATTTCGTTAGAATCAGCCGAATAGTTACAATGTTATTACAAAAACCAAAAAAAGCAAAACGGGGACCGATCGACCGACATAGTGAGTTGTAGAGTCTCACGCGACTAAAAATAGTAATAGTATTTGTTGTCATGGGCGATTTCAGACCTCCTAGGAAAGTATTAACAATAAATAATTAGAGGCAGAGAAGAAGAGGCATTGCCTCCCAACGTCCAGAGCACTCCGCTCTTTACTAATTTCGTCTCTTACATTTCGGCTCTTTAATTCAATTTGCCTAACAGTTGTAAAATTGGGACTTATGAACATTAATGATGAATGTTCACAGAGTTTTTTCTTCGGCTTTTCGAGTTATCTAACTCACAATTTCAATATTCCTCTACATTCACTACTTTCACAATGAACCTTTAGAAAATTGCCCAACAACAATACCATTGTTGGATATTTTCCAAATTTTGAAAAAAAATAATACAAAAATACACGACTAAATGGCCTAAAAGCGACAGGCGTGAACTTCTCATTTTTCCACTCAGAGAAAGGAGTGAATGAGTCATTCTGGCTTACGGGTCAAGACACAAGAGGAAAAGGTGGCGTCCTATGTATTGTAATTAAATTTTCTTCATTTTAGTGTAGTGTGAAGACAAGGGGGAAGGTACAACAGCCCTTATGCAATAACTGTAAAATCGCAGATGTTAAAGGCAGTAGACGTATAAAATGACCCAAAACCAGAGACTTCAAGCCATCTTGAGCCCCGAGATGTGAAGTTCTTGCTTAAACGAAGTAAGACTCAGCCATTTAACTAAAACACTCAAAACTTTCTTTGGGAAAGATTTACCTAAAGGTGAGTGAGTTAAATGCGAAGACGAATAAACTTCTTTCATCCTTACGAATCCTCGGAAGTTGCGGTCAAAAAGGCCTCATAATGCATTCGCTTCTGTCGCTATTTGCTGAATATCTCAACTTTTGAAATGGTTGTTAAATTGGATTCGAGATTCATTTAGTAGCTGCCATTAATAGGAAAATACGAGAATACCTTTCATAAAATATTAAAACAAATTAATAAAAAGTTAATTAGATATTTCTAACAAAAACAATACAATTCACCAGTTTCAAAGGATGATGGATAAGTAGGTTTAACTTTAACAATATATAGGCCAACAATTCCACGCCTCGAAATATTCTTTGTTTGAAAATAATCATTTATTTGATTCGAAATTCAACTTTTGAATCGGAATTCGATCAGGAAACCTGAATAGACCCCTGCCCCCACCTCTTCATGTCTTTTGAAGGGTGAAAGGGACCATTGTTCGAGATCTCATAAGAGTTCCTTTCAAGACGAAGGTTACACTTCAGGTAATGGGTGGCAGGGTATCAAGAAGGAGAGGCAAAGGAAACACATCGAGACGAAACAAAACTTAACAATCTCATTGACGATGAAAGCAGAAACACCCGTCCATTTGCACTTGTACACCATGTGTGTCTATGTATGACGGAGCGAATTTGAGTTTCGTTTTAGTTTGGTTCACCCGACCTCAACTACATCTACAATGCCGGATATTTGATAAGGGTAATAGGAGCTCTGGTTCTCCATCCATACATGCTTGCTATATTTACTGTATATATATATATATATATATATATATATATATATATATATATATATATATATATATATATATGTGTGTGTGTGTGTGTGTGTGTGTGCGTGTGTGTGTCAAGGCGACTGACAGCTCACCTTCAAGAAGCCGAAATTAAAAAACACGCCCACTCTCATGGCACTACCCTAACCCGTGAAAAACTGAATAAGGACACCTCCATCATCCTGAGACTCCCAAACCGCAGAAGATTGCGGATAGCCGAAGCCGTCATTATTCAAATGAAGAAACTGGCAATTAACGTGCAACTTCAGCCGGAAACCATACTGCTGAAATCTCGGCGTCTTCGAGTTAACCGCCGTTAAAAGAAGCAGGTTTTCAAACTCTCATTTTCCTTTGCCCCCTTTGCCAGAGAACTAGATCAGAACGACAAATAGTCAAGACATTTTTTTTTCATTTGATGTAAGAGTGTAGGTGTGGATAGAGGATAAAAAAGGGTGTGGGGACAGATAGCGAAAACTAGAAAGTGGTGAAAAGAGAAAAAAAAGTGTGGTAGGGCGCAAAGAGATGCTAAGAGCCTGGTGATCAGGCCTATCGCTTTTTAAATATCTTTTGTTTTATGGTTTCTTTGTTGTTGTTGTTGTTGTTCCTTTGTTCCTTGAGTTAGTTTATATAATATGGCGTTCAAGCCATTTGTCTTCAAAAAAATTAATGTTCCTTGGGTATGATATGCTCATTTGCTGTTGTGGTAATAAATTAATTTAATCACTTTAGTGTTGTGCTTAGTGTCTTTGTTTTTTGTATATTATGTAGTGAGTGTAAATCGTGTCTTTTGTTTTTTCTTGGATGTCTTCTTCGGTATTTTGGGGTCTTCATCGGTGAATTCTTGTATAAATCGGTGAGGTTTTATAATTGGGTAATCTAATTTATTGGTTGGTTTCTTTGGTCTGGGTAAAAACATTTTTATTTTCATGCGTAGAACGGCACTTTTGCTCCGCCAGCTAAAAGCCCAACGGAGCTAGGAAATCTGGCGCGACTTATGCCTCTTCTGTTCTGGTTAATCACTTGGACGATATCATCGTCCAATTCTCGATTAACCATTTCATGCATATTCCTTGTCCGTTCCTCTATGACAACGTTAATGAGACTTATCCCTGCCTCCCGGTGCAGCTCTTCCTGGCGTATTCTCTCTCGCCTGTATGTACCTGTAATTAGGTATATACATTTATTCTGCACCACTTGTATTTACTCTTCAGTGTCTTAGAGACACATGAGAGGGCGTAAGCGGGATATATCAGCGTCGATCTTACAAGTGCATTGTAGATCTTTTTCTTATTGCTTTCACGAAGACTTCTGAGCATGTATAGAGTTTTGACTGCAACAGTGGCCTTGGTGATTCTCTCTTAGAAGTGCTTCTTGTACAGGGCGGAAGTAATCTTCATTCCGAGTACATTGCACTCCGTGAGGGAGGGATAACGTCTAGCCCCCACCACGACGTCGTAAAGTAGTCTCCTGCCTATGGGGATTACTTTTCTTGGTTGGTGCGAAGCTTCCAGCGGGCCTTGTAGGTGTTAAGGTTTTTAATTTCTGCTGCTGTCATACGAGCTTGCCAAGGCGCATTCCTCCATGGACAAATAATTATCTGGGTGAAATCATCGGCGAATTGAATGTTGAGGCAAGTGGGGCTTACAGGGGCTTGGAGATCAGCGGTGTAAATTAAGTATAGAGTGGGAGACAGGCACCCTCTCCCCCCCCCTGTGGGAGGCCCGCAGTGAGCGGAAACTTGGTCCGTCCGTGCACCCTAACTTGATATACGCCGCTCTCTCCATGGCATAGTCACATAGATCCTTTGCGAGTTTTGACTTAGGCCCAGTCGTAAGATCTTGTACTGCATTCCCCGCTGCCACACCTTATCAAACGTTTTGATACATCCCGACAAACAATGTCCACGTAACTCTTTTCCCGTTTTGCTTGTGCTAGCTTTTCCGTGATGACATTAATCGCCATCTCCGTATTTCGCTTCCTCTAAACCCGAATTGATGTGAGACACAGTCTTTGGTTGAGGATCTTCTCTAAGAGCTTCTCGCTAAATTCTAGAAGTAAAATTGGCCGGTAGTTCTCCTTCAACGTTGGGTCCTTACCATGCTTAGGCAAGAAAATTATCTTAGCCATTTTAGAATTATCTGGAAAGTATCCCGTGTTCAGACGCGTTATATATTTTTCTCATCTCTTCGATGACATTGGCTGGTGCCTTTTCAAAGTTTAACTTTGTAAGCCCCGATTGTCCTGGAGCTTTTTGTCGGAATGAGCGGGCGCGCCGAGTAGTTCTTCTTCGGTAATCTCGGCGTCTTCGTCGCGCTGTCTATCCACCTGGTGGTGAGAGTGTGTCTTGTGTATTTGTTTATTAGGCTCGTCTATGATGTTGCTTTCAAACTCTAGGTCATAGTCTTCGTTTCCCTCCTCAGTTATGCTGAAAACTTTTCACAATAACTTCGGAATATCTCTTCAATTCTTCCTTCTTCCTTTTCGATGTTTCCATCTTCTTTTTAAACTCAATCTTCTTCTTCCTAGTCGATCCTTTAAGATTTCTGATCTTTTTCCAAAAATCTTGGGGAGTTGATTCGTGATCGAGGCTATCGATCGCATCATCCCATCGTCTTGATTGTTGTTTGAGGATCAACTGGTTGAGTTCTTTTTTGATTTCTTTACTTCGTTGCATTGAGTGAACTGATGCATTCCTGATGTTGATTTCATACAATACTTTCAGCTCATGGTATAAATCCTTAATGTATTCAGTGTATCTATAGGTAGTGATGGTCTTATACTCGTATTTAGGGATAAAAGCGTTATCTGCGTTGATGAAATGGTTATTGAGTTGGTCGAGTGCCTCGTCGATCTCCTCGAGAATTGCCTCGTCCAAGTTGGGCAAAACGTAGGCCTCGAGAAGGAGCGCGTACCGTGTCAAGTCTGCTCTTCTGTAGTTCTTTCTGACTACAGCTGGAACTTGTATAGGGTTTCTCTTGATATTGAGTAGGATCCCTATATGGTAACTACATGGTACCTGGACAGGTTCAATTTTGTAATTCAACGGCAGCTGACGATTCGCCAGACAGATGTCTCGTTTTGTGGCACTTCCTGCTCTGACAAAGGTGTTGAATTCGGGGCCTATTCTCTGGGAAATATTTCTTTCCAGCAATAGGTTCAGACTTCTTCCTTTACCGTTGAAAGTCCCTTAACCAGATTCTTGGCATCTGGAGTTCAGATCCCCCATTAATATTAATATAGTGGGTCTTCTTCTGCCAAATAGACTAGTGAAAGTGAGAATTGGAAACACGTCTCTTCTTGGCGGTGATATCCGGTAGCAATGACTAACCTTCCTATGTCGAGTCAATTTCGACCTCAATCCCGAGGTAGGATTCTTCTAGATTTCGTATTTGCTTGAAAATCATCCCTTTCTTTATTGTAATAGTGGCTCTGTCGAACCGCTCCTGCGAATGATTCGTGATCAATACATTGTAGTTCCAGATTTTCATTTCTGCACTATGCGTCTCGATTCCGTGTTCCGAAATTAAGATGATGTCTGCATCAATTTCTCTGAATAAATTTCCGTCGTCAAGCCGTTGGTATTAATTTCCAGTATCTTCAGTGCGTTCCGTAACATGGTGAATTGTTTTTAGAGTTGCTTCTTCTTATTCTTATTTTTCTTCTTGGGTGCTGGCTTGGCGGTTTTACTATGCCCAGGGTTTTCCTTCTTCGGATGTGGACTTGGGGGTTTGGACCTGCTCTTCGTAGCTCGTGTACGGGTACAAGGGCCCTCGTCGTTGTCAGAAGAGGAGGATCCCTCCTCATTTTCAGCCTTTTCATATTCCTCTTCATTGTCCTTTTCGGATTTCTCCGATGAGGGAGCTTCTACGATCTCCTCCAGTCCAGATTTGACATTGTTTCTGATGACTGATTCCTTGAATACCTTGGACCATTCAGGGTCTGCAGGCATGATTACTCTCGGGAGATTGTTGTCTTCCAAGAGTGCATTGAGTACTTGGTTGTAGCACTCAGGCTTCACTGCATTAGCACATTTGCGTGGATAATGCAGATCAGTATCCTTATACTTCGATCTCCTGCGATATTCATATGTGCAGCTGCAGGTGCAGTTTTTTTCTCTCCATTCTTCTTGGCGGCGTTCGCGTCGATGAAATCCTTGGCTTTATTCTCTTCTTCCTCCTTCCTTTTGATGATGTTTCGGCAATTTCTTCTTAGTGCTCTCGCACTCATCCAATCGGTGTCCCTCTGTGGCACATTCACTGCACCACAGTTTGTTTTTACTGGCATGTCGTCGTTGCGTGGTCCTCAAGTTTATAGCATGCAAAGCACATTTGTATGCTATTAAATTTCTCTTGTTAGATGTTATCTCTTGGGATTCTCATATTAAAAACCAGGATTCCGTCCGTCGTCGCTTTTCTGGCCATGTCGATGGTGGTAAACGTTATTTTGAACACGTGGGTGTGTTCACGGAATTTGATGACCTCCCGGACTTTCGCTTACTGGTTGCTCTTCTGGATTTCCTCTTTCAAGTCTTCGGTCGAGTTTTCACCGACCCAACTCTCCACTTTGCGTTAAATGATGCTGCGGCTCGCTTCTACTTGTGGGGGGTCTTTGCCTTCAACCCGATGCGTTTTAGTGTGGTAGCTCCTTCTTCAGTCAGGAGCCAGTCCACATATTTTGTCTCTGCATAGATAGCAATGAAACTTTATGAAACTTTAATCAGTTTCACCAGTGCCACCTTGTGTTCGAGGTAGAGAGTTTCGCAAAATTTTCTCTTCTCCGGAGTCTTTTCTCCTTGTATGGTCCTAAGGGGGACCCTCTTAGGGAGGGTCTCCATGGTCTTCCACGTCCTTCTACTAAGTCCTCTTGCGATGTCTTCTTCTCTTAAACCAAAGTGTAATTAGAGTGTTTGGAGTGAAAAAGGAAGTTATGTGGTGATAACGGAAGTATCGGTTAGTGAAGGTAGGTTGGCGTATTAGTTCAAAAAATGGTGGAAAAACGCCCCCATTCATTTTCCAGTTAGTCCCCGGCTCGGCTTCTGCCAGGATGATGGGTGGTGGATGGATGGGATGGATCTCGAGTCAGAACCACAGGAGGGGTGAATTATGGTGGATTTGATGCAGTAGCGGTCGAATCAACGGCCGCTAATGTTTTGCCACCCGCTTTCGGTCACTTGTGCCATAACTGCATCCAACTACATAGAGACGGGTGTTACTTCCCTTCAGGATTCTGGCCGGGTCCCCCGGACGATGAGGATCTCTCCTCCGTCCGGGACTCGAGGTTATGCCCAGTTTCGAGATAATTTCTGACTTATGCTTCCGCTGTGGGCTAGTCCTCAAACCAGTTTTCACATAAGCCCTTAATTATGTCAGTCCAAGTGGCCGGCATAGTTAAGACGAAATCAATGAATGGCAGACATCCGAGCAGGTTCCCACGCAGGGCAATGGACGGGAGCAGTGAGTTGCTTAAGCCCTCATTGAATTATGAATCTTCGGTAAAAAATAGTATTATCTCTTTTTGAAGGGTGAAGCGAAATTTACCAAAAGACTTCCAGAATAGGCTCTTTTCTATGCAGGCGGTGCTCAAAGTCCGTTACTAAGCAAGTAAAAATGCTTTATCCGTAGGTAGTCAGCATAGCGTATGAGTTGAATATTTGGCTGTCAATTAATCAGACCATATGATTGATGTATATAGAAAGAACAGAGAGGGATCACTGTGTAACACAGACGATCAGGTAGTCGTAGAGGAAAAGGGTCCGGAAATAACTTGAAAGGGGATAGGAAGAGTTCATAGGTCGGTGGCTAGACACCGATGCGTGTTGTAGTTGTGTGTGTCTCGGGGTGTTCGTGACTGGACGACGGTTGGGAGGTGGTCAGGAAGGAGATCGCTTCTGAATAGTGGGAAACACGTTATTCATGATGTTCTTAACTTATGCATAGAATGGTATGGGTTGCGGGTGGTCATGGGCTGCGGGTTATCGCAGTGCCATCACAACATACAATCTTGCGTGTAGGGCTGTGTATATAGGGTCTCTGGCGAGTTTTCCCGAGTTGTTTTGTGAGTCTAGTGTGAGCGTATGCGTTGAGGGATGCTAATTTGTTGTTGTCGTGTAGTGTGGACATTCTCGCCTACATGGGAGAGCGTCAAGCGCTTCAGAGCAGAGTTCTGAATGCGCTGAGCCTTCTTCTGCGACGTGACACTCGCAGCTACGAATGACAGTGGGGCGTACGTGAGAAGAGATAGCACGAGTTTTTTATATAGGTATAACTGTAGTTTCTTTCCCCCAGTGTATGACCTGCGCAGCATTTTGTTTGTGCGTGCGGCTCTTGCTTGTATTACGTACCCCAAGGATTTTTGTCAGTTGTGTGTAATTGAACCTTGTTGGGTTTAGGTGGTTCCTGTCTGGTGTGTGTGAAAAAATTTGTAGGTTATGCATGTAATGATCTCTTGCGCCGAAGAGTGTCATCTGTGTCTTCTGAGGATTCGTGGCAATTAGCCATTTATCCTCAGATTCCGTCTTTGCGTCTAGTATTAGTTGTGCGTCGCGCGCGATCTCGTCAGCTCCACGGCTTTTGACGAAAATGATCTCGTAAAGTGTGGGTGCCAGCATGCTCCCTTGGGGAACGCCTGAGCGTAGTGTGAAAGGTTGTGATAAGGTATTTGTGTATTTTATATGGCATCTCCGTTCAGTGAGGTAGTGCGAGAGGAGCCTTATGGTGCAGAGAGGTAACTCCATATTGTTGGCGAGTTTCACTAGGAGTCCCTCGCGCCACACTTTATCAAAGGCCTTATCTACGTACTTCTGATGGGGAGTGTCTTTTGTCGTACCTGGCATTTTTTTATATTCTGTCGTGAACCCATATTGGTGAGGGGAGAGCCAGTCCCTCTCTTTCAGGTAGTCACGTAGGCGGCAGTTGATCATACGTTTGAGTATTTTGCCTAAGTGATCTAATAGAGCAATATGCCTGTAATTGTTTGGGTGTTTGGGGTCTTTGTTCATTTTGTGTAGAAGTATGTTGTGAGAGACTTTGAATATTTTGGGTAAGTGGCCTAAGGCTAGTGAGGCGTTGAAAAGGTGTGTAATGTAGGCTATATGTTTGCGGGGAGGTTGTGTATTAATGCGGCTGGTAGTCGGCAGGGGCCGGGTGTGCGTTTCGGTGTTGTTTTAATTTTAGTGTTTTGTTTCCTCGATGGTGATGGGAGTGTTCAGTGTAGATGTGTTGTCGAACAGCTCCATTCGTATTAGGGCGGGCCTTAGATCATGAGCGTGGGCCCGAGACCACTCATGGACTTCCTGGAAGTACTCTTGCGCGTGTGATTTGGGTGGGTTGTGTGTGTACTGTGTTACAGTGGGACCTAAATGCGTTGAGGATGACGTTGGTATCTGTGAGATTTTGGTTATTTACTTGGAGGGTTATGGGTTTGGGTGGATCGGTGCCAAGCAAGGATTGTAGTACAAAACAATACAAGAATTGCAAGATGAATATTTAGCTATAGAAATTAAAATGGAATTAAGCAACATCATTGTAGCAACTGGATACCAACCACCCAGGCACCCCCAATCACCGGTACAGAACTTTACTAAACTCTTCAACTATAGGATACCGGTTATTTTGATGGGTGATTTAAACGCACATTGCGGGGTTTCTGGGTACAGAAATAGAGAGAGAGAGAGTCGGAAGACAAATTAAAACGCTTATCAATAGACGTAGACTGCAAAGACTGTGACCCAAATTCCCTACATACTTACGAAGAGAACACGCAACAAAACCGGACATCTGCCTGGCTAACTTTAATCTGCCCTTTAACTATTTTATGGAACCAGTGGATGTTCCTTGCAGTGACCACACTGCGACTATAATGCACATAAACAAGAATCCTATACAAATCTCTTCGAGGAAATGGAAGGCATACCATAGAGCAGATTGGGATAAGTACGAAGAATTACTTCAGACGTACGTGCCCAACCCGCTCGGGGAAGCCACTCTAGAGGAAATCGACGGGAAGTTGGATAGGATCAGAGAAGAAATTAAAAGAGCAGAGAAAGGGGCCTTCCCCATTAACTCGTTCCAAACCATTAAACAATTTAGGTGGACACCAGAAATGGTGGCTTTGAGCGAGGAGATCGGCCGGGCGGAAGAAAATATAAGAAGATTAGGAACATCAAGGGAAGCATACAACTCACTCAGGAGACAGAAAAGAGAACTAATAGCACTAATTTGTGAAAAACATAAAAAGAAATGGGATCAGCACATCGATAAAATAGATGTGGAAACATCACCAAGGGAATTTTAGAAACATATCAACAGATTAAAGACACGGACAGCAAGGGATAAAATGAAAATTAAGGATGCAGGGAACAACATTTTAGAAGATAAGGGAAGAAACAGAGGCATTATTTAGATAGCACTGGAGAAATGTATTCAAAATTAGCGAAGAAGAGAACGAAGACTATGACATTGAATTCGAACATCAGATCATGGACGAACTCAATGGAGAGATCGAAAGGACATACCCCTTCCACTTTGTCCAGGAAAGGAGAAACAACAACTACAGAGAGCCCCAGGCAGATAGGGAGTCATCAGATAAAATTACATCAAAGAACCCCCGAACATAACGGAGGGAGTGAGAAACGTCTTCAATGCGTGATTGAACACGGGATACTTTCCTTATGAACAGAAAGTGGCGAAGATGATATTCATACCCAAGGCGAGAAAACCCACAGATCAAGTGGGTAACTACCACCCCGTCTCGCTCCTAGATTTCATCGGTATGGTATTGGGAAAAACAATTAATAACACTGCCCAAATTCCTTGATGATAATGGACAGAGAAACAACTTACAATTTGGCTTCAGGAAAACAGAAGCACGGAGATGGCCCTTAGAGTTATCCTTGAAAAGATGGCGAAAGCAAAGAGAGAAAAAATGAGCGTAGACGTATGCTGAGACGTGTTCAAGGCATTCGACAAAGTATGACAGAGGGGTATGCAACTCAAGATACTCAGATTAGGAATGAACAACAAGATCGATAGGATTTTATGTGATTATGTAATGGGGAGACGTGCTTATGTGGAAATAGGACGACATCAGGGAGAAATATTCGACCTCACTACGGGTTTGCCCTAAATGAGATGTCTGAGTCCGTCTCTCTATTCAATCTCCACAGCAGATATACCACCACTAAGAAATGAGGGCTGCTTGAACATCCAATTTGCCGACGATGTCACTTAAATCATAGTTTGTCCCTCCAGGAACGGCCCAATGCAAGCTAGGATGACTGCAGAAGAGATAAGAAGCTTTAATAGATATGAACAAAAATAGAAAATTTAAACCAACAGGAATAAATTTAAAATGGTTTCCATGTAGAGGAGGAACATCTTAGATGTATATGTAGAAGGACAGCGCTACAGATACGACAAAGAATGTAAGGTGCTTGGACTAACCATTACGAAATCAGGTTATAAAAAGTATGTAAGTAAGAGGGTAACTCAAGGAAAGAGTGGCCTGGCATTACTGTACAAGTTAGTGAACCTAAGCATTAAAAACAAGAGAAAAATTGATCAAGCCATAGTACAGTCCGCGAGAAGTAACCTATTAAGACTACGAAAAGTTCAAAACAAAGCTACATACTTAATAACAAACACTAGAAGAACAGAAAGAAGAAGACTACGAGACTTGCACAGGGAGGCAAGGATAAAGCCCCTCTCAGAATAATTGCAAAAAGAGCAAGGAGAGTCTTAGAAAAGACACATAATGAAGTAGGGGTTGAATTACCAACCAAATTGCCCAAATAGAAGGATTGAGATCACGCAGATTATTCCTAAGTTTCCCAAGGATAGTAGAAGGAGGAGAAGAGGACGAGGATAAATCTACACCTTGAGGTAGAAAATGATACTCGAGGACGACTAAGAGTAATTAAATAACCGAAGCATCACCAGAGAATAGCATATAGTCAATTATAACTAGGATAGGAATACCAAAGAATAGATAGAGAGATAGAAACCTACACCAGTTTTTAGTAAGAATATTTACCAATAACTGTTTGAACGCCTCATAAATACCAACACTCCTCAGACATATTAAAAATAGATACATATAAAAAAAATAAACTAAACTAAATAAATAAATAATAATAAAAAATAACGCAGCAATACGGGACACTCACGCAAATACAAATTTTCTAACTTTATCACGCTAGCTATAACTACTTATAATGGACAGAGATAAGCCTAGGCTCCAAGCAACTAGCATTTCTTTGCAAACCTCTTACTTCCTTTAGCCTTCAACATCTATTCTTTTTTACTATCATATTCGCACACGAGGTCACACTAGATACGTGGGACAGGGGTCACGATAAACTGCAAAGCTATAGTTAGAGACAAGCGACCCATCGTGGTTCTGATTCGACGTTAAGCTGTGGGTCCCATGACTAACTAAGTCCACTTTTGTCCCCTACTATTTTCTTCGCTGTCCTATCCTAAAACCTTCTTCTTCCTCTCCCTCTCATTCATATCCGCCGTACTTACAGTGTGTGGAGCTTACTTTGGTTCTAGAATGTGTGACTATGGGGTCTATAAAGGAGTACCTTGTACCTCCCTCCTTGGCCGCTCCATGAGGGCCAAGGGGGCGGGGGGAGGGTCGGAAAAGCTGTTCTTTGTCTCCCACCTCTATTTTCATTTCATTTCATAATTCCATTGACCGTTCGGAATTCTTGGCAGAGGTACCTCGGAAAACACATCCCACTACCTGGTAAAAGATGAAACGGCTAGGAAAACTTTGCTTACGCTTCTAAAAAGCTGGTTTCTAATTTTAGAACCAGATCTTAAGAAAAAGAATACTATAGTGGTGTCGTACTCTTCATCATCATCGTTCACTAATCATCATCTTTCCTTTTGCAGTGGCCCCACTTAGGCAGATGACTGCTTAGTCCCCGGCCTATCAATAAATCCGCCATGCAATCATACCCCCGAGAGGATCCCACCCGGATTCATCTCATCTATCGTTATCATTCATCCGAAAAACAATTCCTTTTTTTTCATCTAGAGGGCTGCTGAGCGTGGAGGGGGGGGGGAGTTCTCTCTTCATCCCCAATGAAAATAAAATTATAAACACGAAAAAAAATACGCCCACATCAACAATTAAGGCCGTGTAACCACCCCAGGAATAAAAAATTTTGGAAAGGAAGATTTGCAACCCCCACAAGAGGGCTGCAAACACACCAAAATGGCGTCCCACCCCGCTACAAGTCTCTCCCTGAGGACAATAGGTAGAGAGCCAAAGCCGGATCGACGTAAAGTATTCGAAATGGTCTTCGGGAAGCTAAGCGTGGCTATTCCCAGACTAATCGACACGCCAGCCGGGTACGTCGCAATCTGCGAGAAAGAGGCAGATGTTGAAACGCTGACGAAAGAGATGGGACAACGTGTGTTAAAAGAAATAAATCTCCAGCCCAGCACTCCCCTTCATATCCAGGCATATCGGAGCTTAATATGCAGGCAGCTCGACCCCTGGATAGGACATCATAACAAGGAGCAAATAAAGGAAGAGATAACAAGAAACCAGTCGAGGGCTAAAGTCGTGGAGGTAGTAAAGTTCCGAAACAAACGGGACAACACAGAATACCAACACGTATTTAAAGTTATCTTCAGTGATACGCAAATGGCCCAAAAGGCCAAAGAAAGAGGACTGTTACTCTTCAATGCCAAGATCATTGGAGAGCAAATATAGAGGGAGGAGTTTACCCCCATCGAAGTATGATTCCGGTGTTTTAAAATGGAGCACCATCTCACAAAGGAATGCAAGGGGCAAAGTATAACTTATTATATGTGCAGCGGCAAAGGCCACGGATGGCGAGAATGCTCGGCACAAACAGAGAGGTGCCTAAACTGCGGGCTGAACCACGGGGCGATGGCCATGTCCTGTCCCCCCCAAAAGGAGATAATCAAAAGAAAGAAAGCTGAGGAAACGAGAAGGGCTAATATGTCCTACGCTCAAGCGACGAGAACAGCCCCAACCAGAAATACCGTGAAGCAACAGCCAAAGACCTATATAAAACTGGAAAAAGAAAATTACATGAAGATTCTTACGTGTATCTTATTTGCACACGTTAACAATCTTACGAACCCGGGATCAAATCGCAAAAACACTCAATCTCATGCTAAAAAAGAACGGTATGTCAGAGATGTGGTTTCCGGACGACCCACCATCGGGAAACATCCTGCAGCGGCAATTCCTGCTAAAGGGTGCACCAGAGACACCGGCGACTCTATTTCCTCCAGAGGAAAAATCCACAGGATCTGAAATAGCATCTGAGGCCACAACTGGGAACAATAAATCAACTAAGAAGGAGCCAAGATTGGAGGCACAAAGGCGCCGTGAGAAGAAGGAGAAAAAAGCGGCTAGAAGAATTAAGCAAGCAGAGGGCAACCTAACGAGCTCATCCTCCTCAGAATCCGATGCTGAGGAGGTCGAAAATAGGGCAACTACGAGCCCCGTAAGCTCAAGAAGTAAGTCGAAGACCTCAAAACGTACTTATAAGTACGATGGACACGAGATCGACCTCAAGATGATCATAAATGAGCAGACACCATTCCCCGAGAAGCTCTTCCCTAAGGAGATATGTCAGGGAATCCGTGACAAAATTAGAATTAGAATCATATATTGAACAAGCTATTCACGAAGGAAAAGTGAAATTGCACAAAGATTCCTGCATCACCCTAAGTGATGAAAAATGCAAAACATCTGGAACGGCAAAGTCCACAACACTTAAAAAGACTCCCCCAAAAAGACCAAAAACACCTAAGGACAAGAAAACAATGGAGAATATCAACAACACTTTAAAAATACTCACAATGAATGTGGATGGATGGAAAGGAAATTCAATTACTTACGGCCGCATCTTACGTAAGGTGGACTCGGAAATCATCCTCATGTCTGAACAGGGCGACAACACAAACACGGACACATAAAAATAGATAATTAAACAGTAATATAGAAGAAGCACACAAGAAAGATTTGATGGCGCAGCCATCGCGATCAAGAAAAACATAAAATTCCAAACGCTACCAAACCTAGACGAATCATTCGTGGCTGTCGAGATCCCAACCCTGGTTAGAGGCCTAACTGTGGCGGCAGCCTACCAACCGCCCAGGCGACAATACCTACCTATCAGCAACTTCTTCACCCTCTTCGGGCACAGAAGGCTAGCGCTGCTAGGTAGAGACCTAAACGCCAGATGCCGTACATCTGGCTACGGGCGCGTCGACCAAAGGGGAAGGAACCTGGAACTACTATTCGAAATAAATAGGCTCCGGAGAGTCGGCCTAGACTTCCCAACCTATCTAACCATCCGTTCGGCGACAAAACCGGACATTGTGTTATCAAGTCCAGAATTCACCTTCAACATCGTCAACACACCAGGCCAGTGGTCCCGAGTGATCATATTCCAATCATCGCCACCATATCGTTTGCACCAATGCTCCAGCCCGTCACACTTAAGAAAAGCTAGGCAAAAGCTAACTTGGAGCAGTACAGAGAAATGCTTAGCAACTATCAGCCAGCTGACCTGGATGACGCAAATCTTGACGAAATTGATGAGGAGATTAATAAGATCACTAATCTCCTCACTCGAGCTGATGAAAGATGCGTCCCAAGAATCTCGTACAAAATGCTCCCCAAACCTAGGTAGACGGACGAAATGAGGGAAATCGCTATGGAACACCTGGAGATCTACAAAGAATTCGTTAGGACAGGCCCAAACCGGGAGAGGGCAGCCCGAATGAGACAGCTAAGCGAGTAGCTAAAAAACATAATCCTCGAGAAGCAAAAAAAAATCTGGGACGATATCATAGGTAGACTAGACAGGGAGAGAAATCCTAAAAATTTTCGAAATAGCATCCGAAATCTTAGGGGATTGCCTCCCAGGCCTAAGGCACTAATAAAAAAAGGCGACAACATCATAGAGGATCCGGAATCTCTCGAAAGGAAATTCAGAAGACATTGGAAAGAGATCTTTGCAATATCACCTGAGGAGAACGATGATTTCGATCAGGACTTCGAAGACTAGCTGCTCGAAGACCTCGGAGCGATGATGCATAGAACCCACCCACACCCACAAATATCTAGAGAAAGAGAGATCGTTAACCACGGACGCCAATCCCCGTTGAAGAGACCATGAACACCATAAGGTCTATCAAACAAAGGGCACCTGGTTAGTCTGGGCTCACAAAGAACAATCTAGTGAATGCCCCACAGCAAATTATGCAGGGCATGGTGAGCACCATGAATGCATCCCTGAATACAAGCTACTTCCCAGACGGGTATAAGATGGCTAAAACCATCTTTATCCCGAAAGGAGATAAGCCCCCAGACCAAGTGGCTAACTATCGCCCAATCTCTCTCCTCGAAATACCCAGCAAGATCTTTGAGAAGATTATAACTGACAGGCTACAATCTCAACTCGACGAGATAGGAGCGCATAACCCGCAACAACATGGCTTCCGGCCAAAAAGTGGCACATAAACGCCCCTGGCGCTCCTAACAGAAAAGATCGCACATTACCGAGCTAAGGGTCACTATGTAGACATCGTGATGAGGGACGTGGAGAAAGCCTTTGGCAAGGTTTGGCTGAAAGGACTCCAATACAAGATCCTAGTCCTCCAGCTAGACTCAGTCCTGGAAAGAATCATTTGTGACTTCGTCATGGACAGAAGGGTGCGTATCATGATCGAGGAACACAAAGAACCAGAATTCGAACTCAAAGTGGGCGTTCCCCAGGGGAGCTGCCTGAGCTCTCTGCTTTACCTGGTCTTCACCATCGACCTCCCTACTCCAATACACAAGGGCACGATGTATCTGCAGTACGAAGATGAAGTCACGCAGATCGTTCCCAGTAGGGTGAGGAAAGCAAGGGATTAGGCGATTAACACTATAGCAGAGATCTTTAACATCAACCAATACAAGAGAAGATGGCAAATCCGGACAAATGGGGGGGGGGGGGGGGCAAATTTAAGATCCTCCCACTGTGTCGCAAGTCGACGTGGTCCATTTTAATAGATGGGAGGAGATATGGCTACTCCGCCGAAGTTACCATCTTAGGCCTAAAAATCCCCGACCACGGATACTCGAGTCACTACAAGGAGAGACAGAATATGGCGAAGAGAAGAGAGAAATCTCTAAGCTATATAGGTTTAAAAATCTTAGCTCGGCTAATATCAGGAAAATATGCCTGATGTTTATCCGGGCTAAGCTCATCTACCCTGCAGTAGTGACTCAAACGGCAAGTTAAAGTAAACAAATGCTCGTGATGCCCCTCAAACTAGGGCAAACCCTACCCTTTTTTATCATCTGTCTTCTACTACTATCCATATCTTCTACTATTAAGTACATCAGATAATTCCATTTCTGTCTATTCCCTGAAGATGACCTAACATAGCCGAAAGACGTCTAGGAATAAAGAATATCATTCGCGGATGTTTTTTCTCGCCTCGAAGACCCCGTTAAAAAACTTGTAAGATTTATTAAGAAAATACAAGTTAAAATTAATAACGCTGCCACAGCTGTGGACTTCAATAGAACCCGCATACATGGCCTTTTACCTAATTATTTATATATATATATATATATATATATATATATATATATATATATATATATATATATATATATAACTGGCGAACGAATTGATGGACGCAAACCTCAGGCGAAGTATAAACAGGATAGCTAGGACAGAGCCGAAGACGCTTCGTAACATGTTAATTACCTAGTTGGCTCCCCACAGACCCATTAGCAGATCTAGGAAGACTCGGCAGTGATAAAGAGTAAGGGAGCCCACAGCAGCACACATGTCAGCAAACAAAACGTCAGTCATAAGAGATAGCTTATGAAAAAGCTGGAGATTTTATGAGTTCTGTTCTATTTTATAGAACAGATTTAAATCAATGAGGTTTTGGTACTAAAAACAGCTCAATCAAATTGATATAATAAGTCTCTTAATCTTCGTTGAGATACTTTTTAAAAGTATCCAAGTTTGAACTAGCAACAACATGGTTAGGCAAACTATTCCAATTAGAGATACAATCTTTCACTGAAAAACCTCTTTCTACATTCGAGACTTGTCTAGGAGACAATTTCAATTGATGACCACGACTACCTACCATAGGAGCCAAGTTAAAATTTCATTAGGAGACGATGCACATTCACCATGAAAAATTTTCCAACATTTTATTAGATTTTCTCTAAGTAGACGACCTTTAACAGAGTATAGGTTAAGTCTCTGTAACCTTTCAGCATAAGTAAAATCATCCATACCATCATTATTCCTCGTCTATCTCCTCTGAACACTTTCTAATAGGTTTAAATCGCTTACATATCCAGTAGCCCAAACACAAACTGAAAATTCCAATAATGGACGAATATAACTCCTGTAGATGGGCAACATAAAATCAGCTGACCTGCATAAAGTGGATCTCACTCAAAATGTTGGAAGCAAGATTAGCTGCCCTATTAGTGATATTCTGAATGTGGAGATAGAATTTTAGAGAAGTATCTATTGTGATACCTAAGTCGACTTGAGACTCAACAAATTTGATTGGAACATTCTCAAGATAATATTTAGAGAATGATCCAAGAGAGTTCCAATCGACTTTGTTTTCTCTTTGAAACCTCATTACAACACACTTGCTAGCATTCATAGATAGACCCCAAGACTTTCCTGTATCATTTATCAGCGAGATATCCTTCTTGGCAAGAGAAAGATCTATAAGAGTATCAAACAGACTAGAGTAACGAATTCTAAGATAAATTTTAAGGTCATCAGCGAAGATGTAGTATTTACAACGGATTATCCTAGCAATACAATTAGTATAAACCAAAAACAGGATTGGACTCAACACCAAACCCCGCGGTACACCACTTCTTACCCTTCTAGGTCTACTAGACTCCCCTTCAACAACAACAAACATACTTCTATCAGTCAAAAAAGAATGAATCCAATCCAAGAAACGGCCCTCTATGCCTAACCTACCTAGTTTATGAAGCAAAATTTGAAAATGCATAACATCAACGACGAAACCTTGATCGATCCAATCAAAAACATCACCATATGTCAATAAAAGCTGGTCCTCGACTAATCTATTCCTACGAAAGCCAAACTGTTCCTGGGCTAGAATGCCATTTGTTTCTAAATACTCAACTAACCTAGCAGTAACAATGCGTTCCATTTTTTTTACAACAGACTGAAGTAATACTTATAGGCCTATAATTCAGTGGATGAGAATGAGTGCCCCTCTTGAAGATAGGAATGTTATTAGAAGCTGACCATTCACGGGGTAATTGGCTTGTGAAGAAAGAGTCCTTGAAAATTAAATATAAAGCATAAGCAACATAATTTCTACATTCTTTAAGGACTTTACGATAAATACCATCAGCACTCATACTAGAAGAATCATCCAATGCTCCCCAAAAAATTAACATATTTTAAAAATAGTAAATTCTATATTATTTAAGGAGCCACCAAACAACTGGTGAGGAACAGGGGCATTCAACGCATCCACCCTATAAACAGAAGAGGAAGACTCGGCGAACAATTCTGCCATTTGCTGTTTTTTATACACAATAGTTCCATCTGTTGTTGAAGAGGGCCCACAATTGACCTATCTTAGGATAGGTTAAGAAGTGATCAGTTAAGTTCTGCTCATGAGATTTATGGGAAAGGAAAGGAAAGTTCGATACTCATAATTAAGATGATTGAAATGCTCCAGAGCATTCATAGTTAGAACAGAATATCTACCTAGAGCACAACGAAGATTTTTTTATCCATTCCAAGCAGAAGCGCTCCTCTTAGGCAATGCATTAAGTGACCCATCAATTATTTTATTACTTGGAGCGGAATACTTTGAAATATTTTGTGTTCATAAGATAGGTCAAAATATCTAGAAATTTAGTATATTTTTCTTGCACATTAAGATCTAAAAATTCAGAATCCCAATCATTTTCTAGTAAAGATTCCTTGATTTGGTTATAGTTTCCTTTGTGCCAGACAAATTTAGATTGAGGATCATTGTTAAGATCTGAGGAGAAATGGAAATTATAGGTAAAAGATACAGGACAATGGTCATAAGAGGTAACTGAGGCAAAACATATACAAGAGCGACTCTATCTATCTCAGAAGACAAAACAAGATCAAGAATATTCCCTGATCTAAGATAAGTCACCTCCTCAACATACTGTACAAGACCCAGTTCAACAAAACAATAGTAAAAACTCCGATCACAGTAGGAAAAATTTTCAAAACTGTCCGAATTCCTCCAGTCAATGGCGTTCAAGTTAAAGTCACTAAAAATTAGAACCACTCTACCATTGCAAAAATTTGATTAAATAGTAAATCAAACCATTATTTTCAAGTACAGAATATGACAGTGGTCTATAAACTATGTACAACGACATAAAGTAAAGTTTGCTAAGAAAACAACACATGCATTCGGATATTGGTTTTCCAAAACGTGGAATGCAAATGATTTTTTAATGTATAAACAGACACCATATTTAATAAATCCTGAAGCTGTGCTAGCGCGATCAATACTATAACCATCAAGGCTATCAAATGAGTCTGGAATGCTAGGCAAGAACCAGGTCTCATTTATTCCACATATATCTGTATTATAGGAACTAAATAGGTGAGACAGGTAATTTAACTTATTATGTAAACAGTTAAAATTAAGCAGCCAAACTTTTAAACATCTGAGATTAGAAACTTTAAGACTATTAACAGTTGACGACTACAACTCTAGTTTAAATCAACATTAGAACGATTTTGTGACCTTGTCGTAGGACCATTCATTTGCCCTCGTACATTTTGACCAACGAAATTTCGTCCAGTAAAACCAGCTTGACGACCCCTTCCTCTAAGACTACTCTGACCCACACCACGACTAGCTAGACCAGTATGTACACCGCGACGGTCAACTGAACCAGTTTGGCCAAGAACAGTTCCATTACCGCTAGGCGTAGCAACATAACTAACAGAACTCCTGACCATATCCAAGTGTCCTTCAATGGTAGCAGGTTGGCCACCAGTAAGCAAACGACTTTGCCTCTTTTCTTGTAGGGCTCTACGTTGTGTAAAGGTCAGTCCTTGTTAATTAAAATGTTTTTAACTCATGTAAATCTTTTAATCTTTTTTCATTATTTAGAATTTCATGTCGAATATTGTCATCAGGTATTTTGGCACGATAGATATGCTCATTTTTGTTAGTGCAGAAAATTTCACGTAGGACTACATCATCTCTGCTAATAAGAACAGTCGTTATAATTTTAAAAACATTTTCATTGTGCTGAGCTGAATTTGCTGCAGTACCTCTGAAAATGACAGTCTACGTATTTTCATCTAATCCAACTCCCAGGCCTCTTCCCTAATGGCATTACGAAAACGATCATCATCAACAGAAAAAGTACTGGAACCAATGTTGCTTCCCTCTTTCATTTGAGTAACTAAACTTTCAACAGTTTTACAGAGGACCTTAACAGTTGTATGTAGTTGGGCAAAAGCTACAGTAGAGAGAGCATTGTCTGAAACAGAGCCAGCATTATTGGAAGCTCTACAGGCTGTACAAATATATATGTACTATTCCTGGTTATTATGAGATTTTATGGCTTCCCCACATGATCAGGTTAACCGAGGCACATGGACTTAGGATCAAATCACGAATCACAGCGATCACATCCTATGGCAGTTTCATCAGTAATTGAGTTACAAGTACCACATTTATAATTAATGTCTTTTGAATTAGATAAATTAGGCCCAGTATGCGAATTAATTGATTGGGATCCCGCCCCTCTTTGCCTCCCACAACCCGTCTCCGTTGACATGCCGCAAGAATAAGTGGTCACACCAGCCAGGCTTGGAGCTTCGTAAAACACGTCCGTCTTCGACGTTAGTCAAAAATTGAAAAAAAGGCTAACAGGGAAAAATCTTATAATAGCTTAATGGCTTGGAAAATACTATTCAGTATTGCAAACTTTTCAGTATTATAACAAATCCCATCATCAGTACTAAATAATAAAAAGAAAAGGCAGATTTAAATATGTACATAATTTTTTTTAACAAATGCGATAAAAAACAAGCAAAAAATCATGGAATATGAAGTTTAAATTTTGACACGAATTAAATGGAAGTGATATGAAATAGGAACAGAATTGGCAGTGATTTATTTTTAACAAAAGAATAGGAAATTTCATAACAAATTAACATTTTTGTTATTGTTTGAATATATTTAATGAAACAGATAAAGAGTTATTATTTATACACCTTGTTGCCCCCACATATGATATAGTGCTACTCCACGTACAACAAAACCGTGTATAATTTTGGATCGCATACTGGTGGGTGGTTGATCTTGGAACTTAAAAAGTGATCCTAGTCTTAAGTCGTTAATGAGAACAGTACGGGGCAATAATTGAGTTTCATGATAACATAAAAATATTAGATTACGTAGGACCAAGAGGAAGACCCATTCCAACCCTATCAAGTTGTTTATACAACATGCCAGTAGACAAAAATAATGATCTACAAACAGCAAGTTCAAGGAGAGCTTTAAATTAGGTCATTGTTAAACCTATTACGCAAATGGAATTACGGAAGAGAGAATTGACACAAATTTGAATCGTTTCAGCAAAAGGAATATTAATAAGCACTCTCAACATTAAAGCTAGCCATGAAGTATTTGTCTGCATGAGGAAAGTTCGTAATCTCTTTCATAAACAAATGCAAATTATTAAGAGTAAACTGATTAGTGGTTAGGGGGGCTAAAACAGGGACTACAAACTTGCCTAGAGCAAATGAAGCGATCTTATATGCCACAAAAATAGGCCTTAAAGTTTGACCAGTTTTATGCATCTTAGGAAGACCATAATCTTTAGAACCTCAGATAAAGATTCAGAACAAAACAAAGTGCTATACAGATCTTTAGGAAGGGCGTTAAAATACTTTAATTTCTTAAGAAGCCTATTAATTTTGGCCTCAATTTTAAGTGTGTAAGACTGTACAGTATTAGATCTAGTGAATCTTTCTAAATTCATTAGAATCTGAAAGGATCTGAGAGATTTTATTGAGATACGAATCCTTATCTAAAACGACTACACCACAACCTTTGTCAAGTTTGCAAATAACGAGGGCATTGGCAAGGCTAAGTTTTTTAAAGATAAACAAATCGTATTTCCTGAAATGACGGCGAAAAATAGTTTAAAGGGCGTAAAGTTGTAAAAGTATTTTAAGGCTAAAGAGCGTAATTTGTCCTTTAAAACAGGAAACCAAAATAGCAATAAGCCTCTCAACACTAATGAAGTAGCGAAAATATGAAAGGTTAAAAATGGAAAGACGAAAATCTAGTCCGAAGGCTATGAGAAACTTTTCACACTTAGTTAAAATTCGCGAGGAATAATTGAATATAACTTTACTTGGGTTACATGGTTCGAGTACGTTATAGATATTAAGGTTCTTATAGCTTACGTGTATGAGTCTTTTACATTAGAAGAAAAGTGAGCAACAAATTTATCACACAAACAAGACACAACAAAAATCAATAAGTGATAGACTCTAGCGAAGTTCATTGAAAGCAATTGAAATGGATTTCGTTATTAAGAAGCTTTAGTTGGCTAGATTTATAGAAGTAGGTATTCTGCCAGCACTGTTTGTATAATTTGAAACGAAGAAAATTGGGAAATACACTATCGGCCTTGCATAAGACGAGAAAGTCAACATCATGTTTCAACTTTACCAACTTCTTACGATAGTCTTTATAGTATCTGTACTTCTTCAATGTTTCCAGATCAAAGACTTTATTCAAGACTCTCTCGAACTTGATGTTTGTAATTTATTATTTTTGTCTAATGGGATTTTGTATGAACATCTTGATGGGGTTGAAATGGGTCTTACTCGTGATTCTTCGTTATCAAATATTTTTATGTTATTATGAAACTCAATTATTGCCCCGTACTGTTCTCATTAACGATTTAAGACTAGGATCTTTTTTTAAGTTCCAAGATCAACCACCCACCAGTATGCGATCCAAATTATACACGGTTTTGTTGTATGTGGGGTAGCATTATATCATATGTGAGGGTAACAAGGCGTACGCTTTACTCCTGCTTCATGCAGAATCCTGGTAGATCTGAGTAAACTGGTCTTCACCTTGGTAAACCTGATCCATTACCAATTCGAGACCACCTCTCCAATATGGTTCTAGGGTGACGCTCGATAACTTCTGGATACTTGATGCGGTAAGCAACATCTCAGACCTTTACCTGCCAGAGTATTTTTATATTAAAAAACTTCAACACACTCTAAATAATAACTGTTTATCTGTTTCATTAAATATATGCAAACAATAAGAAAAATGTTAATTTGTTATGAAATTTCCCATTCTTTTGTTAAAAAAAATCATTGCCAATTTTGTTCCTATTTCATATCACTTCCATCTTTGATTTACCTCTCTGTATTCCCATTGTATTTAATTCGTGTCAAAATTTAATCTTCATATTTCACGATTTTTTGCTTGTTTTATCGCATGTGTTAAAATATTTATGTACATATTTAAATCTGCCTTTTCATTTTATTATTTAGTACTGATGGTGGGATTTTACGAAGCGTCTTCGTCTCTGTCATGTATATAATTTTTAAATATAAATATATATATATATATATATATATATATATATATATATATATATATATATATATATATATATATATATATATATATATATATATATATATAAAGGAGAGAAGTAATTGAATTGCAAGGGAAGTCAAATTCTAACGCTTGCATTAAAATTTGAGGAGTCATTAAATGAAGGGAATTTGTGAGTGGTTAAAGAAGTACAATCAGAAGTTAGGGGTATTTGGGGGCGGGCACAGGGGGCGTTGGTCAGTAACATATCATAGAGGGGAGGAACCGGCGACAGAGAGGGGCGTTCAGGCGTAAAGTTATGACCATTGCCTCGTTAATCAGCTTTGGGGGTGATAGAGAGCAAGGAAGGGGAGTAGCGAACGGGGAGTGGCACGGCTGGTGCTGATAACCGAGCCGAAGGCCCGGGTTACGGGGGCGGGGGTGGGGGCGGAGCGAGGGGTGTTGTCCAACGAAGCCGGATATGATTAAAACACTTGCCGCCTTCTCTCCTTTTTCTCTCTTTCTCTTTCTCCTTCTCTCTCTCTTTCTCCTTTCCATTAGCACTATCTTATTCTCGTTTTCTCTCTCTTTCTGTCTCTCTACCCCTCTCTCTTCCCTTCTTTCTCTTCCCCTCTTTCTCTCCCCTTCTCTTTCACTCTCCTTCTCTCTATCATTTTATTTTTCTGTGTATCTGTTTCACTCTCTCTCTCTCTCTCTCCTTCTCTCCCTATCGTTTCCTCTATTTTTGTCTATTTTTCACCATGACCAGGTATATAGTTTGCCTTTCCAACCCCGGAAACGGGTGGGCGGGCAAAGGCCTTCCTTCTACGGAGTATCGATCGATATATTTAGAATCGAAACGTCCGTATTTGCGTTGCAATGGACCGACGAGGGATCTTTTGAAGTACTTATTTTCCTTGTAACTCCTTCTGTCTCTTTCCTTTTCTCTCACTCCTGCTCTCGCTTTCGCGATCTCTCTCTCCCTCCTTCTACCTCTTTTTCTCCTTCTGTCTCTCGCACTCCTTCTCTCTCTCCCCTTTCTCTCTTTTCTCTCCTTATCTCTTTCTTTCTCTCACTCTCCTTCTCATCTCTTCACTCTATCTCTTTTTCCCACTCTCCTTCAGTTACTCTTCTTCTTTTACTCTCCATCTCTCTTTCCTTCGCTCTTTCCTTCTCTCTCTCCCCTTCTCTCTTTCTTTCTCTCTCTCCTTCTTTCTCTCCTTCCAGATCTATCTTTCTCTCTCTATCTGTATATCTATACCCCTCTATCTCTCATTCCTCTTTTTGGGCCCAAATATGGTCACCCTCCTACAGAAAAGATATTGAACGATTAGAAAGAGTACAAGCTAAAGCTACAAAAATGAAACCCTCATTAAGAAACTACAATTATGAAACTCGATTGGAAAAATGAAACCTCTTCAAATTAGAAACAAGACGCATACGACGTCAACTAATTGAAGTCTATAAAATCCTGAATGGAATAGAAAATGCGGACTATTCCATCTGGTTTGAGTACAATAAAAACATTACTCGTAATAACAGCAAAAAACTCGTTCCGAAAAAATACAAACTCGATGTATGTGAAAACTACTTCTCATATAAAATTGTTAATGTATGGAATCAGTTGTCAGAAGAGGTTGTGTCAAGTCCCACCGTTAACACATTCAAGAATAGATTGGACATATATTTGAGGAATATTAGGTGTTGACAATATTAAGTCCTAACTATAAAAGTAATCGTCAAATTAGTAAAGTGTAGGTATTCATCTTTTCTATAAAAATTCCTGACAGTGAACTTTTATTCTCCACATCAGGTATCTTTTCCAATTTCGGAACCCGAGAAATTCGGGTGGGAGAGGTGGGTGGGGGAGAGCCTTCAACTTTACTATACTGTCTCTAAAACTACGAGATAGGGTCTTCAGAAACAAGAAGTACCTCCTCGGTATGGACAATATAGTCTTTTGAGGTACTACCAATCATTGTAAACTCATTGTAAACTCTTTCTCTCCTTCTCTCTCTCCTATCTTTCTTCTCTCTCACTGTCCACGTCTCCCTCCTTATCTCTCTTTTTTTCTCTCTATCATTCTCTCTCTTTCTCTCCTTCGCTCTCTCTTCTTTCACATCTCTCACACTCTCCATCTCTTTCTACTTCTCTCTCTCTTTCATCTTCCCCTTCTTCTCACTCCCTCTCGTTATCTCTCTCTCCTTATTTACTCTTTTTCTCTGATTCCTTCTGTTTCTCCCTCCCTCTCTCTTCCTCATTGTCTTTCCTTCTTTCTTCCATTCTTACTATCCATCTCTAGCTCCTCCTCACTCTTTCTTTCACTTTCTCGCTCTCCTTCTCTTTTTCACTCCTCTCTATCCCTTTCTCTCTTCCCTTCTCTATCTACTCACTCTCTTTCTAACTTTCTTCTCTCATTCCCCTTATAGCTCTTCCTTGTCTGTCTCCTCTTTTCTGTATCCCCTTATTTTCCCCTTCTTTCTCCCATTCTCCCTCTCTCCTTCTCTCAATCTTCTTCTATTTCTCATAGTCTCTTTCTTTAGCTCTTTCTACCATTCTCACACTATCCTCTCTTTCCTCAATTACTCATATCACTCGTTCTCTATTTCTCTATATCTCATTTCTCTCTGAACTTTAGTCACTCTCCTTCAGGGCCTCTTCTTTTCTCTCACCCCCTTTCTCTCTCTCCTCATTTTATAGCTCTTCTTCTATTTCTCTTTCTCACACTTCTTTATCTCCCATTCGCTATGTCTACTCCTCTCTTTCATTCTCTCTCCTTATCTCTTTCCTAATTTATCTATCTCTAACTGTCCCATTTTCATTCTCTCTCTCCATATCTCTTTCCTTCCTTCATTCTTCTTTTCTTAGCCAATCTCTCTCCATACATATCTCTCCGTCTCCCCTTTCTCTCTTTCTTATTCGCTCTCCTTCTCTCTATCTCTCCTTCTGTCTCTCTCTAACCTTCTCACTCATCCTCTCTCTCACTCCTTCTCTCCCATTCTCCCCTCTCTAACTTAGTTTATCTCTATCTTTCCTTTCACTTTCGATCTTTCTCTCACTCGCCCTTCTTCCCTCTCTCTTTCTTTCTCAACCCTTCTCTCTTTCTGCTTCACTCTCCCCTTCTCTCTTTCTGCTTCACTCTCCCCTTCTCTTTTACTCCGATTGTCTCTCCTTCTCTTTCTCAACTCTCTCTCCTATTTATCCAATTCTCTCTCCTTCTCTTTCTCCAACTATCTATCTACTTCTCTCACTCTCCTCCTCTCTCTCTTTCTTTCTCTCATTCTCTCTCTCTTGGTCTCTTGCTTTTCTCCTTATCTCTCCTTATTTATCTGTTCTTCTTATTCTCTCTTTCTATTTCTCTCTACTTCTCTCTTTCTACTTCTTTTTCCTCTTCTTTTTATACCCCTCTCTCTTCTTCTCTTTCCGCTTCTGTTTCTTCACTTCTAACTGCCCCATTCTCTCTCTGTTCTACTCTCCCCCCGCTTCTCTGTTTCCCCTTTTCTCTCCCTTTATCTCTCCCCTCCTCTCCATCCTTCCCTCTTACTTATTCTCTCTCTCCCTCTCTAACGATTACTCTCCCTCCATCTATCTTACTTTCTCTCAGTCTCTCTTTCTCTCTCTCCTTTTATCTTTCTCTCCCTCTTGCTTGTTCTCCTTATCTTCTCACCTCGTCTCTTTACTTCTCTCCCTAACATTCTCTCTCTATCCTTTTCCCTCTTTGCCTCTCTCTCTCTCCTTATACCTCTCTTTGACCTCTTTATATGTCTCCTTCTTAATGTATCTCCTTCAATCTATCTCTTTATTTCTCCTTTATTCTCTCTACTTGTCTCCATCCTTCTCTCTCATTCGAGATCTCTCTCAATTTCTCTTTCTATCTCTCTTTTCTGTCTCTCCCTCACGCTTTCTCTCTATCTTTCTCTTCTTCTCTCCATCTCCTTTTATCTATCTCCTTGTCTATCTCTCTTCGATCTCTCTCATTCTCTCTATCCTTAGCTATTTCACATTCTATCTCTCTTTTTTTCTCTCCTCTCTCTCTGCTTTTCTTTCTCTGCCTCTCTCCTTATATCTCTCTATCTTACCCTCTCCATATATCTCTTTACTTTACTCTCAAACTTCTCTTTCTTCTTATCTCTTAATCTCTTCTTTACTCTATCTCCCTATCTTTCTCTTTCTATCTCCCTTTACTTCTCTCTCTCTGTGCGCTATCTTTAACATGTCAATCCGGACCAAATGCGTTCCTAGAGACTGGCGTGAGGCGGAGGTGACTCCTATCTTCGAGAAAGGAGACCGTAACCAACCGTCGAACTACCGACCTATCAGTCTGACTTCGATAGTCGGTAAACTCATGGAAAGCATCATGGTGGACAAAGTGACGTCGTATTTAGAGTCAAACCTGCTACTGAGGAGTTCCCAGCACGGCTTCCGAAGGCAACGGTCATGCCTGACGAACCTTGTGGAATTCTTCCACTTCGTTTTCAGTGAGCATGATCGGGACAAGGCGGTGGATGTGGTCTACCTAGACTTTCAGAAAGCCTTTGATAAGGTACCACACCGCCGCCTCCTCCGGAAAGTGCGAGCGCTTGACATAGACGGAAAGGTAGCCAGCTGGATCGAGAACTGGCTAAGTGGCAGAGGCAACGGGTGGTGGTGAATGGACAGTCTTCTGAATGGGTGCCCGTTACTAGCGGGGTGCCTCAAGGTTCTGTCCTGAGACCACTACTATTCATCATCTACGTCAACGACATGGACGGTGACATGGTTGCCAAGATTTCCAAATTTGCCGACGATACCAAGCTTGGTATGAACGTTGCAAAGAAAGGAAATACTGCCCGCCTGCAGGAAGATCTTAGGAAGATTGGGGAGTGGTAGGACACGTGTCAAATGCCTTTTAACGTGGGGGAAATGCAAAGTGATGCATATCGGCCACAGAAACCTCCAATCTCAGTATATCCTTGAAGGCACTGATCTTAAATCGAGTGACACTGAGAAGGACTTGGGTGTAACAATCACTAGTGACCTCAAGTTCTCGAAACAGTGCATTGAGGCGGAGAAAAAGGCCCAAAGGATGCTAGGCTATATTAAGCGCCAGTTTGGTTATCGGAACCAGGAGATTGTACTGTGCCTGTACAACTCACTTGTCCAACCGCACCTGGAGTATGCCGTACAATTTTGGAGTCCTTCATTGCGAAAAAACATCGCGAGATTGGAACGCGTACAAGCCAGGGCAACCAAGCTGATTCTCTCTATCCGACATAAAAGTTATGAGGATAGATTAAGGGAATTAGATCTGTTCTCGCTGGAAACCCGTAGACTGCGTGGTCAGCTCATAGAAATCTTCAAAATACTTCGAGGGTTCGACAATGTTGACTACCGGGATATTTTCACACTGAGTGAGAACAGAACGCGCAATCACGGCTTCAAACTTGAACTGAAGCGTTATAACCGCAATCTGTGTGGAAATTTTTTCACCTACAGTATCTGCGGTAAGTGGAACGCACTTCCAGTGGAAGTTGTCAACAGTGAATCTGTTGACCAGTTCAAGTCAAGACTAGACAAAGTCTTGAAAAGTGGCCGTTTAGGGACGCAAAACAATTGAGCAGCCATGTGCCTGTTCGATTGCTAGTGTAAATGTACCCTCTTTGAATGGACCGTATGGTCTCCTAGGGTACTTACTTTCCTTGTTACTCTCTATCCTTCTCTCCTTTTCTCTCTTGTTTTCTCTCTATCCTTCTCTCCTTCTCTCTCTCGTTTTCTCTTTATCCTCTTCTCTCCGTCTCTCTCTCTCTTTCCTTCTTTTTCTATCCCTCCTTATTTCCCTCTCTCTCCCATTTCCCCCCTCTTTCCCCTCCTCTCTCACAGAAGATAGTCATAAGTGGGATAAACTCGGACTGGGCCTCAGTAACTAGCAGGGTCTCCCAGGGGTGAGTTCTTGGCCCATTATTGTTTATAATATATATATATATATATATATATATATATATATATATATATATATATATATATATATATATATATGGGTAAAAGTCACGAAAGGTAACGCGTGATAAGTATAAATATAGTAATTACTAAAATTTCTAAGTTTGCGGACGACACGAGGATAGGACATAGTGAAGCTAGATGCGATGTTATGGGACTGCAGCAAGAACTAAATAAAATTGTCGATGGGCAGATAAATAGAAAATGAAGATTAACTAATCGTAAAGGCAAAGTTATGCACTTAGAATCCAGAAATCTGAAATCGAATTATCATATGAGTGGCCAACTCTTGAAATCCGTAGATATGGAAAAGGATTTGGGGGTCTCAACTTCAACAGATTTCAAAGTATCCAAGCAATGCGTAAAAGAAGAAATTGAATGCTAGGATACATCGCACGGAATTTCTCTTATAAGTCTAGTGCTAATTTTTTTGCCTATATAAAGCATTAGTTCAACCACATTTAGAGTATGCGTTCCATTCTAATGATACCTGAACTTGGAATAAACCCTATGAAGAACGACTTCGCTGCCTAAACGTATTCTCACTTGAAAGTAGACCTCTCCGTGGGACTGATCCTTCTGGAAGACTTGACTTGCACTTGGAAAAGTAAAGCCCTACTGCATCCACCTTTGGGATTCTTCACCGAGTTTTGTAGGCGAAGAGGATACTCAGAATTCGAAGAACGCCGTTTTTTGGCGGCCCAGCTGTGACCAAGTGGGTTTTTTCACACGGCCACCAGCGCGCGCGCCCGCGTGAGCAACCGCGAAGAGATTCGGAGGCTCCTAAAAGTTCACCGCTTATCTAACTGTTCCGATCTCAGCAGCACATCTCTGGTTCTGATATCCTTACTGGCACTTAAGGTATATAGAAGCCTCTGAAGTGTCCGAACCCCGGAAAGAAGCACCGCAGGGGGCGCGAAGAAGGGTCCCGCGCTGGGGTGGAGTGGTCAGAACAGGTAGGAGGACCATGTTAGTCATTTCATTTAGGTAGGGCAGATAAGGTTGAACCAGAGTATATAATGTTACACGCTCCCGTCATGGACGACCCCATCGGCGAGAAATGTGTCCCGCTCCCCGGTAAAGGAGTGATGCCAGAAGACCACGCGCGATAAAAGTCTTTGAAGCTGTTTACTCCAAGCTGGAAATCGCGCTTTGCAGACTTAGACATCAGGCAAGTGGGTACATGGCCTTCTGCGACACAAACCAGGATCTGGACAACTTACTTAGCGAGAAATAAGAGAAAAACTGAAAGAAATCGCCCTCATACCTAAAGTTCCTCCTCATGTATCAGCAAAGAGATCGATTATCTGTCGGCGCATCGACCCCTACGATGGTCATCACTCTGCTGGAGAGATAAAGAGGGAAATTGAGGATAAACAAGAATGAGATAAGATCGAAGAAGCATGTAAATTCAAAAACTGCGAAAGTGAGGAGCACACACAGGTATTCAAGGTGACCTTCCAGACAACTGAAATAGCTGCAGGGGCAACTGAGAATGGGCTGGTTATGTTAACTCAAAATATATCCGCCAGCTGTATCGAACGAGAGCTACTCGTCCCGCTGCAGATTTGTTTCTTATGCTATGCTATGGAAAAGCATGCCACTAAAGAGTGCAAACTCGAAGGTAAGGTATGTTCCGAGTGCGCGGGGTCAGATCACACGTGGAGGGAATGCACGAATCTGAATAAGAAGTGTCTGAACTGTGGAAACTCACACCGCACATTATTAATAACCTGCTCAATCAAGAAAGCGTTGATGGCGGATAAAAAGAATGCTATGATTGATATAAGAAATAGAAGAGCACTACCAAGTACGCACAGGCAGCTAAGAGGACCGATCAAGAAAAGATCATGCTTCAAGTTGACAAAAACATGAGACTCGACCTTATAATGTGCATTTTGCATGCCCAGTTCACCAATATTATGAAACCGAGAAGTTACGCAAGCAAGATCACCCCGAAGATAAAGAATCTCTTATTGAGACAAAATACCTGCTAGGAGACGTCGTTACACCCAAGAAAATTGAAATTGAGGTAGAGGCAACGAAAACGGTTACACCCACTACAACATACCAAAATACTCGGGATTTACGCATAAGGATTTATGGCTCTCTATCAGCACCTATACCAAGAAAATCCAAAGTTGATGATCTAATAGAAGGGGTAATATAAGGTAAATACAAGTGGGACTTCGATGTTGACATTGTAGAAGAAGATCTACTCCAAGCGTTTAGACAAGGCCTGATCCAAATCTATCCAGAATCATGTTTCAATCTCAACCATGAATAATTTAGAAAGGAAAAGTCAGGAAGAGTTAGATCTCCGGCCAGAGAAAGTGAAGTTAAAGGTAAACAAGCTCATAAAAATTAAACATAGCTACTTGCATTAGATATATCAGAAATTTAAAGATATTTTCACTTAACTTAAACGGTTGGAACAACAAAAGTAGGATATACAACGAAATTTTAAGATCCGTTGGTTCTGATATTGTACTCATTTTCGAGCATGGTTTAAATGATGATAACGAATGTATAAAAATATACAATTACGAACTGCTAGTAGCTAATCACTCGAAAGAGAAAGACGATGGAAGGGGGGGGGGCAATTGCCATCATAAAAGGGATAAAGTTTAAGGAAATACGGGATTTGGAAGTCTTACATTGCAGTTAAGATCAGCATGACGTACGACAACCTGGTAGTTGCGGTTGGGTACCAACCTCACAGGCGTCCTTACGTACTAATCCACAACTTTCTACAACTCTTCAAGAGGGACGCCTCAACCATCTTGATCAGTGATTTAAATGCTCGCTGTAAATAAACTGGTTACACTACAGCGTTTAATGGAGCCGGCAACTCGCTGATCATTCTAATCGACAGAGGCATAGTGCAGAGAGAAGGACCTGATTTTGCCACTTTCCACACGAAAAGGTCGTCTACCACACCAGACGTGATATTAACCAATCGGAACTTCTTCCTGAATCAAGAGACTCTTCTACGATGTTTCGCTCCAACGAAGCACATCAGTATGGTGACGCACATCTCTACCTCCCAGATTCAAGTCTGAATTCACAGGTGCAGGTGCTTGACGAAAGCCAACTGGATGACATACAGTGAACAGCTTCAGAATGTGTGGATAGACCAAGTAGAAGTTGCATCGCTGGAAGAGATTGACGTAAGACTCGATCACCTAACGTCAAAGATCATGGAAGCTGACCACTTAGCTGTCCCTTGGACAGAACTCAAAACACTACCAGCTCCAAGGTGGGACTTAAACTTCCAAGATAAAATGGATCAGATGGAGGCATTTGTTTATTTTATAAATATATATATATATATATATATATATATATATATATATATATATATATATATATATATATATATATATATATATATATATATGGGATTACGGTGCGTCGATACCAAGAACTGTGAGGGTTAAGGAACGAGAACAAGTATCTCATAATGGAAAGATTAAGAGAGAATTAAGATGACATGATAGCCAATATTGATGCTGAAAGGGACCCAAAGAAATTCCGGAGCCAACTAAAGAGATTGTGAGGTACTCTTCCCAAGAGTAGAATAAACTTTAAAGTTCATTGCGTAGAAATCACGGATGATCAATATATTGAACAAGAGTTCAGAGGATATTAGCGAAACCGGTTCCATATAGGTGGCAAGTAGAATGAACTCTTTGATGAGAGATACCAAGAGCAAATTTAATTACAACTTCGAGAGCTGGGGGCTGACCTCACGCTACACCACACCGTGGACGAGACAAGTCTCGCGAGAGAAGAAGGAAGGCCATTCTCCCATGATGAATATGAAGCAGCTTTGAAGAGTTTCAAGCTAAAGGCGCCAGTGATAACTGGCATCACAAAAATGCACTTGTTAAACCATCCTCAGAATAACAACGAAGCTCTACTAAAGATATTCAATACCTGCCTCAATATTGGTTATTTTTCGGACCAATTTTAAAGAGCCAGGATGATATTCATACTAAAACCTGGCAAGCCAAAGGAGATTAGTAGCTTTAGACTCATCTCACTGCTGGAATTTATTGGCAAGTTACTAGAAAAACTCCTCAACAACATGCTGAGAACCCACCTAAATACTAAGAACCTATACAATAACAAGCAACACGGCTTTCGTAATAGACTTGGCACTGAGACCGTATTGGCAATGATAACCGAAAAGAATGTTATGGGCAATGCCTGAAATGGCAATGTAGACGTTGTTCTACGAGATGTGGCCTCTGCCTTTGACAAGGTATGGTTACTAGCACTGAAAGAGAAAATCAACGACCTTGGTATGGAGGAGAACGTAACAAAAATACTCTGCGATTACCTAGAGGATCAACAGGCAGTCGTAGGAGTTAACGAAATCGAAGGCGAGCCATTTAACCTGGAGGCAGGGGTGCCACAGGGAGTATGTCTCAGTCCCACGTTATATGCGATGTACACCGGCAATCTGCCTTACCCTGACCAAGACCTCACTCATTACGTCCAGCTGGCAGATGACATCACACAGGCCATCACCAGCGTATACAAAAGTCCTATTGACGTTGCAAACAGGACAGGCAGGAAAATCGAAAATATTAATGTCTTTGAAAGAATGAACAAAATCAAAACTAATATTCACAAGTTTAAGATGATTCCTATGGGACGTCGGAAGACAGCGGATGTAGTGGTGTGAGGTGAATATTACGAATACTCCATGGAAGGCCGCATATTCTACCTGAAATTAACTTCAGACGGTTACACCTCACACTACAAAGAAAAGATCGCCGCGGCCACGAGAACACTACGGCCTCTGAATCGCTTCAAACTACCCCTCCTACACAACAAGAGGAAACTCTATATGCTATCATTAGGCAGACAGTCCTGTATCCTGCTATTTCTATCCATACCCTGAGCGAGACAGCGCGCTGTGACCTTCCCCATGGAAAAACCCCCAATTTCTCGGTGGCTACAGGTCACTTTATCTTGTCTTCGACATATGCACACTCGTGGGGCGCCACTTCATTTGATAGAGTGCTCCTCTACATCTTACTATGACGACTCCATTTTTTTCTGACAGTTCCACACATTATTGTTAAATGTCCCAGTCTGAGGGGAATGAACGTGATAGACAGATAGAAAGCAGCGATTTTCAAATATTTATGTTATAAAAATTAAAGATGAATTGTATCTTCATTAAAAAATTTATTTCATCCATTTTAGTCGTCATGGGAAACCCACGAGAGTGCAAAAAGGTTATATGCATGATTTAGGCATTTAATAAGTTGTAATTTTTTTTCAATATAAATAGGAATTTTCTATCGTCTTAATGATATACACTTTTGTCTAACTAAATCTTCAGAAATTAAATTTTTTTGCCTTATATTTAGTATTTCTTTACTAACTGTTAAGTGCCTAAGAAATATAAAATACTTGGATCAATTCCCTTCTCAGGCGACTTTTATTTTTCAACAAAGCCTTTCAAATTGAGAGGCCATTTTTCTTTAAATAAAGCAATAGTTTATTTCATATTTATGAAATCAGCGTCATTATTATCTTCAGATAAATAGAAGTTGTTTTTGGACTAAATTTGATTATCCTCAGAATGATTTAAGTTAGTATATGATTCATCACAGTTATACATACATATGCACTGTTTATTTTTAGTATTATAATAAACGAAAATAATGTTCGAAAAACTTGGAATCGCAATTTTGACAAGACATAACATTCAAACGCTCCGAGCAGTGTGACTACTGAATGGCTTTTTATCAAGTACACAGATTACTAAAAATCGTTGCTGCTCGGCATATAAACATGACGAAATAACTCGGAGAAACACGATATATGTCACAACAGTACCAGTTTGAAGAAAATGGCGAGATATCAATTGCTGCTCTCAAATAGGAATGAAGATGAAAAACGCGATACTTCAGGTTCTCCTGAGAAGGGATTAACCGCCTTGATTCCAACGAAGGGCAGCTCAGTTCATTCAATCTACATCCTTGCCAATCTACGGAGACAGATAGCAAATTGGGCACTCAACGCTGAGTTATTTCAATCATTATTTCATCCTCTGCTTAATAGGACGAGAAATGTAGTCAATGAAGCACGTATTATATAATGTTATAAGGGGGCTATTTTATCTTTAGATTGGGGGATAAAAATAACCCATGGATAAAGCTTAATTCTTCCACACATCAAGTAGTAAATTTCAAGTCCTTTTGACCATGACGTCTTGAAATTCACTCATCACACTAGAGGGAGGGGGGAGGGGGCTAGTTTAGAAACCCCAAGGGCAGAGCTTTTCGCAGAAATCAAGAGTTCAAGATTTTAACGGTGATACTTGGTTGGGTCGGGGCGCAAGAACGCGACTAGAAGCTTTTTGGTTCCTCCCTTCATTTTTCCTTCTCCAAATTGTGCCTTGGCTCAAATATTAAAGGCGCAGTGCATTACTATCAAATGCGAAGGTGTTTTCTGTTAATTATTATCCAATGATAATATTGCCTTTCATTTGGTTGGATGAGTTAATGGGACTTGCACGATTGAGGTTTGATCACTTGAAGACGTCCCCTGACTACACAATTGTCGAAAATGAACACACCCAACAGTGCTATTCCTAAAAAAAATCCCGGACAATCCATTTAAATTTTATCAATTCTTTTTGTCCCATCGCGAGTTTTTACTGACCCGAAAAGCAACTTCGATTTTTTAAGGTAATGAATTTTTTTTTAAATTGTTTTTTAGTTTAGCTCTGGGTGAGATTTTCTTGGGTTTTTTTTTCACTGGAAACAAATAAAAGGTCTTTTTTCCTCAATACAGTTTTTTTTTCTTATCGGCGCTCATTGTTGTTTCTGTTCCATAGAAAGTAGCTTCGAGTGTTTGTGAAGTTACGTAGGTCACAAACTAAGTATGGAGTTAATTATTAACTAATCCAACATAAAATAACCTCACCTACCATAGGTCAGGTGAGGTAAATTTCTACGAGCATAAATATTAACTAAGCGAACCAAAAAAACCCACCTAACCAATTTTAGGCGAAGTTATTCAATTTTGGTTTAGTAAAGAATCAACACCGCAGTTAGTTTGGAACCTGAATTCATAGATACTTGAAATTTTCTGTGGTACAAACAACGATGGTGCTGATTAGAAAACAAAGGCAATGATGGGAAAAGCCATTTTGATTAAGCAGTGAAATACTAGAAAATCTCGCTCGGAGCTAATCTTAACAAAATACACACACACACACACACACACATATATATATATATATATATATATATATATATATATATATATATATATATATATATATTATTGGAGGTGACTGCTAACTTATATTCCGAAAGGAAACAATAAGTTTGCAGTCGCCTTCAATAAAATATGTTACGAAGAAAAGCTACTACCCAACTATACAAATATATATAATATATATATATATATATATATATATATATATATATATATATATATATATATATATATATATATAAGGGTGCGTAAAACATTTGAGTATATACGAGTAAGTTATATTTACTATAGCAGCAAATTATTTGACTCTATATTTTCTAGATTTCAGATTTATCAATCGCAGACTCTATGCTAACATAAATGAAGAGACACGCAGTTATCGTGGCTATAAATAAAGGCTGAACATAGCAATTTAGAAATAGCACGATTTTCAAAAGTCGCTGGATCCTTCTTCTACAAAGTTTACAAGGAGTTAGAGGCCAAAGATGGTTGAGCCATGGATCGACAATGTACGCAATGGAGGACCTTATGTGTTTCAACACAGACTCGCCACCATCAAACGAGGCTCAAGTAACGCTGGAATGGAAGGCTGAAAATATTCCTGATCACGTAACCCCTAACATTTGGCCTCCTAGCTCACTAGATCTCGATCCATTGGACTGCTATCTATGTAGCGTAGTTCAGAAAGAGGTTAGTTAATGAGCACCCTCATAACACTAAATAATCTCTAAAAGCCTCCATAGTCAGAGTAATGTCCAATATGAACAAGAACCACTTGATCCTACCATTTAGGCAATTCAGACATCGCATAGAAACCGTTATCGAAGCTGAAGGGGACTTTATTGAATGAAATTTTAGGGAAAGAAGACATTATTATCTGTTTCTAGGAGTCATTTTTATGTAAGTTTAAATCTGTACTCAAACACCTTACGCACTATATATATATATATATATATATATATATATATATATATATATATATATATATATATATATATATATAATTGAAAATATAGTAGGTGTATTTTAAAGGCCCAAAGAAATGAAAACTGGTAACACAACCCGGAAAAACGCTAAGGGAATTATTATTAAGTGTACCATTAAAGCTTAAAGGAAAAGGGGAGATATAGTAACATAAAAATAGGGGCAAACTATTTTAACCGTTATAAGAAAATGTGTGTGCCTGTTCTTTTATAGGAATAAAAAATTCCTATTCTACCCCTCTTCACCCCCTCCACTACTCCCCCAGTCTCTCCCGTCTCCCCACTCTCAATCCCCCTCTTTCTCTCCCTCTTCCTCCCCCTCTCCCTTCCTTCCTTCACCCTCTCACAGCTCTTCACGAAAATTAACAATCATTTCTTAGGCATTGGACAGAGGAAAACAGTTCTATCATCTTAATGAAAGGTAACATTGATTTCTTAGATATGTTCAATACAATCTAAGTGAATAAAAGTCAATATTCATAGTATAATTTTGGCTTCTGTTTTTTTTCAATCCAGTCAAAGACGGGTATTTATGGGTATTTCAGGGTAGGCAGAAACTGTGAAGCTGCCACAATTCATTTTATGAAGACACCCTTATAAAGTAAATTGTCGGCAAAAAGTAGGAATTCTTAAAATTAAGTGCAGCAGCTTCACAATTTCTGCCTACCCTGAATTTACTCACGGCCCGTAGTTTATACAGGGCCTTTGATTTTACATGTCCTACTTTTGAAGTTAAATAAAATCAAAAATAATTGTGTGATCATAAACTAAGATAATAAACTAAAAGAATCAGGGTCGAGCGGGTGGTTAAGATTTTAAGAGTGTTCTCTAATTGAAGTGTTCAGACTGTACGTGGATATAAAAATTATATATATATATATATATATATATATATATATATATATATATATATATATATATTTGTATATATATGTATATATATATATATATATATATATATATATATATATATATATATATATATATATATATATATTAAACAATAGTTTTTTAAAGAAGACAATGTTTTTTCTTGGGAAAATTAAATAAAGTACTTTTTTAGAAGTTTTTTGATAGGCTATTACAATCGCACCATATTGTATTATATATAATTTTTAATGGTATTTCGAAATTTTGGCTGTACCCCTATACCCCCCCCCCCACCGCAATTAAAAAAAACCTCCCGTGATATTCCTAATTTGAAAGCTAACATTAGGTTCGAATTCAAAAGGCGATTGCTAAATGTTGCTTGGCCTCTAGTTTTTCTACCACGTTCCTTGAGTTCAGACATATAAGCCTCACCCCTAAATGCTATTTAAATCAATCATATTTTCTTTAAAATTGATTAATATGAAATGTCCAAATGATTTGTCATTCGGAAAAAGAATTCCCTTCAAAATGATGTATAATTGCGCGCATATAATACTATTGGCAACACATCTCAAATTTTGTAATTTACGAATTTTTATACGCTACTAGTTCGAAATGTACATATCCATATTATATTTAATTATATTAGCCTAAAAGCAATATATTATAATGTATAAACGATAACAAAACAAATAATTAACATTGAATATGGTGTTTATTAAAAAAACACAGAAAGGAGAGTATTGACAACATTCATAAATATTATATATATTTTATTGGCAACTATAAATTAATACTTGATATAACCTCCTTTAGCAGCAATCACAGCATTCAGACGTTTCTTGCAAAAGCTTTCAACTCTGCGATTCTGCTTGGTTACTTCTTATGAACACGCTACTTCAGTTCTTTCCATAAATTTTCAATCGGATTTAAATCTGAACTTTGAGAAGGCCATTTCATCCCTTTCAAGTGTTGGTTCGCAAAATATTTCTGCATTGATTTGCTCATGTGTTTGGAATCATTATCCTGTTGGAAGACGAACTCTCTGCCAAGACTAAGCTTCCACGCCGATTGTTTCACATGTTCATCCAAAGTTCGCTGATATCCGTCGCAATTCCTAGTGCCTTCTATCACACAAATTGAGCCAGTACCTGTCGCAGCAAAACACCCTCACAACATGATGGAATCACTTTCATATTTCACAGTAGGTATGATGTTCTTTTCCAACAGAGCTTCTCCAGATTTTCTCAAAACGTAATGGTGGTCGTTTATGCCAAACAGCTCGAGCTTAGACTCATCTAACCATAATATTATATTAAGTTCTGCTTCAGTGTCATCAAGATGTTCTCTGGCGAACTCTAAACGTCTCTTTTCGTGAACCGTCTTCAACAGTTGTTTCCTCGTTGGTACACGTCCATGGAGACCCTCACAGTTCAGGTAACATCGCACTGTTTACACGTCCACAATTTTGTCACTGCTAGCCAGATTTGCTTTCAATTCCTTGGACAATCCTTGTTGACAATTCTTTTGAGGACCCTTTCTGCACACGATTAACAGTAGTCTTATCAGCCCTAAATTTTACAATAATATTTAAACTTGCAGAAACTTTCCTACATCCATTTCCTTAGTTGTGCAGCTCAATTAATTATACGGTTCCTATATGCTTCTGATGGTTCGGATGTCTTCACCATGTTGCTATTCCAAAATTATTGTAGAGATGATTCTTCGGCCGTGTCTAATAGCATAATGAGCACCCCCAAAAGTTAGCCGTGTGAGTAACCTTCTGTCCTGGATTAGTCTAGAATATTCCATCAGTCATTCTCGAAATTCTTTACCACTAATTTTAATAATTTGATTTGTTAAATCAGTATTATGTAAACGTTGCTAATACTTTTGCTTCTTGTCTTTTTCTAATAAACACCATTTTTTTGAAAAACAACAGCTACCAAAACTCCTCGAAACTCAAGTCAAACAACATAGTTTCCGAGTTCATCTGCCCCAATAAAGACCTCAAGATTTATAATAACTCTAAAGATATTGGCATGAAAACTACCACACTTTCGAGACGTTTAACTATGTATCTGCAAAGCGGAGGACCTAAACATCATATGGAGAGCGCGCATAACATCAATCTAACAAGAGATATTCTAGTTGACAACACCGTAATTAAAAGAAAAGAGGGAAATAAAGCTAGGCTGAACATCTTAGAAGCCATTTTAATAGACGAAGAAAATTGATTGATGTTCAAAGTTTTTAGTAGTGGTAGGATAGTTTGGCGAAAACACACCGTTGTTATTTTGCCTTGGTGATTGGGGCATCTCTTGCATTTTTTTCTTTGTTTTTCTCACTCTTTTGTATCTTTATGCTTTAACAATTCTTGCTTTATGATAAACTCTTTTTTTATATATATTTTATTGTTTATTTATATTATTTCTCTTATCTTTTTTATTTATTTTATTTTACATATTTATTTATTCTAACTTTTATACTAGCACACAAACACACACACACACACACATATATATATATATATATATATATATATATATATATATATATATTTATTTATTTCTACACCTATATATGTCTTCAAAATTGTTTTGAAAGGCAGAAAATAAATATGGCGAAAGCCCTGTGGTGGTTGTTATCACCCACAGAACTTGCATTTGCTTCTTCTTATATATATATATATATATATATTGTCGTAGAATGGACTCTCGACGATATACCATATATAACTATTCGTTGAGGGAACTATTCAATTATATTTAGAGTGCGTGGTTATCTGGTTGACCAATATTATTCATCTTCAATATCCTTAAGAAGTGGAACTGAGCTCAAGGATAATAATATGGCTATCATTAATAAAATAGAGTTTTATTAATAAAACTATCAACAACACACAAAACCGAAAATGTTGACATAAACAGAGAATGGAAAGGGTCGTGGAAAATCTGGCTAATCCAAGGATTAAGATTTGGGAGAGATTTAAAAAGGTAAAACAAATAAAAATTAAAGGGATGGGATGGTTCGCTAAACCATTTAAAGCACATGATAGGGTTGAGAAAAAGGTTAAATACTCAAAGGTAACGTTCAGCTTACGTAATTAAAAGTTGTTGTGCAGAGGAAGGCGACGTGAAGGAATCTTCGGTCCGCTGGCAAGTTCCAGCCGACTGGGGGGGGGGGGGAATGATCCTGACGTGATGTCTTGGGAATGAGGACCGTTTCTTGACGTACAGGCTTGAAGAACAATGGCTGTTCTAACATTGTTCTCTTCTGAACAACAAGGGGGGTGAGAACCGTCTCTTGTCAACGGGCTCAAAGAACAATGGCTGTTCTAATGTTATTCTCTTTCTGAACAACAAGGGGCGAGGGTGAGAACCGTCTCTTGTCAACGGGCTCAAAGAACAATGGCTGTTCTAACGTTGTTCTCTTTCTGAACAACAGGTGAGGGGGGGGGGGGGGTGAGAACCGTCTCTTGTCAACGGGCTCAAAGAACAGCGGCTGTTATAACGTTGTTCTCTTTCTGAAAAACAGGGGAGGCCTTGTGGACTTGGCGTCTTGAAGGCTCGAACCTTGGCACTCAAGGGATATTGTCCTCTTCTGGACAATGATGGTGGATCTCGAGGTAGAGGGCCCTGGTGCACAAGGTGAGACCAGATCGACGTAATGTTTCGCGAAGAAAATCTGGATCTGAATCTGCTCTTATTGGTAAAGTTTCCATATAAATAGTCGAGCCATCCCCTTGGCGTAGGGCACAATGGAGTGGGGGCTTCCAGGGAATGTCCAGCGCGCCTGAGAACAATACCTTATCTGCCTATAAGCCTAACTCAATCTGGCGAGGTCGGCGCATGGGGCGAAACGAGGGGGGATGAACCTCCTTAGTTAAATATTGACTCAGGTGGCGCGATAACGCGCCCGGCTTCAAGGCGTAGATGCACGTGGGTAGCAACGTGTTTCTAAATAACATGTGATAGCGGTTGAAATTAAGCGGCCTCCAACCGTTCTATCACATATATATATATATATATATATATATATATATATATATATATATATATATATATATATATATATATATATATATATATATATATATATATATATATATATATATATATATATATATATATATATATATATATATACATATACTCGTACATTTGTGCGTGTATACTTCTCTACATCAATTATATACTTTTGTGCTAATTCATACATACACAATCTGTTTACTTTTAATTCCATATATACATTCAAACCTGCCTTTACATATATGTTTTATTTACATTATATGAACATATTTTAAACAATTATACATTTTTAAGGCGTTCAAGCCTTTATATTATAGTTGTAGCTGAATTAATTACATTCTCAAGTTCCTCTTGAAAAATTGACATCAAAAGTAATTTAAGTAATTTAAGACAGATTAAGAATTTAAGTTAAATGTTGTTATTTTTAACTGTCTTTGTTAGTACGTTTGTCATAATTACGATGTTTTTATAGAAACTCAAGGTTAAACAATATATAAAAAATAGTCTATTTAAATCGTTCTGTCAATTCCTCAGCAGCAGTTCACCTGCCACTTGGGAAGTTAGTCCGTCGTGAGATTTTCCGTTTTAGTCTTGCCATGTCAATGTCTAAGTCCAGGTCCAGACTTGGCAGTATTGCAGTTTCTACTTTGTTCCATGTCTTCTTAGCTTGCGATTGAACTAAAGTATTAATTGGTTCTAGTCCAGCTCTTCTGTGTAGTGTTTCCTGTGGTATGCGTTCCCGTCTTCTTGTGTAGTTAATAATCAAGGAGGCTTTATTTTGTGCCCCCTGCATTAATCTCAGCGTCGTGATCCCTGAGGTCTAGGTGATTATCGCTGGGTATATAAGCTTTGGTCTAACGTAGCAAAGGTAGAGTTTCCTTTATGTACTCCTCCTCAGTTTGCGGAAGCGAAAAAGTTTCACCAATTACACCTTTGCTAAGTTTATCCGGTTTACAACATGATGCTTATATCCTCGGACGGTAAGTTTGAACCCGAGCACTGTGCCCTCCAGAGAGTAGTGGTGTTTTCGATCGCCAACATAAATGTCGTCGTGTATTGTGCGGTTCATTTGGATAATGGCGAACCTTTGGACGTTCGTCTTTATCTTCCATTTATGCTCGTATGAGTCTATGTTTTCGATCTCCGCCGCCGTCTCTGTAGCTTGCACTAGGTCGTTATTGTAAGTGATCGGTACAATCTGTGTGATGTAATCTGCGTATTGCAGATACATCGCGTCATCCTTGATTAGTGATGGAAGGTCTATTGTGAAAATGCTATACAGTAGAAGGCTGAGGGAGCTACTTTGTGGCACACCAGCCTCGAGGCTAAATTCCGGTCCCTTGTGGCTCTCGATCTGTATCTGCGCTCTTCTTTCCATTTTTGCAATGACTGAGTTTAGCCGAAGGCTTACGATTTTGAATTGCAGACCACTCAGCCAAACGTTGTCAAAGGCTTTTTGTACGTCTCTGAGGACTACGTCGACGTACTTTCCCTCCGCCCTGGATTTTGCTAACTTTTCTGAGAGGAGTGCGAGCGCGATGTCGGTTCGCCCCCCCCCCCCTCTACGAAATCCGTGCTACCAGTGGTTAAGCGTATCGTTTCCAGCTAGCTGGCTCTGTAGCCTGTCAGCTACGATCTTTTCGAAAATCTTGCCCATGAGTTCCAGGAGGGAGATTGGCCTATAGTTTAAGAGCTGGTCAGGAGGTCTGTTCCCCTTCGGGATGAATATAACCTTTGCATGTTTAAACGCATCTGAGATGTAGCCGGTGTTCATGGCTTCGTTCATTACGTTCAACATTCCCGATGCACTTGCGGTGGATCGTTGTTTATATGTGCTTTTGTTATTCCCAACCAACCTGGAGCCTTTTATTTGAAGGTTTAGATGGCATCAACGAGTTCCTGCATATTTATTGCCCTTTCGTGGCCCATCATCTTCCTTTCTTCAGGGAAGTGCGGGTACAGGTAGGTCTGCTCAATAAGTTCATTCAGCTCGTCAATGATCACACCCTCAAATTCTAAGTCAAAGTCTTCGTTATCGTCTGGTGTTATTGAGAAGACTTCTCTCCAGGACTCCCTGAACCGTTCCTCGTGATCTATTGGTTCCTCGAAGTACGATTCGTTCTCCTTGATTCGTGTTTATTCCCTTTTGATATTACCCTTGAATCTCTTTATCTGTCTCCAAAATTTATTGGGATTGTCTTCATCCTCAATGTTGTCAATGAGCTGTTCCCATATCTCCGTCTGTTTTTGTCCTGATTATTCGTGCTAGCTCAGCTTCGAGGTGACGCGTCCCTGCCACTAATTCCCTGCACGTTTCCGTATGTCTCAACCGATCATAGAGCTCCTATGTTCCCTAGCTATATTTTTCATCTCGTTTATTTATCTTGGCTGGTGGAGAGTTCTGTATGATATTGTCGGAACGCTCTCCCTATCTGTCCTGATGATCGAGTCTGTCAATAGCTCTAGTTCTTCGTCTATTTCTTCGAGTATTGCTTCCTTCAGATATTCTGGCTGGTATTCTCTCAGCATTAACCGGTACCTCTCCCAGTTGGCTCGGGCGAAGGACATCCTTGTATGAACGGTGATCTGAATGGGCGCGAGGGAAATAGTTGTAAGTATAGTGGTGTGATCGATCGGGACAGGCGGCCCCGGAGTGCTATGATGGTTAAATGGGAAGTTGCAGCTGGTCAGGATTATGTCCGACCTCGACGCTGAGCGCCAAGTTACAAAAGTCGGGAAGTCAGGTGCAATTATCTCTAGTCTGTCTCGGTCCAATAAGAGTTGCAGATTCCTGCCTCTTTCGTTAGTCTTTATGTATCCTGCTGCTCCCAAGTTAGCGTTTAGGTCTCTTCCAACAATGCCTTTTCTTTGGTGCCCACATAGTGTGTTGAAATTACGTAGGGGTAAGTACTTTCTCCTAGGGGGTTTGTACCCTGCCGCTCCCACAAGATTTCCGTCAAGAGTCAGGATCGCTATCGCAATAAAGGATCCTTTAAGCTCAGGTAGGTGTTTGAACTTGAGGTCTCTCTTTATCGCGATCGCCACCTCGTCATACCTTTCATAGGAGCAGTTTTTTTTAATGTTGTGTAGTTTGGAATTTTCATTTTCTGTGTTCTTGTGTCGAGTCCATGGTCACTGATAAGAATGATGTCCGGGTCTGTCTCCCTAAAGATATTATTGTAAATAATGTTTTTTTCTGTCCATCCATTAACGTTCAGTGTCATTATGCTTAGTATTTTTTCTGTCCTCTCCATGTTAGTGTTTGTCGGTTGTCCTGTCTATTAGAGTTTACTTCTTATCCTGTATTATCTTTCCACACTGTATTCTTTTGAAATCTTGCGGGGTTCAAGTTTCGCAGTATCCCTTGCTGAGTTCAATGTAGCCAAGCATTACAGCATCTTCCGTCTCCTTCGCGTTCACATCGGCATAAAATCTCCATTTATACCTGCCAGATCAAACTCCTTCGATGAGACTTTTTGACGACATCTTTCTTGGGAACGGGGCATCTTCGCCGGCGTAGATCTTAAGGTTGATATTGTTTCCGTCTATTTTGTACTTTATATTCTTCTTTGATTTTCTTCGTTTTTTAATCGTTTCTTTTCCCCCTCCGAACTGTCGGTTTCGTTCTCCGTGGTTATCTCCTTCCTGTTCCTTTTTTGTTTTTACAGTTCTCTTTTTTTCTGGGCTACAATGCGTGGGTCCCGTCTTTTTGTTGGTTGTGTCACGTCTGTCGTTTCCTCCGTTTTTTTGTGCCTTTCACTTGGGTGTTAAGGGGTACTATCGGGGCGTGCTTCATTTTGGAAGATGTTGTCAGATGCTGTTTTTTGAGGGAAGAACATAGGGCTTGTCCCATTGTTCGCCAACATAGCGTTTAATTTGTCCTCAAACGTCCCTGGTTTCATCAGGTTCCGCGCGTGCGCGTACATTATGCAGGTTAGTATCTTGATTGGCATTTCACTGTTAATATTTAGATATACCTTTTTTTTGCTTCATATTCGTCTATAACTGCTCTCGCGACCTGGGCGTATGTGGTGTTTTTCCTTGCCATTTCTGCCTCTCTATTCTCGTTGGTCTTTTGCCTTATTATTTATTTTTTTTAATGGGCATACCATGGCCATGGCCCTGTGTCCCGTCTTGTAATTTGCATATCTTTGCTGGGGGCTCTCGCACGTCCTCCAGTTGTTTCCCTACTCGCCGCATCGTGCACATGTTTCCTGCTCCTCTTTGCATTTTCTGGTGGTGTGGCTTTCCATTTTAAAGCAGCGGAAGCACATTTGGACCGGGATAAAATCTTCTCGCTCTATTTGGTCGCTGCTCACCCGTGCATTAAATAGCTGGAGCCCTACTTCATTCGCCTTCTTCGCCATAACTGTTTCGGCGAATATGACTTTAAACACATGGTTGTATTCATTGTTGTCTCTTCGGTTTTTTAATTTAATCACCTCAGAGACTTTGGCGAAGAAAAGCCGGCCATCAATAGTCAAGCGTTAAGCTGGAATCGAACATTAAAGTTGTTTTATAATTGCAATCACAGGATTGACTCGTTTCCTATAACGTTATGATCAACCAGGAGGAATATATAACCCCTAAAAACAGTTTTCTTTCATTCAGTTTGATTCTGACTCCACATTTCATTGGTAAAGGAGGAAAGAATATATCAAGACGCTCCGAAGATGATGGAATAAGATCGAAAGCACAGCAATTTACGAGGGGCGGTCAATAAGTTTTGCAATTCAGATATAAGAAAACGAGATATGAGGAAAAGTGTTTTATTATTTTTCAATATAACTACCCTCGACTTCAATGCACTTGCGCCACTTGTCCCTGAGGCTTCGAATTCCCGACAACCAGAAATCTCTCGACTGCTGTTCAATACACTCCTGGACAGCGAGCTGACATCTTTATCGTCCCTAAACTGGTGTCCACGCAGTGCAGCCTTGAGCTGGTGGAATAAAAAGTAGCTGCTAGGGGCCAGATCTGGACTTTAGGGGGAGATGGTTGAGCTCCTCGAATCCGCACTCGCGCAGGGCAGTTTGTGCAACTCTGGCCTTGTGGACTTTGACGACGTTGAAGTCGATCATGGGGCGTGAGGTTTCTAGGGACCCAACGGGCAGAGACCTTGGTCATGGCCAAATTGTCGTGGATGATGTTGATAACACTTCCATGTGATATTCCAAGTTCTCGCTGGATTTCTTCGACCTTCAACCGTCGATTTTCGAGGATCATCCTCTCCAAACGAGCCACATTGTCGTTGGTGGTCACGTCTGATGGGCATCCTGGACGGGGGTCATCTTCAAGGGACTCACGACCATGGCAGAACTCCCTATTCCAGCGAGCAATGGTTGCATAGGAAGGGGCGGTGTCGATGTACACTGCAACCATGCGTTCATGGAGCTCTTTTGCATTCTTGCTTTCCTTGGTCTAAAATTTGATCACTGCGCGGTGCTCAACCTTCTCCATTGTTGAAAAGAATGTGACCTACGATCTGCGATCAGCTACTGCTTCGTAAATAGACGAGGCAGAAGCGTGCGGCTGCAGGACCTGACTTGTCATAACTTGTCCTAACACCCCCACAAACAGCCATCCCTTTTCCTCTGTTTTGCCCTACCGATTCGCAAAACTTATGACCGCCCCTCGTAGTTTGTTTTATACCAAACCCATTCATTTAAAAGAGAGATTAATACAAGACAAGGATGGAATAAAAAAGACAGAAGAATAGAAAGTGGCCAAAGAAAATTAACTAAGGCGAAATACACCATGGTCTTCAAAAAAATTTGCATTCAAGTTCAAGAAGGCAATGCTGTAGCTAACTAAGCTCTTCATCAAGCCCTCGGAAGGAGCTCTTCTAATAGTTACGAGAAGAGCTCCTTCCGAGGGCTTGATGAAGAATTGCAGATAATTCGAGATATATATATATATATATATATATATATATATATATATATATATATATATATATATATATATATATATGTATAGAGAGAGACGGATGGATGGATAAATAGATACAGTAGGGTGAAATAAGTCTTCGTACACCTTGAAAATTCAATTTTGATTGAATTTCAACCCATCAGACTTCATGAAGTTTACAGATTAGATGTGTACTAATGTAAAGTTAGAAGTTTTGTGCACAAAAATGCATAAAACAGAATTGATATTCAGTAAACTTGAAATTAATGAAAACAGGAGTGAAAAAAGTATTCGTACAGAAACATAAACCTAACGAAATTAATTTTTAAAAGCAACTGAGAGGCATACTATTAACTAGGATGGTGCTAAGAAGCTTCTAAAAGGTTCCAATAATATGTACAGCAGTCAATAAGAACCCAGGGAAGATTAAAATGCTATTCAGCAGTCGAAGTTCCCGCAGTAAAGATGTTATCATGTCGAAGAATAAAGAACTTTCAAATGACCAGAAAAGGCGGTCCTGAAACTCCATACTGATGGGCTGAGCTACCGAAAGATATCCGAGTGGCTGAAAATACATTTTAGCATTATTGGCTCTGTCATTCTGAGGTAGAAAAAAGGTGGAAAACATCGACAATCTTCAAAGTTTAGGTGCTACTCGGAAGATTTCTTCCAAAGCTTCTCTTGTAATAGTCAGGAAGGTGAGAGCTGCCCTTATTACGACCCGTAAGGAAATTCAAGATTACCTACTAGTTCTAGCAACGTCCGTCACAAAGCAAACCATCAATAATGAACTAAGCGGAATGATTGTAAGTCTCGCAGACCAAGGAAGACGCCCTTGCTAGTGGAGAGACACAGAGCTACAAGACTGATGTTCTTCCGTGAACATTTGGAGAAACTTTCTGAGTTCTGGGATAATATCATGTGGTCAGACAGAACAAAAGTAGAATGGTTTGACCGTAACGATGGCTATCCTGTCTGGAGAAAAGACGGCAGTGCCTACCACCATAAGAACACCATCCATACTGTGAAGGTTGGGGGAGGTACCATCATGATGTGGGAGTGTTTCTCATCTAAGGGTACTAGAAATATCTACATCATAGATGGCACCATGAATTCGGCAATCTACAGAGACATTTTAGAAGAACATCTGTTCGTTTCTGTATATAAGCTTGGACTTGGAGAGGGATGTATCTTTCAACAAGGTCTGCTGACCAGAGTCATCTGCTCTTCCTTATTCTGATTTAGGACCTTACGACCTTCAAAACTTTCAATAATTCTCGGACTAACTTTATGAGGATCTTGGTAATTATATCATTGGAAAAAGAATGTAAAACAACATAAAAGTCTTATTTTTTTTAGAATCGTCTGAATAGTTATGATGTTATTCTCAAATAATTCCCAGGCTAACCTTGGGAGGACCTTGGCAATTATATCATCCGAAAGAGAATGTACAACAACATAAGTGTTTCAAATTATGTTAGAATCGGCCGAGTATTTACAATGTTATTACCAAAACCACAAAAAGCAAAACGGGGATCGACCGACCGACCAACATAGTCAGATATATGTAGAGTCGCACACGACTAACAAAATAATCTTTATGATCCAAAGCATATTGCGAAAGGTACTCGTGAATACATAGTTCCGTATAAACTATGTAAACGTTCTAGAGTGGCCGAGTTAGTAGCCAGATTTGAACCCAATAGAGAACTTGTGGCGAACGTTGAAGAGCAAGATTCATTTGAGGGGCTCCAAGAACATCAAAAGTTAGAAGGAATTTGCAGAGAAGAATGGCCGTAAAACCAAAGGAATGTTGCAGCGTACTGGTGAAGAACTACAGGAAACGATTGTGTAACAAAGGTTACGCAACTAAATATTAACCAAATATCGATTTGTACGAATACTTTTTTCATCCCTGTTTTCATTAATTTCAAGTTTACTGAATATCCATTCTGATTCATGCCTTTTTGTGCACAGAACTTTAATCTTAAATTTATATACAAATATTGTGTGAATTTCATGGTTTGATGGGTTAGAAATCAATTAAAGTTTAATTTTGATTTTGAAGTTCTACGAATACTTATTTTTCCAACTGTGTATATATATATATATATATATATATATATATATATATATATATATATATATATATATATATATATATATATATATATATATATATATGGATAGATAGATAGATAGATAGATAAAGAGTTAGAGTAAGAAAGAGAGATAGAGAGAAAGACAGATAAAGAGAAACAGATTTAGAGAAAGAGAGAGAGACCAAGTGAGACATATAGAGAGAAAAAGATAGAAAGAGATAGATAGATAGAGAGAAAGAGATAGAAAAGAGAAACACAAAGATAGAAAGCAAAAGATCGAGAGAAACAGAGTTAAAGGGAGAAAGACGGAAACAGAGGAAGACATAGAGATATATAGAGAGAAACATATTAAAAGAGAGAGAGAGAGAGACAGCGAGACACAGAGAAGCAGGCAGAGAGATAGATAGAGATACATAAATAGAGACAAAGATAAAGACTAGCGGATATATATATATATATATATATATATATATATATATATATATATATATATATATATATGAATGCATTAAACCACATTGAAAGAGAAAACGGAATAATTTTTCCTTGCAGTAATATTTTTATTACCTTTTTCGAAAAATCCGTGCAGGGAAGCGATTCAAACCAGGCACACTGAGGCAGCGAGCACCGCTTTGATCACAGTTAAAAGTATGCCGTTAGTACACTACGCTACGCAGAGAACCAAAAAATTCTCTGAATAGAATAGCTTTTAAGGAACACTTTCGCCACCTCGAACGGAGGCTATGAAAGAAATAGAAAATTAATTGGGAATTCAAAGAATAAATGAGGAATAGGTAAACGCGTGGCAGATATACAAATGTATATATCTCTCAAAGTAGCACGAGAGAATGATGGAAATGAATCCATTAAACTGTGTTCAAAGCGGTGCTCGCTGCCTCAGTGTGCCTGGTTCGAATCGCTTCCCTGCACGGATTTTTTGAAAAAGGTAATAAAAATATTACTGCAAGGAAAGATTATTCCGTTTTCTCTTTCAATGTGGTTTAATGGATTCATTTCCATCATTCTCTCGTGCTACTTTGAGAGATATATACATATATTTATATATATATATATATATATATATATATATATATATATATATATATATATATATATATATATATATATATATATATATATATATATATATATGAGATAGAAAGTTACAAGGAGTTACAAGGAAAAGAAGTACTTCAAAGACCTTGCAGCCCATGCCGAGGAGGCACTCTTTAGAAGATGAAACTCTCCCTACTGACACGCACTACAAAATTGCTATCACCACATTATGTTTTAAAGTAAATTTTGTTGAGTCCACACTTGAACTGTTCCACACTGCAACTGTTGACAACTACCGCAGTCTATTTCACGTGTCGCATATGGCGTACATGAAGACTACCCACCGGAAGTGTATTAAATCTGGGCAACTCCACCTTCCATCCGTGATTTCTAGTTGCATTCCGGTTAAAGATAAGGTACTTCGTAGGGTCGACATTTTCAAATCCCTTCAAAATTTTGAAAGTCTCTTTGAGACGACCGCTGAGTCTTCCAGTCTCGAACGATAAGAGATCGATCTCTTGCAGTTTTTGCGAGTATGTCTTGTTCTTTAGCGATGAGATTTGTTTCGTGGCCCTGGCTTGCATCTTTTCCAAACGATCGATGTCTTTTCAATAGTGGGAGACCAGAACTAAACCGCGTACTCCAGGTGAGGTCACACCAGTGAGTTGTACAAGGGCAGAACAACCTCTCTGTTCCGAAAGTTGAAATAACTCCTGATATAACCCAACAGGCGCTGAGCCCTCTTCTCTACCTGTAAGGATTGCTCCGAGAATGTGAGATCGCTGTTAATCAGCACACCTAAGTCCTTCTCAACATTAGATGACTCAAGACGCATACCTTGTAGCTCGTATTCTGACCGGGGATTCGCATACACTGATGTGCATCACCTTGCACTTGCCCAAGTTGAAAGGCATCTGGCACTTGTCAGGACACTCGCCGATCATCCGTAGGTCCTCCCTTAACCCTTCGAATTTTTCGGGCGTCGCTACGTTCACTTCAAGTTTTGTTTCGTCGGAAAATTTCGCGAGGCTTCTCACCAGTCCTTCATATATGTCGTTGATGTAGATAATGAATAACAGAGGGCCAAACACGGAGCACTGAGGGATTCTGCTCGTTACTGACGACCACTGAGAGGTGTGGCCGCTGGTAATAATCCTCTGTCGCTTGTCCGACATCCAACTTTCTAACCAGTTTGCGACCTTTCCTCGAATTCCCAAGGACTTTATCGAAAGCCTTTGGAAATCCAAATAAACTGTGTCCATCGCTTGACTTCTGTCAAACTCGCTTATCATCCCGTGGAAGAATTCGAGCAAGTTCATGAGGCAAAAGCGCTTTCTTCTGAAATCGTACTGGGTGTTCCTCAACAGGTTGTGGGGCTCAAAGTGATCCGTTATTTTATCCGATATGATACCTTCCAGTACTTTACCCACTATTATAGTGAGACTTATTGGTAAGTAGTTCAAGCAAGCACTGCCACTGTCCCCTTCAATGTGGATCTGGGTGACGTTGGCCATACAGCAGTTCGTAGGAAATTCACCACTATCGAGTGACGCGTTGAAGATGTAAGAAAGATGGGTGCCCACCTGATCTTTCACGCCACGCAGCACTCTTAGCAAGAAACCGTCAGGACCAGAGGATTTGTACGCATTTAACTGACCGAGCCTCCTAGCAACCTTTTCGAGAGTTGAGGTTATTTCCTCTAGCGTTTCTAATCCAACATTTATCACTATTGATGGTCTGGGTATATCTCCGTCCCTTTCCCTCGTGAACACGGAGGAAAAGTAGTCGTTGAGTACGATGGCGATTTCCAGGTCCAAATCCAGGAGGATGCCGTCTGCGTTCCTCAGAGGTCTGATGCGCTGGCGCACTGGTTTTCGGCTGTTTATGTATGCGAAGAACTCCTTAGGGTTCGCTTTGGAGTTGGAAGGCACACGAACTTATTCGTTCCGCTTAGCCGTACACACTAGTGCCTTTATTTTTCTACAATGATTCACGTAAGCTTCATGATGCGCTGCATTTCTATTTCTCTTCCATATTATGTGCGCTGTCTTTCTACCTTTAATAGAGGTCGGGATTTCCTGACTAAACCACCTCGGCTGAATACTTGCTAGTCTGACAGTCTTTGTGGGAACGAATTCCATCTAACGCTCTTTAAAATGATTCATTCTTGAAGTCGTTCCATTTGGAGTTAGTCCCAAGTGCCGTTCAAAGTCCATCAAAGTCTGCACATCTGAGATCCAACTTACGTGCTCGTTCACTCGTACCTTGCGTACGTGAAGCGCGTATATAGAACCTGCCTATTTTGTAGTCACTACCACCCAGGCACTCATCCACTAACACGACAGAGACGAGGTAATCTTTGGTGGTAAATACTAGATCCAGAACGTTACCCACTCGGGTAGGCCCGCGGACCAACTGAGTCAAAAAGTTGTTGTCAGTGTCAGAGATAAGAAAGACAGAGAGAACAGACACCTTGTCCACTCTTTTTTGTCTGCGCTAATGGAAGTGCGAAATCATGAGACGCCGTGGCGGTCTGAAAGCCTGCCATCGCAGAAAAACGCGACAAGCTTGAGAGCCCGAAAAGGGCCCATTGGGAGTTGGACAAAGTTTTGCCTCGCCGGCTAGCAACCTTCCCGCGATAGTGTTAATAAGGCGAGAATACCCTCTCCTTAGGACGGAGGGGGAACCCATTCTACCCCCACTACGAATCCTCTGGTGCCAGAGTTGGAAGGCAGTATCCGCCGCCTGCCAGCCCCGTCAGTATCCGCTGCCTGCCCGCCTCGTCAGTATCCAGCGCCTGCCCGCCCCGTCAGTATCCGCTGTCTGCCCGCCTCGTCAGTATCCAGCGCCTGCCCGCCCCGTCAGTATCCGCTGTCTGCCCGACCCCCGTCAGTACCTGCTGTCTGCACTTCCCCGTTCGTACCTGCTATTCGTGTCCTGTTGGACTCTGCACAATTCCTGGCAGAACCCCTCAAACTCCAGATATTCTCATTTAATTCGCATAAGTCTACCCCGAACTCGTTGTTACCCGCTCCTCGAACACAACGCGCCCAGTCTCGACTCGGTGTTCTAAACCCGAAGTCAAGATCTAAGTTCATCCCATTAGTAATAATTGTCAAGACACTATTATTTGAACTTTGCGCCAAGGCAAGGATTACTCCCTCGGACCATATCTTCGAGGTAACAGCAACGCGCAACTCTACTGTGCAAGTGCTCTCTCTACTACTCCCCCTTCCCAAGTGTAAGCCTTCTTCGTCGGCTTTGTGTACACTCAAGGTCATTCGAGGGACTCTTTGGTCAGTATTGTTCTTTTGTGTGTACGGCGACCACCCCCGCTGAGTCCCCCATCCCTTTAAGTCACTGAGATTCGTGTACGTCTAATGTGTTATATAGCTTGTTTCAAAACTGCTTTTAACCTTTGTAAATAGAATATTAATTTGCATTTTAGTACAATTATTTTTGTACCCGTTTTTCTATTGTCCCACAACCTACAAGATAGCCGACTATTTGGCGAACTAAATTCAATTAATTTGCACTCTGTCTGTATTATAAACCTCCCACGCACATATCCGTCATCTATCTCAGCTGAGAAACGCAGGAAGGGTTGAACTTGACCGCTGAGTCTTCCAGTCTCGAACGATAAGAGATCGATCTCTTGCAGTTTTTGCGAGTATGTCTTGTTCTTTAGCGATGAGATTTGTTTCGTGGCCCTGGCTTGCATCTTTTCCAAACGATCGATGTCTTTTCAATAGTGGGAGACCAGAACTAAACCGCGTACTCCAGGTGAGGTCACACCAGTGAGTTGTACAAGGGCAGAACAACCTCTCTGTTCCGAAAGTTGAAATAACTCCTGATATAACCCAACAGGCGCTGAGCCCTCTTCTCTACCTGTAAGGATTGCTCCGAGAATGTGAGATCGCTGTTAATCAGCACACCTAAGTCCTTCTCAACATTAGATGACTCAAGACGCATACCTTGTAGCTCGTATTCTGACCGGGGATTCGCATACACTGATGTGCATCACCTTGCACTTGCCCAAGTTGAAAGGCATCTGGCACTTGTCAGGACACTCGCCGATCATCCGTAGGTCCTCCCTTAACCCTTCGAATTTTTCGGGCGTCGCTACGTTCACTTCAAGTTTTGTTTCGTCGGAAAATTTCGCGAGGCTTCTCACCAGTCCTTCATATATGTCGTTGATGTAGATAATGAATAACAGAGGGCCAAACACGGAGCACTGAGGGATTCTGCTCGTTACTGACGACCACTGAGAGGTGTGGCCGCTGGTAATAATCCTCTGTCGCTTGTCCGACATCCAACTTTCTAACCAGTTTGCGACCTTTCCTCGAATTCCCAAGGACTTTATCGAAAGCCTTTGGAAATCCAAATAAACTGTGTCCATCGCTTGACTTCTGTCAAACTCGCTTATCATCCCGTGGAAGAATTCGAGCAAGTTCATGAGGCAAAAGCGCTTTCTTCTGAAATCGTACTGGGTGTTCCTCAACAGGTTGTGGGGCTCAAAGTGATCCGTTATTTTATCCGATATGATACCTTCCAGTACTTTACCCACTATTATAGTGAGACTTATTGGTAAGTAGTTCAAGCAAGCACTGCCACTGTCCCCTTCAATGTGGATCTGGGTGACGTTGGCCATACAGCAGTTCGTAGGAAATTCACCACTATCGAGTGACGCGTTGAAGATGTAAGAAAGATGGGTGCCCACCTGATCTTTCACGCCACGCAGCACTCTTAGCAAGAAACCGTCAGGACCAGAGGATTTGTACGCATTTAACTGACCGAGCCTCCTAGCAACCTTTTCGAGAGTTGAGGTTATTTCCTCTAGCGTTTCTAATCCAACATTTATCACTATTGATGGTCTGGGTATATCTCCGTCCCTTTCCCTCGTGAACACGGAGGAAAAGTAGTCGTTGAGTACGATGGCGATTTCCAGGTCCAAATCCAGGAGGATGCCGTCTGCGTTCCTCAGAGGTCTGATGCGCTGGCGCACTGGTTTTCGGCTGTTTATGTATGCGAAGAACTCCTTAGGGTTCGCTTTGGAGTTGGAGGGCACACGAACTTATTCGTTCCGCTTAGCCGTACACACTAGTGCCTTTATTTTTCTACAATGATTCACGTAAGCTTCATGATGCGCTGCATTTCTATTTCTCTTCCATATTATGTGCGCTGTCTTTCTACCTTTAATAGAGGTCGGGATTTCCTGACTAAACCACCTCGGCTGAATACTTGCTAGTCTGACAGTCTTTGTGGGAACGAATTCCATCTAACGCTCTTTAAAATGATTCATTCTTGAAGTCGTTCCATTTGGAGTTAGTCCCAAGTGCCGTTCAAAGTCCATCAAAGTCTGCACATCTGAGATCCAACTTACGTGCTCGTTCACTCGTACCTTGCGTACGTGAAGCGCGTATATAGAACCTGCCTATTTTGTAGTCACTACCACCCAGGCACTCATCCACTAACACGACAGAGACGAGGTAATCTTTGGTGGTAAATACTAGATCCAGAACGTTACCCACTCGGGTAGGCCCGCGGACCAACTGAGTCAAAAAGTTGTTGTCAGTGTCAGAGATAAGAAAGACAGAGAGAACAGACACCTTGTCCACTCTTTTTTGTCTGCGCTAATGGAAGTGCGAAATCATGAGACGCCGTGGCGGTCTGAAAGCCTGCCATCGCAGAAAAACGCGACAAGCTTGAGAGCCCGAAAAGGGCCCATTGGGAGTTGGACAAAGTTTTGCCTCGCCGGCTAGCAACCTTCCCGCGATAGTGTTAATAAGGCGAGAATACCCTCTCCTTAGGACGGAGGGGGAACCCATTCTACCCCCACTACGAATCCTCTGGTGCCAGAGTTGGAAGGCAGTATCCGCCGCCTGCCAGCCCCGTCAGTATCCGCTGCCTGCCCGCCTCGTCAGTATCCAGCGCCTGCCCGCCCCGTCAGTATCCGCTGTCTGCCCGCCTCGTCAGTATCCAGCGCCTGCCCGCCCCGTCAGTATCCGCTGTCTGCCCGACCCCCGTCAGTACCTGCTGTCTGCACTTCCCCGTTCGTACCTGCTATTCGTGTCCTGTTGGACTCTGCACAATTCCTGGCAGAACCCCTCAAACTCCAGATATTCTCATTTAATTCGCATAAGTCTACCCCGAACTCGTTGTTACCCGCTCCTCGAACACAACGCGCCCAGTCTCGACTCGGTGTTCTAAACCCGAAGTCAAGATCTAAGTTCATCCCATTAGTAATAATTGTCAAGACACTATTATTTGAACTTTGCGCCAAGGCAAGGATTACTCCCTCGGACCATATCTTCGAGGTAACAGCAACGCGCAACTCTACTGTGCAAGTGCTCTCTCTACTACTCCCCCTTCCCAAGTGTAAGCCTTCTTCGTCGGCTTTGTGTACACTCAAGGTCATTCGAGGGACTCTTTGGTCAGTATTGTTCTTTTGTGTGTACGGCGACCACCCCCGCTGAGTCCCCCATCCCTTTAAGTCACTGAGATTCGTGTACGTCTAATGTGTTATATAGCTTGTTTCAAAACTGCTTTTAACCTTTGTAAATAGAATATTAATTTGCATTTTAGTACAATTATTTTTGTACCCGTTTTTCTATTGTCCCACAACCTACAAGATAGCCGACTATTTGGCGAACTAAATTCGATTAATTTGCACTCTCTCTGTATTATAAACCTCCCACGCACATATCCGTCATCTATCTCAGCTGAGAAACGCAGGAAGGGTTGAACTTGACCCTATTCTACGACAGTCAGCTATATATATATATATATATATATATATATATATATATATATATATATATATATATATATATATATATATATATATATATATATATATAATATTAGAAGACATCGCATTAACGTGATATATATCAATGTAAAAAAGTAATGATAAACCACAATATATGAATCTGAATTTATTTTAAAGCACAGGAGTAGTTTTAGCTGTCAGCAGGCATTCTCAACTGTGTAGTGAAACATGAAGCTAGCACCATCCAGTATATAAAGCCGAAACAAAAAGAAATCAGAGGAAACAAAACAGGAAAAAACATAACATTTGCGTGGTTCCGGAGCGAATTAAAAGACTAAACAAAATCAAACCAGAGGAAGCAAAACGGGAAAGCATAAATATTCGGAGTGGTTTCGGGATAAAGATTGAACATAATGAAATCAGAGGAAACAAACTAGAAAAAATAAGTATTTGCGTGAAACCGGGGGCAAAGATGTTAAGATGGTTCGGGCTGTTTATAAATAAGTTTGGCAACATAATTCGAGATATATTTGTTAAATTTGTATTTCCTTTCCGATAAATTGAAATGATCGACTTTTTTATGAGTATTGGTTCAGTAATTTTCCTCACAATATAATCGTTTGATTTATAAATAATTTTTGAATGGTTGAAATCAATCCTATAGTCTTAATTTTTCATGTGCGCAAAAAGACGAAGAAATTTCACATCTCCTTATATCAGCTTGATGTTCTTTTATTCTCTTGCTAAAGTCACCAGACTCACCAATATATGATAAGTTGCAATTCTGGCTGGGTATAAGATATATGCCGGCATCTTGGTTGGTAGGATGCAGTTTGGTCAACGATTTTTGAATGGTATTTGGATATATAAAGGTAATGTTTATGTCGTTAAAATTCGCATACGATTTTAAAGGGGTTAAGGCTGGCGCATATGGAAAACATACATGTTTTTGACTTCATCCTTTTGTGAGTGTGGAGATGGCATAGAAATTCTTTTGTGCTTTAGAATGGCATTTATTTACCAAGTGAATTGGGTATTTTGTTCGATGAAATTGCGGATGAAGTGGTTAATTTCATCTTGAAGGAAAATTGGGTCGCATATTCTATAGGTTCGGAAAAAAGGGGAAGAAAGGACGGATATCTTAATAGATTTATCGTGCAATGAGTAGAAATGTATGTAACAATTTGAATTTGTAGATTTTCTATAGACCGAGCACTGTATCTGATTATTTGAGCCGTGTATTTTTACGTCCAGAAACGGTAAGTAATTGTTCTCTTCCCATTTAATTTTGAATATTATCGAGGGGTGGAACAAATTCAGATTATTGAAAAATTCCTTAAAATTATTATCATCTAAAGGCTAAGCTGATTTGATGTCATCTACATATCGGAACCAGATAAGAGGTTGGGAATGGATTCTGAGGAGGAGGGATGTTTCGTAATTTTCCTTAAATAATTGCATAGGATAGGGGAAAAGAGGGTTACTCATATTTGTGGTGGAAAAGCTTGTCTTCAGCTGAAAATACATTATCCGTTACACATAAGCGCACCAAATTAATAATTTTTGAGAGAGTTAAAGGTAGGTTAATATTAGGATTGGAAGGAATCTCGATAAAACATCAAGCGCTACATCGACCGGGACTTTAGTGAACAAACTCTTTAAGTTAAAGCTTAACAGTTTTTTCCCACTGAGGTCAAGTGGATAGATAATATGTGAGTGGATAATTTTGGTGTTTATCATTACTCTTTATATATATATATATATATATATTTCCTTTGGCAACTTTCTCTTCTTCTAAATATCTTTTTTATTCCATCTTGTAGATGGTGGATTAAAAAAGATAGTTAGAAGAAGAGAAAGTTGCCAAAGGAAATTAATTAAGGCAAAATACAAAATAGTCTTCAACAAAATTTGCATTCAAGAAAGACACCTACCCAACTACACTAATATATATATATATATATATATATATATATATATATATATATATATATATATATATATATATATATATATATATATATATATATATATATATTTCCTTAAACCAATAGATGATGGCCAGGAAACCCAAAGAACATCATAACATAGGAGTATATGCAGTACCATGCAACGATTGCCATAAAGTTTATATAGGGGAAACGGGGAGAAATCTAGACAAGAGATTGTACGAACACAAGAGAGATATTAGAGTGGGCAGCGAAAGTAGTGGAATATTTTGCCATGTTAGAGAAAAGAATCATACGATCGATTTCAATGGAAGTAAAATGTTATTTAAATCGGCCAACTATGTTAAGAGAAGAATCGTAGAATCGAGCTTGATATCGTCAGTTCCTAATTTAAATCTATCTGAGGGTCAATTTTCTTTTAATCCTGTAATAAGATTGCAAATAAACAAAATAGTAAAATGCCAGCCCTTCCATATGTTTAGGCCTACCCCCCATCCCCCAGATTAGCCACAAGTAGGGGATTGGGGGAAAAAGAGGGGATCTTGTGTTATGCTTATATGCATTTCTCTTATATTTTCTGCCCAGTGTCAGTTGAAAAATGGTGTGAGATACACCGAAACTGTTCTGAATTAAATTGTCTTCGGAGAATGTGGTTTAATTCCTCATATATATATATATATATATATATATATATATATATATATATATATATATATATATATATATATATACAGGGTGACCCCCCCACAAATGGGACTGCACACACTTTGTGTGATATATCCTTCCTTCATTCACTAATCACCCTTACTTTACAGGAAATGACATAAGCAACGCTTGTGAACACAACTAGATCTCAATGGGAGCTCCAGCAAAGAATATACTGCGTTAAACATTACTACAAGACAGGCTCGTTCAAGAAAGTGCAGGAAACTTTCGTGCATCATTTCGAATATGAAAAAGCCCCATCTAAGAGCTGAATTCAGGGCTGGGTGGACCACTTCGAGAACTATGGGACAGTGGAGAACCTCAATGCAGCCAATAAGAGCCGTCCAAGCCATCCAGGACGCCCCGGGAAGCGTACAGCTGAGATGGTCGAGAGCATGAGAGTGTCATTTCAGCAGAGTCCAAAACGCTCTGTGCGCAAGCGTAGTCAGTCCCTCGGTATATCCCGTAAGACTTGCAGGAGAGTGCTAGTAATGGATGTAAAGGCTTACCCATACAGAATACAGAGGAAGCAGACCATTACAGCATCAGACAAGGAGCAGAGAAAGGCTATGAAATTCAAGATACTTAAGAAGATTCAGGAGACCTCAACTTTCCTTAACTTCCTTTTGACCTCAGATGAAGCTCACTTCCCTCTTGAAGGAAAGATAAACTCGAAGCCAAATGTCTTATGGGCAACCTCCAGACCACATGAGGTAGCCACCAAGCCACTACACTATCCTAAGTGCACGATATGGACTGCAATCTCAGCCAGAGGCATCATCGGACCATTCTTCCTCGAGGAATCTGGCACGACAATGACATTTACCAAGGAGCGGTATGTTGAGGTCCTGAAAACCTCCAAGAGGCAGCTGCAGACCCCGTTCCCGTCGCTTATGGGGAAGTTCTGGTTCCAGCAAGATGAACCAAGCTCTCACACCTCAGACCTGTCCCAAGATTGGCTAAAAGAGAACTTTGGTGTCTGTGTGATCAGTCTCAAGACTGATTTTGAGTTGGAACCTCACAGCCCAGACATTATCCCCCAGATTTCTTTCTCTGGGGCTACCTTATAGACAGAGTGTACGCAAGGAGACCCAGGACAACACGGAACTCAAGGAGGAAGCCATCAGGGAGGAGATTAGAGCAATTAGTCGGTTGGTTTGTAAGGACATCATGGATAACTTTATGCTACGCCTCAAGAAATGCACAGATCTAAATGGAGGTCATCTCGTACAGGTGCTCTAGAATACAGAAGAAAAGTCCAAAGACTCATGTTTTGATATTATGTTTTTTTAGATACAATAAACTAGTTTCATTCAATCCTTGCAGAAAATTAAGAAATAAGGCCTATCGAAAGTTGGTTTTTGTTTTGTTTTTAACTATTTCAACTCTACGGTACACACTTATCTACATGTGTGCCCTTTATATATATATATATATATATATATATATATATATATATATATATATATATATATATATTTTACATGATATTATTTTAAATATTTCTATTCTACTGTACACACTTATCTACATGTGTACCATTAGGCTATTTTTTTTCCATGCCTTTTATAACTTTTTTACCTCTACGATACCCACTTATCTACATGTGTACCCTTGACATGCAGGTTCAGCTATCCCTTAAATACACGAACACGCTTCTTCGAACTAGGGAAGGGGTGTTGATAGGACAGTACTCTCTTCTTCCGCAGGCGTCGCCTGCTAGTGATTAAAATAATTTACTTATAGGACAGATATAAAAAGAAAAAGGAAAAGATAATTCACATTCACTACATGCAAGGAGGCGTCGCTAGCATCTTTTAATTGCTCATTTCATTTTATTCCAAACTTCTTATTTCGCATGACATTTCCTTCTATTCTTCTACTACTCGTACCTTATATTTGCACTATTGGAGTACTCATCATGTCGGTTTTTAAACATATTAACTGACGTCCTTTCTACTACACGGTTGGGCAGGCTATTCGACGTTTGCGTGATTTTAAACGTGAAGTAATTTTGAGCTATAGTAGAGCTAAATCGCTTGTTCACTAATTTTAAACCATTTTGGCGTGTGTTGGCCCTTTCGTCCATCTTGAACAATAGTCTATAATCAATATTAGTAAATTCTTTTAGGATTTTGAATACATCGATCAACTATCCACGTAATCGTCTACTTTCAAGGAAAAGTAGGTTTAATGAGCGGAATCTATCTTCGTACGGTTTGTTTCTGATTCCAGGAACTAGTTTAGTAGCCCGAGGTGCACTCTTTCTAACTGCGCTATATCCTTGTTTAGGGAGGGAAACCAAAATTGAACCGCGTATTCGAGGTCTGGGCGCACGAGCGATTTGTATAGTGGCAGGATTATATCTTTCGATTTGAAAGTAAAATTCCGAGCAATATATCCTAGCATTCTGTTTGCTTTTTTACAAACTTTTGCGCATTGTTTCGATACTTTAAGGTCCTCTGAGATTAAAATCCCCAGGTCTTTTTCAAGTTAACGGATTCTAGGATTTGGCCTTGCATATGGTATTCTACTTTTAGGTTATGACATCCTAAATGCATGACTTTGCATTTACCTTGCATTTGCCATTTATCCGCCCATTCGACAATTTTATTAAGATCCCTTTGCATTTGCTCTACATCTGGTCTCGAAAGGGCTCGGCTTTCCAGCTTTGTGTCATCTGCAAATTTTGAGATCCTACTAAACACTCCATTATCCAAGTCATTAATGTAAACAATAAATAACAATGGGGCCATGACTGACCCCTGTGGTACCCCGCTGGGGACTAGGGCCTAATCTGAACACCCCATTTATAACAACCTGCTGTAAATTATTTGATAGCTAGTTTTAATCCATTTAAGTATGTTACCCCTTACTCTAATTGCTCTAGTTTTCATCATTAGTCTTTCGTGCAGGACAAGGCCTTCCTCTATTAATTGATTTAAAATCTTGCAGAGCGGTCTTGCTAATTCATTTTTTAGTTCTTTAAGATGGGTTGGGTACATCCCATCGGGCCCGGGTGACTTCGATTTTTTCATTTTATTAATATATGTGAGAATCTACCCTTCATTTATACTTATGTATGTTGGATAGGATATTTTGTCATTCAAGATTTATGTCCTCAATAGTAAAAACGCTCGAAAAGTGCTCATTTCATATTTTAGAAAGTTGCTCTGGGACGTCCGTCATAACATCATCTTTACCTTTGATCGACCTTATTGAAACCTTTATGGTCTTTCTACTGTTAACGTAACTATAAAACTGTTTCGGTTGATGCTTCGAATTTATAGCAAGTTCTTTTTCATATTTCAGCTTAGCTTCTCTAACGACCCGCTTTACTAGCCTTCGAGAGTATACGTATTTTTCCCGATTTGTTATCGTTTCGTTTTCTCTAAAACTTTGATCATTTTTATGACGCTCCCGAATTAAGTTAATTATTAAAGGGCTAACCCACGGTGATCTCTTTGACTTTCCATTCTTTCGACGTACGTACTTAACTCACTCGGAATCCACCGTGAGCAAATTTTGCTGCAGCGCCGAGTTCATTCCCTGTACTGTCTTATTATGAAAACACGTTTGCCAGTTCATCCTTTTAATCCTTCATGGAAGGTTTCAAAATTACAACTCCCAAATCGTGGGATTAGTTGTGAACTCTTTAATATCTACCCTCGTATTAATTTCAAACCTAATCACATTATGGTCACTCGTTGCCAAAGGCTCACCCACCCAAACGTTTTCTACCAAAGTCTCCTTTGTTGAGATAATCAAATCAAGAATATTTTGATCACGCGTTGGTTCCACTACTTTTTGCACAAGAAAATTATCCTGAATGAAATTGACCAATCTCTCCCCAACTTTATCCTAAGTATAGTTTGTATAATTAACGTTAGGGTAATTGAAATTTCTCACCATAGATGAAAGGCACTCAAAGAGTAGTACGTCCTCTGATTCTATTTGGGATGGGGGGCGATAAGTAACGGCTAAGTTAATTTTATTATTTTTAGCACACTCGAGCTCAATTAGCATAACCTCGTTCTTCATATTTACGGTCATCGCGGCCATCGTTATTACATTTATTCTCTCTTTTACGTAAGCTAAAACTCCACCGCCTCTCCCAGTTAGGCGGTCTTTGTGATAGATTTTGTACCCTTCTATATTAAATTCCGCAATAAAGTCTCTAGAAGCTGTATCTAACCACATCTCGCTAATACATACGATATCGTAATCGCTCTCTTGAATCATGGCTTTAAATTTGGGCAGTTTGTTTCTTAAACTCCGAACACTTGCGTAAACGCATTTCATTTTTCCTTATAAATAACAGCGTCTCTCTCTCTCGTATGCCTGGAGCGTTTCCCCGCTCACCCAAGTTTATTGACTCCTAGCGTGAAATCCGGTCCGGCGCATCTGTGACTTGGGAGCAAATAACTTCCGTACCATAAAGTTCACAGAGGCTTTCATTAATAATTCTGACAAGCTTCGAATTACCCTTTAGATTTAAATGAATCCCATCATTAAAAAAAGTCACGGTTTGTCCTGAAAATCGTTCCAGAAATTGAAAAAAAAATAACTCATATCTTCTGACATAAACGTTTAAGACACTTATTTGTGTAGATTGACCTTGAATGTGTTCTCAGAGTCGCCTTTAATCTCGGAATAATCCCAATTACCCCTTCTTTATTCGCCTTCGCTTTGGCCACTATAATTAAGTCCCTTGCTCGGTGTACAATCTTGGTAGTTGAGCTGTCAAATCGGTACATATCATTCCCGCCCACGAGTGTCAGGGTAGCTCGATCTTCACATGACTCGTTCGGATTTGGGATTTCACAGAGAGAGAGAGAGAGAGAGTTACATAGAGTTACATAGATACACAGATCACACGGGCCTTACGGCCCAGACTAAGGTGATCTGGCCTTAAATCTACTGCCACTTACACATAGAATAGTAGAAGTAAAGGATAGAAAAGTTTTAGGCTCTCCCCACCCTCCACTCCCTCCGGCAAAAGCCGTACATGAAATAATTTGGGAAAAGTACCTTGCAGGTGTAAGAAGACAGTACCTGAAGGAAATTTGCATTGAATAGTAATTAAATGAAATGAATATGAAAACCACTTACATAAACCTGAAAGAGTTATATTTTTGTAATATTATTTTATTTTGTAGCTTATGCTAAACAATTCCAATATTTGTTAAGTGTTTGTCTAATCTCATTTTAAATGAATCTATAGTTCTGCTGTCCACTACTGCGTTTGGCAAATTATTCCAATCATTAATAATCGAGTAAGTGAAGAAGTTTTTTATTACATCCATAGTGGCTCTTTTACCCTGAAGTTTTGAATCATGTCCACGGGTGGGACACTCCCCTGTCAGTGTGAACAAGTTATTGGCATTAACGTTGTTAAATCCTTTAAGTATTTTGAAGCACTCTATAAGCTGCCCCCTTAGTCTTCGTTTTCTGACGGAAAATAGATTGAGTTTTTTTAGCCTCTCGTGGTAAGGTTTGTTACGTACTGACGGGATAAGTTTTGTCGCTCTGTGTTGTACAGCTTCTAATTTATCTATGTCTTTTATTAAGTAAGGGGCCCAGAACTGTACAGCGTATTCGAGATGGGGCCTGACAATACTTTTATATAGTGGCATAATTATCTCCTCGCTTTTATAAGTAAAGTTTCTTTTTATAAATCCTAGTGCTGTGTTAGCTTTGTTTGCAGCAGCTGCGCATTGGTTTGATGTTTTTAAGTTTTCTGTAATTATTACTCCTAAATCTTTAACCTGCGGGGTTGTGTTTATTAAGCCGCCTTGCATTGTATAGGTGTATTTTTTGTTTTTTGTTCCGCACTGAAGGATTTGGCATTTGTCGATATTAAATGGCATTTGCCATTTCTCAGACCATTCGGTAGTTTTATTTATATCAGCCTGCAGGCTAGCCCTGTCGTCTTCGCATAGTACTGAGTTACCTATTTTCGTGTCATCTGCAAATTTAGATATGATATTATTTATTCCAACGTCTATGTCATTGATGTATATAGTAAATAAAATAGGCCCCAGGACTGATCCCTGGGGAACACCGCTGGTAACAGATACCCAGTCCGATTCCACGCCATTTATTATCACTCTCTGCTTCCTGTTTTTTAACCAGCTACTAATCCATCCGTATATATTACCGTTAATTCCTAGCGTACGCACTTTGTTCATGAGTTTCTGATGTGGAATTTTGTCAAATGCCTTTTTGAAATCTAGGTAAATTATATCTAATGATTTAGTATCATTATATAGGTTGAAAAGGTTATGGTAAAAGTCAATTAGGTTTGTTAAGCACGATCTCTTAGACCTAAAACCATGCTGGCTATCACGTATAAGGTTATTGTTTTCGAGGAACTCTACTAGCTTGTCTCTAATGATCGTTTCGAGCAACTTTCCAACTATTGAGGTTAAGCTAATGGGTCTGTAATTACTGGCCTGGTTTTTACATCCCTTCTTAAAGATAGGTGTGACGTTAGCTTTCCTCCAGAGAGAGAGAGAGAGAGAGAGAGAGAGAGAGAGAGAGAGAGAGAGAGAGAGAGAGAGAGAGAAGGAGAGAGAGAGAGAGAGAGAGAGAGAGAGAGAGAGAGAGAGAGAGAGAGAGAGAGAGAGAGAAAGAGAAAGAGAGAGAGAAATACAGAGAGAGAGAGACATAGAAATACCGCGAAAGAAAAAGAGAGCGACATAGAAATACAGAGAGAGAGAGAGAGAGAGAGAGAGAGAGAGAGAGAGAATAAAAAAAGTTGTACCTCTAAGGACATTGCTGTCTATAACATGGAGGTACTATTTTTGGTAGGCCCGAACCTATAGCTTAAGAGAAAGCATAGCGCAGGCGAAGTTTTCAAAATACTTCGAGGGTTCGACAATGTTGACTACCGGGATATTTTCACACTGAGTGAGAACAGAACGCGCAATCACGGCTTCAAACTTGAACTGAAGCGTTACAACCGCAATCTGTGTGGAATATTTTTCACCTACAGTATCTGCGGTAAGTGGAACGCACTTCCAGTGGAAGTTGTCAACAGTGAATCTGTTGACCAGTTCAAGTCAAGACTAGACAAAGTCTTGAAAAGTGGCCGTTTAGGGACGCAAAACAATTGAGCAGCCATGTGCTTGCTCGATTGCTAGTCCAAAGGTACCTTTCTTGAATGGACCGTAAGGTCTCCTAGGGTACCTTCTTTCCTTGTTATTACTCCTTGTTGTTACCTCTCCCACCCGCTTTTGCGGTCACAGAAAGCGGAAAAGACACCTAATTGTGATGATTAAAATGATCATAATCAAGAAATTTTAATAGTATAGCTGAAATCTATTTTACTTGTTTCTATAATCAACGTTCTATACATATTCATGGATTACATCGTCCAGTCTAGATTTGAATTGTTCTATAAATGAACTATTCACTACTTCGAATGGGAGACGGTTCCATGTAGCGCAGATCTTATACGAGAAGTAGTTCCCACAAATACTCGTTTGGAACGGGCGCAAATCTAGCTTGTAACCATAGTTACCGGTCGGATTTGTTTTCAACGTTAACATCCTTCTGTAGTCCACGTTCACCACATCTCTTAAAATCTTGAAGGTATCTATTAGCTGGCCTCGTAATCGGCGGGTCTACAAAGAGAAAAGCCCCAGTTCTTGAAGCCTACGCTGATAGCCTTTGTGCCTAAGTGAGGGAATTAGCTTGGTGGCCCTAGCCTGGACACGTTCCCCTCTACCAATGTCTTTACGCAGTGTAGGAAACCAGAATTGAAGCGCATATTCCAGATGATGTCTGACTAGAGAGTTGTACAATTTGAGGACAATATCCTTGTTACGGAAGCGAAATTGCCTCTTTATGTAACCCAATAATCTTTGTGCCTTTTTTTCTACATCGTCATGCTGCCTGGAAAACTTTAGGTCGCTGCTGATTTGCACACCCGAGTCCTTTTCCAGGTCCGTCACTTCCAGAACTCTACTTAACAATTAGTAGTCTTCTCGAGGATTGTCATAGCCAATGTGCATCACCTTGCACTTGTCAAGGTTAAATGGCATCTGCCAAGTCTTCGACCACTCATCTAACCTCTGAAGGATGTTTTATACATTTTTCACTTCTTCGCGTGAGCTCACGCTGCCTCCTAATTTTGTATCGTCCTCGCACTTGGATATCGAGCAAAGCAACCCATTGTCTATATCATGTATATAGATGATGAACAAGAGTGGACCGACCACGGAACCCTGATCTACCCCACTTATTCACGGGAGCCCATCTCGAGGCTATCCCATTTATTATAACTCTTTGTTGCCTGCCTGACAACCAATTCTCGTTCCAACTGGCCACCCTAGCTGCAATGCCAGCCGCGCGGACTTTGCACATCAACTTGCGGTGTGGCACCTTATATAAAGCCTTTTGAAAGTCCAGGTATAAGATGTTCACAGCCCGACTACGATCGTACTCACCCAAAATGCCGTGAAAGAATTCTAGTAGATTTATGAGACACAATCGGTTCCTGCGAAATCCGTGTTGGGAATCTAGGATCAAATTGTTCGTTTCTAGGGGCTTTACTATTTTATCTGCTATCATGCTCCCTAAAATTTTGCCCACAACGGAGGTCGAACTTATGGGCCGCTAGTTAGCCAGGTTTTGGCGCTCTCCCTTCTTAAAGATGGGGGTCACGTACGCCGTCCTTCAGTTATCTGGTACTTCCCCAGTTTCCAACGATTCGTTAAAGATCGCCGTAAGTTGTGAAGCAGCCTCACCGCTGACTTCACGAAGGACTCTAGGGAGAAAGTCATCTGGACCTGGAGACACTATGGTTTAAGGTTCTTTATTCTATCCTCCCCTTACTCGTCGTCTAATATTATCTGGCTTAGGTTTTCCCTTTCATTAAGATACACCCCCGACCTGGGGATGGGACAATCTTCTTCCATTGTAAACACAGAGGTGAAGTAGTCGTTCAACACGTTATCGATAGCCATATTCGACTCTTGCAACGCGCTAACCTCATCTCTTAGAGGGCCTATGCGTTGGCAAAATGGTTTGTACCTATTTACGTGCATGAATAATTCCTTTGAGTTCTCTTTGCAGAGGGACGCGAATCAAAGTTCCTCATTGCGTTTAGCTTGGCGCACCAGTGTTTTGACAGTTTTAATATTTTATTTATACTACATAAGACTCTCGTTGCTACCACCACTTCTATATTTAGCGTAGCTTTTTTTGAGAATTGCAGAGGCAATGCTGCGATTAAACCATTTAGGTTGAACACATTTTTCATTCATCTCTTGTTGGGGAACGAACCTGGACTGCTGGTTCGTGAAGCGGTCTTTGAATCTCAGCCAGTTGGCTGAGGCACTTTCACCACTTATAGGTTCCAGTCGTCGGCTTATCGCATCTCTTAGACCGTTGAAGTTAGCGCGGTGGCAATCGGGTTTGTAGGCAGCATCGCAAGAGGAACTGCCGCTCGGAACGCCTAAGGTGAATAAGACTTTTCAGTGATCACTACCACCCAGACATTTACCCACACTCAGTCCAGAGACCATGTCATCCTCAGTGGTGAAAACCAAGTCAAACAAGTATTCACCTCTCGTCGTTTTTTCGACCCACTGTGCTAAAAAGTTATTGTTAGCGAAGTCGATAAGTCTTCTCCCCTCCCCATCGCACGATCTATCACCCCAGTCAACTGAACGACAGTTAAAATCTTCTATAATCAGGCTTCGGCGATTTTGCACCAACTCGGCAAGTTTAGCGTACAGGTTCGAGTCCGCTTCCTTGGGCTGCATTTGCCGCCTGTATACCACCACGAGTCGGTATGGGGAGCTGCCAAGATTTATGTTTACTCCTAAGATCTCGTAGCTACTTCTAACATTGCAATCAACCGCGGGAAAGCAGTTACGAACGTATAACAATACTCTGCCACCTTCTCGATTAGGTATATCGCGGTGGAATATCGTGTAACCTGGAATCATATACTCACCCTCGAAATCTCGAGTCTCAGTGTGAAACCAGGTTTCTACGATGGCAACTACGTCTATTCGGATGTCACCGGACAATATGACTACAAGTTCGTCCCACTTGTTTCGTATTGACCAGGCATTAAGGAATAGGCATTTAAGGGAACGCGGGCTATTCCTCACGTCCCATACCCTTAGGCGTTTCCCTGCGGTAAGATCGAGTTGTTGTACCCTGAAACGGGCACAGCACCTCGAGCGCTCCCTGAGTCACAGAAATCTGGCCCGTGGGGACGCGGATCTTCTTCGCCACTGGAAGGTTCCGTACTCTCCCCGGTTTGAGATAAAGCCTGTTCGCCAGAAACGAGCTCAACGACGTTTATCTCCTTAAGCTCCAACCCTGCCGCCTTCTCATAGGAGCCTCCGTTCCTCCTCGGCGGCAGAATTCTATATACCAGCGGTCGGCAACCTTTCGGACTTCACGGACCACTAAATTTATAAATACATTTATAAAATAATAATCAGAGAACTTTTATTTTATCAATATGAAATGTACCTATTAAATATAACAAATTTATAGTTTAATTATCACAAAATAATTGAAGTTTATTTAAGTATTACACATTTTTAATGTGATATTTGTTCATGTTTGTTTGAAATAAGTTTATGGATTTTTTGCTCCAATGACGTTACTGCAAGACTGAGAGCCGTTTTTATTTCAAGCCGAGACCGGTACCGAGTCTTAATTGTTGTGACAGATAGAAATGTCTTTTCGCACAAATATGTTGTTGAAAGTTGAATCTAAATTTTCATTGCTTTTTCACTCAGTGATGGGTATTCACTTTTTATGGAGAGCCCAAAATGATTCTGTCAGTGACTGTAAGTGCTGTTGAACAATGGATACCACTTTCCAGTTGACATCCTTCTCTCTCATATATTCATCGAAATTTGAAAATATTTGCAGATCTACTTTAGCCAACCGCGTTTTCCACAGTGATATTTTCTTTTGAAAATCATCCATTTTACCTCGTCGTGCGAACACGTCCTTAAGTTGTCCTTGCAAGGGTATATTTACTTCATTTAACAGCCAAAAAATATCTGCCAGGTATGCAAGCTTGGCTCCCAACTCATCGTCGGACAAGCGTTCTTGAAATTTCGGATTATTTTGCTGCTGGAAAAATAATTTTATTTCTTCGCGCAGGACGAACAGTCGAGTTAGTATTTTGCCCCTCAAAAATCATCTCACCACAGCGTGAAGAAAAAGGTGAGTATATTGGGAACCCATTTCTTCACAAAGTGCTTCAAATGTTCAAGAATTGAGCGCTATGTGTCGAATTTTCTTTATAATTTTAATAACATCTGATAATATTTCACGTAGTTCTGGGGACATTTTTTTCGCCGTAAGTTACTCACGATGTATAATGCAGTGTGTAGACAAAATGTCTGGGTGGCCAATATTTCTCACCTTTGCAACAATTCCTGAACGATGTCCAGTCATGTTTGCAGCACCGTCTGTACATATCCCAATACATTTTTTCCATTCAATTCCGTGTTCCAGGAAATAACTATCAAGTGTTTCAAAAATCTCAGAGCTTGTTGTTTTACCCGGCAAGTTGAGCAAACAAAGTAGTTCTTCCTGTAACTCTCCTTCACACTCAACCCTCACAAAACAAGGGAGAAGTGCCTTGTTATTTACGTCCGTTGATTCATCAAATTAAATTGAATAAAATGATGAAATTTTTACCATTTTTATAACTTGATTTTCAATATCTTCAGCCATATCTTCAATTCTGCGCTTCCCAGTGTTAGCAGACATAGGAATTACTTTCAGTTTCTGTACAGCCTCTGCTTTCCCAAAACCTCTTCACAGTCTTGTAACATGCAAGGCTTGATTAATTCTTCTCCAATCGTATACGGCCTTTTATTTTTCGCGATTTGAAGTGGTATCAGATAAGAAGACTTTAATAAGGACTTATCTTCAACAGTCATTTTTTTCAAAGAACTTACTTGCTTTTGCATATTTTCACACATTCTTCGAAAATATTCAAGTGGTTTTTTAGCTAAATCTTGGTGTTTTAATTGCAAGTGTCTTCCGAGTTTCATGGCATCATTGGATAAACTTTCAGAACACACAATACAAAGCGGCCGGTGCTTCAGCTCACTACCAGGTTCTTGAATAACTCCAAATTTCAAGTAGTTAGAATCATATTTTGTTGATACTTTGAGATTTTTGTTTTTGCCTCCGGTTAAAATATTCTTTCTAATGGTGCCTGACGAGGACTGTGGAGGCTCTGATTCATTGATTAACCCACGGTTAAGTGAAGTATTACTATTATCATTAGTTATATTATCTTTAGTTTTACTAAAGAAATGCAACATATTCGCTTGCTTTTTCTCACTCATTATGGGCCTATTACCTATTTCATTTGAAACACCAATTGGTAACTTGTGACAACAGTTGCGCATCACGTTTGATAAGCCTCACTTATATATTATACACCAATCGATTTGTTAAACTATCCAAAATAAGATATCCTGTGGGAATTAAAAAAAAAAGAATCTTACATAACGAATAAAACATAAACATATTCCCTTTATTTTTTAATGGGGCCTACCTCTCACAAATAGGTTATTCGTTGAACTTGTTGCCAGCTGTCGGTAGATGGCGTAATTGTGAGAGGTAAGCCCCATTTAAAAATTAAGCGAATATGTTTATATTTTTTATTCATTAACGAAACATTTTTCAGGTTAGGTTAGGTTCATTTTTGTGCTGATTTGTTCGATTTTGACGTCCGTTTTTGTTGCAAAATGCTTGTATGGCTACCGTTCACCCTCGAACTTCTGATGGGGAATAATGACCAAACAAGTAATTTCCGACGGAAACGAAGGTCAGAATCGAATAAATCAACACAAAAACTATAGAAAAACACTAGAATTACAAAAAAATAAATAGTAGGAATCAGCCCTAATCTTCCCATTTACCAAAATTTGTGACGCACTTTCGGGTTATTGCGGTATTAGGGTTAAAAAATTAATACTCATAGCCATGGATGCGCATGCGCGTCTTGGTCCTGAATTTAAGAAATAAAACCACTTTTGTAATTAAAATGAAATTTATCATCAAATAAGGATGTTTTGCTCGATAACTTTCTTTGAAATTACAGAAGCAATAATTAAAACCAAGAAAAATCGGGTGGCAGTCAACGTGTTACGTGATTTATAAGCCGAATTACCACACACACACAGCCGACTGTTTAATGTTACACACACACCCTCAAGGACTGCTTAGCAACAACTGACATCTCTCTCTCTCTTTTTGCTGTCTGGCTCTCTGTCTTCTATGCAATTTGTATCAGGGTTGCCTGCAGAGGGTTAACAAAACATAAAAATTGCAAATAATGTCCCAATTTTTCTGCGGACCATCAAATGTTTTTCGCGGACCACCGGTTGGCGACTGCTGCTCTATACCATCCTCCGCTCGAGGTGAGTTGGGTTTACTAGTGACGGGGGTCTCCGCGCGTTCCCCTCCTGATCCGAACCCTGGTCTATTTCCCAAGCGCTCTACCGGTAATGTTCGTGTCGCCCTCATCAACCAGAAGGCGTTCTGGTCGATGATATCAGCTAGAGCTCTATTACCTCGGCTACTGAGGTGGACGCCATCTTCTGTGTACAGGTCGTCACATCCAAAGAACCGATCAAACGGATCCAAAGATTTGACGCCTATCATTGCACATAGGTGCCCTAATCTCTCATTGGTACCCAGAAGTTTGCTAGTTGCGTGAACATTCGCAAACTTTTGAAGTAAAATCCCTAATAACAATACCCGGTCGGTCTTAACGCGAAGACCATCCGTAGGTACCATTGCATTCATAAGGATGGCTTCGGTGTTACCGACCCCTCCTCTGAGAAAGAGATCGTTCACACTCACCATCGAGACGAGTACACAGTTCCTGAAGGGAATCTTCACCCGCTCGACCTCCCTTCCGAGTACCTTGTTGCCCCGACCCGGAAGGCATCGGACCTCCCATCTATATCCTAAACCTTTTCCAAGGTGGTTCTCTAGGCCTTGGTCTTGAGAGTCCCCCACCACAACGCCTTGCCCTTCGCCATTTGACCGCAGCGCAAATCGGTTCCGATTCGTTGCTTTCTCCTTCGTGGTCCCGGAGACTGACTTACTATTCATCTCTGTTCTCCCTAATGGTATCGCCGATTCGCCCGTGACTACTCCAGCAGCTCCCTTTCCCTGCCCTTCCTTTTTCCTTTTCCTCTTACTTTTCTTCTTGCTTAAGCCAGGCCCACTAGAGGTTGCAACCGGTTTCCCACTACCTATATCCCCGGCCAAAGGCGGGGTTTCCGCCTCTGTGCCCACCATGGGTATCGCCGATTCACCCGTGGCTGATTCAACAACTACTCCTCCCTTCCTATTTTTTCCCTGTTTCTTCTTCTCGCTTACGGGAGAGAGAGAGAGAGAAAGCGAGAGAGAGAGAGAGAGAGAGAGAGAGAGAGAGAGAGAGAGAGAGAGAGAGAGAGAGAGAGAGAGAGATAAGGAGAGAGAGACATAGAAATATATAGGGAGTTAAAAGGAGTTACAAGGAGTTACAAGAAAAGAAAGTACTTAAGTAGACCTTACGATCCATTCAAAGAGGGTACCTTTGGTGTGACAGTTGAGCAGGCGCAGTCCTCGAAAGTGTCAATTGACGCCATCGAAGAACACTCGCACAAAGGTTAAAGTGCCCAAGCGGCGATTTTTCAAGACTTTGTCTAGTCTCGACTTGAACTACTCAACAGAATTGCTGTTGACAACTTCCACTGGAAGTCCATTCCAAGTACCACAGGTGCTGTATGTGAAAAGTTTCCCACACATATCACGGTAGTAACACTTCAGTTCATGTTTGTAGCCGTGATTTCTGGTTCTGCCATCGCTAAGCTGGAAAATATCCCTGTAGTCACTACATTGTCGAAGCCTCGAAGTATTCTAAACACTTCGATAAGCTGACCACGCAGTCTTCGAGTCTCCTACGAGAAACAATCTAATTCCCGAAACCTATCTTTGTAACTCTTGTGTCTGATAGAGGGAATCAGTTTGGTTGCCCTGGCTTGCACACGTTCTAATTTTGCGATATCCTTTAGAAACGAAGGATTCCAAAATTGTACAGCATACTCCAGGTGCGGCTGGACAAGGGAGTTTTACAAATAGAGTAATATCTTCTTGTCTCGATATCCAAACTGTCGCTTTATGTAGCCTAACATCTTTTGGGTTTTCTTCTCCACCCCAATACAGTGCTTCAAGAACTTGAGGTCACTAGTGATAATTACACCCAAGTCCTTCTTAGTATCAGTGCATTCAAGAGCAGTGCCTTTAAGGATATACAGTGATTGGGGGTTTTGGTGGCCAATATGCATCACTTTGCATTTGTTCACGTTAAGGCATTTGCTCCGTGTCCGACCACTCCCCAATTTTCCGGAGATCTTCTTGTAGGCGGGCAGTATTTCTATCTTTTGCAATGTTAATACCAAGCTTAGTGTCATCGGCAAATTTAGAAATCTTTGCAACCATGTCATCATCCATGTCGTTAAGATAGATGATGAACAGTAGTGGTCCCAGGTCATAACCTTAATGAACACCGCTAATAACGGGCACCCACTCAGAAGCCTGTCCATTCAACACCATCCGTTGCCGTCTGCCACCTAGCCAGTTCTCTATCCAACCTGCTACATTTCCATCTATGCCCAGCGCACGCACTTTCCGCAGAAGGCCGCGGTGTGGTACCTTATCCAAGGATTTCTGAAAGTCTAAGTAGATAACATCCACCACCTTATCACGATCGTGCTTACTGAAAACGAAGTAGAAGTATTCCATAAGATTCGTCAGGGATGACCGTTGCCTTTGGAAGCCGTGCTGGGAACTACTCAATAGCAAGTTTGACTCTAAATATGACTAATACATATAAACTAATAGGTCGGTAGATCGACGGTTGGCTTCGGTCTCCTTTCTTGAATATAGGAGTCACCTCCGCTTCACGCCAGTTTCCAGGAACGCATCCAGTCAGGATTGACATGAAGATTGTGCCCAAATGTCTTGGCACTTCATCACGCACTTCTTTCAACAATTTAGATAGAACCCCATCAGGGCCAGGGGCCTTATTTTTCTTTAGGTCAGTGCTTTTTTTCATACTTCGGTTTGGGTGAAGTCCATTTCCTCCTGTTTTCGCCCAAGTAAGAGTCCGTGGGCTGGGGGATGGGACCACACTCTTCAGTGAACACTGAAGAGAAGTAGTCGCTCAGGAGGTTTTCATTTTCTGCATCTAAGTGCTTTATTGCCCTCTCTTCATTCATCAAAGGGAAAATCGTGCGATGGATCGGTTTACGGCCAAAAAACTCCTTGGGATTCTCTTTGCAAAGTCTCGCCACTCGGAGCTCCTCGGCACGCTTTTCCACCCTTATGCTGGACTTCACTCTCCTAGCTAGCCTAAGGTACTCATCAAAGTCACCAGAAATCTTTGACTGCCGGTACACAGTTCTCTTCTCTATCAGCAGCTGACCAATTTCTCGATTAAACAACCTTGGTTGAACAGAAGACCGACGAAAACTTTTCAAAGGGATAAATCGTGATTGAAGACTCATGAACGTAGTTTTTAAACTATTCCACAAATCTTCAACATTCTTACACCCTTCCAGCCTCACATTAGCCAATCCAGCACGAAGACGTGCAAAGTCTGCTCTTCTCAAATCAAGTTTCCTCGATTCACGAGTCGCAGACTCTACCTTGGGGACCTTGACTGCAAATCTAACTAGTCGGTGGTCATTGCCACCGAGCTCCTGTCCTACAGAGAGCCCCTCAACGATGTCATTCTCAGAAGTGAAAATCAAGTCGAGAATATTATTGCTTCTCGTCGGCTTTCTCATCCATTGAGTCAGAAACTCGTTGTTCGCAAACTCCAGGAACAGTGAGTTCTAGCCACAGGGTTCTCTGGTTTGCCAGTCAACTTGGGTGTTATAGTTTTCCATGACGATACACACTCTGTCTTCAACAATTTCACCTAGCAGCCGGTACAGATCCCTGTCCTGTCAACGAGTTGGGCAGGGGGTCTATAAAGCAGCAGGGTCCTGTATATGGCAAAACCTTTCTCTAGGTCTACACCTAGTAGCTCATCGTCGGATACAGTGTTGCAGTTCGTCGTTTTGAATGTATCCATAACATACTACATCATACCGCCACCCTCTCTGTCTAGCCTATTTTTTAGGAAGAGTTTGTAACCGGGAATTGTAAATTCGCCCTCAAAATCTCGGTTTGAGGTTTTTACCCACAACTCTGTAATGGCCACCATCTCAGGTTATTCCGTCTATACGAGGCATTCACCAAAAGAACTTTCAGTGAGTCTCCGAATGTAGGACTCCCTACGCTCTTCCGTTTCCTGGCTTGTTTGTTGGCGAGGAGGCACCCCTCTTTGCGACCTGTGAGAAGGTCGTTCCAGGAGTGACACTGGCGTACTGGCGTACGTCCGCCCTCACTCTGGGCCGGATACTCCTTTGGGTCTTCTCTACGACATCCTGGATCATGTTCGACAGAAAGACCTTTCCTTTAAAGGAAAGATGTACCCCATCCCTTTGGTAGAGATCATTTCTACCATAAAAGGTGCGGTGCGGATCTAAAAAAAGACCCCCTCTGCCGTACACAAATCTGCCAGGCGCCGGTTTAAAGAGACGTTCATCGAGTGAGCTGTCCGTATTGGACCTCTCCTTGGGAGCATCCCGGCTACAATAAGCTTGCGGGTTTTCTGCCCACAGTCGTCCACGGCACCCATGATCGTGTGGAGGATTTTATCCGTAGGGCATACCGTACCTCCTCTCAGGTAGAGGTCGTTTCCACTGACCATCAGAGCAACGACTGAGCTCTCAGAAATCTGTGATTTATCAGCCTCTACTCTGATGTTGTGGCTACCCCATCCTGGCAGGCAGCTTACCTCTACACTAGTGCGAAGGCGGGCCGCTAGCAGAGGCTGCAGACCCCGTGCTTGAGAATCACCAATAAGGGTGACCCTTGCACATTTGTCTGCAGGCGACTTAGTCTTCCCTTTCGGAAGAGACTTGCCGCTTTCCTCTTTTAACTCTACATTTTTTTTTCTTCTTCTTCTTCTTCTTCTTCTTCTTCTTTTTCTTGTCTTCCTTTGTTTTCTCTTCTTCTGTTTCTCGTTTCTCTTCTTCTGCTTCTACTTTCTCGTCCTCTATTTCCTGTTTTCACTTTCTTTTCTTCTCTTTCTACTTTCTCTTCTTCTCTTTCTACTTTCTCTTCTTTTATTTATACTTTCTCTTCTTTCTTTTCTTCTTTTTGGCTCATTGAGGCAGTCCTGCAGCAGAAGAAATCTGCTGTTGGACGTCGTAAGCCTTCTTGCTTGAGCATCTGCACCTCTCTGTTTTTAAGAGTTGAACCTTCCTTTTGAGGAGGAAGTTCTCTCCTCTCTCAGTTGAGCGATGCTCTCGCCCAGGTGCTTCTCGAGTTCGCAGAAGTCACAGACACTAACGGTATCTGTGAGCTCCTTACAACTCCTCCTCCCCAAGCCTTCACTCCATCTGCAAACTATGCATATTTTGCAGGTTAACTTGAGAAACGGAGGACCATTCTTCTTCGCCATCTTAAAAAACTCTCGGACCGTACGCATTGAAAAAGGTTTTTTTGTGCGTCATTTTCTCTCGCACTAATCACATCTGGCTATTTCCAGGAGGTCTTCGGTCGTTCGGCGAACAGAAACCCTTTGACCAAGCCCACCAACCCTAAGGTCTTTCCTGGGCCGGATGTCCCCAACCGTGTTGCAGCTCCCAACTGGGCAGCACGAGAGCCCCAGTGTACTTGTTCTCTGATTTTTCAACAGGGGTGCTTGAGGTCTAACTGTCTTCCTACTAAGCCCTACTAATCAACTTAAAACGGCCAGACTTAAGGCAAATAGTAAAGCTAAGTGCCCACGACTTCATCCGAGATATTTAGCTGATCTGGCAACCAGCAAGGCACAAAAGCTCTCTCACCAAAGACCAGTTTAGCCTTTATTCACCAAGTAGCGGTCACAGGGGGCTGGTCAGGCCATTACACGTTAGGAGAAAGCTTCTAAGGGGTACCTAGCATTTCTCCATTAATCGTACCCCAAACGCCTGAAATCCCTTCAATCTCACTCTCTTGCAGCCTATGAGTGCTCCAAGGCGTTATTTAAAGAAGTTCCAAAGCCTCTCTTCTCACGTGGCATAAGGGAGCTGGTGAGGCCCTTATTAATTTATCAACCTATGTGTAATAGAGATGAATGTTTGTTTTTTGTTATTGGGTTTGTTTTTTTTACAGTTGAAGAGAGTTGGTGAAACTTAGTACTAACAGAATCGAAGAGGTTGGTAGGAAGATGCAAGGAGACGCATCAAAGAAGTGTTAAAGAAGTGTGACAACCCTTAATATGGATCCTACTACAACTACTTTACTGGCATGGGTGACACTACCAAACTAAACATCCCCCAGCTTAGCTAGCTTAACTAAAGCAGATCACGCAAGCTCTCTCACTGACGGCAAAGTGGTTGTTTTGAGAGAGAAAGAGAGAGAGAGAGAGAGAGAGAGACATAGAAATACAGATAGAGAAAGAGAGAGAGACATAGATATATATAGAGAGAAAGAGAGGGAGAAATAGAAATACACAGAGAGAAAAAGAGAGAGAGGCATAGAAATACAGAGAGAAAGAGAGAGCCATGAAATACACAGAGAGAAAAAGAGAGTGAGAAATACAGATAGAGAAAGAGAGAGAGAGACATAGAAATACAGATAGAGAAAGAGAGAGAGAGAGACATAGATATATATAGAGAGAAAGAGAGGGAGAAATAGAAATACACAGAGAGAAAAAGAGAGGCATAGAAATACAGAGAGAAAGAGAGAGAGTCATGAAATACAGAGAGAGAGAGAGAGAGAGAGAGAGAGAGAGAGAGAGAGAGAGAGAGAGAGAGAGAGAGAAAGAGAGAGAGAGAGACACACACACACACACACATTGAAATACAGAGAGAGAAAGAGAAAGAGACAGAGTCAGCCTGACAGGCAGATATATATATATATATATATATATATATATATATATATATATATATATATATATATATATATATATATATATATACATATATATATATATATATATATATATATATATATATATATATATATATATATATATATATATATATATATATATATATATATACACATCGAAAATATTCTTGGATATTCGCGTTCTGCGGCACTGATGGTTCGGGTCGTTGTTTTTTTTTCTTTTCATCTGTCGCGTCGCACACGGAAACCACTGATTAATCACAAAAGGCACGAAAGTGGTGCAATTTTATTCCGTTGTTTTTATCCAATTATGGGATAAAAACCATCTAACCAAACAAAGGGCTACAACAGAAAAGACCAATGTGGGCATAAATGAATTTTTGGGGTCAGGCAGACCACAGGGATTGTCTGGTATCTCGAGTGTCATCCTCAACAGCAATTCGGTTTCCCGAGCCGTTCACGGATTTTGGTCCTCCTCCCAAATCGCCGGATTGAATATCCTCTCTCCGATTTCTGGCTCCCCCGGTTAGCTTCAACCCAGCCTCGTATCGCAGGGTGTCGGAAGCGGCGGAGCTGCAGCTGCACAGCGTTCGAACTTCCAAAGGCCTCTCAGTATCATCCCTGGCTTTAGTGCCTACGGTTGCGTCCGTCGTTCCATCGATAACGCATCGAGCGGCGAATTCATACCACTTCTCCGTCCACAGGGATTCCCTAACCATTCTGGGTCCCTCATGGATAACATCACTAATCCTTCCCGAGTTCTTCGTGTGGAAATCTTGTTCAGAATATGACTTTGTCCCTAACTACCGAACCCTTTGTTGCCGACATCCAGGGAAACTTCAATTTTCACTCCGTGGACGCCAATGTGCTCAGAACTTCGGTGCAAACGAATTCCCAAGTTTAAACACCCCAATCTATAAGTGATGGGCTTCAGCGTCCAGCGGGGTTATACCTAAATGAAACCGTGGTATAGCCACTTAATAATATAGCCATGGCGTGGGGAGGGATTATTGATGAGTTCGAACTCTTGTTGCTTCCCTAAACGAGCGTCAAATACTCTAGCCCCTGGACCGCGTTCGCTTTCCCAGCGATTTGCATAGATGAGGAGTGGGGCCGATCGTTGCCCTAAAGACCGAATACAGAGCCAAGGCAAATCCCCGGCAAAATGCCTCACCGAACTATGCCCACGTTTTAAAAAGGCAATGAAATTAATAAAAACAGGTGAGTAAAGTAATTACAATTGCAAAGCAACCTGTTTTCATTTCAGAAAAGAAGCACCTATCCTCTCAAGCAGAAGCGCTCCGAGTAGTTTCCTCTTTTGGCTATACTAAGGATATATACTTACGCATTCTCATTTCCTTTAACTTCACCACTTTTAGCACTAACGTCTTTTTGTCATGTTATGGCGGGGATGCCTCCGTTTGGTATATTTTTATATAAAGGCAAGAAGGGGAGAAGTGGATGAGGCGAAGGGAGGCCATAATGAAAGTTATCCAGTGGGGGGAAAACAAGAATAACGTTTAGAAAAATGCGCAGATCTTCCCTTTAGCGGGATTCGAACTCGGGTCTTCCAATCTCCCATAAAGGGTTCTTCTGACTAAAGTAGTCACCTAAGGTAAGCACTTCAAAAGACCTCTGAGTTCATACTTAGGAGGTACTTTTGCTGGGTCCGGAACGAGACAGTTTGATGTGGTGTAGGAGTTGCCAGGTTAAAGAGATTATGTGTGTATATATATATATATATATATATATATATATATATATATATATATATATATATATATATATATATATCAATATATATATATATATATATATATATATATATATATATATATATATATATATATATAATGAAAACTAACAAGGGTAACTGCAACAAAAAGTTTGCATGGAGAGATTTGTTAAGAAAGCGCTAAAGTTAGAACAAGTGAAAATAGCCGCAAATCCTTCTCCGGGCCTTGGGGCTACGAGAGCATGCGTCAGAAGGCGTGAGGCCAGGAAGGCACGCAACCCACCAAATATCAGATGGGGCATGGTTGCCCTTCTACAACTGACACCCTCCCCCTTGCGGCCCAAGTTGAAGATCGAGACAAAGATGCTGACTGGTTGTCAAGAAGGACCTTGGTTCCTCGGCTCCGAATAGAGAAGCCCCATCCCCCATATCTCTTCGCCTTCAAATAGAGAAGAACCCCCATCCATCCGCCCCCCCCTACCTCCTGGTTCCCAGAAATTCAGATCCGCAGACTAGGTGGCTCCCATTGGCCTCCTCCTGGGGCGAATGGCCACCCAACCGGGGCTGGCGTTTGCTCACTTCTTCGCCAAATGGATCAGAGAGAGGAAGGAGAGGACACCGGGAAACCAACAAGGGCACGGTTACTCAGCGGGTGAAAATGAGGGGAAACAGACAAACGAATAGAGAAAGGGGTAATAAAGGGCTGGCGTAAGTTGAAAAAGGCCAGGGATGATAAATAGCAAACCTCTCCAACCCTAAAATAGCCAGATAAAAATGAAAATAAGGCAATCCATATACTTTCCGATGGAGGTTTTGGTTAAAAAAAGCAAGGAGGTTGCGATTACTTTTTATTTTTCCTGCGGGCCATCTATATCCTGTATCCCATGCGAATTTTGTCTCTTTCCACCAGAATCGAGTTCGTGCGAAGAAAAGAGACATTCAAAAGTGCAAACACATTGATTTTTCCTACTTTTTATGATGATAGTTGCGCCACTTCTCATTTCTATGGTTTGTAGAGAGTCATTCCTGGCTATGAACTGTTTATTTATTTCACTTTCTTGATTTCATCCCTTTTAAAATCCCTCTTGTAAGGCCACTCCTTTCCCTGAGTATTTTGAGCACAATTGTCCGGACTAATATCAGTGGGGAACTGTAGTTTAATGTGGGATCTGTTTCACAAGTAGCTCCATGGAAGGCACAATTGACGCAAATCATGACCCCATCCAGCAACTTATGTCGCCCGGTGTGCTTAACTTCGCTCTGATGATGCCTTTTTCCACTTTGCTCGCTCGTAGGTTTTCCTTACCAAAGAGTCCGAGAAGGTCATATTTGGGGGTTATAACGAGGGGAGACGAATATGACTGGGATCCCTTTGACATCCACCTCCTTAACATCCTCCATCAATGTTTTGGCGATTGAACCCCAATCCACCCAAGCTTCGGCAACAAAGTTTAAGAAAAAGAAGAAGGAAAAGAAGAAGAAGAAGATTAATGATCAATTTATTAATAATATAATCGAAGGTTTTATTTTTGCAAACATACTAATCTAATCTTACTAAACTAACCATTTTAACATCACCCTTCCCTAAACTTTTGCTATTAAACATTCTTCCCTTAAGGAAGGGATCTTAAGGTGATCCTTTGGCTCTTAGAGCCATATACAAAGTGCCTGTGAAGAGTTGCAAGGGACCTGGGATTGCGGTAAACTTTACTCGTATATATATATATATATATATATATATATATATATATATATATATATATATATATATATATATAGCCTTGTAGAGGACCCCGAAGCGTAAAAACTCCCGTTTTTGCATCGGAATCGATGCTGGGAATGTCTCTGAGTATAAAGGTGCTTAGCACGTTATGGTTTTAAGCGTCTGGTTATTGCTCTTAGCGTTTGGTTATTGTTTTAAGCGTCTGGTTATGGTTTTAAGCATCTGGTTATTGCTATAAGCGTTTGATTATGTCTAATTTGCGGACTGTGGAAGACCTTCAGATCCCGTCAAGACGAGTCCAAGAAAACGAAAGGAGTATCAGAAAGGACGGCTCCCCTTTAAACGGACCTGGTAATTGTAATTGGGATAAAAAGAATGAACAAAGAATCTGGAATTTAGGAGGAGGCGAGATCGAAATGTGGAAGAGTGAGAAAGAAGTAGAATGGGATACAAAAAGGTGTCGCTCGTGAACATCCGCCCCAAAGAATTCAATTCTTTGGACTACCTAGATTGGTTTTATATAAATTTAAGTGAATATTGGTGGTGTAAAAGAAAAAAAAGGGAGCGATAGATAAAGGCAAATAAGAATGCAAATAAAGTCCTGTCATAATTTCCCATTAATATCACTCAAATCATTTTTTTTTTTATCTCTCAATAAATTTCAGGTTGGTGGAAATTAAGAGCATGCTTAAGTAGCTGTCCCTCGTATATGGAAAAAATGAAGTGTGCCGTCAAGAGTGTGGTACCGTGTCACCTAAATAATACCCGTTTCTAGGTAAAAGTTCTAGTATGAATGTGGAGAAATTGAAGTTTTTCACTAACTCTATAATTTAAGAAGGGGATTTTTTTAAGTATTTGAATAATAATTTCATCTTAGTTTGGTTATGACTTTTTAATCCGTTATTTCTAATAACTCTATATTTTAGCAACGTAATATTTTGAACGGGAAGAAATTTCTTTTAGAGTTTCTTTTTTAAATTTTATAATTGGCGAAGTTCAGAAAGTTTATAAAAATTGAACAATGGCTGCTTTTTTTTTTATTTTAAATTTTAATCTTAGTAGCGAAGCCCAAGCTTCCCCCGTAGAGGGGAGTGGCGAAGCCATTGCCTGATTATACTATGAAGCAACAGCTCGATAATTTGAATTTCTTTGAGACATTTAACAAAATGAAGAGTGAATGAATTTCAGTTTTTTTTTATTTTGAAAGAGGAAGATAGGTTTACTTATGCAGGTCGATTTTATTGATCGCTTAAATATGCCCCTCCTCCCTCCAGAAAGCTTTAGGTAGTAAGACAACCAATGGCCTAAACTATAGTGCTAAGAAAAACAGATCCAATGAATCTGAATTTTTTAAAAGTACATGTTTTCAAGTCTTGGCCAAGTCTGATCAAACCAGATGTGACACCAATGAGATGCATTAGAGAGGTGGATTATTTTAATGGCCTTCCCCTAGCGACTGGCAGCAAGGGCCTAAGTTGCCGTAATCAAATGCACACGTAATATTGATAACATTAAATAAAAAAGTACGAAAAAACAAAGAAAAAACAAACAACAACCCAAAAATACAAGAAACGAGATTATTTTGGAAATAACAGCTAAATAAAATTTTCTTTTCATTCTTCTTGATTCGTTGTTTTTTTAAACTAAGGGCATAAGTCACCGTCATCAAATGTACCATATTACTTGGCTAGATTAAAAAAACAAAAAGCAAACAAAATGTACACACAAAACCAAAAAAAGACCAAACAACAAAAAAATACAAGAAACGAGTTTATTTTGGAAATATCAGAGCTAAATAAAATTTTCTTTCTATTCTTTTTCATTAACTCTTTTTTATTTTAAAACTTTTAAATATTAAAAATTATTTAAAATCTGACACTTATTTACTTGTCACTGTTTTGGCTACTGATTATTTAATATTTGCGTTCATGCAAATAGTCAAGAGCTATATGTATTTAGGGGAACGTGGGGGCATTCAAAAAACGGGTTAAATTTGCTCCCAGTGTTGTCCTTTCAATGGCTATGCCCTCGATAGCAGTTGCTGGTAGAGACCCCCTAAAATAAATTTTTCAAAATCTCGTGCTCTCGGAATTGACCATAGAGTTATTTTTTTTAATTTTAAAATCACCATGACGATAACCAACGAGGGTATTGGTGCTGCAATACCAAATATTTAATGTTTCAACCTAAATCCCCAAGTAGTCTCATCGTTTTTCGAGGAGCGTTACTTTATAGACATTTCATCTTCCAATTAACTTCCCCACTTGAAAATCAGTCCAAATAATTTGGGGGCAGATGCCTCCGTTGGTTTCGCATTTATTTAAAATAAATAATATAACTTTATTAAATTTCCTGATCAAATAGGCTTCAAGGGATCCCTACAACCCTCGTAGCTTAGCCACACTACGTTGGACTCGAGATCTGTAGTTTTTCTCTACGTTCACTCCCGGCCCGAGTGGGGACAAGAAGGCCCCGCTACCTGGGTTGAAGTGAACTCCTTGGCGGGGCCTGGGGAAGCTGGTGGGTGCTGCCCCACTTTCCCTCTTTTTTCTAAGAGGATCCCCTCCATTTTTTCTACACTGGATTAAGGCCCCGCAGAGATGTCTCCTGTCTAGTTCGCTAGAGATGAAGGCTCCATGGACTCATTCCCCGCCTCGGATGAAACCAGACCCTCCCATACCCCTCTCGCGACTCCGACGCAAAAAGGCGAATCAGCCTCGCGTCTCCACCGAGTTGGTAGGTTCGCTCGAGGCAACTCCTGGAAAGGTGGTCCTCGGAGCCTCTTGCAAATGCGTCCTGAAAGGTCTTCAACAAAGGAGCCCCGGCTAACCTGCCTTTATCCAAGGTTGGGCAGGCGCCTTGAAGATTCGTGACCCTCTAAAGGACGAGAGTACCCGGTCCCAAAACCACCCAACGCAACAAAGATTTTGAAACAGATGGAGGAAAAGGCTCGTATGCTCAGCTAAAAAACCCAAACTAAGGCCTAGAAGGCAACAACACCCTCAGTTCTTTCTGCGACCAACAGCCCACGGAGCTCTATCTCCATGAAGGATACGGCTATTTTCCATGAAAGTCTGAATGAAAGAGGGTCCCCGCGTCTCCGAGCTAGGCCTGGATGGCATTTTGTTTTGATGGAATTTTCATGGACTCCGGGCTAACGAGGAGCTGCGGAGGCTCGTCTCTCCCCTAGCTTTTCGACCCATTTGTATCCAGGAGACCATGTTGGACGTGTGCCCCCTGCCAACCCTCCTGTGTTATAAAGGTTTCGCAAACCCAAAACCACGGGATGGGGGCTGGGCAGGGTGTGATTTACACCCGACATGACGACTCCATTCTCTTTCATGCTCTAAATACTTAGCTTTAAGCAGAGGTAGTACAGCTACACCTGGATAGGAGGATACATTCATTTCAGCGGCTGACTTCCGTTGCGTCGTGGTGAGGTTACTGAGGCCGCTTTCGCCCTCAGGGAGTTGAACGGTAGGCATCCTCTCTGTCGTTACTACTTGATTAATTTCTGGCGTCAGGTTCTTGCCGACGTAATCCTTGAGGCGGAGATTAGTTTCCTTAATGTGGATGAAGTCACGACTCATTTTCAGAAAAAAACCCGCTTCTTTTTCTTGATTTGATCTGCTTCTGTGCTCTCCGGACGCACGATCTGATTTTGGGTTAGAAGTGGTCGATTACTTTCAAGGCAGTGATCAGTTTCTTATTTAAATATCATTTTTAGGGTCACTGCTATCAGAGAAATCACCTTGATGGTATCTTAGGTGAACGTGGTTGAATGCATTTAAGGAGAATTATGATTTCTCAATCCCAGTTAAGGTTAGATAGGTTGTTAATGCTGTGTGCTTAACTACCATTATTAGAATGTCATGACATTTTTGTACGTCTTTCGCTCATTTATTGGTCGGCCGAGTGTGAAACGGATCTTATCCAGAAGCGATATGTCTATAATTACTATAAGGGTCGCCCGAACGATTTAACTTTAAGTGACTTTCGTCGAGCGAGGGCTTTGCTTCTATATGTTTCGAACAATTCCCGTGGGAATACGTGTCATCACTTAACAGGAATACACTTCTTGCAGTTAGGGCAAGATAGTAAAAAAATGCCCTGCCGGTTTTCGCATAACCCACTTACAGTCTTCCAGGAAATCGGGACAACAATCTCGGAACCCGCGTCCGTGGTGAAGTTCTTCTCGATTTCCTTCTCCACTTTCACTAGCATGGATGCTACTTCACCAGAATTCATCCAACATCGCGGGCTCGCTGAAGTCTCTCGACTGAAATTTATCTCCAGAGGCGGGAGCCCTTTAACTACCTGTTTACTCTAAGTAAGCTGAGTTTCCCTCTTTCTTCAACGAGGATATCCTCTATTCAATGTTTTGACACTTGGATTTGTTCAACCAGATTGAAAAGAGGGGATCCTCCTAGATTCCTGGCTAAAGTTACAGTGCTTGCTTTTCACAATTGGGGAAGAGATCACTCTAACCGGGCTGGTTTCCCCGCAATTTCTCTAGCTTTCTGTTTGCGCAAGTTGATGTAGAAGTTGGTTGACACTAGATTAACCAATTTCATGGATAGCGGAGGCCACTTTTCTCCTGCAAAATACGGCTCCCGCAAGTTCCATGCCGGATGTTCTGTTTTAGCTGGAAAATGCTTTTTGTGTGGAGTTTCTTAACGGACAGCACTTTTCCACGATGTTTTCATTTTACTTAGAGATGGCTATGATATCGCATAGCAATATGGTGTTATTGAGACTCTTTACACCATAAGGGTGAGGGAACGCTCCTAATATATGTGTCTGAGTTCTTGCAAGATCGTCAATCGGGCGTAAAGGCATATACAGCTCTCTCTTCTCTAAACGAGCAGGAAGATATTGTCATGCAGGGAGGTGCCATTATCGCCACTCTCTGTGCATTGGTCATCACTTTGGCTCCCCAAATATAATCTCGTTACGCTTTACGTAGATGACCTTTCGATCTTTTTGGTGCAGCCCAGATGAAAATTCTGGAACGTGGGGTGCAAAAGAACCTGAACCGAGTCCAAAAGACTCTAGCTATGTCGAAGCGCTCGGGTTTCGGTTTTCCTTGACCAGGAGTAAGGTAGTACACTTCTGCACCACCTATGATTCAAGTCGATCCGTCTTTGTTCCTAAACGGGGCTCGCCTGGTTATGGTAGAATCGCACCGATTTCCTGGTCTTATTTTCTACCGATGATGCACCGGGAAGATCCATATTCGCAGTCTTAGGGTCTATTGTATCCGCGCCATGGACATTCTTTGTTCCGTAACGTTCAGAACTTGGAGGGCTAATATGTTTACTGCTTTGTCGCTAACGCATCCACAGCCGAGCGTTAACAAGGACAGTGAACTCGATCCGCCAGACTCTTCTCCGTATGGCGAACGCTGTCTTTCGTATGCCCTCTAGATAGCCTCCATGTCAATGCTGGCGAAATGCCCTCGCTTTGCGCCATCTCAGTGTATTATGTGCCCTTTCACGCCAACCCAAAGTTTCTCTTAGGTACCAACGCTCTCATTTCTTTCGTAGCCAATGTCGCCGTGGGAAATCATTCATACCCTAAGACATTTGAATTGAGGGCAAGGCAACTCCTTCAAAAGCTCGATGTAGCTCTCAGACCGATGGTGCCTCTGGTTCTGCTTAGGCTGCTACGAGCCGTGTAACGCGGCACAATGCTAGTGTACATGGATGGCTCAAAATCCAAAAGGTTGGTCAGCTTTCACGACTTTCCCCCTTTTTTGTAGCAAGAGGGTCTCAACCAGGCACTCGTCTTTCTTTACAACCGAGTTAATTGCAATGCACCGCTCGATACAAAAGATTACACGTTGGGCCTGGTTTGGAGACCAGATTTTGATTTATAGCGACTCACAAATCACGCTGATTACTCTCAAGAGATTAAAATATTCGCACCTCTTAGATCCCGATACCCCTGGCATTCCGGCTGCTGTGAACCTGGGGCTGTCGAAATTGTCTTCAGATGAGTTTCTGAACATGTGAAGAATGAAGGGAATGTAGGGCACGCTGAAGGTCGCAAACAGTCCGCAATGACTAACCTACCGGACAAGCGATTTCCTTTCTCCACACTGGTTGCGTGGTAGGATTTAACTCAGCCCTTCCTGATATATGGCAAACAAGATAGGAAATGGTATACGGGAGCCTAATGTTGCACACCATTAAACCACGACTTTCCTTGTGCACCTGTCCCTCTGTCTCCTTCAAATCGAGCACACTCTTCGGATGCATCGCCACTGATGGAGCGCTCCCTCCACCTTACTGTTACGATTGCGTGGTTCCTTTGACTGTCCAATACATTCTTGTCGAATAACCAGTTTAGGGTATTTCCGCGCACCTTATATATTCAGGTACTGGGGCCATCGAGGTTAATACCGCTTATTTTTTGGTCTCGGGAACGATTCGTGTACGCCACCTTTTGGGATTATTGAAAATCTGGCGGAGGAGGCAGGTCACCTCACTGGATATAGTTTTTGTAGTCTTCTGGTCCATTTTCGGTCTCCTAATGGAGCGGGTCTCACTCAGGAACTAGGTCATGCATTTTATAGCTTAATCATGTTTGTTGTTCCTATTCTTGTCGTTTGTTTACTTTTTTAGAGGGGGGAAGGGGGTAGTGGCTTTTTGTTACGTATGGGGGTAGCTAGCATTCCTAATTTTGCCCAGTATGCCTTTGGTGACAGTCGACAGATGGCCGCTTTAAAATGAAAAAATCCCTAACTTCCCCACATTTCTTCGGTCTCTTCAAAACTTTCTGGAGGTTATGCCCTCGTCGGTTATCGCCTGACATTTTGTGATAAAAGAAAGTCTGCCAATTCGAGGGTCAGTCAGTTCTGCCTCTTAAAGCGGATTTCTTCAAGGAGACGACCAAGAATTTTTACGATTCCGATTTATTTTTGACGCTTAAATTAGTTTTTATCTGCCCTTCGGCGCTTCACTTAGTTCTTGTCTGCCCTTTGCCGATTCAGTTAGTCCTTGTCTCCCTTCGACGCTTCAGCTAGTCTTTTTTTGCCCTTCGATGCTTCAGTTAGTTCTTGCTTGCCTTTTCCCATCTTAGTTAGTCTTTGTCTGCCTTTCGAGGCTGCAGTTAGTATTTATCTGCCCTCCGACACTTCAGTTAGTCCTTGTCTGACTTTCAACGCTTCAACTAGTCCTTGTATACCTCCCGACGCTTCAATTAGTCCTTGTCTGCCATTCGACGCTTTGTTAGTCGTTGAGGGCCCTTTGCCGCTTCAATTAGCTCATGTTTGCCCTTCAACGCTTCAGTATTTCCTTGTCTGCCCTTTTACGCTCCAGTATTTCCTTGTCTGTCCTTTAAAGCTTCAGTTAGTCCTTGTCTGTCCTTTTACGCTTAGGCTAGTCCTTGTCTACCCTCTAACCTTCAGTTAGTCTTTTTCTGCCTTTCGACTCTTCCGTTAGTTCTTGTTTGCCCTTTGACTCATTACGCGAACTCATTTTGTCTTGATTTGTTCTTGGACTTTTTCTGTGTTCCTTAATGATGTTAGAGAGAATTAAACACTTAGAGTGGTAAGATAAGTGTAAAATCTGGTTTTAAAAGGTTATCACTGAGGTATGAAATTATTGCTGTATGCTGATTATTATCTGGAACTGAGACTTTCCTTCCGCAGTGAATAAACAGACTTCCATCCCGGCATTAAGTAAACACAGACTCTCCTTCTACATTGTCTAAACAGACTTGACTGCAAACATTATGTCAAAAACAGACTTCCCTTCCTCATTTTCAAAACAGACTTATTCCCTGCATTAAGCAAAAGAACATACCGTACCTTCATTCCGCAATGTCAAAAATAATTCCTTTCTTGCATCAAGTCAAAAACCAAACCATGCCGCATTGTCTAAACAGACTCGCTTCCTTGCACTAAGTAAAAAAAAACAGACCCTTTCGGCAATGACTAAACAGACTTGCTTCCTTGCATTAAATAAAAAAACAGGCCCTGGCCGCATTGTCTAAACAGACTCGCTTCCTTGCATTAAGTAAAAAACAGGCCCTGGCCGCATTGTCTAAACAGACTTCTTTCCTTGCATTAAGTAAAAAAACAGACCCTTTCGGCAATGACTAAACAGACTTGCTTCCTTGCATTAAATAAAAAAACATACCCTTGCCTCATTGTCTAAACAGACTTCATTGCATTAAGTCAAAAAACAGACCCTTGCCTCATTATATAAACAAACTTCCTTGCATTAAGTCAAAAAACAGACCATTTTCGCATTGTTTAAATAGACTTCTTTCCTTGCATTGAGTAAAAAAACAGACCTTTGCCGCATTCTCTAAAGAGACTTCCTTCTTTGCATTAAGTCAAAAACAGACCCTTGTCGCATTTTCTAAACAGACTTGCTTCCTTGAATTAAATAGAAATACAGACCCTTGCCGGATTTTCTAAACAGACTTCCTTGCATTAAGTAAAAAAAAAACGTGTACCCTTGCCACATTGTCCAAACGTGGGGTTTAGACAATTTTCATCGCCCGATGCACAAATTTTCAATACTGAAATTTGAATAATATTTGTATGTCCAATTTCCGTGGTGGCAGTCAATAAAAATATTGCGTATTATTTTTTTTAAATATTAATGCATGAGTCTATCGCACCATGTAATAAACACGAGTCTATCGCACCATGTAATAAATTTAAACAACATTAAAAGAGACAAGAGTCAAATTTTATTTATCGCCCGCCAACTTCTTTCATTAGAAGTTTTCGTCCACGGCTCAAAAACGTTTCCCCACCCCTGGTCTAAACAGACTTCCCTCCCTGCAGTAAGTAAACAAAAGACTTCCCGTTTGAGTTGCAAGGGTGAGAAAGTAGAGGATGTACACTGGTACACATGGTACACGGAAGTGGGGCGGGTCCTTCCCATTGCGTTGGCCCCAAAGAAACTGGTGCGATGGTGTTATCCTTTGTATTTTTTTCAAAATTTTCCCCTCTCATTTCTTATTTTACCCCCAACAAAGGGGGGAGATGCAGCACGAGTAATGCCCTTGCTACAACTGAAACGTAGAATAACGGCACACCCCTCTGGCCCCAGTGCTCGTCGTTCTGCACCCTTCCAGCCCTAATGCCTGTAGGGGCTATATATGTTTCACACATTTTCACTTATTCTATCTTTACCATTTCCTTACACGCTTTCTGAGTGGTGCGGCCGTGTTGGCATTTCTTTTTAAATTTAGAAGGAGATGAAACCCCCCATTCCCCCATTATATCAAAACAAGCTTCCATCCCTGCATCACCAAAAAACAACAGATATTCTCGCATAAATAAAAAAAAACCCTTCTATTTCCGCATGAATTCAGAACAGACTATAATTTAAACATTAAATCTAAATAGACCTCCATTCCTACGTCAGGTCAAAAACAGACCCATTCACTCATAAAGTCAAAATAGACTTCCGTCTACTCATTCAGACCCAAACCACACTGCCATTCGTGGATAAATTATTATCCTTTTAACGCCCAAACAATTTGTTTTTGGATCAAATTTGCTAAAATTTTAGAAAACTAAATAAAATACCATTATTAACAAAATTTATTTAGAGGTTTTATTTCCTAAATTAATATTGAAAAAAATAAATGTGTGGCAGCTATAGGTGCTATCAGGCACGAATTCCAATACAAGTGGAGTCGATTGCCGATTAAGTTTTCTGTGCTCTGTAATTATTTGTTGTGAAATGTATAGCAGCTGCTAATGTGAATGTGAAGGGGAACTTTTAATTTTTTTGGCATTGAATTCTGGTTTGTTGTGTCAATGTGCGTGATTCCATCTTTCGTTTATTTTCACCATCGAAACTGTTATCAGTGCGTACCGATGGATGAACTCCAGAGCTTACTGAAGATCCACAAACTGTGGATATTTTCGACTGCGTCTTATATTTTCCATGCTATGCTTTTACTCTATTACGACGAAATTCACGTAGTTTTTTCTTCACTCATAACTTGATATTTTTCCCATCCATTCTGGCATGCAGCATCAATGCCAAAGGCAAACGGAGGAAACCACCACTTTTTGTCTCCGAAAGAGATCCCTTAACAACCAATATTTTCATCGAACCTCTCTATACCACCCATCAATTTATTATAGATGGAAACAATTAGACAAGGAACAGGAATTTTGGTTCTCTTTTTATCGACTGTCGACTGAAGCAACTTGATTGACTGAAGAGATTGGATGAATACCATAATCATTTGAGGCCAGAGTCACAATGCTGTTGTCGTTCTACTTAATGATTGCAAGTTCAGATGTTGTTTTCATAGACAATGTATCGCGTTTCTTCTGCTACATTCATTTTGAATTTCTAATGAACATTTCTATGTGCGATTTTTATTTATGGTACCAGTTCTAAAATGGTCCCTATTTGAGAGTTTATCCAAAAGGGGCAAATCAATGAGAAAATTGGCAAAATATAATTTGTACAATATACTTATTGGTAGAGTAGAAAGAAAGTGCACAAATATCGAAGCTTCAAGCCCGTACGTGTGTTGTTCCAGAAGCTGACTTGCTTTTCCCATATTAAGTCAATAATACACTTCCATTTTCCGCATTAAATCAATAAGAGACGTGTATTTTCCACATTAAGTCAATAGCAGACCTACATTTCCTGCATTAAGTCAACAACAGACTGCCATTTCCCTCATTAAGACAATAAAAGATTTCCACTCACACATTAAGTCAAAGCAACCTCCTTTGCTCGCATTTATACCCAGAGGACTTTGAAAACGTTATTTGGGTCTCATCTTAATCTTGTCTTGTTTGGCCGAATAAAACTTCTAATTCTTCACCTTTATCTCGGTAGGACACCAACTCTACTTTGGTTCTTTTCCATATACCTTTAATGAACTTGGTTGCGCTTTCATACTCTTTTTGCAATAAGTAGAGCAAAAATGTATCATATAAGTGTTAAAATACCAAGAATATAATGAGCTATATTGATATTTGTTGATTTAATTTGGGAATTTTCGTGAATAAAACCAAGCTTTCTTCAAGGACTAGACACAGATGGGTAACCTTTGCTTGCGATAACTGTGAAAGTCGAATAGACTTCTCCTTGGCATTCCATGTCAAAATTAACCCCTCTCCAATTTATATATAAATATATTTTTTTCAGAAAACATAGATACAAAAATAATTGGAATAGTATGAAGTAGATTAATCATAATTCGACTCCGTTAACCTTACGAGAGCAGGGGGAAAATATTTCAGAGCACAATCGAAAAATACAAGAATATTTCCCAATTATGCCTTAACCAAAGGAACTTTGGTTAACAAAGGCATTAATTGTATAATTTAATAATAATATTTTGATACCTACAATTTTAATGGTTTAATAAGAGAAGTTTACATTTTCAAAGAGAAAATGTATGAAAAACTTAAACTAATTTGTATAGTGCTACCGGACCGAAATCAACAAGACTATAATTATTTAATTAACTTCATCGCTTAACTTTGGCTTTTATCTTTCACATACAAATTTTATTCATATTTACAACAAAGGGTTAATTAAATTGCATCTTTGCATGACTCTATTGTCGGGCAAATGCAGGTATATCGTGGAGGAAAGAATTTAATGGAGTTGAGAACATGAAAATTCATTTAAAGGATAATGGAACGAGGGAGCTCCCTTATCTGCCACCTTCCCGCCGAGCTGTAAATTTGGATCTAATTAAACCAATTTTTATTACAGATTCGAATTAATTCAAAAGACGATAAAACCTTTACTTACGAAGGTATTGATGCGATTAATTTAGTTCTAATATCAGTGACGGCATCGTGAGAACCATTTTCAATGTTTCAAACCAGGAAACTAATATTAATTTGGCTCTTGGGCTTAATGGGATAATATTTGAGTAGTTTTGAAGGTATTAAAGGTCAGTAATTTTCCGTAGGTCTATTAAATAATAATTTTACATAAGTTAAATGCCCCGAAGTTTTAATTGCTTTCATTTTGAACGCTTTTTCGACGAAATGATGCCAAATATCTTAAGTTTATGAGTGCCAAAATGAGAAAAAGAAAGGATGCTTTCAAGACCTAAAATTACATTTCAATTTTGCAATAAGGAGAGGGACAAACACGGACTGGATGAACCATATTTTTTCTTAAAGTCCATCTGGCGACTGGCGACGAGGCCATAAGTCGCCTTAATTATTTTATAGCTTAATACTAGGCTTAATTATTAAAAAAAACAACCCAATCGAATAAATAACAAACCCCCTAAAATGGATGAACAACAAAGCAAAGCTTTGGAATTGGATGGCGTCTACTTGAATTCTAAAAGACCCAAATAAGAATTGAATAATTTACAATTTGGAAGAAAATGCCATATTAAAAATGAAATAAAATAGAATTTATTGTAATCATCTCCCTTTTTTTAAAGTTATATCTTTTGAATGACCTCCGTCGTATATAGAACATGACATCATATCGGATCAATTCTTGAACAGAGTTCCCAATTCAACTCAATTAAGTTTTGCATTTCATGTTGTAACATAAATAAACGTAAATCACATAGATTCAAAACTGTGCCGTTTTATTTGTAAGGTTAAAATTGTAAAAATTATTATTAGTCTTTTAGGAATCTCATATTTAGTGGAGACCCGATACAAGATGAAAAGTATATTTAAAGAAAAAATTATTTAGTATCACTTAAAACATCTCTGGCTAAATATATCCGTTATTTCATAAATGTTTATACCAGTGCAACATCCTTTCACATCAAACACGTCTAGGCAAAATTTAGAAGCGAGTCTGCGCGCTATGTTAGGGTGTTTGTTGTTAAATGAGAAAATATGTTAAATAGCGTATGCATTTCACCTTGCTTTTGATTTGGATGAAAAAACACTAACATGAAAACCAGTTTTTTTTATAGATTACAAAGAAATATTATGAATAAATATTTACGTTTCGTGTTTTTTGGGGGTAATGAGAGATAAAATTGTTATGTGTCAGAAGCAGTGCAACAGACTAGCGTGAAACGGGTTACACTTTGAAAAAAGTGACATTCAGGCAATTCTGAGATCACCGGAACGATGAAATGTTCAATCGGTTTTAGGAGGGAACTCCTTGATTAATTTATCCTCGGATTTGAGGGGTATTTTAATTCAACGGTGTTACACTGTTTTCCTTTCAATATAATTCGGAAGAGGAGATATCCATACATATTCGGAGATAAAAACAATTGGGAGCTCACAAAATCGCGCTTGAGGAAAGCAATGAATGCCAAAACTATGTCACAGGAAAGAGAAAACAAGAACACTAAGTCCATTTGAACTTTATTTAGTTCATTTCTAGGCGAAAATATACGGAATAAATGAGAAATTTGTTTATATGTACGAAAAACAATAGTTCCAATGGAAAAAGTGAAAGATTATAAACATGAAACGCAAATACGAAGCGGAAGCTTACAAACAGTTAGAGGGAGTAAATGAAGGTGAATGTAAAAATGACTCCGCTGTTAGATAAGAAACGGAAATGGATAGATCAAAGTAGATGGAGGGGTTCTGTTAGCGTCCTCTTCTGAAATAAACTTCTCTGGACCAATTTAGGGCCACCATAGGAAACCCATTTTCTCAAAAGACTCGACTTACGAGTTTCTAAATTTTAGAATTGATTATAAGAAATTATATAAATTCTGCCCTGAAATTCTGAGCCACATTTTACCCCTCTTGCATGGGGGACGTGGCTTAGTTGCAGAGCGAGGTAAGGTTTAGGAGAGTAATCGCGTTCTTTCAGTGCATATGGATCACCCGAGGCACCCCCCGGATTTAGGGTTAGGAAGCCCTAACTTCTCTCACACCAACTTCAATCTGTTTTGGCAGTAATGCCCTCTTTGTTTTTTTTTATGGACGGGATGTTATCTTCTCCGAGTTTTGTTCATCTGCCACCTTCTGAATTGCGCTGATGTTCTGAGGTCGGGCCAGAAGTGGGGAAGGCCACTGCCAGAAGTGAAAGAACAGTGCCATGCAGGGTCAAACCATGATAAGGAGGGTGGTAGGCCTTGGAGCCCGAGTGAAGCGTCTCTGCTGCGCCATATTCGTCCCTGTATTCGATACCACATAATGGCATAGATAAGAGATGGGGGGGGTGGGAGCTTTTGGCAATACATTATCAAACCGCGATCTTCGTGGTCTAGAATCCCAATTTGCCCTTGTCTCCGAGGTTTAAACTCCTTATCTGTCCTTGTCCTAGAGGACTCGTGTCCTAATCTGACCTTGTCTTCGACGTCTCGGCTCCACAGCGTCGGGCGAAGGCGAAATATCGACGTATTTTTACAGTTGGGTTGGAGCCCCGCCGCATCCACCCTCGTATTCAAGTCAAGTGAGGTTAATCTACATAAATACGGGTATGCTAAGTCTCCGGATGTTCTCCCGATACGTGTCACCTTCACAACAGCTTCCATGCGCTGTAGCGACCGCTGTTTAGGTCCTCAGTTCTATGGGCATTGGACGCTGACAAACGGTGCTAAAACCAGATCACAGAACCATACAATTTCTAAAGAAATATAATTTAACACATTACATTATTATTATTTACTTAAAACTAAGAAGTGAAGACTAACTTGGGTCCTTCGACCAGAAAGTGGTCAAGTTATGGGAAGTAAAATACGTGTGAGGTACCATACTCGATTAATCTAAAAAATACTCCAATTAAAACTCTCCTGAGAGAATCCCCATCCCCCAATTTACACATGACATGGATCTTCCTATAAATAATCCTTAAGAAATACTATTCGTCTTCTGTCAATTGGGCTGCTCAGCCGACCTCGTTACTCCGCCCGTGGCCGTCTCTCTGTTCATGCGAAATATTCCTTCTCTTTTCGGGATCACCTGATCAAAGTTGGGCCGGAAATGACTGGGGTTTGATTACTGAGAATTGGGATTAGTTTGCGTTAGGATTTTCCTGAGAATGCGCCCAATAAATAGTTGGAATTAAGATTAGCTGAGATTTGGATTAATTGGAATTAAGCTTAGCTGAGATGGGGATTAATTGAGAATTTGTACGAAAAATATTCAGTGTTTGAGTAGTAGTTTGTTTGTTTGTTTGTTTTTTAACATATTGGTTGTTTACCACTGAGTAAGCTCTTTATATTTATTTCTATTTGGGGAGCGAGGGAGGGCTTCTCAGTAGGGACATATAGTTTATCGTAGGACCCGAACCATCGGTTGCTACACAACAGCCGACCAAGCAACGTTAATCGCGACTACACCCAGCGACTAACTACACGTGATGTCGCTTAACCTCACTAAATCCGAAAGTAGTATCCCCACTCGGGCTGGCTATTAACCACTTGGACTTTCAAACAATTTCAACAAATCTTATTTGCTCTTTTTACCAAGAACATGTATGTTAAAGGTCGTGAGCTCCGAGTGAATTCCTCCTGCTGTAAACTTGTTATCTTTTCACCATGGAGGTTGCCTTGGTTATGAACCATAGGCATATTCAGGAGAAATGAGACACACCTGATCCCTGGTGTCCCGAGGCAACAAGTGAGGCTATGTATCTTCCATACGACTTTACTTCGCTTAACTTTCCAAGTTTCATCCCAATATTCTTGACCTGAGCTCTCTGGTAGAGGAAACCCAATTGTCTCTGCCAAGGAGAAAAGAGACAATTAATCTAGTTTTATTAATAAATACTTTAAATATTTTATAAATGGTGAGGTAAGAGGAAGTGAAGATGCGTAAAGTGTACATCGTTCAAATAAGAAACGGTGTAAGTTACTTAGGCGACTGAGTGTGTCAGTTTTTAAGAAAAAGTTGCCAACCTCTCGGATTTCTGAGTCTCGATTTTCCTAAAATCTGATGGCTGTGATTGGGTCAGAAGTGAGTGAATAAAGGTCACCGGGTCGAGATCAAATAACAAAATGAGCCCTTTCCACTTTGACAAAAGTAGGAAAAGTTGTAATAAGTTCTGAACTTGAAGAAAAAAATAAAAGCAAATTAAAGGCTAACTGTAATTACAATGGCTGATACAAGATGAGCCTTAACGACAACCGAGGTTAACAGTAGGGACTAGCAAAACTGACCCTGGTCATGGGAGGCAACAGAAAAAGAACGCACAAGGAAAAAGTTGTGCAGAGGCAGAGACAAGGGACGTTTCGGTACATAGGGTAAAATGCTGAATTTTTCTCCATATAAATTAATTTCATCAAGGAAAAAAAAAAGGGATAATTTCTGATAGTTTTTAAAGAACGAGGTTCTTATACCTATTGGTGAAATTAAAGGAGGCAAAATTATTCAGATGCAACAGCCTTGGAATCCCAAAGAGGAGATTAGTAGGCCATCCCCGTCTTAGAACCTCATCTCAGCTGCACTGAAGCCAGCTTCCTTAAGAAAGATACCATGATTAGGGATGTAAATCCTTATGAGGTCATCATTAAATTGAAAACACGGGCCTGCCAAACTCAGTGTGATGAAAACGAAAATGATAGGGTCGTTTTCGTCGATTATTTCATCTTTTAGGCGAAATTCAACTCTAACAGAGCCTTGTCTAATGTCCCTAATAGTGTCTTTATTAAATAAAATTAGGCTGTCGGCTATTTATAATTAGGAGAAGCAGGAAAATAACAAGGAAATGGGTGTAAAAGATGATGGATATTTTCAATATGGAGAAAAAGAGGAAAGATGAGACCGACAGGTGAAGAGAGAAGAACAAATCGAAAGGGAATAAATATATAGATAAAAAAGCGAAGATAAAAGTTGCAATATAACGTTAATGTGGCCTCATATACTTACCAGACACTTGTCCCACAGTGATTAGCGGGAATCAAACCCGATAAAGCTAGGCGTGGAAATGCGGCCCTTTATCCATTTGGCCACGAAACGTCGAGAATTTAATTGTTAAGTGCAGTGTAACCTTCAATTAAACCGACTCCCTTCCCTCCACCTTTCCCTCTTACTGACTTGAACCTCTAAGTGAAAGTGAGGAGGGAGATGCTTCTTCCTATCTCGGCCCTATTTCAATGGGAAGAAAGATCAGGCTCCTGTTAAAAGATCAATGACGATCGTCGCAAGCAAGACATAAATGACTTCGTCTTTTCGGCTACAAAACAGAATTTATGAAAAGAAGCCTTAATTGAGGGTCCACCGCCGTTCATATATACGTTAATCTGATCAAAACGCCTGTTGTCCCAAATTAATAAAGTCGTGTCCTGACGGGGTGCACAAGTTAATGAATTCCTTTAGTGGTTCTTGAGATAAATAGTGGTTTACTAGGGTTTCGGCGGTCTACGAACGAGGGCGACGTCATTGACAAGTGAGCGAGCCGAAATTTCTGTGAGCTTCATATTTTTAGAATAGTTGTTTCAGTGACATAAAAATCTAGTTCAATACCATTTGCAGTTGGAGTTATCCTTGATCTCCCGACGGAATTCGCCGACTGAGCGGGGTTATCGCAAAGATCCAGTACCGAGTAAATTTTAAAATTTATCCAAAGATTTTATCCAAATTGTGGCAGTCATTTGCATGTCGTGATTATGTGATAAGCTATGTATGGTGCCTGGGGGAAATGGATGCAGATGTTTGTGTCAGTAAGGGAATTGGTGTTTATATGTGATTAGATTTGTAATAGACGGAGACCGTATCGGATCCTTGTCAGGGTGAAGTCATAGAGGTGTTTCTCTCTTGATTGATGTTTGGTAGGATGTCATAGAGGATGATAATTTTAAAATAAAATTCGTGTTTATGATTAGGATGAAATACCGCGCACTCATACATGTCCAGAGGAATCTTAGAATTTATGTATATGACCACCGAATGAATCTTCACGATGTATTTGACCGCAAAAACGTTTGTCCACTCTTAAGGGCGACCTGCCTCTGGGAAGAGCGATTCGACTGTCTTTGAGAAAGGTTTTAGATTAATCGTCTTGAGTTAATGAGAACATGGTTGATATAGCTCCTAGAAGGTTTTAATGCGTCCTACCGGCTACCACATTTAGAGTTGATAAGTTTTGCTGTAGGGTATTTCCATCCAAGATAGTATTTGCTATCCCTGTTTTTCTGTTGATTTTTCCTTGTTTTGTCTGTTCTACTTTCACACTTTAAAAGGCTGGAGAGAGCGTGTAGTAAATGAAAGCTTTTGAATTCTCAAATACTCTTCCCCCATGCCGTAATAGAGTGAGGGGATGGGAATGTATAGGGAGTGTATAAACATCAGTACCCGAATCCCTTTTTTACCATTGACTTGACCATGCGTGAAAGATGGTATTAAATTCTTTCTTAGACGTCGTGTCTACTCCAAGGTTCAAAACATCCTTTCTGCAAAGAAGTAATTACACCCCCAAAATAAAAGGCCGTCGGAACAAGCATTAATTTTTTGTTTATCCCATAATGAAAGAGCTGTAAGGAGCGTTTTTTAGTGGGGGATAAATTCTTTTATTGACGATTTATAAATCACTGATTTATTGCGATAAAATCACTCGAAAAACGCGAATGGAATGAAATCCATTGTGGCCAAAAAGCGTTATCATCTCTCACTGTTAATGGAAGCTAGAAACAAACACCAAACTAGAGTTTTGAATTATTATTATTACCATCTTCGTCTCCAGTAGAAAACTTAATTCAAATTAAATTAAAATGATCCGAGCGCTTCCTAGTTACCTTCTATGTCATTAACACTAGTTATTAGGAAATCGCGTGGCAACTTAAGGTCTCGGGGCTTCCTGAATGGATCACGACGGGCACGGGTAGACCAAGGAGTGGAAATGAAGAGGGTTCTTTGTGAAATATGGAAACCAAAGAGGTTGGTTTTGAAAGAGGTTCGAGGGTCAAAATGTAAAATGAGTGCGAGCGGAATTAGGGAGAATACTTGGTGCTGAAAAATATAGTGATGGTTTACGTAAATCATCATGAATATTTTTAAGGGAATTTATTGCCCTCCTTTCGAATTCCTCCAGTGAGCAAAATCTTCCCTTGTAAGTGTAGCCGACAAACCAGGCGTCCTTGTACTTTTCCACGTAGAACTCGTACACCTTCTTCAAGGCTGACTAACAATTCACAAAGAAATACATAAATGAAAGGGCTAAATAACCACAGGCAACAAAACTTAGAACCCAGAAAATTAGTCCTTGCCAAAGCGCTTGTATGTACATGATAAATCGCGAGTTCTTATGAAAAATGTGCCATTGATCAGCACTCTTGGTCGATTCATAATTTTAGGCTTTTCTATTTTTCTTAATAACAAACTTCACTTTCTTTCTCCACTTAAAGGAAATGAGATCGTTGGTTATACAACTTAATTTTCCTTTTTTAATGTCTTTAACCAAGACTAAATCATTTTAATTTCGTTGTAATAATTTGATTTTCGAAAGTTTGTCATCTGCACGGAAGACTTGAGGACTTGACTGACAGAACTCAACAAGGCTTTAAATATCAGATGTTCAGCTCTCAGTCATTCATCCCTTCCCTGAATTCTGCCAAAGCGGAAAATGTCTTCCATATATTTCACCTTTTTATCCGTAGGGTTGGGGTTCTTACTTTTAAAACCCTGTTTCCCTTGTGCAAACTGGTCCCTGTTCATGAATTTTTTTTGCGCGCAAAGTTTTTCATGCATACTTCCTTTACTTTTCACTTTTAACCCTCAGTTATTCCACTAATTTCTTTCCCACTTAGTATAGTTTCATTCATCACACCATTTTCCATTTCAAAATTAAAAAAAAATACAAGAATTAATTTGTATTTATCCACATTAAATTTTGCATTCGAATAAAATTCTTTACTCTTTTCAGACCCTAAATATAGCTGTATTGCCATCCAATCTGCCATTCCCTCAGATGTGTTCATAATTGACGTTATTTTTACGTAACTAAGATTTTGTGCAAGCAAACATATTGAAGCCCATTACTTGGGTAAACTTGCGAACGTTTTATTATTAGAATTAGTCAACACAAGAAAAATCTGAAAATGGGTTTGGAAAACGGCGGTTTTGTGTTTATCTTTTCTAATCACCGGCTTAATTGGAACAGTGCCAAACTATTGATTGTTCCCTCGGACAGTCACTTAACGACTTACTCTAGCAAGCCTTTCCAAGGACAGATACATCGCTGTACCCACGTAATAGCACTGAAACACCACCCACTTAAAGTCATTAAGCCCTTTTAAAGGTGGGTGAGAGAGAAATAACAAAATACCATTAATACACATTTTAAAATTAAATCTCCGTTCCAGCGGGGGGAGTCAGCTATATACATATTGATGTACATACAGTACATAATTAGTCAACTATACCTAATGGTGTGCAACTACAGGAGCCAATCACAAATTAACGACCTTCCGATGTTAGACCAAATTGTTTTAAAAATTCTCGATGGAATCACTATTTTCTGAGGCAAAAAATTCCAACATTTGAGAAGATTCATCAAACATCTAACCTCTAGTGCTTCTTAGCTAGTCATTTTATTTTACTAATAACCTTATGTTTGTATCCTTCTCCACAAAATTTAGCCTAAAAAGACATTTTCTAAAGGAAACAAACCAAATTCTTCCAATCTATTCCCAATGGAGATTAATTGAATTGTCCAACACTCGACTTTTGTTCGCACTTGAACATCTTGAACATACTGTGGCTCTCGCTGGCCTGGCGGATAATACGCTGGATTTCCACGCCTTGGTACCCACTTCGATTTCAGGGGAGGACGGAAACATACTATTTCGGCGCTTGTAGGGGGTGGTACCCCCTCGGTGGCATACGCGCAGACATCTCTAACTAATTAACTCGCCATACACATAACCGATGACAACACCACGGTCCCTCCCCCTTGCACTATTACATTCAGAAGGCTGCAGAACAGGTTTTCTTATCCACACACACTTGACGACTTGCCAGCAGTTGTCATTCTGGTTTTATGCAAATGTCACAAGCGGCTCGGGAACATAGTCCATTATTGAAAAGGGATGGATGGCAAAATTAACCAAGCAACCAAGTAAGGACCTGAGCCTGAATTCAGTACTCACGAGAGAATTTGATCACTTATTTATAGCTTTGCTTTTCCACAAACCGCTCTTCGTGAAGGCTCTGAGCGCATTCGGTCGCCTCTCTTCCTCGCTTCACACTTGCCATTAATCTCATTCTTATGAACCGTCTACACACATGCCGGATCTCGTTAACCTAGGGAATAAGACATTTGATCCCAATATCTAAGGACACGGTTCGATTTCCAGCGAGAGCGTAGCCCCCTTCCCCTCCACAAAAAAAGAATCGGCACTCGTAGGGAGATTGCTGTCTATAGCCGGCGCGCCGAGACTGACGCATGCGCGCAGTCAGTTCTACCCACATACGTCATGACGCCCGTAGCAAACACAACACGCGGTTCTTCCTTGTTTTTCTGCCCACATTAAATACATCACGCTTCCGGCTATGTGGAACCCGCCGAAAGGTTTTCTGATCCATACACCCCTGACGTGGAACGGGTAGCTCTCCCTTGAGCCACAAAGGGTTCGCATACGAGTGGATTGGAGGCAAAAAAACGGTAAAACCGCTCTGTATGCCCATTACTCCGCCAACACAAGACTTGACAGCGATTTGCATTCAAATCTTAATGTCAATTGCATTTTTCAGTCGGGGGACCTCGCGCACAATTTAACTGGGTCAGTTGACCTTACACTTGTCTGCATTAAACATCATTTATTGGACCGGGCGACAAGTCGTACCACATTCTAATGCAATCCCAAAGACACTTTTTATCATCTGCCAATTTGAATACACTTGTATCCCACTGTATAACTCATTAGCAGATATTATAAATAACAAGGGTCTAAGTGCTGATCCACGGGGTACAACATTTTAAACCAACATTCACTCTCAGTGTACTCCATTAAACTTTAATTTCTTACCTATTTAAGAAACAATTCTCTAACCCAATTATGTATTCGACCTATTTTCCTATGTGCCTTCAATACATGCCCATTTTTCAAACTGCCACCCTGCCATATGTTTTACTTAAGTCTAAATATATTACATCCCTGTTATTTCTATCATAAACAGCACTTGTTATAAAGTTAATAGATTCAAGGCGAATGATAAAATTAGATATACCAACCATTGTTTTGACACAATTCAATTCAATTTTCTCAATGACTCTTAATTAAGTTTCTTAAATTTAGCTATAATTTTACCCTCTATAGCATTGAAACTGACAGATCTATAATTCCTAACACCTCTTTACCTCCTCTCTTAAATATAAGAAATATTATACAATAGTTAACTTTCAAACATCAGGAATTTCGCTATATAATGAGTTAGGAATTATTCCCTCAATATTTTTAGTTTTCTTGATGCGAATTGCCACAATAAATAAAAAATAAGGTTAGTAAAAAGGAAATATTTAGGATAATAATTAAATTACATTTAATGAAAATAAACATAGTTTTTAGTAATAGGGGTTTGCTTCATTTAGCGTAAGGAAATATCATTGACACGAACCCATCTGTATGGTAAAGGAATCCCTGAATATGTAGATATAGGATTGGTGGAAAAATACAAAAGGTTTATAAATCTAGGGATCTTAGTTTATAAGACATAACATCTAAGTGCCTGTTTTCACAGAACTATAGATTCAATAGGTGGGGCAAAGTTTTAGAGAGGGAACAAAAAATAGCGGGAAAATATTGACTAATCCACATTGGAATACAACGATGGTATCAGTGTGGAAGTAAGATTTTTGCTTCCAGAGGAATCTTCAGATGTATTGCACCTAAGTTTTCCTCATTAGTAAGGCAATGAATTTGTTTATTTATTCGCGAAGTTCTATAAACATTGTTTTAAGTTTGTTTGTTAAGTTTCTTTAACGTTGTTTGACATTTGTTTGTTTGATAAGTTCCCTTATCGTTGTTTAAAGTTTTGTGGTAAGTCGTTTGTTTAGACGCTAATCGTGGTGCATTTATTTACGCGTAGGGAGTTAACTCAGCTTAGGGAGTTAACTTGCTTACTACTGTCTTTGGCCTCTGAAGGCGAACACACTTACTGGTCTTGTAGAGGGCACTTAAGTATAACTAGTTCGGTTGGAGTTGTTGCCTAGAAGCAAGGTTGGATATATCTGCTTGTTTATTCAAAGTTATTGTTCGTATCTCTCTTCAGTATTCTACCAAACTGACTACAAATTTAAGTCTCCTCATAGAGACGGAGGAAGGGAGTGACTCAGTTTGATTTCCCATGCCCCGTGTCCCCGAGCGTGGGCTCTGACCCGGCTTCCCACTCGCAAATCCAGAGGCCATTAACTGGAGGGTATCATGAGACTGTCTGAGATGACCGTTGATATTCCTCCGCAAATCTATGTTTCCGTGCTAATCGGAAGGACAGGTCGCTGAAAACAAATTTGAGTGTGCGTTTGTCTGGGAATGTGTTTGCTTGTGTGTAAAGCTGGCGAAATTTATTATAATTTTTACAAGATCATGTTAATTCCTATACGAACCAGCTTCCTATTTTTTAGGTAAATCTTTATTCGGTCACTTTATTGATGTCTTATATTTGCCGGGTCATCTTATAGATGTTTTTTCTTTACTAGTTATCACTGAGATGGCTTCTCTTGCTTTATCAAGGGTAAGACAGTGCATACAAAAGTTGCACATATGTTCCTTGACCTTAAATACTTTGAGCACCTGCGTACACTCAGGTGTTAGTCAAATCTTGCTACGCTTACATTGGGCTGCGTAAAGCGGAACTTTCTTTTACTTTGCCTAATGTTTTTAAGGGAATTTATTTTAATTTTAAATATTTAAAGGGAAAACCACCGAGAGAATCTTCCGCAGTAATCTGGGGAGGAGATACATGTAAAGAAGGTCAAGCTAGAGAAAATGCACTTTGGGTGTGGGGGGGGTGTATGCCCACAGATCCTCTTACGGGCATTCGGGCCTGGAAGGCATGCACCAGAGAGCCATCCACCAGATGTTAGCTGCAACATGATAACCCATTCTAGAATTAACAACTCCCTTCGCGGAATTAAGGGAATTTTCTAAGTTGATTAATTAAGGAAGGATTAAAGGAGAGAAGAGTGGCCGTTAGATTTCACTTTCTCCGTGGAAGAAATAAATACCCTGGAGTGACACTTCCTGGTGGAGAGACAAAGCGTCCTCAAATTGCGAGGAAAGTTAAGCTTAAAAGTTGATCACGACAGTTTTCATAGACTCTGGAAATCAGGGCATTGGTTTAATTCTACACGCTGTTGATTCTGAAGGTCGTCTTATTTCACAACGTCAGTTGAATGCATTCAATGGGGGGAGGGGGCTAAAGGGAGGATTTTCCTTTTTATGAAGCAACCCGGGATACTTTATATACAGTACCATGATGCTAGGACGGTATCGGAAGGTAATCTATGGAGATATACACAAGGAAGCGCAAAGACAACAACCGTTCTTCCATATCTCACCTTGCAGTACGGTCCCTCTACTGAGGGATTATCATCACTGTATGTAGGGTAGCATTGCTGTAATAGTATGAAACCAACTTACCCTAACTAACCTAACCTAACCTAACTTAACATAAACCTAACCTAACCTAACGTAGACCTAAACTAACCAAACCTTACATAACTTATAATAAATCTAACCTAAGCTAAGTTAAGCTAACCTTAGCTAACTTAACCAAACCTAACTTAACCTAAACTAAACCTAACCAAATCTTATCTAACCTAGCCTAAGTTAAAATAAACCTAGCCTAATCTAACATAAACCTAACCTAACCTGACAACATAAACCTAACCTAACCTAAATCTAACCTAACCAAACCAAACCTAACCTAACCCGACCTAACCTAACCTAACATACATCTAACTTAACCTAACTGAATCTAACTTAACCTAGCATAACCTAACCCAACATAACCTAACCTAACATAAATCTAACCTAACCAAACCAAACCTAACCTAACCCAACATAACCTAACATAAATCTAACTTAACCTAACTTAATCTAACTTAACCTAGCATAACCTAACCCAACATAACATAACCTAACCTAAATCTAACATAACCTAACTTAATCTAACCTAACATAGCATAAGCTAACCTAATATAACCTAACCTAATATATCCTAACCTAACATAAACCTAACCTAACATAAACCTAACCTAACATAAACCTAACCAAACCTAGTCTAATCAAACCGTGGTTTGAGGCAAACATTAGAGTCACCACTTATCGGGGGAACCTCCTGTGTATGATTGAGACCACCTACACAACATTATTCTCACACATGACAACCCCATTCTTCAAATAGCTATGAATCTTAACAAGTTGCAGAAGGATCCAATACACTAACTTTTTATAGGAAATCGCCAAGGCGATTTCACGGGTAAGGGCTTTCCCCCAAAAGGGCCGTTTAGAACTTTTAGAATTTCTGTATAACTTTTTGGCTATCTTGGAAACGTTATTTATTTCGTGTCCATTATTTTATACCCTCAAGGTCCGCCCCGGAGAACGACATTAAGTCTCAGGCAGGCATTCGATCACTGGAGACCGTTTTTTATTGATATCTGGCTTTAGTACTGCTTATTTGCCCCCCCCCCTCCCCCTCTACTCTCAATTTTACCGTGCGCTTTTCATACCTAATTTCAAAGATTTTCTGCGTTTTTGTTAAAAAACGCCTTTGATTGAAACGGCGAATTAAAGATAGTGGTTGATTTAATAACAAATTGTGAAATTTTCGAAGATTAAAAAAGGGTAGTAAGATAAAAAAAAAGGATTGAAAAGTGATTTTGCCGCTGCAGAGGTTTTCTTAAGCTATTCTAGCTCTGGAATGCACCTTGTCATTTTAGATTAGTTAGTCAAATGAAAAGAAAAAATAGGTTTTAGAAAAGATTTTGTTCGTTTGTTGATGTTTTTATTGTAATTTGACGTTTGAATAAGAGGTACATGTAAAACATTTCTCGAAAATAAGTTTGAAGTGGAAAAAGAAATTCACTGACCTTGCCCAGAGAGTCAAATAACCTTACCGTCACTTGGTTTAAATCGCTAGCACAAATTAAGGAGACTTAGGAGAAGAGAGAAAGGAGGGATTTATAACGACACAGAAAGAAAATAGGGGCACAGAAAGTTGGAAGGATCTGCTGGAAGAGAAGTTAATGGATCAACATCTGCAAAGGTTGTATCTTGGCATTTTTGGGTTGACCGGGATCGAGGGTTTCCTTGGACGTCCCCTGTGATGGGGTCTTCCAGATGCAAACTGTGAACCAGACGGAGATGTTTTCTCAACAAATTAGGTCGTCAAAGAGGGGGACGTGGCTGTTCTCCGATTGGCGTTATATAGGCAAGTTTGCTATAAATTAATGACCGCGAGGAACGGTCTATGAAACAGTGGCACATAGGCCCGGACGAAATGAACAAAACCTCCCCCCCTACCCTTGGAAATTAAGGGCGACAACTTTTAAAAGTATATATATATATATATATATATATATATATATATATATATACGTATATACAGTCATTGCTAGATAGTTTTTATTCTTATGTATAGTGAGGTAGTCTAATTATTTTATAATTTCTGTATGGCCACAGCCAACCAAAGAATCCAACCGGCAACACGCAATAATTATTTTTTGCCTCTGTCCCCTTGGCACACACAAATAACTACATTTTATATGACTGGAAAATATGTTCACAAAGAACAATAATAAAAAACCTACTGAAAACCAACACAAAGAATATGATGACAAAGTTCCTTGATGGAGCCCTGATTCCTTCTAAGACTCGAGGACTCGTCAGCTTAGCGGCGGCTTTTGAACGAAATCGGAGCAATTGCAGAGTTTAGCATCCCATTTATATGGCTGATTTGAGTTAATCCAGATTTGTGATAAATTGGGTTCACTCAGAATTGGATGTGGATTGGAATAATCAAAAATTGAGTTTGAATTGGTTTAATCCAGCATAAATATGTCTTGAGAACACTTTCATGTGCCCCTCCTCCACATCGATGATGTTATGTGTGCGAGTTTCAGCCAGGTTGTAAACGTGTGTTGAACCAAATGCAAATGGTAAGGGTTTTACCACGAAACTGCGCTCGTTTAAAGGCCTTTATTTCTCTGTTAGGAGGACCAGTTTAAAGAGTGGTCTGAACCACAGGTATCTAAAACGTGTTTGGGGCCGCCCTGACGTCGACCCAAAAGGAAAGTCCATCTCGCGCCTAATTACATCCGATGTGGTTTAACTTTGTTAAAACCCGAAGCTATCTTTACACTCTGCTAGGGCATAATCCATGTATTAAAGTGTTTGTTTCTTAAGTAGCAGTGCAGTTGTTGAACGCTCTGATTCCAGTAGATGCAAATGTCTGTGTCAGTGCGTTCTTTGTATGTGTTTAGGTTTGATGGTGACCGCGCCGGAGCGTTTCCTGAGTGACTCGTGCATGATAGGAAGGGGCAGCTTTTTCTTCTTCTATATCAATATCCGGTGAAATATAGCTGAGGAGGTGGTTTGGTTAAAGTTTGGCTGGGTTGCTGTGCTGCATGTGGTGATTAAAGTTTAATTATGGGAGAGTGGAGGTGTCCAGGTGGGGATTTGCCTCTGTTTCTTAAAAGGATAGAAAAGATCTATCAGAAATTGCGACGGTCTATCAATTTAAATAATATTATTCTAAATAAAACCTGCATTAATAAGTCATGTCATTTGAGATAAATTCCTTGTGGGGATGATAATGATTCTAATAGTTTATTTTTATAAAACCTTTTGGGTGGGTGAGGGATTTAATAACAAGGGTGTGGAGTCGTTTGAGATCGATGTCCGAAACGTGGTTTAATTCGTTATCAAAAAAATCATGGCTTACGACTGCCACAAATCATGCGAAGGATTATTTTTCATGGAGCCCATCTGGCGACTGCCTACGAGGGCAAAAGTCGCCGTGATCACGCTACAGTCTACTTCTAGGCTAGATTAACAAACACAAAAACATGCAAAAATCAAATAAAGATAAAAAAAACAAAGGAAAAAACCAGGAAAGAATACAAAATAAGCAAATCATGAGAAGGAAGCAATAAAAATGCTATCTTCGTAGTTTTGGGTGCCCCCCCTCCCCCGCGCCCCCTAATCCACTATTTATACAATTTGGTTGTCCGATTTCACTAGTTGGGAAATATAAAAAAATCGCTTTTAAGAGGAGGACTCAAATATTTTAGAGGTTCAAAAGAGCAATTCAATTTCTCGATTCAGTCGTCATTAGAATTAAATTTGGGAACATGAATTACGAGGTGGGCATAAATTCCCTACCTATTTTAATGAAAATGGTTTGATTTGTTTTGTTTTTTTGTGTAATACCCTGAAGATGAATGCAGAGGAGCGTGTGATGAGAGTTCTCCGGCGAACTCAATTTAGAAAAGAAGTGAAATGAAATGAAAAATAAGTTTAAAAGGAAATTATTTAACAAAACCTGACCAGTAGATAAGACAATAGGTCGACTGTGGATAAATTATGGCAAATCAGCACACGATACACTTCTTAAAGCAAAGTTTCCTTCAAGCAAAACCTACAAATGATAGCTCTCTTCACGCAAATTAACTTTCAGAATTCTACCCACCCATGATTTTAGAAGATTGAGTGTGTGCGTGTGCCGCTGCACGAAGAGACAGGCGTTGATTTTCATTGATGATTTACCCCCACAACATTCACAATATCCTCTGAAATACGGGGTCGTCACTTAATCATTGATTATGTAGGGGACCCATTCATTTAAATATGTTTTCCAATTTACGTATCGCTTTATTGTCTGGCGTGGCTGATTTGGGGGAATTTCTTTCAAACCCATTTTATATTTCATTTCACTTCTTTCTTTATTTAAGTTCACCCCTTAACTCTTGTTAGACGCTCCTCTGCTTACATCTCAACCCTTGGTTGACCAAATTGGACTGTATATATAAAATATAATAACCCTTAAATCAATGTATATTAAGAGTCAAAGTGGCTTGCAATTGTCGTTCCACATGCTAACATACGTCCTTAAAAGGTTAAAGGTCTCCCTCCCCCCCAAAACTTATAAATTCGAACCATTTCCATCAAAATAGTACCATACTTTATATCCACCCTGTATTTTATTAGGTTGTACAATATTATAGTCCGTAATGTGTAATAATTGAACGCATTAGATATGTTTGAAGAATTCCTTGCAGGTTTGTACTTATAATATTATATATATATTTTACAGTAATTTACAGTATTATCCTAATTTTTAGTTTAACCATTTTACAAACATGGTATCTGGAGGCCAAGTTTACACGCTTGCGCTGTATCAAATTAAGTGTTGTATGAGGGCGAGTTGGGGGCGGGGGGAGGGCTTTTCATCCAGGTAAAGCAAGTGACTATATACAAGTGACCGCGCTAGGTGTGTATGAAGAGAGTCCCCCAAGCGTGCTCGCTGCAGTGTGAAGGTGTCTACTCATTGCTATACTAACCGAATACCATCACTCCTACCCTTTGTTGCATGGTAACCGCTCCTTCCGGATCTGTCCCCTTAAGATGTATAGAAAGCTACCCGCTACTTTACGTTTCACTTCCTCTTCTGATGTCTTCAAGAGCGTCTTGAAGACCCATCTTTTCCATCAACGCTACTATCAGCGTCAGAGAGCCACTCTGCGAGGCTCCTCGGAACTGAAGAGCGCCATATAAATAAATTATTATTTATTAAACGTAAACTATAAAAACATATCTTAGCGATAGATCAGAAAAAAAGCTTTCAAGTCACCCCAATCCCTTGGCCAAATGCCATATTGATGCTTCGCTCATCTTCAGCTGCATTATGACCCTAAGTAAAAATACTTGAGGCCCTTATAAAGTAAGTTCCGCGCACTTCTTTAATTGGCTAAGGGAAATTAAACAGTCTCTATGGCAATAAAGTCATTTGAACTCTAATAACATCCTACGGAAAGAAACAAATCCGAATTGAATGGCAAAAACATGGCCGCGCATGCAAGCCATCGTCATACAGCATGCCTATGGCTACATATGTGGGCCATCATAGGGAAGGGGTTAATGTATAAATTCCCAATTAAAAAGCAATGCTGTATCTAACTGATACTAGACTTCAAATCTTTTCCCTTTTCGTTCACTGATTATTCTACATATCTTGCCTTCTTTTCCTTTCTGGGACCTGCCTCGAGGTGGACCTAGATTCTCTGTTCATCCCTCTTTCTCGAGTTATATTAACTATTTTTTGAGTTGTGTCAAAATTTTCCTGGTTGGTAACACAAGATGAAATCCAAGCAGAGCGTGTCAGTCATTACAGCTCTGATAGACTCCATATATGATAAGTGTCTCCCAATACGGGTTAGGTTTAGAAATCAGTCTTTTTCTTTCAGTGTTCAATGTCTTTCCAAAATAATGAAGTTGATTTTCATCTCGTGGGGGATAATGACCGATTTTGGGGGTAAGTAATATCCAATATTCTTCATTTATTAAAAATACTGTAGTTTATAACTTCCCATATAGTGTAAATACGCGTAGTTTTTTCAGAAACTAACCCATTATTTGTTATTTTAGGTACTCGTAAATATGCCTATATTGAGATAACTGATAAATTCTCTTGTTGGAAATTCTAAAAAATAATTATAGGGTCGCAATAGGGAAGTAGGAGCTTGTATTTAAAATTACACGAATATGATTTACAAAGAGCGTAAAATTACATGTAGGTAATTTCAAAAAGCATAAAATTACACGGAGTTGATTTTCAAAGAACGTTAAATTACAAGGAGGTGATTTTCAAACAAGGTAAAATTATAGGAAGATGATTTATAGATAGCGTAAAATTACTCGGGGGTGACTTCAAAGAGCGTAAAAGTACACGGATGTCATTTTGAAAGAACGGAAAATTACCTGTAGATTATTTTCAAAGAGCGCAAAATTACCTGGTAATTATTTTCAAAACGGGTAAAATTAGACGGAGATGATTTTAAAGAACACAAAATTACACAGAGGTGATTTTCAAAGAGCCTAAAATTACAAGATTATGATTTTTAATGAGCTTAAAATTATACAGATGTCGGTGATTTTCAAAGGGCGAAAAATTTCCGGGAGAATACAGTAAACTCTCGATATAACGAACCTCAATATAACGAATTTCGGATATAACGAACCAAATTTTCTGGCCGAACTCCATCGGGTTTAACAGGCAAACGTTACGACCAGCCTGAGTGAGTGTTAGTGTGTCACATGTCTCCTACAGTGCAAGGTTCGTATCATTACTATGTTGTGTAGTCCACTTAACTTTATTAGTAATTCAATACGTCTTACATATCCATAACGAACTTGGTTTGTTATTTCCATTGCTTTTAACGCCCATCGGATTTAACGAACTTTCGGCTTTAACGAACGACCCCCCCCCGCCCCATATAGCTCGTTATATCGAGGGCTTTCTGTATTTTCAAAAAGCGTAAAATTACACGGAGCTGATATTCAAAGAGCACCAAAAAACATATACACTTTGTAATGGTAGATGATTTATAGTTGGACAGCAAGAGTGACCCACCCATATATTTGGGGTGTTTAAAGAAAGGCTGCAGCGTGGGTGGGGGTGGGGGGTCGGGGTTATCCAGATGAGCTGTAACACGATTGTCTTTTCTCGATGCGATTTAGATGGTTTGAGAAGTTAGGTTATTGGTGTCATTCGTCCGTTGTCTCGTGTACGAAATCTCTCGGCCGGATAATGAAACGCGCATAAAAATCAAAACAACAATCATTGGTTAGCCCAAAGCCACCATGGTAGCCGGTTGTATTGTATGCGTTTGTCTCCTCGTGATTATTGAACCCTTTCGTGACCCCAAGGGAGACCCGTTACACGGTCAGGGTTATGTGGATGAGTGCCGCCATCCACCAGGGCTCTGGAACAGAGAAGAGAGTGGATCTGTTATATTGTGAAGATGGGAGGGGAAGTGATGGTGGTGTTGTCATTGGCTACGTGTATGGTGTCTATTAACTCGTGTAGTAGAATTCATCTTATTGATGCTAAAGTTCATCACCTCTGTATCTATTAAATCGCTTGGTATAATACATTTACTGTGTCTATTAACTCCTGTGGTAGAATTCACTCATTCGAGTCTATTAAGTCTTGCGATATAATTCATGTCCTTTGTGTCTATTACCTCTTGGGGTAGAATTCATGTCCTTCGGTCTATTAATTTTTGCAGTAGAATTCATATCATTTGGGTCTATTACCTGCTGGGCTTGAATTCATATCCTTTGAGTGCTACTAAATTTTGTGTCAGAATTCATCTGCTTTGAGGCTATTAAATCCTTTGGCAGAATTCATCTCCTTTGGCAGAATTCATCTCCTTTAGTTATATTAAGCCCTGTTGTAGAATTCATCTCTTTTTGCTTTACTAAATATTGTGGCAGAATTCATCTGCTTTAGATCTATTAAATCCTGTGGTATACTTCATTTCCTTTTGGTTTATTAACTCCCTTGATAGAATTAATCTCCATTAGATGTACTAAATTTCGTTTTAGAATTTAGGTCTATTAAATTACATGGTACGCTTCATCTGCTTTGCGCTAGGAGTTTATCTTCCTTGGGTCTATTAATTTTTGCAGTAGAATTCAGTTCCTTTAGGTCTATTACCTCCTATGCTAGAATTCATCTCCTCTGAGTCTACTCAATTTTGTGGTTCAATTCATCTCCTTTGGATCAATCAAATCCCGTGGTAGAATTGATCTCTTTTGTGTCTATTGACTCGTGTAGTTGAATTCATTTCATTTGTCTTTTTGATCGTATGGTAGAATTCATTTCCCTTTTGGGTCTATTAAATCGTGTGGTAAAATGACATTTGAAATTAGTCGGCCAACTTTTAAGCGACAATTAACGAGGGCAATGTTTTCAGATCTTTTTAAGGAGTGATCTGTAAAAAAAAGTGGTGAAGATGGAGGAAGTGAAAATACTTGGAAGATAAATAGCTGTAGATTCTCCTGCAGCTATTGCATGGCTAACTGTGGGTGTTGATACCAGGTGGCACGATATCCTTCAAATGTCAGCATAAAGAAGGGTGGGGGTGGGGGGGAATTTTATATTTCAACTCCCTATTTTGCTGGGAATTCACTTTGGTCGTAGAAACAACATATACAAATTATAATTCTATGGACACTTCTTAGCCTTCCCTTAACTCTCTTTTTATTTCCATATTTCAAATGCACCCTTGGGAAAAATGTATCCACTGTATATATATATATATAATATTTATTTATTTTAGTTATTTTAATATTTAGTTGAGCCCCCTTGTAATTAAGCTTGTAAACTGACCACTAAAATAGTGAATATGTTTGTAGACCGAGACACTTCACTTATTAGTTGCCTGTAATCCACTTTTAGACAAATTCTGTTGTTGAAAACTAAGATACGAAGATCAACGAGCACATCTCCGCCAGAACTTGGTGAGGGGTTATGTAACCCAAGGATTCATATTTGAGGCCCTCGTGACCGTTAAGGTACCTAACTCACCACAACTTCCGCAATTACGTTAGAAAAATTCTCATGTAAAAATACATATATGATTGCCCTAAAATCACTAAAATTTTGCTGATTATAGTTAGTAATCATATAGAAAATAATTAAAAGTATTACTTTAGAGACATATATATCCTTATTGCTTGGAATGAGGTTATGTTGATTGTAGGAGTGGTTGAAGTCAATAGCGACGGTGAATCTATTGAATTTAAGATGTAGCTTTTTGGATGATTCTCAACACCCGTAAGGGAAATAAAAGTGTGACAGGTGAGAATCTTTCGCCTTATTAATGTTGAGAAGAGCACTGTGGAAAGAGTAAAAAAGCTGCGACTTAAACTCAACAGTGGCGCCGTCTCTGTTGATTTTAACCAATGTATAAACCCCTGACACAAACGAACTAAAATGGACTCCGGCCTCTGTACGCAGATGAGTTCGGGTGGTAAGATGAAAGCAGAAAATGCACGCATTAAACGGTTGAGTCTATCGACAAAGAGAAAAACCACAGTTATTCATTTTTTTTTCATAAATTTAATCTTCTTGACTTTATGTGCAAAGGTTAATGATGATTAAATAAAACAAACTATGGATACTGACCTAACTTCTTCTTTACTTCATGATGAAAGGATTTTTTAGAAAATATGGAATGAATAAATGAATAAAGAGCAAGGGTATGAGAGATAAAAAGGAATTAAGTGAGAAATTAATATAATAGCCAAGTCCATCTTAATTACCTTCACCGGTAGAAAAATTATAATTACGATAATAATATTTGGTATTTTAGTAAACTATATAACTAGAGCTATGCAGATCCCTAACCTTTCTTAATAACGAGCCAATTTACGAGTCGTTTTACCTCAAACAATGTAACGAGAGTTAAAGAACAAATCTGCAATTCGATGGCACGTAATTATGGTAACCTTTTTTACCACAAAATGTGAATTATTTGTTTAATTTAAATACAAATTAACTGGAGTAATTTGAATAGATATAAGTTGTTTAATTATTCGTAGATAAGAGAAACTGATGTACGCAACAACAGTAATTTTTACTCAGGGATTAAATACACAAAAAAAGGTAAATAAATCGCAAGCAGTGAAAAATGTCAAGATTGCAAAGATCTCATCAAAGTTTGCAACTCTAAATTCTGGGGAGGGATGCGCATATTTTAGGACTTGTGTAGGAAAAAGTAGGGGATTAAACTTAATTGTATGTTGTTTTTTTTTAGCAAGAATTAGAATTTGAGTAATTTTAACTCAAATAAGTGGAAAATATAGTGTTTAGATCCAGGGAAACATTCCTTTTGTGGGTGGCATTATTCCAGAGCAGTTTAGCAATGGCAATTATACTATCTCTGAGATTGTTATTAACCTACTATATTTATTATAATTAGAAAAATAAGTTATTTAAATATGAAGTTCTCGCCTTTGGATTCCAACTGTTTAACTAAAATATCATTTGGGTAAATAAAAACCCCTACTTAAGCGCTAACATCTTACTGAGACCACGCAACAAAAATTTTAAATTTATCGTTAAGTTGTGACAGAATGCCGAGAATGGGAGAGACTTTAAGTATTTTTGGTTTACTATTACTAATAATAATACTAATAAAATAATACATGTATTTAAATAATTTTATCGTCGAATATAAACATAATTAATTCGATTGTTTGAAAATAAACAATTTCCTTCGAAAAATCAAAGATTTGAGTTAGGGAATCGAGTCGTTTCCCCTTTCATCGGGGAACCAGAAATAATTCAAGCATAGAAATTTACTCAAACTTGGAAAATATTAGCATTCACACGTCTCATTTTTGGCGAAATTTTGCTTTTAGTTGGTAAGCTTTGGTAAGTAGATTGCTGGCCCCCTGCACAGTTTTTCTTGAAATTAGCTAAAATGTATAGAATCAACCTCTCACACGGCGTGTTCAAATGATTGCCCTCAATATCGTCATAATAACGGGTCTTCATAGAATAAATTTTATTAGTTTAAATATTTTCTAATCTTTCAAATCATAGACGTCACTTATAAAATCTAATTTCACGAATGAATTAATTATTTATGTCAAGTGGCAGCATAATGTCTGCTTCTTCGTGACTTATCCTTAGGATCAACCACGCTCATCAAGATGGAATCGGATAAGCCTTATGTTTCTGGTCTTTCAGAGTCGGAAGATGGCTTCGATATCTACTGCAATCGGTGCAGTGCAACGTTTCTACTGTTCTAACTTTTCCTCGCCACGTACGATTGAAGATGAAAATTCGCATAAACAGCAACACGGCAGATCCCATAGATAGGCTTGGTCTGGGCGCAATCGAATCAGAGATATACAATTGAGTTCGGGTTTAATTTGTACATTTAAAGGTGCAGAAAATCAATGGCCACTTATCGGCAACGGAAAATATTTAATCACGAAATTCATTATTACAAATACGTCCATTAAAATTAACGAAGTAAAATATGCTCAAGTCGTCTTCAATGCGATATCCCGATTCAAAAGTTAATCCATCTAATGGAACTAGAACGATATAAGTTCAGTTAAATTAAAATCAAGTGTGCGCCCCAAAGTCGGACGTTTTATTATTACCTACGTGGGTAAAAGGGAACAGTTTAAACAATAGAATTTATTCTACAAAACCGTTTCTAGCTCTTTCAGAGATATTTTCCAATCGCAATAAAAATTATCGATGCCTCTTGCATAAAAAACATCAGGTTTTAATTTCAATAAATCTCTTCTTTTTTTTTCGTTATTTGAGATAATTTTTAATAGAAGCTGCTTCGGTTTCAATAATTAGGAGTACCAACAAATTTTTTGAAGAACCAGTTGCTCCTTGGCCGGTGATGTGTTAATGAACTACCAGGATTTTTTAATAGACAAAGTCAAGCTGGAAACTTATTAACTTTGACACCAGTCATCTGAACATTAAACATACGATAAAAATAAAATTCATAAATTCTCTCCCAATTTTAGATACTTTAGGTCGAACAAAATGCCACTGGCTTGGTAATTTTAATTTATCCGAAGCCTATTTGCACATGACTCGTTGTAGACTTTCTTTGTTGTTAAATTAAATGCTAAATCGCTTTTATTAAAAAATTCACCACCATGTTTATATTTTATGCTCGACATGAGTCCTAATCGACGAAGAAATAAAGTGCTTTTAATAGTGTCTCAATTGATTTTTTCAATAATCCTAAACAGTCAATATTTAAGGTAGATATAAAATATATACGATGCAGTTATCATGTCACACTAGGTATTTATGGCAATTGTCTATATTAGTTACGGCTGGAAAAATTGACACTTTTTAATGGTAATTGTGAAAAAAGCTATAGCAAATAATTATATGATCAAAAAACATTAGCACATACTAAAAAACATGCTTCACTGTTTTTCAAGGGTTGTTTTTCCTGTAGCTATTACTGAATAAGCCAATAGTTAGCGCTAACTTGAAATACTGGTGATAATTTGGCCTACTATACTATCGCCTAAAATAGCCCAAAGAAAGTTGACAATTTAAAACTGCGACCATTTAGAACCATTTGTCATTATATTAATAGTGAACGGTGTGCGATAGTCACCAGGAAGTCGACGGAAACCTAGTTTTCCGCTGCGACAAATCTGGTATAACTCGTACGAACAAAAAGGTAAAAAAAACCTATTGGCGCTTTTATAGGTCTGCGTTGCACGGAAGCTTTTTTTTTAACGTTAGAATAAGGTCAACTAAAGTGATTCATTTTGTATATTGGTTAGCATTTCACAGAGGCACCCAGCAGGAAATCGAGGAAACATATGGCGTTATCATTCAAACAGTTGTCGAATGGTATATTTTTCCCGGGAGATCGCCATCCATTATTACGAACAGAATGCGAAAGTATTAGGTTAGATAGGTATAATTGTTAGAGACAATAACATTGTTCGTTAAACTTGAACTTCTGTGCAATTTTGTTGTAAACCTAAATAACATAACCTACCCTTACCTAACACAACATACAATAAATTAAGACTAACCTAACGTACCTCGTCATAAAAAGGTTAGGTTAGGTTAGGTTTACGATTTATGATTGTTGTTGTCTCCGCAAATCGCTTATTTTCGCCGAAAATTGCTTACTTTTCATTATAGCTTTGCTCACATAAATGTGAAGCTAACTCGAAAGTAAGCTATTTGCGCCGGCAATGAACATCATTTTCGCGTTAATGACCCCTAAATGAGTCAGGAAAATATATTTTATGGCCAAAAATTCGCAGTGGGGATGCCCTTAAAATTTAGCTAATATAATGTAATAAAACTGAAATCAAACTTTTTATCCAGAAGATAAGTGAATTGCCGAGGTAATAACTATCATAATCACGTTTCTGAACCCCAAAACGTCCGAAAATTACATTTTACAGGCAAAAAATCTAGGTGGAAATTTTGCAGGAAAATCTTGTTTCCTACTGCAGAAAAAAGTTAACGATAGAAAGTAATAATCTAATCAATAGACACTGGCGCATAAAAAAATAACAATGCTCACTTAACCTGTAAAATTTATGTCATTTTATGGGATATAGCCCGCATTTCAAACGAGCGATACATCTTTGCGCCAAATTATAATTTCGTAATCACCCCTCCACCCCTCGAAGCTACAGGAATTGATTTATTTAGTATGTGCCAATGTTTTTTAATTATATGATTTCTTTCTATTATTTTTTTATAATTACCATTAAAAAAGTACATTTTCCATCCGTAACTAATATAGACTATTTCCACACTTTTTAATGGTGATTATAAAAAATCAACAGAAAGAAATTATATGATTTAAAAATATTGGCGCACACCGAACATACACAGTTCGCTTTTATTAACACTCGATTAACCTAAAAGGATAAGAAATTTGTTTTATCGGATAAAATAGTCCCAAAATTTATGAGCGAGAGCGAACAACCAGCACAGACTTGAAATACAATGACAAATGGTCTTACGAATACAATGGTCTTATATGGTAGCACTTTGGAATTGTCAACCCTTTTGGGGCTATTTTAGGCGATAATCTGGTAGCTCAAATTAGCGCCGGTATTTCATGTTGGCACTAACTATTATCTTTTCCAGTCGCAGTTACAGGAAAATAAAATAAAAAACAACAACACAGAAGCATTTTTTTTATTTAGTATGCCCTAAAGATTTTTTCATATAATTTTATTGCTATAGCTTTTTTTTTATAATTACAAATAAAAAGAGTGAAAATTTCTCCATCCGTAAATAATATAGACAATTAACGTATTTATAAAGAAATGTTAAAAAAATACTCTTATTAGTAGAATATTTAAGAGCTGTTTAGTTTATAACCGAACCTAATAGAACCTAACCAAAGGGTTATGTCCTGTTATACAATATACTGAATATGTTTGTAGCCGCAAACCAAAGAAGCACCGATATTTCAGTCACCTTTATTTTAAGCTACTATTTTTTAATGATATATACATACATATTTTTTCTCCTAATTTAAGGATCCTGTTTCAAGAAGCACCGATATTTCAGTCACCTTTATTTTAAGCTACTATTTTTTAATGATATATACATACATATTTTTTCTCCTAATTTAAGGATCCTGTTTCAAGATGTCTTCATTGATCCTTACTAGACATTTTCCAATCCCGTGGATGTTCCCTTGAGGAGCTTTGCAAACCTATTTTTCGCCTAAATATATCGCGAAATCTACAAAAGAAAAGAGAAGATTCCTAAGCAGATTCAGGAAATCGAAATCCCCATTCAGAATTTCATATCCCTTGAATGTGAAAAAACCTTCGCACAGTATTGTAAAATCCTCAAATATCTCTCCCACCCCCATACCAGTCCATTTCAAATACGTATTCGTTGCCGATCCTCCTTGCCCCACCCTGAATTGCTGCTTCTCCTCGAGGCTCCTTGAACCAGGGTTTGGGTCTCGCATCATAAGCGTAGCCTCGAGAAAGATACCTTAGAATTTGGGTTTCAGCGATAATTATTTAATTGCATACCTCCATCTTTGAAAGCGTGGGTGTCTGTACTCTTAACGGCAGATCCCGATGTGGGTTTCGCTCTGTTTTCTTGTCTGATGTAACGTATCATTACAATCGGGGCATGGAGCGTGGGTGGATGTACTCTTAATGGCAGATCCCGATGTGAGATTTGCTCTGTTTTCTTGTCTGATGTAACGTATCATTACAATCGGGGCATGGAGCGTGGGTGTCTGTACTCTTAACGGCAGATCCCGACGTGGGTTTCGCTCTGTTTTCTTGTCTGATATAACGTATCATTACAATCGGGGCATGGAGCGTGAATGTCTGTACTCTTAACGGCAGATCCAGACGTGGGTTTTGCTCTGTTTTCTTGTCTGATGTAACGTATCATTACAATCGGGGCATGGAGCCTGGGTGTCTGTACTCTTAACGGCAGATCCCGATGTGGGTTTCGCTCTGTTTTCTTGTCTGATGTAACGTATCATTACAATCGGGGCATGGAGCGTGGGTGTCTGTACTCTCAACGGTAGATCCCGACGTGGGTTTCGCTCTGTTTTCTTGTCTGATGTAACGTATCATTACAATCGAGGCATGGAACCTGGGTGTCTGTACTCTTAACGGCAGATCCCGACGTGGGTTTCGCTCTGTTTTTTTGTCTGATGTAACATATCATTACAATCGGGGCATGGAGCGTGGGTGTTTGTACTCTTAACGGCAGATCCCGACGTGGGTTTCGCTCTGTTTTCTTGTCTGATAGAACGTATCATTACAATCGGGGCATGGAGCCTGGGTGTCTGTACTCTTAACGGCAGATCCCGAAGTGGGTTTCGCTCTGTTTTCTTGTCTGATGTAACGTATCATTACAATCGGGGCATGAAGCGTGGGTGTCTGTACTCTTAACGGCAGATCCCGACGTGGGTTTCGCTCTGTTTTCTTGTCTGATGTAACGTATCATTACAATCGGGGCATGGAGCATGGGTGTCTGTACTCTTAACGGTAGATCCCAATGTGGGTTTCGCTATGTTTTCTTGTCTAATGTAACGTATCATTACAATTGGGGCATGAAGCGTGGGTGTCTGTACTCTTAACGGCAGATCCCGACGTGGGTTTCGCTCTGTTTTCTTGTCTGATGTAACGTATCATTACAATCGCGGCATGGAGCGTGGGTGTCTGTACTCTTAACGGCAGATCCTGACGTGGGTTTCGCTCTGTTTTCTTGTCTGATGGAACGTATCATTACAATCGGGGCATGGAGCGTGAGTGTCTTTATTCTTAACAACAGATCCGGACTGTGGTTTCGCTCTCTATTCTTGTTGGATGTATGGCTTTCCTGATGTAACGGATAATTACAATGGGGGCTTGAAACGTGTGTTTCTTTACCTTTAACAACAGATCCTGACGAGGGGTTCTCTCCGCTTTATTGTCTGATGTAACGAATCTCCTGATGTAACGGATCATCTGAATATTTTGAACACAAGGTAAAGAAAAGTTAGTATCAGACTTGTTTGTTGATGCTAACGTGTTTGAAATTAAGTTTTATCTTTTATGAAACAGTTCAATGAAAAAAGCATTATACATTGCCTCTCTTGTAATGAGAGAAATGAAAGAAAAAATCAGACGTTCAAATAAGAATATGTAACGAAGCAAAAAAGCTTCTGTAAGAAATATTCGTAAAGAAAATCATAGATTTCCATGAAATTTAAATGTTTAAAAGCAGAAGAAGCGCTCCGAAATGATCAAATGCAAATTATTGAATTGCAAAAGGACAAGTTTTCATTTTGGTGCACATTCAAATAGTGTCTCATAATTCTATGTAAATTTGGAAAAAAAAATGAAGGAAAATTAAATAAAACATAATTTTAAATAAAAACTGTTTAAGAGCCACTGAAGAAAGGAAACCCGAATACCCTTGATGCCAAAATAGTTTTGATGCAATCAGCACAAATATTCGTTGCAATCTGGAAGAGCGTCACACTTTCAAGGTCCCACTGGCCCAAGAAAAACTGATGCTCTTTCTCGGCTTTTCTTTTGAATCTCTTTTAAATCTTCCATTTTGTTTTCGCGCCTGTTGATCCCAAAGAGAGGGTGAAAGAGGGCGTTAAAATATATTTAGAAAATCTTAAAAGGATTCTCAAAAGTTATTTTTGTTGAAAAATTTCCTGCTATCTGTGTGAACGTCACCTTCAGGATGCTTAACCAGGTTTCTATTGGATTTAGCTCCTAAATTTTGGGAGTTCACTCCATGATTGACCCTCTTACAAATCGTTTCGACTCTAAGGAATTCTTATGGACTTTGGAGGCATGACTAGGAGCATTATCCTGCATGAATACAAGTGACTTCCTAACCTCATTAGCTATCTCTTGAACTAAGGCAGTATGTTTTTTTTCCTAGTAAAACTCGGACTACGCCATCAATCTACTCCAAAACCATCAATTTACTTTTAAATGTCACAATTGCTTGTCTCCAACAATTGCAGACAAAATCATCGAACTGCGTCACCTGACGTCCAATGACAACCTAACTTCTTGCCCAACCATTTGACCAATCTAGAATGACTTTTGATTCGTCTGCGAAAATTAGTTTGCTAAATTCATTTATGTCAGGGATCACAACAGACATTTTTGTGTGTTCTTTGGTTAGGAATGGCTATTAGGTCTTATGAATAAGTGTAAAAAAAATTGCTGAGATCTTTGCACCTTGTTTTTCTCGAGACGGAAGGAACCTCAGCCGCTTGAAAATGGCTTTGCTGCTAGCATGAGGAATTTTAGCCTCCTTTCTTTTGATTCGAGAAAGATTTCTATTGGTAATATCTCGAAATCGGGTTGAAGTTTCTTCTTCTATGGCTGAATGACATTCTCGACATTTTTCTTCGCAATATATCACACTTCAAATCTTTTTAAACTTTACAGAGCAAATTTATTGTACCTAAATCCTTCAAGCTATAATCCATCTCTTCTTGTTCAAGTTCCTTCCTCCTGGCTATTTTATGAAAAAATACAAAGATGCTTAAAAAGGTCATTTTAATCGAATTTCTATAACTCGACTATCAACTACCCGAGATAAAGTGTTATAAATATCTATTAAGCTGTGCTTTTTTGCATTTATAAACGTATCTGAAACAAAAACGCTTCATAAACTTTTTCTTCAATATGATATGAAGCTAAAGAGGTAACACATATATTTAATCTCGAGACACATTTTATGAAGAAACATTTAAAAAAATAAAAATAGTAAAATTGAAGTTAAGGTGCCACTTAACATCTTCACCAAATTTTGATGCTTTCTCTTACTAATATTGGAATTGATATTGCGGTCTTGCAAATACGCTCCAGTATCAAGTATCTTTCTGTATCTCATTCAGGCTAAACTGAATAAGATTAATATATATCCTACCTTTTCCTATCTTGTCTTTTTACCTTAGTGAAAAATAGTGTAAATTAGATATCAAACTTCTTTATAAAATAAAAGTACCCGTATAGTAATAGCTCATCGCTTTGGGTAAGCCAAGTTTAAGTAAAACATGACCTTGCATTAATAGTATGAATAATTATAAAATGTGTCCCTCTTCTAGAATTGTAATATTACTGCGGCCCCTAAAGAAAAGAAATGTTGCATAGCAACTTAAGAAATCAAGGGGTGGTTTTTCCTGTTCGTTTTAACTTTACATATTTTTTTGTTTTCAAATCATCCCTCGTTTCGTAATCCTTAATGTTATAAATATGTATCGTTTCCTCAAAATTCTATTTTTAATTGGCAATATTTTTTTGTTTAATTATTTTTATGCCCTAATTTCAAATGCCAGAAAGATGGTTGTGTATAGAGTCAACCTCTTGCTGCTCAATAAACTTTTAATAGTGTCTTTTCCTATTCTAGTCGCCGTAGGATTTCATCTGAATATTAAATACCTCCATTTTAGATAGATAAAAATATAAAAAAAAGATGGAAAAGAAGACCCCATCTCCCTCAAACTGTAAACAGCACAGCAGTGTTCAAAGAGGATTTTCTGTATTTATAAAACAAAAGAAAATCGAAATAAATTGTGCCTTATTCGTGTCACAAATGAGATTAAGATTTGATCACAGCTCGACTCTATCATGATGACTAATTTTATAATGACATTTACACAGTTTTTGCTAGTTTGTTTCTTGAAGCTGTCAAAGCGGCGCCTGTTGAACTCCACAGCTTAAAAGAGATAGCTCCTTTGTTTGACAACTGTTGTTATAACATTTGAAAAGTTATTCCTCATCTTGACACCACGTTCAGTAATATCACTCACCACTTTCAGATTCTTAACATAGTCCAATGCTATTCTGTTATCGTCATCCTGTAGCCAAGATGTGACAGGCCCCAGAAGACACTTGGATCCAATGTTCATTGTCGCCTCTCCGGAAATGAGATTCTGGGACAATGAGATCAACCAGCGTGGTCTTAGCTGTGAATATCTGTAATAGAGGATTTCCTACTCTGAATCTGTCTGGATTTTCAGTTGCATGAAACAGCCAGCAGTGTCTTGCTTCAATGGGTCAATCAATCTACTGCTGAACAGGACAAATGGCACGACTTCCTGCGTCAGGGACCATTTGTGTTTTTTCCATCTTATTTAGTACTGCATCAGTAAGCTCTGGATTCGCTTTATTCTATTTCAACCTATTTTGGAATTAACTATGATGAATCACGGGAGCATCTGCAGCAAAGAAGGTGTTAACTCTTTCCCACTTTGATGGAGTGTCTTAGTCGTACAGGTATCTGGCTATTCATCGGACCTGAGGAATGGCGTTAGGTCGACTCTAGTGCATACCTCGAGAAGGAATTCCTCCAAGAATATTGACTGGCAGTTTATACATTTCCTCGTAGTTGACTTTTCGAAGCTTTTTTGATGTTAGAACCTCTTGTATTATTTCTTCACTGTTTTTCTTTTCCTTCAACTATTTTGTCTTGATAGTCAGCACATCTGTCTTTCCTTGGAAAAGTCCGCCGAAGCATCCTTTAGATGATTAAATCGGGGATTGTATGCCCTCTCCACCTTCTTAAAAGAGCTTTTTCCGAATTTCTCCTACTAAGATTTCCAGTATGTGACGTTGACAGACCAGATAAAACACTTTTTTGTTCGACATTTTTTCTAGCATTTTGGCAGCTCTATGAACTTCCACTGTTTCTGGATGTAATGTCAAAAACAAGGTAACATTATCCGTAAGTATTCATGTCCCCAATTAATCCATTGAAGTCTAAGCTTAAGCTGTAATAGAATAATTCTCGATGATAAGTACTCCCAATAACTTCCCCATAGTGTATGAAGATTAACTAGACACCAGCACAGCCAAAATCTTTGAGGTATTTCCAGCATTCTATGGCGACGTGTTGTTGAGGGTGAGATGACCAGGTTATCCAGATCAGCATCTCCAGCTTTCCATGACCTACCTAAGCGTCAAATTCATAGTGTCTTAATGTCGAAATATCCAGGAGGAGGCGGGTGGTAATCCAAGTCCTTTGTGTCAACACGTCTATGTCAGTTGAGGCATCCCAGTTAAAATCATCTGCATGAACATCTGCCTATTGTACTGCTGAAGCTGTAAAATAGTACATCATGTTAAGGCAGTAATTATTAAGTACTTGCTAAACATCTCGAATTAAAACTCGAAACTTTTTGTGATGTTCAAATAAATTATTTTACCTTGTTCTTTTCTATGCTATAGTCTTTCATTCCTCGCTGCTTGCTGCAGGGATCTTATCTCGAAACTTTTGCCATGGCCAGACATATGACCTTTTCTCTAGTAGAACCTGATATCATTATATTTTCTTTCTCTGGATAACAGTCTGGTGTTCTGTATTTTCTGGATTGCATATGGAGCTCACATATCGAATAGGATGTCTAATTCCAGTACAAATGCTCCTCTCTTTCTTCCAAGGTTACTTGCTCGTCTTTTGCTTTTCATGAATGCACAATGTTTATTATGTTGTTTCACGAAGATCGTCATTGGGTTGTACTTGGTCATTGTCTTGATCCTAGCCATCTGCGAGAATAGGATGATAGCTTCAATTGTTTCATATGCAAAGTCTTGAACCTTGGGCCTCACTGCATTTTCCGCTAAACTATGGAGAAAAAGAAAATACTGGAACACCAGTCTGATGGTAGGTAGCTGGGAACCCCTGATAAAGGTTGAATGTATGAGCTTGTCAATTTTGTGAGTGAAGCTTAGATGGGCAAATGTAAATCTGTGCGTGGCTGGAAGTGTAATGATGGAAGCGATGCTTAGAAAGAGAGGTTTTAGAATGACTTTGGATGAGAAGTATGTATAATCGTTTGACATTGCAAAATATATAAATGGCGAACTAGATGAAAAAAGAAGTATACGTTTTATTCTTTCAACTAAATTCCATTTAGGTCAAAACACTTTTTCAAGCGATGATACCATCCATTTAGACCATTTCTATAAAACTGAAGACTGAGGATTAAACCAATTCAAAACAACTGTTTTAACATCATCAAGGTTTGGAAAAAAATTCGGATTGTGTTAGGTCAGGACTGTGTGACGGTGGGGGTGCAGTTGTCTTTTGAGACGAAATCTCAATGAAATTCTTGACAAGTTGACTTTGTTCAAGATTTTGAAAGAGCAGGTGCGTTTTCACGATGAAAAAGGCAACTTCTGTGAAGTTTTCCAGAGCACTTCTCCACTATACCCTTATGCTGCATTTCTACTTAAAAAACTTTCGTAATACTGTAGGTAGCTTTGATGGTTCTTTGCGTTTAGAGAAAATCAACAAGTATCACACCTTCGGCATCCTAAAAAACAGTGGCCATTATTTTTATTCCCGATCGTTCCGACTGCTTTGATTGGTTCTCTTCCACTTCTCGGTAACCATTGTTTAGACTATTCTTTGTCTTCCGGATCATATTGGTAAATCCAAGTCTCATCCTCGGTTGCAGTTCTTTGAAAAATAAATCCTCGGGATCTTCATCCTGTTTGTTCAAAATTTGCAATGAAAAGTAATTCTCTTCTCCAGCTGAACTTCCAGCAACTATTTTGTCACCCATCGATCAGAAAGCTCACTGAGCTTCAGTACTTAGGTCAATATTGAATAAACTGAACCTACATATATGATTAATGTGCTTGATATCATTTCGACTGCTAATCGATAGTCCCTTTCAATAAATGCCCGCACATGATTGATGTTTTTTTCCTTCCTGATGTTGACGCTTTTCCACTGCGAATATCAGTTTCACCTCCTGCCATCCATCTGCAAAATGATTTATCCAACTATAAAGACTAAGGTTTCGTTGGGCACTGTCTTCATAAACCTTTATTAAGGCAACAATAATCTCGCTCTTTTACCAATCAAGCTTGAACATACATTTGATGTGTGTCCTTGCTTCAACCCCGATGGAATCAATGGTATAAATGCGGCTTTCAAAGATGTCATACCACATGGTAACGGTAGCCCAGGGGCGGCTCATATCTAAAATTGGTGGAAGTGCTGCAATAGGATATTTTTAGTATTGTTTTAATATTGTGTAAAAGGAAATAAACATAAAAAGAAAATTTATAGATAAGCTTGATAAAATCCTAAAGAGAAAAAAAAATCAAACAGTTTTTACTTACTTATAGCCTGAATTGTTAAAGTTCAAGCCTGATCAATTCATTTAAAAATGAAATCCATTCTTCTTGTTTTAATTTGCGCAAAAAGATTTATTATTTTATCCTTGAACTATGGACGACTACTGAGGAACTTTTTCTCCATTGAGAGCACTATAAGTGCATTTAGTCTTTCAGAATTCATAGTGCTCCTTAGAAAAGCTTATATTCCTTTCATTGTTGAAAAGCAGCGTTCTGCTTCTGATATAATCATGGGAATTGTAAAAAGGATTTTCATCAGTTTCGTAATTTCACTAAGAACATCATCTATAATATTTTCCAAGATAAATTTCAGCAGCTCAATTAATTAATAAAAACCCCCCGAAAAAATATAAAGTAAATTCTACACTTTGTGAGGAGATGCCCTGAAAAGCACCAGCGCGAGAGGAAGCCCCCTCAGAAATACCCCTCTTCAGTTCCTTCTTTTTAAACTACGGGCGCCTAGCGTGAGAAGTTTGGAAAGTTCAAGATGGAATCAGCCCAGCGCCGAATCACTCGACGCAGCTGTACTTGCTTTCTGGCGCCACTCGTCTTCCCCTTTCCTGCGATAACACTGTGCGCCGCCATCTTGACCCTATTTATATATCACGAAGTTTTTTCACTGTCTGGACCGACTCGTTATCACGAAGTGTGTTTGCTTATACTGGCGCCGAGAATCCTCTATGAACGGCCAGACCCTGAGGCTATCTATTGGACCAGCCACCTAGCTATTTAACACGAGGCTCGCAATTTTTCGAGGTAATTGAAAACTTGCCATTCCCTCCATTCAGACTGCCTGTTTGTTTTCCGTGAAGCCCTGTAACCCGTGTTCGAGTCTTACCTCGTCGAAGATCTCGCCAGCAGATCTACCTTCGTTAAGCTCTGGCACATGTCCAGAAGAAAGCTATCTAGCTCCCTTCTTCCCGGAGAGTTGTGCGCCCCCCTCATCTTCACCAGCCCACCAAGCTTCCCGCTCTTTCGAGACTGAGACTCCATGCCGATCTGCAGAATTATCTCGAGTTGAGATTACGTCATTCTGGAGCAGAGAAAATCTCATTCTTCATCACGAAGTAATCAAACACCATCTTCGAGTTATTTAAGTCAGGACTCCCGGAAGTATCTTCTTGAAGACCCGCGCCGTTGTCTTTCACCCCCCTCCAATTCACCCGCGCTTGAAGGTCAGGCAGCATTCACCTTTTGATTTGACTTCCCGCTAAATTGTAATTAATACCTCTCGCTCGAGTTAACTTTAATTTTGTTCTCTGTCATATCATAAATCGACATAATTCATTTAACTACCTTGATTAAGTAATTTTTTAGTTCCTTTTGTATATATATATATATTTTTTTTTTTTTTCCCCATTTATTGTATATATTAAAAATTATACTTTTGGGTCTTGTTCTTTATATATCCTTTGAACTGCAACTTGGCAAGCTAGTAGTAAAATCCCGGTTAACCGATAATCGCACTCTCTATTAATTGCCCCAGAGCATATCTCAAGCGACCTTAGGTCGGCTGTCTGCCCGTGCTTGTGTTCGTGTACGCCCTTGTGCGCCGAGCTAGTCTACATATGCATACTTCGACACACTTTATCACATTAAAGAATATAAACACGTTTTTAAGCACAACATATGCGGAGTAAAAAAAAAACACTACCTTTCCTCCAGCACACCAGTTTCACCACTGCTATCTCTATCCCTAGCATGAAGCTTCCTAACTCGGGCTTGTGAGCATGCGCAAAACAGCCAAACACCTAGTCGCCGGAACTGTGAAGCGCACAGTTCTATACAAGGATTTTTGTAATTTTTCCTAAACTAGAAGATTGCTACTGACATTAAGCTTAAAGATTATATAATGTACAAGTATAAAGAAAGAATTAAAGTAAAAAAAACTCATTATATTGAATGTTATCGATAATATCAAGTGAAATAGTGGGGAGGGCTACAGTTCCGCAGTGGCTATACACGGGCCACCACTTTAAAATGACCTGTCGAAAACGAACACAGAACCATCTCTTTTAATATCTCTACTTTTAATCAAATTTCAGCATTTTTATTCTTGTCTATCATACCCACTCAAGGAACATACAGTGGACACGGTGAAGAGGGGGTAACGAAATAACTATTAAGTAGAATAGTTAACATAATACAATTCCTGGTTCGGATTCCAGATTAAGCCGTAGGTCCCATGACTTCCTAAGTCTACTTAGTTGTCTTTTCCTATACTTATTCTCTCTCCTATCCTGAAACCTCCTTCTTCTCCTCTCTCTCAGACTCCTAACTACTGTATATGCACTGCCCGGATCCTACTGAAGCTCTGGACAATGAGGATGCGGAGGACTACAAATGAGCACTGAGCCTTCCCTCCTCTCGCCTTGGCCACCCTGAAGAGAACCAGGGAGAGGGGGTAAGGTTCAGGCGATTTATTCATCGTCTCTGTCATTCCTTTTCATTTTATTATATATTTATGTAGAGAAGAACCCCAGTGATAAATCTACGGTGTGACAGATTAATATTTAAGTATATTTCTAAGGATTATCAAGTATTAGTTTGCATTTTGACAACCAGGTGGCGCCACTTTTGCCAAATCTAAGTAGTCTATGTTACTCCTCAGGTCAATTTACTCCCAATGGTGACCTTTGTTGGCCTTCAAAGCTGCTCTAAGTGTCTAAGTGGTCTAAAAAGTATAAAATAAGCGTAATCGGCTCATACATCCGCCGAGCTTATAAATGCTGTTCTATGTGGGATCTTTTTCACCAAGAGGTCGTAAGAGTAAAACAAACACTCGTGAATAACGGTTTCTCAAACAGCATGATTGAAAAACAACTCCAATCATTTTAAATAATCATTGCAAAGATACGGAAAAAAACTGAAAGTAATCAGGGAGAAGTTAACAACATCAAAGTGTATTACAGAAACCAGATGTCCACGGCCTATAAAATAGATGAAAAAACATCAAGGAGATTATTAACCGTAACACCAAGGTTAAAAATCAAATGGATAAATTTCAATTCATCATTTATTATAAAACAACAAAAGCCAGAAATCTCCTGATGAAAAACAACAACTGCCTAAACTCTTCGATTTTCAAATCAACCAACATAGTTTTCGAGTTCATCTGCCCCAATAAAGACTATAAGCTTTATAACAACTCAAAATATATTGGCATGACAACTACTATGCATCTACAAAGTGGACGGCCTAAAAACCCTATGGAGAGTCCTCATAATATTAACCTAACGAGAGAGATGCCTGTTGATAGTTTTCGAGTTCATCTGCCCCAATAAAGACTATAAGCTTTATAACAACTCAAAATATATTGGCATGACAACTACTATGCATCTACAAAGTGGAGGGCCTAAAAACCCTATGGAGAGTCCTCATAATATTAACCTAACGAGAGAGATGCCTGTTGATAACACCGTTATTAAAAGAAAATAGGTTAATAAAGCTAAGCTGAACATCTTAGAAACCATATTAATAAATGAAGATAAGCTGGCCATCAACAGTCAATCGACAAGCTGCAATCGCACATAAACTTATTTTATAATTCCACTCACCGGACTGGCCCATTTTCTCTAACGCTATGCTCAACCTAGGCGCAATAAATACCCCTTAAAAATCGTTTTCACGATCTCGAGAAGTAACTTTTAAGACTCCAAAAAGTCCAAAAACAAAGCTCTCTACTTAATAACAAACACCAGAAGAGAAGAAAGAAGAAGACTACGAGACCTGCACAGGAAGGCAAGGATAAAGCCACTGAACAGAATAATTACAAAAAGAGCAAAGAATGTATTAGAAAAGACACAGAATGAAGTAGGGGTTGAATTAACCAACTAAATTGCCCGGAGAGAAGGATAGAGAACACACAGATTATTCCCAAGTTTCCCAAGGAGAGATGAGGGAGGAAAAGGAGACGAAAAAATCTGCACCAAAAGAAAGAGATTAATACTCGACGACGACTAAGAGTAATTAATTAAGCAAAGCAACACCAGAGAATAGCATATAGTCAATTATAACTAGGATAGGAATAGGAAAGAATAGATAGAGAGATAGAAACCTACACCAATTTTTAGTAAGAATATTTACTAATAACGGTTTGAACGCTTCATAAATACCAATACTACTTTATAACTTTATCACACTAGTTATACTACCTAAAATGGACAGAGATAAGCCTGACCTCCAGGCAATTAGCATCTCTTTGCAAACATCTTACTTCCTTCAGCCTTCTGCATCTATTCGTTTTTTACTATCATATTCGCACACGGGACTCACAGCGATAGGTGAGACAGGGGTCACCATAAACTGTTATAGTTTTAGTTAGAGATAAGCGACACATCCTGGTTCGGATTCCACGTTAACCTGTAGGTCCTATGACTAACTAATTCCACTTTTGTCTCCAACTATTTTCTTTGCTGTCCTATCCTAAAATCTTCTTCTTCCTCTCTCTCAAACTCCTAACCGCAGTACTCACATTGCTTGGAGCCTACTTTGGTTCTAGACAATGTGACTATGGGGGTCTATAAAGGAGTACTGGGGCTCCCCCCTTCCCTCCTTGGCCTCTCTATGAGAGCCAAGGGGGACGGAAGGAGGATCGGAAAGAGCGGTTCATTGTCTCCCACCTCTCTTTTCATTTCGTTCTATTTCTTTCGTTCTGTCAGATCCTCACTCCACTCATTACATCGGTAAAGGAGGCAACAACATATCAAAACGCTCTGAAGATGATCGAATAAGATCGAAAACTCAGCAATTTAGTTTGTTTTTTACCAAACACATTCATTTAAAAGAGATAAATATAAGACAAGTGATCCACCATCTACAAGATGTAATAAAAAAGATAGTTAAAAGAAGAGAAAGTTGCCAAAGAAAATTAATTAAGGCGAAATACACAATGGTCTTGAACAAATTTTGCATTCAGTAAAGACTGCTACCCAACTACACTAATATATATATATATATATATATATATATATATATATATATATGGCATGAAATACTCGACGTATAGGTGAGAATGGATGGGGAGAAAGAAAAGTTTAGACACTACACAGAGCTCTTTATTGACGTTTCGCCTCTTGGCTTCCTCAGAATGGAACTGACAAGAGAGATGGAAGATCGCCGCTCGACCATTCGTAAAGTTAGTCTGGGTCGCGGTCACTTGCTCTCCCCCGGCCGTTTCCCCCTCGTCTCGACCCTTTCGCCTCTTCATTAATGAGCCTTACCGCACCTGTCGCCAGCTTGAAGAAACCGTCCCGGTGATTTGTCGATCTATAGGAGAGAATATATGTAGCTTCAATAATCCTACGCTCACGTTTTGATAAACCTTTTTGAACTATACTCACCCCATCCCATATGGGTAAATGCCCACATTCATCTATATGCACCAAAGAAATAAAAGCAAAACGCGGACCGACCGACCGACTGACCGACATAGTGAGATATAGAGTCGTACGCGAGTAAAAACAGAGATGTAGGGTTGAATTGAGAAAGTATTTTTCCACTAACAGAGTGGTGGAGCACTCGAATAGTTTACCACCGGAGACAATAGGAGATAATGGTTTACCACAGGAGGGTAGGCTATCATGGTTTTTAAGTTGTATTGGGGGAAAATTAGATATTTTAATAAATATTTGTGTATATATTATATTAATGATATGTGTATTACCTGATTTAGTTATTTGACATGCCAAGATGGTCATGCCTTTTTTTAAGTAGTAGCTGCATGATTTCGTTTTTGTCAAGCAATGATGGTTAAGACTTTTTAAGCAGTAGCTGCATAGCTTAGTTTTTAACAAGCGAATGTGATGCCTTTTTCAACAATAGCTGCATGATTGAAGTTTTAACAAGACATGGATAGTAAGAATATTTTAACCAGTAGCTGCATGATTTAGTTTTCGAAAAGCCATGATGGTGCGGACTTTTTAAAGCAGTCCTTTAAACGCAATCGTTTAGTTGCCATTTATGGGGCCGTGGTTGACTCGGATTACCTCTGATAGGCTCTTGTGGCTTTTGTTATCCGTTGAATTATGTTATGTTGTGATATGATAGGGAATAAACAAGGTGGGTTTTGATAAAGTATCATATTTACACGTAGACGACTAGTTAAGAAGATGTAATGTGTATGCTGGGTTCAGAGATCTGCTGAAAGCGTATGATCCTATAAATAGGGAAGCATTATGACAAGTTGTGAGAATGTATAGAGTGGATAGTGAAAATTAAGTATTTATGTTGGAGGTGAAGAGTACTTTAGACCAAAAAATAATAAACTCAATAAGACTTTTTATATATGTGGGTGGTGGCGGTGAGGCAATTCTGTGGAATGAGGCCATGGGTGTTTAATTCTCCCCTGATGGAGTTGTAAGAGAAGTAAGAATGGAAATGAAGGAAAGGAGTGGAAAATTGATGAGGAATATTGAGTAATGGGTTCTATTCCTGTTGGTATATAGTGATGACCTGGTGTTAGTGGCTGAGAGTGGATTGTTGTTATAAATGGTTGATTGAAATGGTTGACAGGGTATGTATGCATGTGTGAGGCGAGGGCTAAAAATAAATGCAGCAAAAAAAGTAAAGTTGTTTGTCGATAAGGGTGGGCTGATGTGTGGTATGAGTGAACCTGATGTTGCTTTTTATTGAGTGAGATGATTTAAGTATCTTGAATGTGTTTTCAAAGATAGTGGTGGAGATGAGTTTGATTGTGCTGAATGGTAGGAAAGTATGAGGAGCGATCAGGGTGTAAGTGAGTGGTTTGAGTGTGGAATGCAACGAGAAGATGCATGAGAGTATCTGGGTGCCGTATGGGAGAAAAGTTCTGGAGGGAGAACAGGGTAGGTTGAGAGTGGCGCGCTTGGTGTGCGCGGCGTAGATTGAGTGAGGTACGACCTGATAACTGGTGTTTGTGGTGTGAATAAATGTGTGCACGAGGTCTTGACTGAGAGTGTTCTCAGGTGGTGTGGGAATGTGAAAGTATGGATAAAATAAAGAGTTGTGAAGAGAATATATGAGAGCGAGTGTCAGGGTGTGAGAGAGATTGGAAGACCACGTGAAAGGCTGGTCGATTATGTGAATGTGTGTGCGAGAGAGAAATGGCTGATGGAGGAAGTGAAAAATGGTGTGTATGATCGTTGTGTGCAGGGAGAAGGATATTGAAGTCCTGATTGGGTAAGTTGAAGTCCTGATTGGGCGAGTTGAAGTCCTGATTGGGCGAGTTGAAGTCCTGATTGGGTGATTGAAGTCTTGATTGGGCTAGTCGAAGTCCTGATTAGGTGAGTTGAAGGTCTAATTGGGCGAGTTCGAAGTCCTGATTAGGCGAGTTGAAGTCCTGATTGGGCGAGTTGAAGGTCTGATTGTGCGAGTTGAAGTCCTAATTAGGCAAGTTGAAGTCCTGATTGGGCGAGTTGAAGTTCTGATTAGGCGAGTTGAAGTCCTAATTGGGTGATTGAAGTCCTGATTGGGCCATTTGAAGTCCTGATTGGGAGAATTGAAGTCCTGATTGGGCGAGTTGTAGGTCTGAATGGGGGAGTTGAAGTCCGGATTGGATGACTGAAGTCCTGATCGGGCGAATTGAAGTCCTGATTGGGCGAGTTGCTTCTTCACATACCACCTCATCGCTTCGAATGGTCAATTTGAGATGCCATGAATGATGGGTGGCGATGTGCTTGATGGGGTATAAAGAAGGAAGGGGGGGAAGATGCGCGCCCCCGGTTGAAGACGATGAGGAATATTATGTATTTATTAAGGCAACCGCAACCGACTTGAAAACAGACTGTAGGAACAATGAGTAAGATTCAGTGGCCGAGGTGATTCGTCGGCGAATCAGGATGACCCGCAATCATACTGAAATACGTCTTTTTACGTTCCCAGATGAGCCAAGGAAACGAGTCTGCCCAGGAGACCACGGGACTAAATGGGTTGCCTCATTTTAGGGAGGAGGAGGATGAGGGCAAATGTTCGTTGTTTGAATCCCCAATCGAACGAATTGTTGCACGTTGAGGGTAATTATAAAAGGGGTGAAAGTGAATGCGTAAATAAATATTTCAAAAATGAAGATTTGGGTAGGAGAGAATTATATGGAGAAGTGTATAAATGGTGATCAAAGTAAGTATATTAATCCCACAGATGTGTTCAGAGGGTACTTTTGTTTTCCTCCAAGTCTTTCCTACTCACATAGGACAAAATTAAACTGCTCCTTCAGTGATAATATTCTATGTATTCTTCGTTTTTACATTTCGTCCTAAGCCTCTGAAGCAATTTGGCAATCGTCCTTCTCTTGACACGAAGAGGTCTCGTTCATCACGCATTCTTCACCTAAAGTGTCTCTGCTTTTACTACTTTGGCCGACTCTGGAGCCATTTCTCCTCCTTCTCACCTCCTTGTCCTTTTTCCTTGTCATTATTTAGAATGTAGAACCATTTCCGGTTTCCTCTGATGAATAATGGAAAGAAGACTTAAGTCACAACTGGTCCTTAAACACGGTAATTTTCAAGGACATCGCCGCACATATTTTAGCCATTTTTGGTTAGATTTTAGCAGTTTTTATCTTTACTTTAAAAGTTAGTTTCTAGGTTGTTAATTTATATAAGTTTAATATACTTACGTAAGTTGAAAATAGCTTAAAAATATCGTGCGGCGCTCTCCTTGAAAATGTCTAAACATGGTAGTTAAGTGCTGCCTATATATCTTGATACCTTTTCTGCTTTTTTTACGCTATGATTATCTTTAAATATTAATTCGTATTGGTTCGAAAGAAAAGAAAACACCACATTGCTTGAAACAAAGAAATGAGAAATGTCGCCCCAATCCTGTTTCACAGGATTTGTTTTTCGGTTTTTAATCACAGATGTCGATCTCATTTATGATTAGAACCATTTCATAATAAAAATCCTTGGCTTTGTCATTTATTGGGTTTAGGAAATAATGGTATTTTGATTTACAACTTCACTTTAACGAAGATTTGCACTAATGACTCAAACGTTTCGTTTTGTATCATGATTTTTCAAATATTCTCAAATCAAAACTATCACTTCCGACTTTTAAAATACTATTCGGTTAAAGATCGTATTTTCATTATAAGAAGAGATGACCCATAAAGGTTAATCCTTATTAATTTCTTCACAAGATTATTGGTATTAGGTCCTTTCCTTCATCATTGCCAGTTACAGAGACGAGCAAGACAGGAAGCTTTAATTTGTGGATGAAATGGCGAAATAAAATATTTTATAGCCTATGTTCCTCATAAAAATGGTAATAATACTAATAATAATAATAGTAAATTCGAAGTTTTTTTTTATTTTTAAACTAGTAACATGATATAATCAATCTAATAAAAATGCCCAATACAAAATTATCAAATAAAAATCATTAATTAGATCACCTGTACTTCTAGAGAGGAATCTTTGAGATTTGCTGTGATCCGTTAAGAGTCTAAAGATCCCGTCTCGTTCTCAGATCTGTGCACCATTTAGGGAAAACTAGTGGTCAGATCTGAGCACCAAAAACCCCAACTAGTTACCAAATATAGGCACCATTTGGGAAAAACTATTTGTCAGATCTAAGCACCATTTTTCGAATACTAGCTGACAGATCTTGGTACCAAATACGGAAAACTTGTTGTAACATCTGAACACGAAAAATAGAAATCTCGTTGCCAGATCTGGGCATAATTTGTCGAAAACAGTTGCCAGATCTCGGCAACATTTTTTTAAAAACTAATTGCTAGTTCTATGCTATGCATTATTCGTTGAAAACTAGTCGCCAGATCTTGTCACTATCTGCGAAAAACTAGTTACCGATTTAAGCACCAAAATCAAAACAAAACTAGTCATCAGATATAGAATCATTTGTTGACAACTAGTTGCTAGTTCTGGACAGTATTTGTGGAAAAATAGCTACCAGATCTGGGCACCAAAAACAGAAAACTAGTTGCCAGATTTGGGCACCATAAACAAAAAATCTAATTGCCATATTCATATGCGCATCCTTGGTGGAAAATTAGTTGCCAGATCTGGCCACTATTTCTTGAAAACTATTAACCAGATCTGGGTATTATTTCTGGAAAAATGGTTGGCAGATCTTGGCACCATTTTTTTAAAACTATTTTCGAGATCTTGGCACAATTAGTTGAAAACTAATTGCCTGGTCTGGGTACGATTTGTGGAAAACTCTTTGTCAGATCTGAGCACCATTTGTGGAAAAACTAATTGCCAGATCTATGCACTATTGTTGAAAACTAGTTGCCAGATCTGGGCGACATTTGTGGAAAACTAGTTGGTAGATCTATGTATTATTTTTTGAAAACAATTTGCCAGATCTGGTCACCATATGTGCAAAACTAGTTGCTAGATTATGGCACAGAAACAGAAAAACTATGTGGCAGATTTGGGCGCCATTTGTGGAAACCTAGTTTCTAGATTTAGACACTGGAAATCTAGTTGCCAGATCTCGGCACCCAAAACAAAAAACTAGTTGCCACATCTAGGGTCACTATTTGTGGAGAGCCAGTTGTTAGATCTGAGCCCCGCAAACAGAAAACTGGTTTCTGGATTTGGGGACTATTTGTGTAAAACTAGTTGCCTACACGAATGCTAGCTATTCACAGCCACATTTTTATAATGAAAAAAATATATAAACCAATATATAAGCTTTACTGAACTCGAAAATTTAAGATCATACATGAATTTAATCGAAAAGACACTCAAAAGAGTTTAATTAAGTTAATAAATTTATTTTTCCTTCAGGAACGTAATTTAGTAAGGAGCAGATCTAATAATTAAAATACAAGAATTAACAATGTCTTTAGGATAGCTTTTATCTTGCCAAGAATGGAAAATTACTATCCTAAACCCATTATTAATTCTTATCTATTTTCATTATCAGATCTGCTTCCTAATAAGTAACGTTCCTGAAGAAAAAAATAATTAAACTGGTCTAAACTCTTGAGTGCGTCTAAACTTTTGTCTAGGTTTCCTCAAGAGCAGCCTTTCTTTGAGGGCACTAGAAGCAACATATAAAACAGATAATTAACTTCATAGCACAGTAAGAATTTTCGAACATTGAACTAGGTGCAAGATCATTTTAATTACTAATAATTTTTATAAAGACTAACCCTGGTTGAGCCTGGAATTACGTAGTAGCTCGTGCCTTAAATTAACCAAATGCTCTTAAATATTTCCCCAAACTTAAAATATCCTAAATTCTATATTACACGCCATCTGTAGTAGTATATTGCAGTCTTTTAGTGATCCTTGCATATTCCTTTGAGCTAAATTACATAGTTGCATTTTTATTGCGGATATACTTTTAAGTAATTTAGTGTTTTGGTGTCTTAAGTGTTATTAACATCATTGTAGTACTTTTAATTAGTGTTAGTTATTTAAGTGTTCTTGCTCTATAGTGATTTTAGTGCTCTCTGTCTATTGTTGCAAAATTTTATTGTGATTTACGTAATGATTTGTTTATTTCTACATATGTTTATTATTGACGGGGACTCCTTTACACCCAATTTTTGTCATCACTTCTCAACCAACACGAGTATAAATTGGTAAGTTTTCTTAGATTGTTGCACTCTTCGTTAGGCTGATCAGAATGTAGTTTTTTGTAAAGCAGGCTAGGTAGAGCTAGATAGGAGGTGACGCCCTTAAATTTTTTCCTCTTCTTGGCCCCCACCCCTTTTCCAATTGCTTGCCCCACAATAAGGTTGTGTCTTGATAATGGAGGAAGCGGCAGGAGTTCCCCTGCGCACCAGTTTTGATCGAGCAAAACTTTATAGTGGAAAAGTTTTTAAAGTAATAATCAGGCAACTTAATGTTACACTAATTATGTAGGCTTCTCAATAATACAGCCGGATATGTGCCTCTAAGCCATGATGAAAAAGATGTTGAGACTTTGACCTGGGAAGATGCATTTAAGGTCCTGCGTGAGATAACTTTACATCCAAAGATTCCGCCGCAAGTTCTTACACAAAACAAAGTAACATGCCGGAGAGTCGGCCCTTGGATAGGGTCACATTCGCCGGATGACATAAAACAGGAAATTTAACTGGGCCAAAGTTACATAAGATGTTCAATTAAAACATCAGACACATGTATTTAAGATCGGGTAGCAAGAAACTTCCATGACACAAAAAAACCCCAATAAAATGGGACTACTTTTACACTTCACAATCTGTCCCGAGCATATCGAACGAGAAGTGTTTGTAGACATTCAGCTTGTTTCACGTTTTACCACATGGAGGATCAACGTACAGAAGATTGCCCTCAAGGGGACATAAAATCACACTTGGAAATTTTGTGCAACACTACCAAAGAAGTGCTTGAACTGTAGCGGAGATCATCGGACAATGGCAATTTCATGTCCAGTGGAAAATAAGACATTGTTAGGAACAAAAGGAATTGAGCAAACTAGAGGAAAAAACAAGAAAAACGAAACCTATGCCCAAGTAGCAGACGAGAGATTAAAAGAGGTAGATCGCCCAAAAACATAGAGAGGATGAGAACTTGTATACCGGGTTTTGCAAAAGTTCTGGTAGACTCATTTTTTTTTATCTTTCGGGAGGTTTACGTGTGTGATAGAAAAAGTTCCGCCAAACAAACTTAAAGTTATGCTTTTCTAGCACGTTTCATTAAAATGTCTTTTTCAGTGTGTGGAGGTGCGTCTAGGTGGAAGTGGAAAGATTCGAGATCTTTGCTCTCCTAAGCGCGAGTCACAACAATTCCGACATTGCCAAGCGGCTCAATTTCAGCCATATAACAGTCCACAGAGACGCGGAGAGGCCCAAGAACGAGAAAGACTTCAAAGATCGATCTCTTTCAGGCAAACCTCAAGTTTGTCATTCGTTTGGCCGCGAGAACGGCCGGCCCTCAAAAGGGCTCCGGAGCTCAAAAACACTGCGCTCGCGAAGAAGAACAATATCTCGGTGACGATGGTGTACATTGCCATCGAGGAGTAGGACGGTAAGAGCTGAGGTGCGTGGACAGACCTCTGCTCATCGACTATATGCGACAACAACGTCAGGAGCGCTGTCATAGCAAAGATTCATACCAATCGAATTCTGATTTTTCTGATGAAAAAGCTTTCGAGGACAATCTGGCCATGAACGAGTCGGACGGCCGCGGGGTCCGCTACGTATCTAAGACCAAGCACCCGGCCTCCGTGATGATGCTTAGCGTCGTGGCTTCGAATAGCGAGAAGATACCCCCGGTGTGGTTCACGGCCTGTTACAGGCTCACCGTGACCGATTACAGGAACATCTTGGCCACGAAAGTCATGCCCTGGGTGACGGTGGCCCAGCCTACACGGCTAAGACCGTGCAAGAGAGGTTGGGGTCGAACATGACCTTATGGTCGAAGGATTTTTGGCCGCCGCAATCTCCTGACTTCAATCCCGTGGACTAAAGCCTGTGGGCGCATATTAAGAGCAAGGCCTGCTAGGTCCGCCACAGAAACGTTGACGAGTCGAAGTCCTCAGTCAACTGCGTTTGGGCCAGCATGAGTAAGGACTTCGTACGCAAACGTGTGCGCGGCCTTCAGGTCTCGCCTGAGGCGTATGCTTGCCACCGAGGGTGGCCACATTGATCAACATTACAATTTAAACACATTTGTATGTTAAAACAATAAAAACGTGTCTATGTAAATGTATCAAAACTATCATTGTGTTTTTTGTTGAGAGTGTTGAACTGAGTGTAACAGGACATTTGCAATACCCGTTATATTAACCACATATTAGTTATGAACCTTACACGACTAGGATGCTTCCAAAAAGATCTCAATATCTTATTTAAAAATAACGGAATAGATTAAATGTGATTTTAGAAGGATGCTCCCTCAGGTAAAGTACCCCACTTTCAATTTCAACTCTCATCTACCACAACTGAAATTAACGCTAACCCCTCAAGACAGATTCCCACTAAAAATAGCAAAATCTGATTACTTCTTCCGCCAGAGCCCCCATGAACTCAAACATAAGAAGCCAGACTTAAGTTAAATATAAATGATAATCTACAGGACGACGATAATGAAACACAGAATGCAAATGCTACCCCTCTCCAAGTTAAGCCTATGAAATGTACACCGGGATCGAGGAAACCCTCTTATCCCCGCCAAATTTCGAGATCTTCGTCCGTTCCTTCCAAGGAAAATAAATTCGCTACTCATCAAGAAAACAAATATGAAATTTTTTACCTCTGAGAAATCCCATTTCCCAGGTGTCACTTATACCAGAGATAAAACCGAAAGCATAAACACGGGGAAATATAAATGAAAGTATGGCTCGTTCCGGAATTCGAGGTAGATGATGCCATACAGCAAGTCGCAATTTACTTCACTTCTGAATCTCTATCTACATAATTTCACTCAGCGACTTGAAAAAAAGAAGAAAAAATAATCGGACGCTGCTGCACCCCATCCCCCGTCCACCTACCTCGAAAAAAGACCGAAAAGTTCCTCCATTAGTTTTTTCCACCAGTATGGATCCCTTTTCCGCCCCCACCCAAGTTAAAAATTTTGAAAATGAATGTCAACGGATGGGAAAATAAGAACGCTATATATGTTAGTATAAGTAATAAAGTAGATCCCGACCTAGTACTATTATCAGAGTATGGTATTATATCGTAAATTGTCGCATTAAAATCTACCCATGCAAATTCATCTCCACCAACCATAGTACGGAAAGTTTCGATGGCGTCTCAGGGCTCCTTCCCAATTAAAGAATCTTTCTTGACCATCGAAATCCCGACTTCATTAGCCCTCTTACTGTGTCCATGGGATATCAACCCCCAAGGCGCGGGTACATACATTTATTTTTCTTTAAAGCGCCCTTCTAGCGACTGCCACCACATACATTAAGACGACTTACCCTTTCAATTACGTCTATAATAACAGGCCTATGGATGATCTCTGAAATTGATCTTGTCGGGGCTATGGAGACGTTTTGAGAGCCCATGGGATTACTGGCTTGCCTAGAGCCAACTACATTAATGATCTACCTAACATCCTACAAGTTTCCATTAACATCTTAACTGCATCACTAAACGTTGGCTACTTCCATAATGCTTTGAAAGCATAGAAAATTATATTCACTTCCAAAGCAGGTAAGCTTTCTGACAAACTTGCACATTTCGGTCTAATTTTCCTCCTTGAATTCCGGGGAGAGAAAGATTTTTTGAGAAAATTTTAGCTATCCGTGTCCAATCAAAAACAGCACGGATTCTGAAGAAAACGAGGCTCCGAAACAACACTTGCTCTAATAACCAATAGCTGGCCAAGGTTAGGCTAGAAAGACTATAATATGTCGCCATAGTCTTCCGGACGTTCAAAAGGCATTTGATAATATCTGAAGACGGCGATTACAGTCCAAATCCACTAGGATTGTTTTAAGCCCCAACTTTGAAAATTATGTATTTAATTATAGCATGGATCAGCATACATAAAACTGTCTCCAACTAGAGGAAGGCGTTGCACAAGAAGGATGCTTGAGCTCACTTTATTTAATTTTTACCATAGGCCTACCAACTCCCATTGCGGGAGACACATTTCACGTTCACTTCGTCGCCGACATCTCTCAGTTGGTTGGTTTACTTTACAAAAAATAAGAGAACATCAACCAGTTTGAGAGAACGTGGAAAATCTCAACGAATATGCTGATGTGCAAATTGAGGACGGCATCTACTGCAGAACGTTGTGCTATTTCACTCGCTTTTCTTCTTTACTTACTCGGCCCTTCCACCTGTTTTAAAATTTTGATTGATTGGAAGAGTGCCCTTCAATCTCTTAGTTATTTTAGCTCACATCATTCATTTTTTTTGTAATTAATTCTTGGCAAATCAATAACTCTATCCTTTACCGAGTTGACTTTTATTGGGACCCTTGCGACGTTGGTGTACAAAACGGGTAATGAACGGGTAAACCGCGGTGTTCGGGCAGCCGTTGATCGGGTCTCCCCATCGCTTTCCTTTTCCTGTACGGATTTCTACTTTAATGCATTAGGAACTATGTTTAGCATATATGGCAGTAGGAGTGACATGACACGGTAGTCTTTAGATGGCGGTTTGAGGCGGCGCTTGGTCGCGTCCGGATTGGCGAATCTCGCTTTACTCACGGGCATCTGGGAAGTGACGAGAACCCTCGAAATGCTCCACTTTGTCACCATTGAACTTCCCTCTTATCTATTAGCCATTTTCTTTTAAGTTCCCCTCATTGGATGCACTTTTTTTAATGCTTTCCTGGCCTGTCACACACCTCAGATAATGTGCGATTTGTCTTTTTTTTAGCGAAGGATCCGTCCTTTTGCTCGGGATCCCTTATTAACATTATAAGCCGTCCTCGGATCCTACTCTTACTGCAATTCCTCCCGTTTTTAACTTCTTTACCTTGGCTTCATTTAGTCAATGTCTTTCACATATTTTTTTCTCGGCGTTGCTAAATGTCTGGCTTTAGTTTTTTTCTATCCCTCCACTTCGTTGAAGAAAAGTGGTATGTAATGATGTTAAAAATTGACTGAGACGCGTTTATGGAAAAACTCCATTTTACCGTATAAAAAAGAGGAGAAAATTGTGGGTGCAAACTAATACCAAATGATTTTTATCGTGGCAAGTGCGAAAGCAGCCGCATATAAGCTCGATTTGATCATAGTCTTTGTGAACTGCGGCTTAGCCGAGTGGTCTAGAGCGCTTGCCAATTCATCTGGGTGACCCGGTGCATATTGGTTCGATTAGCGCCGCACGCTACTACTTTTATTCCTATCGGTCCTTTATCTTCCTGCACATTTGCTTCTTTAGACTATTCGTTTTTTTATATCGTTTAACACCCTCTTTCCCCCTTTGCTGGGTCTGAAAGTGCAAAAGATGACCCTAGAGAGAGCACTACTTTCTCTCGGGGCACTATGGGAGGGATGGCGTGCCCCGCTATTCCAGGTTTCGGTTGTAGCAGGGGTATTTCTCTTCCTATACCATTCACCCCTTTGCGGGGTGACTATTTTGGTGCAGTGACTGCAATGAGACGAACCTCCACGGACACGTTTTAGCATCTTTTAGGGAGACCATTGCCTCAGATATGTTAAGCTCCATTTCATAATTCACCAAATCTAAGTTACTCTTCTTCACATGGCTAAATAAAATTTAATAAAAAATTAATGGTTAAATTCCAAATAATAATGGTTAAATGTCCAAAATATAAATGGTTAAAGGTCAAAAAAATAATGGCGAAATGTCAAAAAAATAGATTTCGAACACTCCATGTGGAAATTTTATTTGTTACGACACAAATCTATGTGATTTGTTTTTGTATTTCTTTTATATTTCCTAACATTCCTTTCAACACTTTATATATTCTATTTTTAATTTTTAGATCCTTTAAAACAGAAGATTTGTGGTTCGTGCCATTTCATTATCCTCTACGGATCTTTAATCACGTTGTCGTGATTTCGCTTCTCTTGCCTCGAGTGGTTATGAATATTCATGCTACTTAGCCCGTCAAAGTTTTCATTTTGCTTCTTAACTTGTCAATAACTTTTCGTTACAACCACAAAAGTGAAAAGCGGCCCACTGATATCAAAAGCCAACTGAACACTTTATTAAACTCCTTTGTGATCCCTGGAAACTTTCAAACATCCATGGAAATTCGATTCGAGATGCTTAATGCGAATGGAAGAACCTCTTTCTTTTCTTATTACCCGTTTTAAAAAACACTTTCTGCCTTTAAAATAGTTTCGCTTCCACATTTCATCTAAACTAACGAGAATATTAGTACGCCGGCTTTAAACTCATTTACCTTACCTTTCTTTAAACCACTTCATGGTTTGGACCTAAGACTTATGTTGCCAGTATTCGAAGATAAAAAGAAAACTCGCGGTACATTGCAAACATATGTATGGAACAGATAGCTAAAGAAAGGTGTTTGTAAGAGATTTACTTGCGATGTCCACTTCTTTTCCTTCAAAGTTTCTTTTCAAGGTGGGCCCTAAAGTTTAACGTGGATTCCGAAACCCGGCATCCTTAAACATATGCCAGCCGCTGCAAAGTAAACCCGAATCGGGACACCATCCGGCGACTAACCATACGTAATGTGTTTCAATTTTGCCTATCCCGGAGACGATGTTTCCACGCGGATATACCTTGACCGATGCTCAAATCGAATGCACAGAGGTAAGGTTCTGCGCTTGGGTTCCATAATTTTCGCCTACATTTTCCTTTTCACGCACAGGTACACCGAACACCCACAGTCACCTCTTATGCACACATCCATTTGAAACGGAAAGGTAAAACCTATATCGGAAATGAAATTGGAACTCGTAACGGACCCATTAATAGATTAATCGTGGGAATTGGAAGGAAGGAAACAGTACGAAATCGTCTTCAGTGCGTCATCATAGGCAGTCAGTCACTCGGAAACTACGACGCATCAATTTGGTTTGATGGCGAGTATCATCCGCCCTATTTCTAATAAATTGTTCTTTATAATCATTTTTTCGCCCTCAGTTCTCTCTTAATGGTCTTATCCCTCTTCTTTGTGTTGCCTCTCTAAATGAGGGAGAGACAACCACTGAGATGGACGTAAGGTCTATCTCCGTACCACCTCAAGGACCCGGTACGGATCTTGTCTCTTATTATGGAGTGATGTCGTCTTCTCAGCCAGATGGCTGAACGGCCGGCTGAGAGGCTGAACTGCCTTTCTCATGCGCGGGAATCGAATGATGGTATCATTCCTATGTTATAAGTAAGTATTTGGGGGGTTTTGGAAGGAAAAATAAGAGGAAAGTAAAAAAATAATAAAAGCTGACGAAAATAAAAAAAAAGTTAAGGCTAAACATTATTTAATAGATAAAACTTTACAATATCTTTGTACATTTGAGCAACTAAGTATTTTCCTTTATTTCGTTGCCTCCATAAAAACTCGCACATATAAGAGTCGAGCATAGAACGAGCAGTTCCACATTCTTTTTTATTCCCCATTTTCGCTTTGGCCCAAAGCGACTCTATTAGTTTGTGTGGATGCCTGTTTCTGTATCTTTAAAGTTTTACGAGTGGTTAACAGTCTAATCTTTATCTCGCATCTCTGGCAATGATCAATTATAGATAATATTTTTGTCTGTTGATCTATCAGGAACTGCATACATGAAACACTCGAACGTTTTCCTGCAAATCTCTCTGAAAACCCACTGCACTGGTACAACCCTCCAGAAATTGTTCTTCCTCTAGCAAGTTGTCATTTTTTAAGGGTGAAAACCACGGATATCGTAAAACTAAAGATGACACAGACTAATCACTCAAATAACTGGCCGTTCAGTCAATCTGCCTGAGGAGACGAAATTGCGCCATAATAAAAGAAAGGATTCCCCGGTACAACTCCCGAAATCTAATCCAAAATTCGTTTTGCGACATACGTAAAAGTAAATATACCTTCACACATTTTACTCTATTTCGTTTATTCATAAATTTACTTTTCGAAATTAATTTCCGAACCAAGCAAGCTTAATTATTAGTTGAGTTTTGATGTTGTTATTCATTATATGAGTAAATCATTTGGGCAAAGATGAGTTCTGAAATCGCACTTTGATGTAGCGTTTTCCTACCTCTATAGGCGTGGAATTAGAGATTCATTATTGTATGTTGCAATATCTATGTACGTGTTGGTCGCCTTCATGATAAAACATAAAATAAAAAGACTGACCTCAGTTCTGACCCGATCCTTGGTTTGAAAGTTAGCAACACAAATACGTATTTATCAACCAATTTGTCACACAAACCATTTGCGGAAATCCCAAGTCGAGCCACAACGTATCATTTATGTAGGTCAGGAAGTAACATCGATTATAATTGGACTTTGAAAAGTCCAATTACACTTCCCTCTACCTCTCGTTGATGAATGAGAGTCTTAAGTAGAAAAGTCAAAATTTCCAACACGGTTAAAAATGGACACTTTGCTTCAATCTGAAATTAAATAGTTATAATTGACAGCAAAACCTATTTTCTTTAATATAAAAATACAAGAGTATCGGATTTGCCACTCGTCCTTACAGGAGGAGCTTGCACTTCGGAGGCAGACTCTCAGTATGTGGCTTACATATCTCCTAATAATTTACTTTTGGTCTATGTTTTTTCAGAACAGGCTTATTTTCTAGACCTAAAAGTAAGAACAAACTTCTATTGGAATTCTGTGGATATACGGGGAAAATAATCCTTATAGCCTTCTTTTTCATCTAAATTTGCTTTTATATACAAAAAAAAACAGCCTTTCTTTAATTTTAATGCATTTTCTGAACTTCAAAATTTGTAATTATTTTTTGAATGCCAAAACATTCGAGAATCATATTTATTTTCTATTAACTCTTAGAAAGAACTTGGATAAAAGCTTCAAATATACGAAAAACCAGCCCTGAGGCTAGTTTTCGGAAGGTAAAGAAAATCTCAGAAAGAACTTTGATAAAAGCTTGGAATAGAATTAAGTGACTCACAAACTAACATTCAAACTGTTCCAAAATATTGCATTCCTTAAATATAGTGATATGGATGGAAACTGTATTCTTTGAGTCTTAGGGTTGGAAAACATAGAAATAATACCATCAAAATTAAGATTCCTTGCCAAACGAACTTCCATTGACAAGACACTTAAACTGCTTACTCTGTTCTAGCACATAGTTGACCTCAGGACATTTTTTACTCTTACCCGTTCTGCTCCAAATACTAACTGGAAGAGTGCAAAATAATCTGACAACAATACATACATTTGGAAATAAGGAATTAAAGTTTTGAGTACACAATATTAAGCCGGTGTAAGGGCGTTAAATCATCTTCAAAGTTTGCCGAATGGATACATTTTAAATGTTGCCGTTCCTCTTTTAGCTCCACGAAGAGACGAAGAGAATATATATATATATATATATATATATATATATATATATATATATATATATATATATATATATATATATATATATGGGCTTCCCGGGAAGACACAGATCCCGGGGAAAAAAAAACTCTGCCTTCTTCCCTTTGACTACGGACCTCTTCTCTAGTGTGCGGAAGCATTCACACACTACAGGACATACAATACTATAAGATCAATTTACTATTCTCTCCATCTTGAAATATTAAAGTTACTCTATTTAAATAATACTAAACCATTACTTAATGAGACCGAGTCTTCGTTTCCCCTCCATATTGTCAAGCTCAACAACAAACGAATCCCATTTCAACTTAATTTACCGTTTCCGCCTTCATCAGCAGGAATAGACGCCGCAATATAAGGTACGGTACATTATAGCGGTTTTATTTTGTTCCAATTACCCTTTTAATCCTTTACCTCTCTTGATGCATCATAACTCAGTGTGATTAATTTAAAGCCTGTGAAATATAATAGTGTGATTAGCTTGTAATTTATTTTTAATTTAATAATTTTAAATAATTAGCTCATTAATGATACTTATTATTGATATGATAAATTTTAATGCTTGCTTCTATCATCTATACAGAATCCTGTGAAAATGTTTGATGCTATGGAACGAACATCGGTGATGAATAGTTGTGTGCTCATGGGTCTTCATTTTCCTGATTCTAATTTGGTTTCCTCAAAACAAGCCGATCTCTACAATTTGTTTTTTTTTTCTCTCTCTCTGTCTCTCTCTCTCTCTCTCTCTCTCTCTCTCTCTCTCTCTATATATATATATATATATATATATATATATATAGATATATATATATATATATATATATATATATATATATATATATATATATATATATATATATATATATATTCATATATATACAGACGGGAAGCAAATATCTAAAGGCTCAAAAACGTCTATTTAAATGATTTCAAACGATAACTTTGAGGGATAATAGCACTATGTTATTAACCATGTTCTTTCTTGCATATTAGAGGGACAATAAATAAATTCATCAAATATATATGACACTATACAACGAAACAAATATAAGGGTGGAATTAAGTATTTAGCAGTAGATAGAGAGCCTAATGTTTCTTTGCACCACCCTCGTTTGCTATAACTGCTGTCAGGCGTTTCTAATAAGAGACTTGACCAAGTCTATTTCATATAGATTTCACTTGGCCAAGGTTTGTAGATTTTCTCTTCTAGAGCCGCTTCTTCAATATTCCTCATAATTTTTCGATCAGTTTCAATTCAAGAAATTGACTAAGCAACGGTATAAATTAATATGGTTCCGCAGGAAACACTCACAAGTTGCTTTTTCCGTGTGCTTGTATAATTTTCTTGTTATTATAGCGCATCCAATCATCTTGGATTGCAAACTTCTCAACAGCTGACGTTAAGCTGGTCAATATTTGGCGCTACTTGGCTCCATTCATTGTTCTATCAATAATATCAAAATCACCAGTCCCATTAAAAGAAACAAACCAACTCCATACCATAGTGTTGCCGCCTCCATGCTTGAGGGGGGATGGTGTTCTTCCGATCTTAATCGGTTTCATCACGGCGCCAAACATGGACAGCTGCATTCCGGCCAAAGAAGGGTGTGATGCTGGTCTTCTCCTCGGTGATGACTGCCTTCAATTCTCATTGGAAGCTGGCTGACGACGTCTTACGGTCTCTTTCAGGTCCTGCCAGAGGTTTCCTACGGGACTCATATCCGAAGAGTGAGAACCAGTCCATCACTAGGATATTGTTGCCCCAGAACCTCTGTATTGTGGACGCAGATTTGTGACATGAGGCAATGACCTACCTGGTAATCATATTCCGGGAATTTCTGGAGAGATCCCTGACTGAGGGCAGCATATAATATCTCAGGAAGGTTGGTACATCTCTGAATTCATAGTGCCATCATAAATGGTGAGACGACACACCGCTGAACTTGACATGCAGCCCCATGCCATTACAAAGCGGCCACCATGCATTACTTTTGGCACTATCCATTCTCGATTCCACAAATCCCTTGCCCTCCTGGTGTTGCGTGGTGTCGAGAATAATTGGAACGTGGAATCGTCGGACCATTAGACAGGTCAAAACCGACACATGGTTTAGTTGTGGCAATCACGTGCCCAAGCTATTCGAAGTCGCTTCTGTTGGAGGCCGATCAGCAGCTTGTGTGGTCATTGTATGACATCAGGTCTCGTGCATACAATCTGGAACAGATTGTTCTGGCAGATGAAATAACCCGAATGTCCTCTGTCCATTCATATTACAGCTGTAGTGCAGTTTCCTTACGACTTCCGAAAGCCCCTGCGACCCAGAGACCTGTCGGCACGTTGCGTAATGACTCTAGGTCGTCCAGAATGAGGTTGGTCATGGATGTTTCCACTTTCTCGGATCATCTTCACCATTTCTGTGACACCTTAAAAAGATCAGCCCACACTCGGGCGATTTGTGAAACGCTTAAACCTCCTTCATGCAACATGCGTATCAAACTTCTTTCCTCCATGCTATACTTACGTGTTTTCGTTATTATCATATCATTATCAGATCCTATCGAGATATTAATATAAAAAATACTGTGTTATATGAAGACATTTTGACAGAAATATACAGCTTACTGACACTAGGATTTCATACATTTTACATAGCAACGTCATTTTACATAAAAGTTTATAGGCATGTTTGTATATACGAGTATATTTTAATTTTTAGATGTATTGAAGACATGCATACAAACCTACACCAACGTATTCATAGACATACCCCATGTTTTTCACGATTATTTTTTTTACATTTATTGGAACAATTTTTTCTTTAAATATTTTAATCCGTATTTTGTAGTGATTTCTTAGCAATAAAGATGGAATTTGTTATAATCCTGAAACGTTTGCAATAAATGTTACGGAGCGTCATCAACTCTGTCCTGGATATCCTGTTTATGTATACTTCACCAGAAGTTTGCGTTCATCAATTCGTTTCCCACTTAAATATATATATATATATATATATATATATATATATATATATATATATATATATATATATATATATATATATATATGTATATATATATATATGAAATGAATAACTCACAAAGTAGCACGTGAGGGGTTCGCAATGAATGCAATGTCCCGCAGGAAAAATAAAAAGGTGCTTCCAAGTACTTTCGAACTTTATTCAGTTCATTCTCAAGGATAACTACAAGAGAAAATAATATAATAAGGGTATATATTAGCTAGTAAAAGATAAAGGACCACTTCTAAGATAAGAAATCACCAATGAGGAAGAAATCACCATTAAGATTTAGCTATAACAGGTGGCAAGGTCAAACCGAGAGGCAAGAAAGAGTTAAGAACAGAGCCATAAAGGTCAAAACGATTAACGGATGAACCGATAGTCTAGAGAGGGAAATTAGGAGAGACACGAGAAGTAAATTAAAACGAAGGGGAGAGGGACAAGGAGAGAGGAAAAGAAATAAAATAATGTTAATACAAAATCAATGCAACAATTAAATTGACAAATCGGGTTCCCATAAAAATGAAAATTGACCCCAAATTTTAGGAACATAAGTCAAAGCTAATTTCTTTAAGAATGAGTTTTTTCATAACATCAATTTTAAAAAGGCAAAAGGGGAAATGTTAAAGTTATTATATTGGCTTATATATGAACATTCAACAAGTTTTCTTCTATTTTCGCTCAAATGACTCAATTAAAAGAAACCTTGTTGAATTTAATTGTTGTAAGAATGTAAGTGTGGGTAGGGGATAAAGAAAGGGTGTGTGGACAGATAGCGGAAAATAGACAAGCGGTGAATAGAGAAAGAAATATCGTAGGGCGCAAAGAGGTGCGCCTGGTGATCAGGCCTATCGCTTTTTAAATATTTTTTTTTGTTTTGCTGTTCCTTTGTTGGCTTTGAGTTAGTTTTTATAATATGGAGTTCAAGCCATTTGTCTTAAAAACAATTAATGTTTTTGGGTATGAATGGGACCGCCGGCTTATACATGCATGGGACTGAACATTGCTCTGACCATCATTTGAGCTCGTCGCTGCTTGATCAGTTTCCAGATGAGTCCGGGCCGGTGTGTGAGGCAGTGCTGCGCTGCGAAGTTGTTACTCTGCATCTTTTTTCACAGTAAAGAAGGCGATGGAAAGGAAAAGACCACTTGCTCAGCCAAGTTCCGACTTATGTTAAAAAAGCCCAGTTTGGCGTTCAGGCATTTAGACGTGGCTATGAATGTTGCTTCCAATGCTTTCCTCCTCCTTTTGTTGGATGAATACGCGACTGCTCTCGTTTTCTTCCAGCTGATGCGGTGGTTAGTATCTAGCAGGTGTTAGGTGAGAGCGTTGCTGAACCGCCCCACCCGAACATCCTGCTTGCGCTCCCTTACCCTGGTGTCAACGCCCCTGTATGTCTAACCAAAGTAGGCCAGCGGGCAGTCGCCAGAGGATACCATGTATACTACCGAGTTCCTGTTGTTCTCCGTCGATTGTCACAAGTGGCAGATGTCTCCCACCTTGACACCTGTTCGAAGGGCGACTTTGGTGGATGAAACCAGCTTTCTCCCTACTGCGATGGAGAGTGGGCTAATACAGCACTTTAGTATGACCTCATAGAAAAACTAGACGAAGAAGTGGATCCCCGAACAACGGAACAAAAATGGAAGCAACAGAAACGGAAGAAGAGTTCAGAGACTACTAGAAGAATGTATTTTCCATCACACCAGAAAAGAACGGACACTTTGACCTAGACTTTGAGGAACACATTCACGACCAACTAAGACAAGAACTAGACAGGACATACCCCTTCAACAATACAACTGCTGACAGAGAGATGGCTGGTTATGGATGGAAGATCACAGAAGAAGAAATCCTAACGACGCTACGTACCTTCAAACAGAGAGCACCAGTAAAAACAGAATTGACCAAACTTAACTTGTTGAACGCCCCCGTAACATCTTAGAGGGTCTGGTCAATATAATGAATGCGTGCCTAAACGTTGGCTATTTTCCGTCGAATGGAAGATCGCTAAAATGATCTTAATTTCAAAAGCCGGAAATCCGCCGGACCTACCAGCAAACTTCAGACCCATTTCCCTGCTCGAAGTGGCAGGCAAGGTCTATAAAAGGTCTTTGCTAATAAAGTCCAAGATTTTATGGAGGATAACAACCACCAAAACCTACACCAGCATGGATTCAGAAGAGGGAAAGGGACTGATACGGCGCTAGCAATCATCACAGAAAAACTGGCGAAGATTGCTAGCCAAAAAAGGTATGCTGACCTGGTGCTCAGAGACGTTAAGAAGGCATTTGACAAAGTATGGAAGACTAGACTTCAGTAAAAAATACTAAGACTTGGACTAAACCCAAGACTAGAAAAAATTCTATGTGACTACGTGACCGACAGCATAGCATATATACAAATATACGACCACACGGGACCAGACTTCGAGCTAACTGCAAGCGTACCGCAAGGAGGGTGCCTAAGCTCCCTCCTATACAATATATACACCCTCAATCTACCCGATCCGGTCAGAGAAGACTCGCTGTACGTCCAGTTCGCTGACGACATCTCTCAGATCATGACTGCCCCCTTCAAAAGTCCCAAACTCATGGCACAAACTACAGCCTAGAGAAATCGACCATGTCAACAGGTTCGAAAGAAGATGGAAAATCGCCACTAACACCCAGAAATTTAAGGTGATTCCACTCTTCCGTAGGAAATGGGCACATATCGAAACTGATGATGCCCGCATTCCTTACAGCTCTGGTGGGACAGTAATAGGACTAAAGATAGTTAAAAATGGATATGGAAGCCACGGTGCTCAGACAGCAGCGCGAGCGAAAGTCGAGCTCACCAAGCCATTTAGGTTCCAAAACCTAAACATGATCAACAAAAAGAAGATATACAACGCGCTCATACAATCAAAGCTACTGTATCTACCTATACCTATCAACACTAGTTCCAAAAAGAAATTGTAACTCCTCCAAAGGGTACAAAATAAAGGAGTACTCTTAATCACCAACGTTAGGAGGAGAGAAAGAAGGAGGCAGAGGGACCTAGATCATATGGTCCAGATGACTCCAATTAACTTGAAACAGCAAAGAAGAGCCCGAAAAATCTGGGAGAAAGCCTCACGACACATGACGGACGAAATCAGACAGAGACACATTGAGATCCCGTTGGGGGACATACACAGAAGAACGCTAGACTTCATCAGTAGTAAAGCACAGACAGAAAAACAAGAAGATAAAATCTACACATAAGACTACGCATATGTAACAACGACAAACAATAAACTACGCGAAGAATATGCAATAAGAAGAACACTAAAAATACATAAACGAACAAAGAGAGAAATACAAAAGATACAGAAAACACCTACAAAGGCTTGCACGCCACAAGAAACCGCCAGAATCTACATAAAAACAAAATGAAAACACAAGCAATAATATCACAAACCAGGAACAACACAAACAAACATGTGATACCATCACAAACTAATAACAACCCAAAGAAAAAAACAGCAAAAGAGTACGCAAAAGAACTCAAATATAAGACCAAAAACAATGAGAAGAACACCAATCTTAGATAAACACCTGCGATTCCCTATCACCAGGGAAATCTATCCCTATCCATCCATCTCCTACTATTATATATATATGCATATATGAGTTCAATTGCAATCTTATATGTGTGTATATATTTTCCTTTCACAACTTAATATATCCATTGTCCATGTCATTGTTTCTAGTCACTCTGAGGAAGCTCTGCCGGAGCGAAACGTAGGTAGTAAAGAACCTCGTACCTCTCTTGGTTTATATATATATATATATATATATATATATATATATATATATATATATATATATATATATATATATATATATATTATTTGTTAATTTTGTATCGCTTATGTTTGAGTATAAAAACTATATATAGTGTTGCATCCTGTAAATCATTCCATTTCTGTTCATTATCTAGAGATGACCTTCCACGGTCGAAAGACGTCTCGGAATAAAATATGTCTTTTGCGAATATTATTTCTAGCCTCAAAGACCAAGTCAAAAAAATTGTAAGAAAAATTAAGAAAATACAAATCAAAATTAATAATGATGACATTGCTGTGGAATTCAACAGCGCATATATATATATATATATATATATATATATATATATATATATATATATATATATATATATATATATATATATATATATATATACATTTGTGTGTCAGAATACACCGACTTATTAGTGAGATATGGACAACGGGAGAGGTGCCATAAATGCTAAAAGATGCCAACATCGTTACCATCTTCAAGAAAAAAGGTGAGAGAGCAACCTGTGGGAACAGCAGAGGCATTTACTCCTGTCAATTGGTGGGAAAATACTTTCCAAGATCATGTTGTCCCACCTGGCCTCTCACATTACAGAACAAAACCTTCCTGAGAGCCGATATGGTTTTAGAAACGACCGAAGCACATCAGATATGGTTTTTGCTTACGCTAACTCCAAGAGAAAACAAGAGAACAAAACAAAGACCTGTTTTTTGCTTTCATTAACCTGACAAAGGCGTTTGACACGGTCAATCGCCCGCTGCTATGGAATTTCTTATTAAAGTTTGGTGTCCAGCCCAAATTCCTTACCATCTTGAGACAATTGCATAAAGCGATGCAAGCTGGGTCACACCAGCTTTACGGTTAACTTGAGAGAAACAGAAATGCAGGAGGCCCCAAGAAGCGTTACAAAGAACAGTGCAAAAGCCTGCTGAAAAAATATACCATTCAGCGTCAACAACTAGAAACAATTGCAAGAGACAGACAGGCCTGTAAATCATCCTGCTCAAAAGAACTATTCAAAATAGGAGAAAGCGAATCAATAAGAAGAGCAGGAAAACGCCGCATGCGACACCAGCGAAACGAAGGAGTAGTACCTGCGGAACAATATCTCTGCCACAGATGCGCTAAAATTTATGGATCCCGAATTGGACTAAACAGTCACCTTCGGTGGTACCAACAGAATGACACCCGATCTCGACTTTGATCATAATAATGCAGATCAACGTCATCATCGACATCGATGGACCATCTTGAACAAGCAGTCAAAAAAATCGTGTGAATTCGAACCAGCGCCGTTAAGGTTCCTTCTCTTCTCAGGAAACCGCTCTATCCACTAAGTTTGAGTCCGTATCCCTAAAAATGGATGGTTCTTGATGGTCTTTGAACCAAAGAGTGTAAGTTAGCTACATATGAACTTGGGAAAGGACGGAAGAATGAGGTAACGAAGGAAAAAATAACAAATACTTCACATTATTATCCCGTTTTTTTTTTGGTCTCATTTCTCGACTTAAATTTGAATTAACTATTCGAGTTAAACTCGAATAGTCATTTTTAGATCATCTTATGATGGATGTTGGCGGTAGCCTAGTGGTAAGGAAGGTTTACTGACAAACGAGAAGCTTTGATCACTCTGGTTTGAATCCCCACCATTCCATTAGAAGGTATGGTTTTCTTTAAAGTGTTTTCACGCTTATTGTGGAAACCTTTTATGAAATTTGGGGTAGATTTAAACTATTTCAGTGCCCATTGGATTGGAGCGTAGGATCGACCGATTTGGGGATATTTAAAGGATAGGTGATGTTAAGTTAGTTAATTCATCATCCGTCTCTTTTCAATGCAGACGAAACTCTGACTAGATAATATAATCGGTATAAAGATGAGAATAACAATCACTGACAAACTCATTTGAACAGGCGCCGGGTCTCGTTGTATAGGAAGGTGCAAAAAAGGCGACAGTGCTGTGTTTTGTAACCCTCGAAGTATGCAGGGCACACTTCGCGGCACAATGGAGGGCCGCTCGGCCCGTTCCAAGAAGAAAGAATGAGGCTGTGTGTACGAAGAGAGGAAGAAGAAACGGTGTTGGGGTTGTCTGGATGTGAGGTGCGTTCGTAGATATGCCTCATACTCGCCGCACCGGCTGAATGGCAGCAGCTCACTCGGAGAGCTCCCATTTTGTTTTGTCCGCCCTCGCCGGAATCATCGCTGATACTCTGGCGTGTAAATTTAACCCCTTTATCCACTAAGGCGAGCGAGCGTTCCTGAGAAGACGACGCCCTTTTCTGTTCTTCTTCGTCTGTGGCCTTTTACGTGGACGAGGCCGTGAGTGCGGTATTTCATCCGTTCAGGAGAGGCAATTCATGCGTTCGTAATAAGCACGACGATGAGGAAGATAGATTTCTCTGATCTTAGGGAAGGACTCCATAAATCTATTTTCATGGTTAAAAAGGTGAGGACGACGTTCCGAATTAGAGAGAGAAAAATGGGTTGAATTCATTTATTCTCGAACATATTAATTCACTGATACAAGGAAAAATTAAGGAAATAGTTGGGATAGGATGTGTGAGAGTGAAAACTTGGTTGGATTTTCGATGTAGACGAACTAGGAATTTATGGTTCAGTTGCGAAACAATAGATAATGTCTCGAACACGATAAGCCTATCTGCTCTTCTGCAAGCTCACTCCTCCTTTCTCACATATCTTTGCATCTTTAATAGAGAACCGATCGGCAGAATAAAGGGCAGGATGAAAGAATGGATGGTCATTCTTCTTTTCGCTTTATCATAAGCGCTGAATTTCATGGATACAATTCCTCCTTTGTTTTCCCCATTGTTTGTCAGTTTGGTTCAAAAAGCGACCGTTCACGTTTTGTTGCTACTCCACTCATCCGCCTTCTTGAAATATTATATCACTGTTTTCTTTGTTCATTTACCTTTTAGCTTTCACAGCCAACCCAATTTCTCTTCAGTGGTGCATACATTTTCCCTGGATCACTCAACGTTTCTTTGTTTTTCATGGGTTTCAATATTTTTGCTGGTTATTGTGTTTCTTCATCATCATCACCACCACTTGGCGAATAAATCTGTTCATTAAACGGCGATCGCTCGCTACATTATTCAATGGAGGAATGCAACGCGAATTGCGCAATAAGGCGATAATTACTTTATGGCCTCCCAAAGGTGTTCTAGTAACCGTGCTCTCACCCACTAGTTGTCTAGATCTCAATCCAGAATATAGAATCTTAAAGAAACCATTCATCCCTCGTAAGAATAGGGAAATTGGGATAGAAAGACTCGCGAAATGTATTTTGAAAGCTATTTTTAAAGGGAAAACGTTTCTTAGACGAAAACATGGGATTTGTCTCCATTTATCACGACCAAAAGGACCCAGAAGATTATAAGAGCAGCGGACACTTGAGTTCTATTCACATCTTCACTAAGGCAGTCGAATCAGTTTAGTGATTGTCACGACGTTTTAAATTCATAGAATTCGTGTTCAACCATTTGGAACAGCCGAAATCAATAAGGCAAAAGGAATTAATAAAATATATTCACATATCATCCGCCTTTTTATTATGACGCATAAAACGTTTCCATTAGTGCCGATATAATTGAAAAGGCGCACGCATTTCTATCTCGTTCCATAAATAAATCGATCAATTCAAATATTTTATTCAAACGTGGTCTGAAAATTAAAAACTCTCCTGTGTTAATTTAGTGACTAAAGCAAACCTACATACTCTATGATAAATTCAGCTGATGTACGTCTATAGTTAATGTCAAGTTGTCGAAAAAGGTGTACATGTTCGAGTGAGGTCTGTTATTAATCCAGATGATCTTTATATTTTTCATAGTAATTATCAATAAATAGAGTTTATAAGACTTGCAACATTGGTAACTGCAGGTATTATATAAAATAACTACAAAAGTTATAAGTATATATTGGTTTAATGAGTTAGAATCAGTGTTTACTATATTTTCGGACACCCTATTTGTTTCTAAATAGGCTGAAGAGTTAAATAAGTATGTTTTTACGTTTGTTTTTATGAGTCAACAAGGGTTTCCAAGGATAAAATCTACTAATAAAAGGTAAAATTCTTCTCCCTTAATTAAATATTATTTTGTGGAAAGACTGTTTACCCGTAGGCTTAAGCTTAGTTTGATCTTGTGAGATTTAGATTTTTTCGTAGGTTTATTTTGATATTTTAATTGCATTTGAGAAGATGAGACTAGAGGATATGTATGAGATTTGTGAACTGTTGAGGAATGAAAGGTTTTATGAAAAGAGTCATATACTCTGTAATGAGTGAGAATACATGTCTTAGGCTAGAAGTTAGTGATCTTATGAGTGTGATTAACAGAATGAATCAGAGAGGCTCCTCAGGATATTAGCTATAGTTTAGATGAGAAGGTAGATCATTAATTACAGAGTGAAAGTTAGTGCAGAGTAGCAATAAATGATGGCATGCACATCAAATTAGTAAGGGATTCAAGGGTTTTAAAGCATAGGGTAAATGTTTGGTGGGCAAGTAAGTCTAGTCCTAAGGTTGCTTTCGAAAAGGAAGTAAAAAATGAAAATGAAGGTGAATGTTGATAGAATACAAAGGTCAACACAGGTTAGTTGTATGAGACAGAAGGACACAGTACCTGTTAGCTTGAATAATAGATTCAGTGATGTGAGAGAGGAAGTGACTGGAATTGATTCAACATGATTTAGATGGTAGTCTGAATGAGGATGTGGCTGGAAGTTTGAATCAGAATAGGACAGGGGATAGAGTTAGCTTGACTGAAGTGCTTGTGGTGGGAGATTCTAATATTAGATATGAATTGGAGTGCAAGTAGATGGAAGTGTCTGAATGTATGCTTCCCGAGTGTTCTAGTATCTGATGTCTGAGAGGTGGGAAGGGCTAGTGTCTTGTTGCGAGAGGGATGCAGTTGTGATCACGTCTGTAGGAGTTAATGATGTTAAAATATTGGGTTCATGTGAGTTATGTGAAATATATGAGGTTGAGAGTAAAGGTGGAATAAAGTAGAATGAAAGGTGTTGCGTCAGGTGTGCTTTCGAGAATGAGTGTTGGGATAGAATGGATTTCTTGTGCAATTGGAGTTGAATGAATATGTGTGAGAAGGAAAGTGTGATGCTTGCTGGTTATAGGATAGGCTTTTTGGTAAGAGAGAACTGTAGGAGATGGATGGGTTGCATTTGAGTAGGGATGGGGTTGATGTGTTATGGACTGAGTATGATCGAGTCATTGGATCTTTACGGGCGGGAAAATTGATAATGTTAGAAGTAAGGGCAATGCAACATAAGAAGATAAATTAAAATTAGAGAATAATACTGAAGAGGGAAATAAGAAGTACAAAGGGAGTCTGAACTAGACATACTAAAACGTGACTCAAGTAATAAAGGGCTGAAGTGCTTATATTGCAATGGACACAGTCTTCGAAATAAGAGGAAACAGATATTTAGTTATATAATATAGAATGATATAGATATAATGTGCATGGGAGTCATGGGCAAATTTAGCAACATTTAATGAAAGTAGAAACAAATGTGAAATAAATTATTACACTATGTATGTGACCAGCAGACTAATAGGATTCGGTGAGGGATAATTATAATTTATGTTAGAAGTATCATACAATCTAATGAAAATCATGCAATAGGACATGGGGCAAAGGGTGGAGTCGCTATCGGTAGATATTAGTGTTAGTAAATCTCAGGAAATAAGGACAGGAGTATTGTATAGATCACTGAACCATTCCATTGAGAAAGCTAAAGTTATGATAGCGCGAATTATCTGGGGATACAATTCTGAGATTTCCATTTATCATCAACTGATTGGGAAAATTTGCTAAGTAAGGATATAATCAAAGATTTATTGAATGTTTTCAGGATAACTTCGTTAAACCGATCGTAAATCGTCCAACTCATAAAACAAATATATTGGACCTCGTCCTAACCAATCCCGAATTTGAAGTTAGGGAGCTTTTAGTTGGGGAAAATTTAGGCAGTAGTGACCATCAGATAGTTCGAGTTCCTCCGGGTAATAAGATAAGCATTGCTAGGGATAATGTAAAGATTACAAATTACCACAAAGGAAATTATGACAGATTGGGTAGCTTATGAGAACGAATTCACTGGGAGGATGAGTTTAGAGATAGGAATGCTTCAAGGAAAAGGCAAATACAAAAAAAGCAAACGTTGTGAGAACTTTATAAATTAAAACTTCTCTCTTTTACATATTTAAAAACACGGAAGGATTATACTTGTTATTGGACTATCAAAATTTAGTGAAGGATTATATCGCATTGTCCTCCGGCAATAGCAGAGAGAAAGCCCTGAATTCAACCGTTGGGAATTTTGTTGCGCAGAGGGCGTCATGGAAGTGAGCGAATTTTTCTTATCCCTTACGAGGGGAATCTGAGGCACTGACTATCGATTCTTGGCTTTATTGCGGTCTCCCGCAGGGAATTATAGATGCTCTATCTTGTGATGCCGCATACATGTGCAACATATGAAAGGAACGAGCATGGAATGAATCCTTAGGTAACAAGACTGCGTATCATACGCCAACGACCTTACTTACCGCCCTTCTCCTACCTTATTACGACTTAAGACTCGACAAAAAGGGAGAGTATTCAAGAATATACTTTTTATTTAATTGTGGTTCTCCAGATAAGAACTTGTTCCTCGCTGCTTATAATTTACGCTCTTTCATCAGAGTATTTAGCTTTAACGCGATTTGCTAGTATAGATTTTGTCATCCTTATCTATCTCACTGCGTCATTTTACTTATTTTTACCATCAGCTTCGAAGAGTTGCTCAGAGAAAGAAGGAGTTAGTTTGGAACAATTCAAAAAGTAATGTTTCAAAGGAGAAGGCACAAGGTTTCATCAGCGAGATGTATCGATACACGACCCAAGGGATATATATATATATATATATATATATATATATATATATATATATATATATATATATATATATATATATATATATATATATATATATATATATATATATCCAAACTCCTTCTTTCTCTGAGCAACTCTTCGAAGCTGATGGTAAAAATAAGTAAAATGACGCAGTGAAAAAGATAAGGATGACAAAATCTATACTAGCAAATCGCGTTAAAGCTAAATACTCTGATGAAAGAGCGTAAATTATAAGCAGCGAGGAACAAGTTCTTATCTGGAGAACCACAATTAAATAAAAAGTATATTCTTGAATACTCTCCCTTTTTGTCGAGTCTTAAGTCGTAATAAGGTAGGAGAAGGGCGGTAAGTAAGGTCGTTGGCGTATGATACGCAGTCTTGTTACCTAAGGATTCATTCCATGCTCGTTCCTTTCATATGTTGCACATGTATGCGGCATCACAAGATAGAGCATCTATAATTCCCTGCGGGAGACCGCAATAAAGCCAAGAGCGACGATAATCAACCCTAATCTTATCAGGCTCTTTATCGTGGTTAGAGCTATAAAAAGAAATTTAGTTCTCTTTCTTTTCTAAATAAAGCTCCGAACCACAAGATCATATAATTATCAATACACCATTGCGGATACATGTTTAGAATCCCTTGGTTCTAAGCTGCCTTGATCCGTGACTTCAGCGTTGAGTGATTAAGTTTTGTTCCCGTAATTTCTCAATTGGATTTGCGAAATAAGTCGATCATTTTTATTGACTAAATCAGTTGATACCGCGAAGTTTCTTCAAAGGGATAATTCGTAAGAAGAAATAATATAGAGGAGATTTTTTTCTCTATTTTCCGTGTGTTTGTAGAGGGGTGGGTTCTTCCCAGATTTATCCACGATTTATTTTAATTATTAAAAGAGAAGGATTTTGAAGGATTATGAGGCTGAAAGAGGATTTGTCTGAGAAGTGGTTGCTCTAGATGGTTACATCACAACTTAATAATGAGACCAAAAGGACTCATGGATTTAGGACCACACATTTGTTTCCTCTAGTATGAGAGTTAAATGTTTTACAAGAACTATAATTTCAGGGTGTCGCGCTGGCTGTAAACGTGTTTAAACGTGCACAGCTGTGTATTTATTTATTTCCTTTATATTTATAAATTTATTCTGTATTTAAGCTATGTAACGGAAGCGCCACTCTGGATTATATCTCACCAATGCGATCAATGAAGAGGAAGCACTTGATTAGTGGTCTCCGTGTCCTCTCCTTTGAAGGTCAAGAAGACTAAGAAAGATGGATAATCTTCGACATCTTCTACCCACTCATATAGATGAATTATGAGTCTTGTATGTTTTAAAAGAGAGATATATATATATATATATATATATATAGACAGAGAGAGAAGGAGAGAGAAAGAGAAGTGAAAAAGAAAGCGCGAGAGAAATAATTATTATCTATTTAATAGGACGCGAGAACCAAAGGGGTACTTGCGCCATAAAGTTGTCGAAATAAGGAAAGTATGTGAAAGTAAAAAGTAGAACTTAATATTTTGAGTAACAAAAAAGAGGAAACTACTCAGAGCGCAATCCTCAATTAATCACCATTCAATGATCTTTCAAGCAAGTCATTCTGAAACTCGTGATCGAGATCGAGACTCCAATCAAGTCAATAGCCATTTTCTTCTTTGTTTTTGAGAGGGACGGGGGGGCATGAAAACTGCTCTGTCTATTGTAGAACGATGGTGGTTGTACCTTTCGTTCTACCATTCTTTGAACAATTTTCTAGGGCAATCGGAACATTAATAGACTCCTCATTCCTTTTATTTACAGAGTTTTGATCCTGGTCTCGAAAATGCATTTTTAATAAATAGGGAAACAGACACAAGCTACTATGATTGCTCAAATGTTAACTATATATATATATATATATATATATATATATATATATATATATATATATATATGACTTTATGATGAAGGTAAGGACACGGAAGGGGCTCAGATCGATCTTATTTATTTCGGGATGAAAACAACTTTTCGCGTATATCGCCATGTTCAGAATCTACATCATAAAACAAAAACAAAAATCGATATGATACGAATAAATTGTTATGGACATTAAACTTATTCGAAAATATTTGAAAATATGGGAATATTAAGTAATTTCCAACAGAGTAGAGAGAAAGCGCAAAAAAACAAAAACTAATCTATGTTGTACAACTTGAAAATCAGATATATCCTTCCTACTATTTATAATTTGATTTTTTTTTTGCATGACATTTACAAATTACTAAAATACAGACTTCAGTATATTTAAATCTGACTTTTCAGAATTGTCACACTAACTTTATCACAGATCGCCGGACGGAATTGAAAAAAAAATCTCTTAAATTCAGATACATCGTGGACACGTCGCGGACCTCGGAGACATATGTCGATCCTGGTCGAAGCCTACCACGCGGTCGTTCTGCTTGTGAATGACCGGATCGACCGTGAAGGATTTTTCATGAGAAAATAAATGCAAATTCGATTGCCATGACTCTTCAAGTCATTGAAAATGAGATGAAGGTGCTCCCGATATTGTTCTTGTATACAATCAGTGAGCAGATGCCTTTTCCCTCACTTCAAGCTCTTGCCGCCCACCTCCTTGACTGCTCTAGACACCTCGGCCACCGAGATGTTCTTCTTCTTTGCGAGCGCAGTCATTTTGAGCTGCGCAGCGCAAACGAATGCCTTTCTCACAGCCAAACGGTTAACTTGAATACCACAAACGCGCGACTGCTCTAAATGCAGTAAATGTCAATCCTGGCTCAGTTGGAGTGAATATGAACTTTCAGTCCTGGAAATAATAACTAATGTTTATGTAGGAGTGATGAATAAATTTTAGAGGCAGGTACAAGAATCCGTTTACTTAGGAAACCTTGTGACTTCTGATGTGAAAAAAATGAGTAAAAATGATAAAATGCGGCTGGATCGAGCAGTATGAAAGCTCAGCTACATTTTTACATGCGTTCTGCCCTGCCTAAAGAATTTTATGAGTGATGAACTCAAAATGTGAAACTCGGACACTGAATATAAAAAAGAAGTGAAGATAACCACGGAATGAGGCATATTAGGAATTGCCAGAGACTATAGAAGGAACGCTAATAAACACACAAACACCAGTGAAGGATATAGTAAAAAAAAACCTAAATGTTCGGAAATGGCTACGGGCAGGACCCAATACCAAACATCGCGAGGAAAAAAATCCAGGCATAGTTGAATGCACGTCGAGACGTGACAGACGATTGTAGAAAGATAAAAGGTGAAATTCAGTCAATCGTAGGAATGACGTTGAAAGGTAGAACGTTCAGCGATGGGATGAACCAGGTGGATGACGATTTTGATACGTTTTGGGTAGACTCTTTCCTTCTTGCCAAGGCTTTCGATTTGACCGAACTTTGAATTATCAACAGATGATGAAACACCGGAAGTCAAATTTTTAAACTGCTTTTCCGGAAAGTTTTACTTTTCCATAGGTGTAATTTGGTCCACCTGAAATGACCATTCACGGCACTATTTTCAAATGGATTTGAGAAGTTTGCCTATTGCTTTAATAGGGCTAATTTCAAGAAGATCTGTAGAAGAGCGTGGGCTCATATTTTAAATAATGATAATTTTATATGTAAATAACTATGATGACTGAAAAATCCAGAAGCAAGATAAGCAGATGTGAAAATATTTCGAGCCAAACGCGGACGATGAAATGACTCGAACCGAGTTTTGTGAGAGCTCAGATGAGAGATATTCCTATAAATGCATTAATAATCCAAGATAAAAGCCCCTTCACTACCGAAACAAGTTGATGGAACAATATAGAGCCCCCACCCTCCAGCCAGAATTTCGTCAAATATATTGTCAATTAAGAGAGTGAAGACAAATATTTCCCCTGGATTAGCCACTGCAGAAAAACCTATTCATATGTCTCTCCCAGATTTCCTTGTATATTCAGAGAAGATTCTGTTGTGGAAATATTCATCGAGCTTTTCATTTCGAAATTCTGCGTAGAACATGTGAATTTTTACTCTCAATAAAAATTCTATTTTAGAACGAGCATTTTCAAGTGCCTTTTCCTTTGTGCCTCGCCTTTTTCTCAGGGTCGGGTTGAACCAAAAGCTTCGTATAACCTTTTCGAAGCCGCCTAAAATTAACACCATAGCCACAAATTAGGTTATACATGGTGCAGGAATAGTTTGCAGAAATTTACTCCCTTTGAGGCGCAGAATATTGCGAGGTGTGGTGCGGAATTGGTGTTGTGTTAAAAGATTAATGGAACCATTCCCACCATTTCATAGAACAATAGTTTAATTCTCGCCTTTTGGGAGTAATTGCGGCCGTGTTGAAAACAGTTTCCTTTTCGATCATTTCGTTTCAACGATGGAAATATCAATTCTTTGTTTTCTTTATGACGCCTCTTTGTTTCCCTTTTGTAAGGCGCATTTCAACAAAAAAAACAAAACAAATTCTTGGGGGGAGGGGGTCAAGCCATTTGTTTCACTTTTAAAAGTTGTATTTCTACCAATGATTCTTTGTTACCTTTAAAATTGCCGTACTTCATCAAGGGAATCATTAATTCTTTGTTTTCTTTTATAACCCCTTTGTTTTAAGCGAGATTGGCTTTTTAAGGTCCTCTTGCTTGCCATAGCATCACTTTTGCCATCAACCTTTTAAAAGAATTGAGGCGACGTTCTCGTTAGTTTTCCATATTTTTAAGATAACGACATAAAGAGGAAAGATTAAGGAGGCCTCGATGTTATTGCGCATCTTAAGGTTACCGGTCAACGGGTGAGAGGTTGCTGTTTCCAAAGGTTTCACGTGGATTCTGCTTCTAGGCTGGGTTCCAGAAGGTTCTTTGGTTACTTCTGGGTTAAAGGAAATGACTCAAAGGGAAAGCGATGATAATTAGGTTTTTATTCTTGAAATAACGTATACATTTTTAGGCACAAGTGAAATAAATCTAGTTGTATGCGGTGGTATGTAAGTTTTACTAATGTTGGGGTAGCTGAGGAAAAGGTAGCAGGACTTAAGAGAGAGGGACGAACCACGTGCTGTCAGTAATACTAATCGGATGAGGCAGATCCCTTTACTTGAGTCTATCCGGCTGAATGACTTAACTGCCCTCTCTCAATGTTTAAGTCCGTTAATTTATAGTTCCTTGCTTAAGGAGGGGGACCTCTTTTTCTCATTTCAAGGCCCGGGGCGGAGCTAACGATAGGAAACTCACTTGTTAGCCTCTCCGCTGACCTTTGGGCGGAGTTGTCAGAGGTGTGTACGTTTCTCAAGTATCTGTACACATTTTCAGACCGGGCTGGAAGCTCCTATCAAGATACGATTGTTTATTTGCCTTTGACACCTTCACGAGAACTCGACCGGCCAAAGCATATACCACATTTATATTTACTCGGCTTCCCGTTATCAAGCGTCGGCATCTTAGGTCCCGCAGCTGCTCCTTTGTGTATATGGATGCGTGTGTTTGTGTGGCTTCGTGGGAAACTAGTTATTTGCTTGCCTTTCTTATGCTTTTCTAATAAATGTACAGTTATGATATAGTTATTTCTCTATTTTTACAGTAGTTTACTACTTAATACATGTCATATTACCTAATTAATTAATGTATGTGTTCAATCTTAGGATTTCATGGATACATTGAACACCCATTTGTGGTGGTTCCTCACTGGGCCTATCTATCCTGCACTATGGGTGCCACAGGCCTACTTTCCTACAACTCTGGATGCCATAAGATGATATAATATAAATTCCCAATGCACAAGAGATACGTTTTTACTTTCGGCGCCGGCAGTCAATCACCGAAGTCGAGAAGATGGAATAAATCAGAATTGAGTACAAATATGTCTTTCCGTTTTGCTGATCGAAAGAATTTATTATCTCGGGTAAATGTTTTGATAAATGGGCGTTCTAATGGAGCCAATTTAAAGTCATTTCTTGTCTTCTCTATCTATCTCATTTTCTCTCTCTCTTATTCTTCCTTCCTCTCTCGATCTCACTCTCTTTCTCTTTTTCTATTCTATTTTTTCTCCCTCTCTCATTGTTAACTCGAATCGAGGAGGAAACGTGATGTATCTCGATCGATCATTATTTAGTAAAAAATCAGCTTAACGAATTTCAAGACCGTAATCCGCGAAAGCGAAGAAACATCTGCATGTTTGGTGGATTAATCGAAAATGAAATACAGGAACTTGGTAAATTGAACGAGAAAAGTATAGATCGCACAATTACCGATTCTCTACCACGTCGAAGGAGATAGTTCACCGATCCAGGGATCTAATTATGTAGCTCTGCAAAACATAAAGCTAATAAGGTATGGGTAATTGGGATTATTCCCAGATTAAATTCAATACTAAGAATGCAGTCAAAGCCTATTTTGGCAAATAAGTGATTAATACACTTGTTTCAGGTAATGTGGGTTATAATTATAACTTGTGGGATGAATTTAAGATCAACCAACTCGATTTCCAAATGACGGCATAATGAGTTGGATAAAAGTATTCGTGAACTTTATTGTACGCAAAGGATTAGCTCGCCTGGTTCTGCGTTACATGAAGTGGAAACAAGTGTAATAAATACCACACTCCAGGAACGCGAGATTGCGGCAGCCAGGGAAATGACCAGGGCTCTTGCGATATGGCCGCGAAGTGTAATTTGTTTGTGAGTGCTGTGTAATTTTTAAATTGACCGATAAGAGTGTCTTTGTTAAAATATCAAGGTGGAATCATTCTTGTTCCTCTGGTGCGGAGAGATGACGTGGTTATTCCAAGTGAAATTCTTTCAATCTTCACTCAACCATCAACTTCTTCACCTACTAACTGAACCAACGAGGGTAAATCTAAATGTATGCCTCACTCTTGTCTTAGCGATTTCGCCCTCTGAAAAGAGAGAAATATATTTTTAAGACATCACTCAAATAGGTTAATTCTTCTTTTCGATTTTCTTCCTTTTACTCCCCACTACTACTCAACTCATGTAAAACGTTTGTTTCGGCCTTTCACACAAATGCATCGAAAGTACCAAATTTGAAAGATATTTTTGTATTTCATTATTTCTATAACCAACCGATATTCAAGTGACAATCCCATAGTCAGTTCTACTTTTTCCTACTTCCACTTTGAATCTCATCAAATGGTTCCTTCATTTTAACTCTCCATTTCCGCTTATTTATCTTTTTCTGAAATCTTACGGTCGTAATGGAATGTGAAAATAGCTCATTTCTCTCACACTTTGATCTGGAGGTCAAAGATATAGCGAAAAGACGGGCTCTTGTCAAAAAGAAAATAACGCTTTGCCTTAAAAACTCATCGCAGAATTATAGCCAGTGTCAATCTCTGGGGAAGATTTACAAACTAAATTAAATCCCATTAGATCTCCCCTTTCCTTTTAAAATCTATTGGATGAAAAAATCTTTCAAACGTTTCAAAATTCTAACCGCGATGACGATCCATCTCCCTAGAAACGGAATTAAATTCCATGATCAATTTCGAATCAGAAGTATCCTCCCACATTAACGCTCTTTCGAGAGAGGAAAAACACCACTACCTTAACTCTCAATCTTAGGGTGATATTGTCTTGCTTGGGGAAAACAAATTTGAACCGGAACTTTTTAACCCTTTCTTGCGAAAACTTTTCCGGCAACCATGATAAGTTGAACTGTTATACCTTCATCTCACAATTTCACAATCTTGTCGATTCCAAGAGTAACGCTAAATTAGCGCACTTTAAAGCTATTTTCGAGACTATGCCTTTACTATCGTAAAACACGTATGCACCACTGATGAAAATTATGAGTTTGTTCTCCGACATTTAAACGATGAGGTCTTGAACAAAAATGCATTGCCGACGGGTGTCTCGCTAAAATTCTCTCTGCTGTCTCAATTCAGGAATCTAACTTGTCAAAGTTATAAAACGGGTTAGAAAACCGGTTTCTCTTATTGAAATTTGAGAATTTCGAGTTGAATCTCTTTGAAGAAAGATATTTGGGTAATAAATATTTGTCACATATAATTCTTAGCAAAATGTATACTAATTTAAAAAAAAATTAGGCTAACTACCAGGAGTCATTATCCTTCATTTTCTGAAATATTTGATAACCATACTTCTACAAATCGGACTATAGAGAAACTAGAGCCGGTTAAAAAGTTTCCGAATAATCACCCTTTCAAAAATCAAATGACTAAAGGTAACTACCCAAAACCATGAAATCCCTCAATTTATAGTAAATAAAATGGTAATACTTGAGTCAATTGGCGCACGATAGTGGGTGCTGTTTCTCGGCTACATTTTTGGGCTACAATTTAAGCCTTATGACGTCAGACGGTAGCTTCGGATGTGGCCAATCAAGGCGTTGTATTTGTTTTGGGGTGTCTATTTTTTATTATTTAGTAAGTACCTGCACTTCTTCTCGATTATATTAATTAGAATTGTAATTCAATTTTCTATGCTTCGTAATGTTTTTCTTTTCGTGTACCAATTTAGTTTAAAGATAAAATTGCACAGCTTTTCTTAATGTTAAAATAAACCATTATTTTCACAAACTGGCAACCCTTAATTACACCTTATTTCAAACATTGGCCATCCTGGAGCCAAGCAATTAAAATAACACGATTATTGTGCATTTCAGTTTGTTGGACTTTAATACGACATTTGTTAATTCCTCAGTCAATTTAATAGAATTTTGTATAGATCATGGCCTCATTTTTAAAGCGAAGATTTGCTACAGTTGTGAAAAAAAAGCGCGGCTCGATTATAATAGTGGAATGTGAAGATGGTTTAGCCTTTGTCGTGAAGTGATTATTTATTAGGTAATTTAAGACGACGATAGCGCCGCCGACATTTAGCAATCCCCTAAATGTTAGTCTTTTGAATTAGTAATAATACGAGTTTGTTTTTTTTTTAATTTGCAGGGGTGAGGGGTATGGAGGCGAATCCTCCATTTCGAAAGTATCTAAGAAAAATGTTATTTTTTGGCAGAAATAGCCTAAAGTAGGAAACGCTATCGTCTTTATTATTTCGATAAACGTGCAGAGCCAATCTCATTATTTGTAGTCCAGAAACAGCGCCCCCTAGCTTGCGCCCATAAACTCAAGTATTACCGATAAAATTTGTCAAACAATTCGAACTACTCAAACAAATCAAATTCCTGCAACAAACCGACCCGCCCTAATTCAAATTCTCCTTATAACGGCCTCCGTTCAATCTAGACAAGGGATGGCGAACCTTTTTAATTGATGGGTCTTACTTTCTTACCGTATTTTTTAAAAATGAGAGACTGTTAAATATTCGCAGCTAATATTAAAGAAATGATTCCTTACAAAGACAGCAAAAAGCTCTTTTTTTCCGTTCAATAACTCCATATTTAACACTCCACGCTTCGTGAAGTACCCTACCACTTCGCCTACATTCTGAAATAATTTTCCCTTTTTCGGTACTCATTTTTTAGGGGTTATAATTTCCTCACTCTTAAAGAAATTATCACAACTGAATTAAAAATATTCAGACGTCAAGAAAATCCTTAGGGAATGCGAATTGACACCGAAAGATAGCTTAATTTGCTTAGGCTGCGAGGAAAGAGAAACAGATTCATACACAATTGTCATCAAATCAGTTAAAGGTGGCTAATATTTTAGGATTATGTTAATTTATTATTAAAAATTAAATATATAATTATTTAAATATTTCTTCATAAGAATACTAATAAAATGTTTACTTTTAAAAGGCAAAAGACTTATTTTAGAAATAATAAAATTACGAATGTGCAAATTGAATTTTCGAATAATTCTTCGTTCATTATTAAAATTAAACCGAATTATTATATATAATCATAGCGAAGTTTATGTTTTCGGGATGAATGAAACGTTATGAGACCCCAAAACTCAAGCTACTGACTGATAAGAAATTTGCATTATGCCCATAATTCCTTCATGGCAACTCTAGGTAAGGAGCCACGCTTACCAGCTGTTTATTTTAGTATAAAAATGAAATAATTATCAAATGGCGCAGAAAATATTTTTAAAATTGAAAACCTTGAAGTAAACATTAAAAATTATTGTAATATTTGAGTATAAATAAAAACGATGATGGGTTATTAGAAAATTGGCTGTGGGTCAGTTCGTGACCCGCGGGTCAGTGGTTCACCATCCCTGATCTAGACCCTTAAGACGAACATTTCCATTTGTCAGACGGAGTTTCAAAGCAAAAGTTCAAATTCAAACTTCCCCACTTCTGGGTCCATTGAGACCACACATTCTTATTGTTAACTTTTTACAGCGTCTCATATGATGTTGCAGTGCCCCGTTTTCAATAGTGAAGCCCTTAGGATAAATAGTTATTCTGGGTTAAGGCTCTCTAAGAAATATAGCATTTGTCGGCATCTATCGGATGTCTGTCCGTATATGCAGCGTCCTTTGTCATACCCTTGTGGCTCCTGACAGTCAAGAATCCATATTTCTTCTCTTTGCCAACTACCCATCAAACACGATGAAACCATCTGACTAAGAGAAGGCAGAGTGTTGAAGTTGGGGTTGGTAACAAACCCTGTCGAAGGTTCCGATTTTAATTCTTTTTATAACTCCAAATCTCGATCCCTACTCTAACCGTCGATCATGACTTGGGAGGAAATTCACGACCTGTAAGGGCTCTTTTAAACTTTGGGTCTCAATGGTCTTACATTTCGGAATCCGTTGCTACTCGTATCTCCTTGGGTTCTAGCTTGGGCGAACTCCCAAAATATTCTTGCCAAATCAAAATACTAACCGAATTACAAAACATGCACTTGAGGGAACTGGAGGCCGACCTTATTTTCAGGTCTCTAAATATTCAGACTTTATAGTTGGTCGATCTTAATTTGTCTTTGGATTTCTCTCTTTTCGGAGTGTACGCGCTTTGCGGATAGACGGGATCCCTTATCGGATAGTGCATTTTGCTACTCGTGTGGTGAAAAAGATTGGGTTGGGGTGTGCACTATCTGTTAGGGATCGACTGCATCCAGTACCAGGCAGATCTAATAAATCAGACGAAGTGTGGTGGTGCTTGGTGTCCTCTCAAGTAGGGTTTATCCTCTACGGAAGTATGCCAAAATCCATAGAAGAGGACTATGCTGGGACCCCACAAAAGTTCGGCGCCAACCCTCAGGTGCCCCCAGTCGAGAATCCTATCGACGACAAAAGTCTTGCCATTGAGGTAGGCGGGGCCTCCTTGAAAGCAAAAAAGTGGAGAGTTATCGGGCGCCATCTTCCGACAGGCTGGAATGGGGCTCACTTCAATGTTTTAGCAGGTAAAGGAAGGTGAGGTCCCGGTGGAGGAGGACAGTGTCCCTAATTCTCCCTCCTCCAACTTAAACCCAAACGACAACTACAACTCAAATTCAAAATGGACGCTCTGCCTCTAGAAATAATCCAACGGAGAGGGCACTTGGTGGTTCTCAATGTCGATATAGAGAACGGAGAAGGGATCTAATTCAAATGGTCGGATAGGTATTCAAATTAGCACCCCGAGAAAGGTACGTCGCTCAAAACCAATGTCAATGAGGTTCTAAATCCTCTTCCTTTTTATTTTCACCCTCTTAATTTTGCCAAGTTCGACCCAGACTTGTGGATGGGTCCCTGGACGCAATTCAAATCCAACAATTTCAGCATTCCACAATAAAAAAGAATGGGAGGTACCATATAGAACTCCTCTGATACAATGAAATTTTACCAGAAGTTTTCTCAAATTATAAAGTGGCATAGTACATTTCAATTGTAAGTCAACTGGAATAGGAAATAATTGAACCTATAAACGTTTCCCCGACGGATTAAGACCGATATGTATGGATCTCCCATAGACCCGTATTTAAATTGTACGCCCAAACAACCACGAAAATACTTACATTTTTTATTGCAGCCTCAAAACTAATCAGTTCCCTTCCCTTAATGAGCTTAGCTTCCCTGGAATCGACTTGCTAAACGTCACTTTCCAAATTTTGTGTCAATTTCTTTCGAACCAACTCGTCGTCCTTTCTGACGTTAAAAAAAGCGTTCCTTAATTAGATTGAAATTGGTATAAGATAAAAACCGGTTCTATTTTTTTCTGCGTGAAGAATGGCAAATTTGCTACCTTCCGATATTGTTCCCTCGTCTTCGGGCTTAATTCTTCTCCCTTTATTCTAAACTACTGACTATTCACTACTTTAGTTCTTTTACTTTCGATCTCTGTAGTTTAACGTTAAGAACCTTATTCTCCATTGACAATTTCTTAATCACAAGTTCAGATCCTGACTTCTCAGAGAAATTTATTTCAAATCTACTGAGCGACTGAGGTAGAGAAGGTTCAAATTAAAACGATGGATCTCTAATCATCCTGATATCGCCCACCTCTTTAAAGAACATTGAACGCGTCCTCTTCTATCCTGATGAGTTACAGACACACCGTCGATCAGTCATCCTTCCCGACTTTGACTCTGTTGTCCAAACCAAACGGATGGGACCTTCGCAAATGTCCAAAATATTTGATCCGTTTGTGCTTATTTTGCCCGTGACGATTAAGAGACGACTAGTAATAAATAATCTATGGTCTAAGAAGATTGATTGAGAGTTACAAGTAGACGAAACCAAATGGCATGGGAGTCTCTTCGTTCCGATTGGTGAAATTAGGGTAGGGGGATGTAAAGATTCCGCGGTTTGCTATGGAGGACGAGAGTAAAGGTGAAATATAGGTGTTTTGTGATCGAAGTAAAACTTGCTATTGGTTTGGTATCCATGATGTACACTTTAACTACTCTCATCTTATTTTTTCCAAATCAAATGATTCTCCTATTTCAGCATGAACGCTCCCGTCCCTGGAATTAATGGATGTTGTTTTTGCGTTCAAATCAGTTTCTCTCTTCCTTGAATCTTACTTCCACCCATTTAAATTCATTGAGATCTTAAAGGACGCTCAGATTATATTATCCTGGTTTCTCGATGATATAAATAAACTAAATCGAAAAATCAGTTTTTATCCCAAATTGGCTTCAAGATATAAAGTTAACCAAGGAAGAAATTGCTACTAAATATCAAGTCAAAGTTACTTACAATTGCATCGCGTACATTTAATAACCCGTGGCATCTCCCTTACGGAATTTAATTCTCAATTGAATCTTGGCTTCATGGCTTCTCGTGATTGACTTTGCAGGGAGGTATGTGTCCTAATTGATATCTTCTCATGTAACCATTCAAATTGACATCGCACCCCTCTTACCCCGTCACTTTTTCCAAACTTGAATAAACTTTTCCGAACATTAGCCTTTTTCTAAAAATTATATTAAGGAAAACACCTAACGTAGATATTCATTTTGCTACTCGCTTATATTGGCTATATGTCATATAACTGCAATCCTTCCCAAATAGAAGCCCATTTTTTGAAGACGTTCCAAAACAAAGTGAATACTATCCCTGCCCTCGTTAATCAACTGGAGTTATTCCTTGATCAACATAAATTGATCCGAAGTAAAGTGAGGATCACTAAATCCAATTTTTACAATTATGACGCCACTAAGCACATTATATTTATAAAACCAATCAATTAAACCCTCTTAATAAATCGCAATTGTCACATGAAATGCAAAGCACATAGGAATAGACTCGACTTTATGCTCCTTTTGTATGGGATTTTGGGTAACATCCCCGCGTCAGACAATCAAAAGGATCCTAAGTGAATGAATTACGTACACAAAATTCAATTCATTTGCGATCGCGTATCTAAAATGACACACCACTAATGTCCAAATGAATTTTGTTAAACCTTTTAACACACTGGAGTGGATTTCACCCTCTACATTCTCGTCAAACAAAATGATCAAACCATAAAAATGTACCAGCTAATATTTATGTACTTGTCTTAATCTGCGCGCAGTGCAAATTGAATTACTTCTGCCATGTCCTATCTTAATTTATCAAAGCCTTTCGTTTTTTTTATAACTTTTACGGAATCCCTGATTTTGTTTATAGTGATAAAGCGAAAACCTTTGTATTCGGGAGCAAAATTCTATCTGATGATTTGCTTTCTAAACAATTTGGAAACTAGATGCTAGTCAACATCAAACACTGGACACTACCAGTGTATTGTGCCTGGATGGGAAGTGCCTGAGAACGTTGAATTCGAGTGGTAAAGTCTCGTCCCTTTACAACACTCTGGGGATGTCTACACTAGACTACTTTGGCTTGCTTACTTTAATTTCCTTTATTTAAAAATGCTATCATTTCTTGCACCCTCACATACCGTTCGTCCAAAAATGACCTTACGAGTATCTCTCCGCTTAATCCTTTCTTCAAGGTCCATTCCAACTCAAAACTCTTTTAAAATCTCTGAAAACAACGACCACCTGTGGGAACCCGGGACTGATCGGCACTAAGAATTAAACAGATACCTTACGTTCCTTGCTGAAAAGGTCGAAGATTTCCGGGACATTGTTAGCCCTCATATCTGCTAAGTCTAAAAGAACATAGCAGAAACTCTTTTTTGGGGGGAGTTTATGGATTAGCTGTGTAAAGGTACGGTATCTGGTTTTAATCCAAAGCTCCTCTATGGCCATCTTCTTTTAGCAGATGGGCCACGTCCTCGAACTGGTTCCGAGCAAAAATACTAGTGTTCGATTGGTAAACTTAGAGAAGCGGAACGGTCAAAGTTTACAATATATAATAATATTACTATACCCGCTTGAGCTCTCCATTACAAACTCCCGAGGTTTATGATCCCAATTCAGCTCCCTGTGGTCATGAAGGCCAACTACAGGCCACCACAAGTAGGCAATTAATCCTTGGAGATTGGTCACAAAATAATCTGGCCCCGAGCGACCACAAAGGAAGGCTGCCTTGTGAGCAAAATTATAGGCTTAAAATCAACCTTTTTTTCTTATCTTAGAATTTAAATTTTCAAAGCTTTCATAGCTTAGAAGCTTTGTTAGAAAAATTCCCCACACCTCCTCCGCTACCACTCCGTCCCTCCCATTTCCTGAGCGATGAAAAAAAAGAAAAATAGTATTGGAGTCCTTAAATCTCGAGTCGTCTCTAGCTCACTACGTGGATGGGAAAGCACATGACCACCTCCCGTAAAAAAAGAGAAAATATATTTTAGAGACCTCATTCAAATAGCTTATCCCCACCACTACTAATCAATGGCAATACCATAGGTGGGCGAAAACACGATAAAGATATCGGATTATCGGTTATCCGATTTTCTTTCCGCGTTATCGATTCATGGGTATCGCTGATAATTTTGGTTCCAAACTAGCGATAATCGATAATTTCAGTTTTTGGTTCCAGTTTAGAACAGGGGCGAGCCGCACGTACTTTGGAGGCAGAATTGGGTATGTCCAAGCTGGGAGGAGGATCCTAAAAACCTATGAGGAGATGAAGGAGAGCCTCACCAGGTAAGAAACTAAGAAACAGTATCCAAATATTCTTACTATTGTATTATAAAATAACGCTATATATAGTCAATAATCAATATTGTATTAAAATTTTGGATTTATCGATTTATCGGTTATCACCTTATCAGGCGATAAATTTATCGCCAGTTATCGATTATCGGTTATCGCCGATAAGGTTATCGTTATTGATTTATCGGTTATTGTGATACATTTTTTCGTTAGCACGCCCACCTATGGGCAATACGTTGTTTTGTGCCTTTCACACAAAGGCATCGGAACTAACACCAGCCGTAATCGAAGGAGAAGTTAAGAAGTTGCTTGATTGGTTTTCTTATATTATTAGAAGAAACAACAATCATGTGAGGTGATTTTAATTTTCCAATCGCCGACTTTATATCAAGCACATCTGACAAAGAAGAAGAAATACTATTGGACTTCATCCAGGATAACTTCCTTTTACAAAAGGTCGAAGAACCAACGATAAGTCAAAATATACTCGATTGAGTTCTAACTACGGATGAAAATTTAGTGCAAAACGTTCAAGTTTGGGAACAACCTGCTAATAACAACCATAACACGATTAAATTCGAAATAAAGCCAAACATAACCGTAAATTAAATTGAACAACTTATCTCTATCTTCTGGACTGTATGTTCGATTTGTTTCTTGATAGTAAAATCAGGTACGATTGGGGTAGAAGACCCCCTTTAAATAGAAATGTTTATGATATGTATTTTGAGTAACAGCGAATAGTGCTAACGGTAGATTCTGAATTATTCAAACGCGTGCATAGAAAACGTAGCAAATATAAGAGAGCTCCCCTTATTACCGGTATGTGGGCGAAATCGACCTTACCGAGTCAAATCTAGCGAGGTAAATTATAATCTATAGAAGCTGATTAAGAGACCCATTGGAAGAGCGAAGAAAGACTATGAAAAGTGATATAGCAGATATTCTTAAAAAAAACCCAAGCTTTTTTATGATGACGCGATAGTAGAAATCACATGTGAGAGACTATAGAACCGACAAAGAGTAAAGAGGGACTCTTATCATATACCCTGAAATAAATTGTTGTGGTAGTAAATAATCAATTTTTGTTTTTACAGTTGAGGGCATGTCACAAGTAGCCACATTAAGTGGAAAAATCGTTTAAAGCAAAAGTAAGATTCTTTCTGATGCGCAAGTAAGCAAATTTGGAATAATTATTGCTTATATAAATAAAATGAAAGAATTGGAGGCGCTAAGGCCAGACTGTGTATACACAACGCATCTTAAGCTATTCAAAACTAATTGGTGAAATCTATGAACATGAACTTTAATCGCTCTATATCAGACGGGATACTCTCAATAGGGTTCATGAAAGATAATATGACGCCAATCTTTAATAATCTCACCTAGAGGATAATAATAACCTAATCTCATAAAATCAACACGTTTTTAGAACCGGACGATCGTGTCTAATAAAGCTCTTGGGATTCTTTCACCAAATGATTTCCATCTACGATAATAACAGAGCAGTAGACATCTACTTTGACTTTCAAAACTTGTTTGATACAGTACCACAGTGACAGCTTTTACGTAAATTTAAAGCGCAAGAAATAAAGGGAAGAATTCTTAAATAAATGGTAAATTGGTTCTCAGATCGCTCGCCTTACAGCCGGTAGTCATAAATGGGATAAACGCGGACTGGGGCACAGTAATCATTCGGGTCTCTCAGAAATTCGTTCTCAGCCCATTATTGTTCATAATATATATAAAAGACCTCGACATCGGCTTAATTAGAAAATTTTATAAATTCGCGGAGGACACCAAGATAGGAAATACCGCTGCATATAGATACGAAGTTGCTGGACTACAGTACAGCGAGACCTAAAGAATTGTCGAGTGGGCAGATAAAAGTCAAGTAAATTTTAACATACGTAAATGCAGGTCATCCACTTAGGTAGGAAGAAATCTGAAATCGAAGTGCCATATGAAGGGCCAACTATTGGAATACCTAAACATTAAAAATGACCTTGGAGTCCTAATTTAAGTAGACTTCAAAGTATCAAGCAATGCTTGGAAGCAACAAAAAGTGAATCGAATACTAGGGTATAACGCATACACTTTTTCCTATTGAGTCTTGAGACATAATTATATCCTATATAAATCATTAGTTCGACAGCATCTGGAGTAGGCGGTACAATTTTGGTCTCATGTCCTTAGCAATTATGAGGAAATGTTAGAAAGAATGCGAGGTAGGGTGATTCGAACTGATAACAAAACCTAGAACTAAACCCTATGAAGAAAACTTCGCTGCATAAAGCTATTATCTCTCGCGAGATGTTTAGGCTGCTAGATGATAGAAGTTTTTAAAATTTGAAAAGGTTTTACCAAGCTAAATTATACGCTATTCTTCTAGATGGATTATATATAGGACGAATACCCATCAAAGTGGATACAAATTAGTTAACAAGCGATTCAGCTGTGACATGGCACAATACCTTTTTAGCTATAGAATCACTAAAACGTGGAACAGTCTACTGGACCGAGGAATTGAAAGTACGTCGGCTAATATATTTAGCGACAGACTAGACGAATATTATTCACGTGTAAATGGAACCTAGTATGAACTCAGATGAAAATCACTTTATATAAAATCATGGAGAATATATGTATACATAAGTATCTCTACCTCTCCAAATGATGCCATCTGATTGTTGTTTGCAAAGGATGAGTTCAACTGTGTTTTCCATAAACCTTTCTGACTTTTCTGTCATTATTATTTTGAACACTAACAGACGAGGCGCTGCGGAAGAGAAAGCTATTTTATCGCCTTTATATGAATGCGTAAGTTTATATGTTCCTTAGAACTTGTGCGGTGATAGGTACACTCGTAGATTAGTTTGTACGCACTTAGAAACTTGCATGATTTGGAGGTACACTCGTAGATAAGTGTGTAGCATAACGATAAAGATAAATTACATGTATGTATTGAAAATACACAGGTAAATCAGTGTGGATTACATTCCCTTACTTGAGGTGGCATTAACCTTATTACCCCTGGTACTGGCCATGAGTGACCCAAGGGACTTTGCTAGTTTTAGCTCTGCAGTTCTGTACTTCTGTACTTCTCTCTTTCTCTCTCTCCTTATCTCCTTATACTTTTGCCTCTCCTTTGGGGGAAGGAGGAGGCACTGTCCGCATAACCCCTCCCCCCATCCCGGTCGTTGTTCTGTTTTAAGCCTCCATACACAAATGCGTTCATTGGTTCCCTCTATCATAGAGTTATCGGCCTTAAGTGTGAAGGTTGGTTCTGGAGAGTTGAGTGCCCTTTCCTATTCTTCTCTTTAGACTCCTTGGGTAAAACACCCTCCACATTTTTTTTACTTTCCCCAACTTTCCCCCCTTTTTTCCGAGCCTCTTGTTACAAAGTTTGTGCCGGAGATGCTCTCGTTGTTTTGCGCTTCATACTTTGAGGTAAGCAGTAAAATAATATAGTTTTGGAAGAGAAGAGAGGAGATAGCATTGTCTATCCGTACCTACAAACACTCCCGAGGGAAAATAAAAGTCTCCAAACCACGAAGCAGCCATTTATAGAGTCTGCTAACAAGATTAATGTCTTTTTAGAGGCCATTTTTGCCATAATCAGTGGTAAAATGCACTCAAGAGGAGCCTGCCAAGGAACGGGGCTTCTCTTCATTTCTAAGTGGTTCGAACACTTATTGGTCAATGTCTTGTTACTGACTTAAGCTCGATCCCGAGTAAATAGGTTTGCAGCAATACAATGCACATATTTCCATACATTTTATTCCTATTTTATCACTAAACAACAGCAGTTTTAAGTATGACCATATAATAGGATATATGTTTATTAAGAACTGTGTCGTATAGGAGCGTCAAATGTAATTCTGAAATATACAATTTATGCCCGCTGTAAACAATGGATTGTGAAGCTTTGATCCGTGAAATATCGCAGGAAGTTTAAAAATTATCATTAATTTTTAAATTGAATAGAAGAAAAAAATTGATAAATAATTATTTTTTATTGATATAAATAATAAAGCTCTATTAAAGCAGGGCACCACTGTGTATTCTTCTTCGTCATGGGCCTCCACTGCCAGTCTACTTCACCAATCAAGGCCGATTTATTTATAGCACTTTGTACATGGTTCTCCAGAAATGAATCTGATTTATCTGTTATAAGGTACTGTAAATACATGTAAAAAAGTGTTGGGGGGTATAATAATTTATAATGTATGAGGTTATTAACGTAGTTTCCATGGCAATTATCAGAATAATACGGGTCTTGCAATGAATGACAACCACTAAAGAGCAACCTGTAAAATCTCTTTCCAAATTCGTTAGTTTTAATTGCAAACTCGCAATTTCAAACCAAATTTTACTTATGAGAGAATTTAAAAGGTAATTCATAACCTTTATTATTTTAGAAGCGTTAGTTCCTTCAATTGTATAATTGTATATTGTTTGACGTAAAATTTGTGACAAACGACTAAAGTTTTGTTTGCTGAAGAGCAATGAAAAACCCTGCCTGGCCGTTTGTTTGGAAAAGAAGGGCGGAGTCGGACATAAATTTGCTCAAGTGAGTGGCAGAACACGCAAAATGACAGTGAAGAGCTACTCCCGGACTCTTGGGCGAGGCCATGTTAGACATCCACGAAGAAATGCGCACGTTTTAAATGGGACCATCTTTGAAATAAAGATTTATCAAAAAAGCACAGTGATGTATTATAGGGCAAGTATTTCTCGTAAACTTAGTTTCATTTTTAAAACTTCAATAGTACTTTGCTTTAAATATCAAAGAAAAAAATACGCCTTAGATAAACGGTAAACATATGTACAGTTGGCGCTACTCCCGAGTTTAACGGCTTTTCCTAAGAAATACAGGAAATGTCAGAACATTCCCTGTAAAAGTACAGGGTCTTTTCTTTTACATGTCCTAAGTTTTAAGTTTAATAAAATCAAGAATAATTTTGTGATCATAATGAAACTTTTAGAGATTGTTTCTAATAGTTGTAAATATCTGAGCCTATAATGGCTAATTGAACTATTTATTTTTGTAGAAGTTATGCGAGTTTTAGTGAAGCATTGATTTTTAAAAAGATTTTCGCTGAACTTTCAGATATTTATCGACTATTAAAACCAATTTTATTTTAACTAATTTTATTTGCTTAAAATTAAAAAAAACTAAGACTATAATCAGTTGGCATAATTAACAATAACTTAATTTATTTGAAGATTCTTCTTTTCAAATGCTGACTATTCTTCTTATAGCATTCATATACTCGTGACGAAGTTGCTCTCATCACTTTTTTCAAAAGTTCTTCATCGATGTTATTAATTTCTTCAGCGATATTATTTTTTAGTTGTTAGATACTTCTAGGATTATTAGGGTAAACACGATCTTTTAAATATCTCCATAAAAAAATCCAAAAGTGTTAGATCGGGGGATCTTGGAGGCCACTTAAATTCACTGTTTCGACAAATGATTTTTTTCTCTGAAGTTTCGTCTTAACAACTGCATTGTTTTATTCAATGTATGTGATGTTGCACCATCTTGCTGGAAAATCAGTTATCATCTATTTCGAATCCTTCGAAAGTTCTGTAAAAAATATTCTTCAATCATGTGTCGGTATCTTTCGCCATTCACAGTGACTGAATTTCCATTTACATTCTCATAAAAATACGGCCCAATGATCTTCATAGGTGTTATCGCAAACCACACAGTGTTTTTTCCAGGATGCAGGTCTTTCTGGTGTATAGCTTCTGGGTTGTGATCCGAACATATTCTGTATTCTGTTGTTCTGCTTATTATTGTATCCGCTGAGATGAAATTGCGCTTCGTCAGACATTATCACGGGCGGCACATCAAGTTCCCCAAATTTTTCATTATCTTCTAATTTTTAAAAACCCTGCATCTTGTATGGCTTAAATTTCAGTTTTTTATCCATTACATTGTATGTTGCACTTTTTGACAATCCCACTTGATGTAATCTTCTTTTTAATGATTTCTGCGGCGACCGTTCGACGTTTTGACGCAACGCTTCAATTTTATGTTGTTCTACACATTTTCTGCCAACACGCCCTTTTTGTTCATCTTGTACACTACCGGTGCCTCGAAATTTTTTAATTAGTCTGCATAGCGTTCTTGGTAATGGTATGGCTTGAGCTCCTTCACGCCTTATCCGTTGTTATGTTGAAACCACTGAACAGTTGCATCTGAAGAATGTTTAAAAAATTTTTTTTTTCGTCCAATCATTTCCAGGAGCTTCTATGTTTTCAGTTTGAAAAATTGTTAATAATGATTTTTGTCAGGAAAAATTTCTTTTTTAATGGTCTTCGAATGAATAGGATGGTAGTAAATTTGTTAGTTCAGAATTTTAGAGAAAATTTTGTTAAGAATAGAGTATTGCAGAAAACATTTTTTTTAAGAAAACCTTTTATGCTTTCCGTTTCTAGCAAAAATTTATCAATTGATTAAGAATGGCATAACTTCTAAAATAATAAATAAATTAATTAGAAATTTTAAGATAAAGAATTTAAGACTATTATTAACAACTTCTAGAAGTTTCATTGTGATCACAAAATTGTTCTTGATTTTATTAAACTTCAAAAGTAGGACATGTAAATAAAATATGTATTTAAGGCATGTAGGTTGATATGAAAGAAATTGTATTAAAATTAGCAAACCTGACCCATCCCTGATATTATATGTATATATATATGTAAGAAAAAGTTTTAGATAGTATTTATTAAAGTACCTCCTCTTTTTATCGTTTAGGAGTGATACAAAATTGTTCTTGATTTTATTAAACTTCAAAAGTAGGACATGTAAATAAAATATGTATTTAAGGCATGTAGGTTGATATGAAAGAAATTGTATTAAAATTAGCAAACCTGACCCATCCCTGATATTATATGTATATATATATGTAAGAAAAAGTTTTAGATAGTATTTATTAAAGTACCTCCTCTTTTTATCGTTTAGGAGTGATACAATGGGTAATTTATACCGTTTTTCCCTACAGATTATAAAAATATGGTTGATAATCTTCTTCCGTATTCACCCCTCTGTCCTTCCATCTAAAGGTCACATTACACATGAGTTACTCTATGAGTTTCATCAAGGTATCAATGAAAGTATAGAGGAAAAATCCATTCAGAGCACTCATGTGGATGATAAAGTAAATAAAAGAAGTTGCAGGAGGTTGACTTTTCGTTTCTGAACTGAAAATTTCAGTCTAAAAGAAGGTCGTCCAAAAGAACTTGATTCCAAAGAGAGTGAAGTTGTTGTCACAACAAATACTGATACAACTTCTAGGAAACTTGCAGAACAATTTAACGCCAACTGAAAAGGATTGGAAAGGTTCCAGTATATGGAAAATAGGTCCCGCACGAACTGTTCCCTGCAAATCTGTAACATCGAGTGGCCTGCTGTGAGTGATTGCTTTCACGACACCTTCAGGAACCAATTTAGGGCAGGCTATTTACTGGTGATCAGAAGTAGACCTTCAGGAACCAATTTAGGGCAGGCTAGTTACTAGTGATCCAAAGTGGACCCTTTATTATAACGATAAACGTCGCCGTTCGTGGATCAGTCGAGGAAGCAGAACCTCTTAACAACCGAGAGGATGCCTTCATCCCCAAAAGATCACGTTAAGTGCATGTTGGTGTATTGAAGGAATTGTACATTACGAACTGTTAAACAAAAACTAAAATATTGATACTAATTTCTATTGTAATCACCTTCGTTCTTTGATAGCTTTTTTGGTCAAAGGCAGCACTCCTTAGTTAAAGAAAGGATGTCATCCTCCATCACGATAATGCCCGTCCTCACACAGCTTGAATGACCAAAGATCTCTTGTAGGAGCTCGGTGGTGAACTATTGCTTCAGACTCCATATTCTCCTCACCTCACTCCTTCTGATTATAAATTGTTTAGTTAGGGATTAGACAACCATTCGGATGGTCTTTGGTTGACATCAAGAGAAGAGGTTGTCAACGAGTTAGATTCATATTTTGCATTAAAACTTAAAGAATTTGACAAGAGTGGCATTTATAACCTTGTTGACAGATAGAATGGGGTTATAGAAAGCAATAAAGGTTATGTTTATTATTAAATATTTCTATAATCATAGGTTTTTCATTTTCAATATATGTATACCCTAGAATGTGCACGGATCGAATCCCACCCCAGCTCGGATTTATTCGAAGTAAGAAATAACTATTTCGGAAGAAAAATTATTTCGTTTTCTCTTTCCTGCGGTGAAGTTGGATTTATTTCATCATTCTCTTGCGCTCATGATAGATATATGCATATATATATATATATATATATATATATATATATATATATATATATGTGTGTGTGTGTGTGTGTGTGTGTTTAACATTATTTTTTTACATATAATTCGAATAAAATCTTTGATGTTATTTATATCTTAACAAAGATTCATATATTTGTGTAATCAGTACTATAATTTCTACCAGTTTTTACCACGACGTTTCATCTTTCCACAAGCTTGACTTTGACTTTGATTGACTCGATTTTACAAAGTTCTCTAAAGTTGTTTCGACCGATTCTGTGGTTGACATCTTCATTCTTTTCCGGTGACTCGTCTGATTGGGCTAATTCTGGTGAGTATAAAGGATAACCTACAGAAAATAAGTTTGAATTTTACTCACATAATTTTAGTGCTTACGAGTTCATGCCAAACAATTGTACCATGCTAGTCTCGATAACTTGGAGAGCCACTCCTTTGCCAATCTACCAGTAATCGCACCTGATTAGTTCCATTTATTCCAGTCTACACAAACTTTGTCCAGTGTATTGGGAAGGAAATATTGTTTAACTCCTTTCTTACATCCCCTGAGCGGGTAGGAGCCACACCAAGGAATGCTCCATTGTCAGTAATACATTCCTCGTGTCTGCCATATTATTCCTGCCATCGGGCGAATTCAAACTTCCCGTCTTGTGTGAGTTCGTCTTTTGGGTTCCTGTATATATAAAAGTGTCCTGTTTAAGGTTTCTCTTATCCTTCCTTCCATTTGTGCATCCTGTTAATTTCCTACTCTGCTATGAGTCCCAAGATGTCGTATTAAATTTAAATTTCTTTCCCCCTAAAAATTCAGTTATCTCTTCGATTTATTCTTTCATCATCAAAAAACATTGCTAATAATTTTCCTCAGTGGAAAAGTACATTTTCCTATTCGTCTGGTCTGAGATATTTCTATTCTCATCCTGTTTTTAAACCTTGAAGAAACTAATGCATGGCTCATTGTGTAATTTGTCGCCATTGGCAACTTTTAATTCCGGAAAATGTCTGTCGTTTGCCGGCAGTATGTGAAGGAAGGAAGCAATGCCATGACAGAACTCAATCTAAAGGCATGCTGTGCTGATTGGGATTCACGCCGATAGTTCCAATGCAAATATATCTGACTGTTTGAGTCTCAATCTGAAGACGGTGCAGATGATCAGGAAAGAGATGGAAGATTTAGACTGTGATATGAGGGTAGGGCGACTCAGAATCAATCTCATTCTAAGGGTTCTAATCCATGCTATCATTATTAACGATCTAGCAAGTCAATGAGGTTCATAGCTAAGGATAGAGAGTGTCAGGGTCTCTCCTCAGGTAGTTAGTGCATGGGGAGATCAGTTATTACTCATTAAAGATGGGAAAGGACCATAATCTGTCGTAGAAGACGAAGGACAAGTGGAAACGACAAGAGGAGAACTCGGTAAACAAACAATAGCTTGCCGTGTCTCGCAAAGATGTACCAAGAATCATGAAGACCAATTTCCCGATCTGCATTATAGTATTTGGGGGTGGTTAATAGCGAGGGATACGTTATTCCACAGTTTGTCTTCTCGGAGGGCTACATTAAGTGCCTCGAGAATTTAGTTTTGCCCTGGATCCAGGAGGCGGTCTTTGAAAGACTGTACGTGTGGTAATACAACTCTGCACTATGGCACACAAGCAGTAGGGGACAGTCTTGGCTGTCAGACAATATCTTTGACCACATCACTCTAAGCATCTGGCCACATAACATTACAGGCTGCAACTCCTGGGCTCTTTTTTGTGGGGCGTGGTTGAAGAGAGAGACCACAATTTTCACCCGGTTAAAAATGGGAACCGTCGGGAAGGCTCGCAGCAGGTTCTGACGCCACCCGGAGATCGTGGTTTAAGCTGAGTGCGATTTCAGTGAATATAATGAATACTAAAATCATTTAAGTCTTTAACATGTATCTTTAGTTAATATATCTGCATAAATGAACTCTCTGTGTTATTTTATTTTATATTGAAGTTAGGTGACAAATTATCCACCTCCCCCCACTACATCTCTGGTCAGGTAAATGCATGTGGCTTTAACATCCCCAATTAATTCTGTTTACTTCTTGTCGCTGGACGACTTTGTTGTTGTAAACAGCTTTAATGAGATTGAGTCTCCTTGTCTTATTCGTATTTTTCTTCACGTTCTCCTATTGGTGATCACATTGACGATAATTAATTCTGAATCGTGATTCCCCGTGTGGCTGTTTGCTTCTAATCGTTTGCAGGTCTGATGGTTATGCCATTTGAAGGAATGTCTGTTGCTTACAATAGACTGATTGGCCTGTAGTTCTTAAATTCTTTCCTGTATCTTTTACATAAAGACCACTTTTGAGAAAGAAGTACGATTCAAGTGTTTAACCACAAAAGAGGTTTATTCTTCTCTGAGTATTTTGTAAACAACATTGTGAATGGCATTATTTTCACTGGGTGCGTTAGTATCTTCTATGCTACTAAATACGCGTCAAACCTCTTATACTTTACTGGCCATACCTCCTCACAGTGTACTGGGAGTGGATACCTAGGGTTCATTGCAATCCTAAAGGTATTGATAGAATTTTCAACACTTTCAATAGTTTTTTACTTTTTTTTTTATTTTGTTGTCCATTAATATTGTAATTTACTTTCTGCCGATTATTAGGTGTTGTTTCGTCAGATTTAACTTTGTGGTAATTCCTACTGGATTTGTATAGTAAATTTTTTTATCTAACTGAGGTAGATTCCTAAGAGGGATTCCTAAGTTCAGCATAATCGATTTTTTGTCTATTGCTACTTACACCATGTCATTTTATTGCCTATTATTTAAAATATGTTGGTCACCTCTCATATTTAAGATTAGATGACCTAGTTTCGATGACCTCAAGTGCTCAGTATAAAAAGGATTCATTTATATTTATGTTAACTTTCTAATGGGCATTCTGCCAATTGTTTATTAAATTCGTTAAACTTGTTTGTTTGTGTGATTTTGAAAGCTTTGAATTTGAGAGAATGTTCTAAGGCTTCTACGAATATATATTTGTGCGTTCGAATGAACTTGCTTTCTTTAGTTTTAAATCTATTTTAATATTTTATTGAAATAGTTTGTGTTCAGTAGTTTTGTTAAAATAAATGATATGTTTTTATTTATTTTTGTTTCAATTAAAGAAATGTGTGAGCGAGTTCATTTTGTTTACAAGTCCCATCTTTTGCCATGAGGTTTTCGTGCTGGTAATTATACTGCTCGGTCTCTACGTTCATTTTCCTCATTAAATACAACCTCTTTTCCAACCACACCATAGAACTAACTCATGCCTTCCTCAAATTGATGGCTTCTTTGGGTATGATCAGAGAATTATTTCCCATAAATCTCGTAAATTTCTTCACTCGAGTAATTTTTCGAAGGTCGAGACTTGGCCTATTTGTAGGAGGACATCATCCCATTTGAGATCTTAATTTCATCTCGATTAATTTCTCCGATTTAGTGGAATAGCGTTGTGTACGAACCTGGTAAGTAATGGAAAACAAAATCTTTGAGAGAACTTTTTTATTCACAAGTACAGTACTAGTTTTTCGGAGCATCACGCTCCATCCTTCAGTTATTGTACAGCTGAAAGATGGAGCTGGATGCTCCAAACTAGTCCTATACTTGTGAATTAATAAGTCGTTCTTTCTCAAAGCTTTAGTTTCTCCCATTTAGTCTATTTTTTGTGATGAAAGGTGCTATGGTACTTTATATATAAGGAATACTACAATGCTAATAAGTGTGTATATGTGTATAAGGAAAACCGATACCCAGGCCAAAACAGGGGCTTAATTCACAAAAGATTCTCTTTTACGTTTACTGGAATATAAATGGCATAATCCATTTCGAACTTCTTAAACCAAAGAGGTTTACTCAGCTCAGTTAAACCGTTTACAAGCAGCACTTGAAGAAAAAAAGCCAGCACTAATCAATAAAAGAAGAGTACTCTTTCATCGCGACATCGTGTACCTTCATATCACCAAAGATGCAATAAAATAATTAGCAAATTTGAATTGAAACTAATCATTCATCCTCCAATAACTTCTGGAGAAGAAGACAGCCGTTGTTCCTATGGTGCTATCATCTTTATTTTGGTACTGTAGATAGTAGTATAATCTCGACAGGGGCATAAAGATCGTTAGTTTGGCACCAAGTTAATAATATAGGAAATTACGGCTGCAAATGTCCATTGGGGTTGATAATGGGTATCCAATATTTGAATCCTAAGTTTCTATTAAAGCCAAGAGAAGATAATTCGGAGGATATAATTTTATAAACAATTTAATTATTTTTAATATCTTTTTGGCAGCCCCCAGTGAAACTGCTCCCTATTTTCTCATTTTTCGATACTCTTTAGAATTTTAAAAATACTCAAATGAGTTCCCTTCTCCAACGATAGACTCGAATCCTCCAGGTGATCTTCATGAGATTCGTCAGGTCGGGCATCGATATTTGATGACGCATTGCTGATATGTGGAATCATCAGCAATTTTGCCTTATTCGTGCAATCGTGATCGCTTTTCATCACGAATCCTTTCCCTCAATTGATATTATTCGCATGTATTAGTATTTAAGACTAAAAAATATATCGTTACAAATGCATAATTATGCTGCATTGCAGTATTCGAAAGAAAAACAGCATAAATATTGTAATAATGCAATAATCAAGCCACAGGTAAGAGAAGGGAATGCTGTAACCGGAAATCTATTCTTTTGACTTTTTTGTAATATTTCTAGACCAAACGCAAACGAGAGTGGTCACTTTCACAGAGAATCTTTAATGCTTGCTTATGACCATAAATGCGAAAGATTTTTGTAAATAAGGTTCTGATTTTTGTTTTTCATATTATATGCAATTTAAGAAGCGGCAAACCTGCTGCCAATTAGTAAAGAGGACCTCACATAGAGCGTTAAAAAGGTGCAAATATATCCTCTATTTATTCATTAAATTTTTTGCTTAGGATAGGGCTGGGATAAGAGTTTGTAGGGAAGATACTTATGTTAATCTCTTCATCGCAATCTACTTTTTGTACGACCCATCCTCTGGAATGTTATGATTCAATTTCTTATTGCCTGGAAATTAAATTTCTGTTAAATTGCCGAAGAAGTTTGTTATATAAAATCATTGTGACTTTCAATTTTGAATGCATTTTTATTTTTACATTGAGCCTTGTCGTTTGTTAATTCATTATTTCATAAAATAAATCAGTATCTACATCATTTGGATGCAGTCGCAAGACTTAGCCATTATTCAAACTAATCATATTGAATACCTATTTATCATTTACAAATAGTTTACAATTGAAAAAAAATCAAATGATGAGTAACACATATATTATAGTAGGCAATAAATTGAAATTACACTTGGTTTGATTGAGTCACGGTGGAATGGCGTAGGAATACTCCGGAAGGATGACTTTGTTTTCTTGTTGGCCCCAAAGTGGTCGAACGCATGCTATTTTAACTGTTAAAATAGTTTGCCCCTAATTTTTCTGTACTATATCTCCCATTTTCTTTCCTAAGCTTCAATGGTACACATCATCATAAATTCCTTAGCGTTTTTCCGGGTTGTGTTACCAGTTTTCATTTCTTTGGGCCTTTAAAATACATCTATTATATATCACGTGTCATGTAATTTTCAATTATTACAAACAAAAAAGCCCGTGCCCCCTCCTACTAGAAAAACACTTGTCTTGTCTCTCACTGGATAAAAAACATATACTTCGTTATTCAAAAGGCTTCTTGAATCAACCTTTTGGGGGGTTGAGGATGGTAGCTCTGGCGTGAGAGTTGTGGTCATTTTAGCGAAGAGCGCTTTATGACACAGGTTCGAATCCTACCCCTTTCTTCATTTTCTGATAACGGTTAAAATAGTTTGCTCCTAATCTTTCTGTCACTAATCTCCCGTTTTTTTTCTTAAGCTTCAATGGTACACGTCATCATAATTTCTTAGCATTTTTCCGGGTTGTGTTACCAGTTTTCATTTCTTTGGGCCTTTAAAATACATATATGTATATATATATATATATATATATATATATATATATATATATATATATATATATATATATATATATATATATATATATATCCGATATTAAACGGATATGAAAACAATATATAACTGCACAACTCTCCAAATTAGAGATGGCTTTTCTCAGTAAATTATTCAGAAAAAAAGGAATTTCCTTAATATTTGAATGCAAATAAACTACCCCACTAAAAATATTAAATTTTATTTTTTAGTCAGTGGATTTACGTCTAAATTCTTAATTCAACCTTTATGCTGTTGAAAATAGAAACTTTCTAGCTGCTATGACCATTATTCTCTATTTGGGAGAAGGGGAAAAGATAAAGTTCTATGGTATTTCCCCCCTAGTCATGTTTATGGGTTGGTAAATTGCACTTTGTTAAAGGAACCGTATATTGGTCATAAAGAAGGCACGGCTTTTGGAAGTAGAAATTATCACAAACCTCCAGGAACAAACAAGTATAAAAACTACAATCAACTAATATTATAAATCTGAATCTCTTTGTCATGCAAATGCATTAAATATATTAATTGTATATATCTATATTTAATCATACCTTAGAATGTTAGTCGTTTTGCGCATTTAATTGGACCTGATCATGCGATCGGTCCTTTAATTGTGTTGAGTTCACCGCTTCCATTCGACGAGTGCATTAATTTGGGTTCTGCCGCTTGTTAATTCACTCCCATTATCGTTCTGCCTCTCCACGAGGAGTTTCCAGCACAGGTTCCAAAGGCAACGGTCATGCCTGACGAATCTTGTGGAATTCTTCCACTTCATTTTCAGTGAGCACGATCGGGATAAGGCTGTGAATGTTATCTACTTAGACTTTCAAAAGCCTTTGATAAGGTACCACAACGCCGCCTTCTCCTGAAAGTGCGTGCGCTGGGCATAGACGGAAACGTAGCAGGTTGGATAAATAACTGGCTAAGCGGCAGAGGGCAACGGGTGCTGTTGAATGGACAGGCTTTTGAGTGGGTGCCAGTTATTAGCGGTGTTCCTCAAGGTTATGACCTGGGACCACTACTATTCCTCATCTATCTTAACGACATGGATGATGACATGGTTGCCAAGATTTCTAAATTTGCCGAAGTTACCAAGCTTGGTATGAACGTTGCAAAGGAAGGAAATACTACCCGCCTACAAGAAGATCTTCGGAAAATTGGGGAGTGGACAGACACGTGGCAAATGCCTTTTAACGTGAACAAATGCAAAGTGATGCATATCGGCTACCGAAACCCCAATCGCAGTATATCTTTAAGGGCACTACTCTGGAGTGCACTGATACTGAAAAGGATTGGGGTGTAACAAGCACTAGTGACCTCAAGTTCTCGAAGCAGTGTATTGAGGCAGAGAAGATAGCCCAAAGGATGTTAGGCTACATAAATCGACAGTTTGGATGTTGGATCAAGGAGATTGTTTGTACAACTCTCTTGTCCGGCCGCACTTGGAGTATGCCGTACAATTTTGGAGTCCTTCGTTTCGAAAGGACATTACGAGATTGGAACATGTGCAATCCAGGGCACCCAAACTGATTCCCTATATCAGATACAAGAGTTACGAAGATAGGTTAGAGAATTAGATTTGTTCTCTTTGGAGACCCGGAGACTGCATGGTCAGCTTATCGAAGTGTTTAAAATGCTTCGAGGCTTCCACAATGTAGACTACATGGGTATTTTACAGCTTATCGAGAACAGAACCAGAAACCACGCCTATAAACTTGAGCTGAAGCGTTACTACCGTGATCTGTGTGGGAAATATTTCCCATACAACATCTGTGGTACTTGGAACGCACTTCCAGTGAAAGTTGTCAACAGCAATTCTGTTTGGCAGTTCAAGTTGCGTCTAGACAAAGTTTTGAAAAGTAGCCGTTTGGGCCCATAACCATTGTGCGAGTGTTCTTAGAGGGTGTCAATTGACACTTTAGAGGACTGCAACTGTTATGGCAAAGGTACCCTCTTTAAATGGACTGTAAGGTCTACTAGAGTACTTCTTTTTCGTGTAGCTCCTTGTAGCACTTCCTCTCATTCTGGCCTATACATCACTTCACAGCCTCACTCTCTTTGGAAGTTGGATTGACACAATCGCATTCACAGTCGAACTTTTATTTAGGGGCTCTTTTGGACATCGATTTCTTCATCTGTCGCCATTTTCAACGCCGCCTTCGCCTCCTTTAGAGAGAAATTACGCGCCATATCACCGCTACTCACACGCGACCGCAAGCTAAGAAACGCTAATCAAAGAGAGCCAGAATAGGATAGAACAGAACGATTGCCATCGAAGGAACCTGGATTGAAAATGAAAAGCATTCTTTCCTTGATCAGGCTTAGTGTGAAAAGTATTCAGAGTATTATCTGCAATTATAAAAAAAGTTTGATGGACTAAACCTATGTTGTTGTGCTTCAATCTTGCTGAATCGCTCTTGTGCGGTTTACTTTGAAGTTAGAAATGTAGGAATCCCCATGGTAAGGCTCACTCTTAGCTAATAATTTGGTTTATAGGTCGCAATGTTGCGAATCTTGGTTCGGGAGAGCAGGTTGCGCGAAAAAGGAGTCGTTGTATCGACCTGTTGTTGTCGCATGCCGAACGATTATTCAAAAAGGTTTTGTCCATCTGAAATTCTGCCCTATTATTCATGCAAATGTTATGGCTCTTTATCACGAATACAATCCTCAACTGGCTTATTTTTATTTGCATTTAAGTTTGGAAAATGCTGTATTTGAAATGCAACTACAGCACATATAATGCGGCATTGCTTTTTTTAAATTAAAACAATTAAATTGTTCTAATAATGTCAGAGCCAAATAATAAAAAAACTATATTCATGGTGCGGTTAGTATTTCGTCGCCGGTAGTAACTCTATATCTGCGCATGCGTGTTGTGTGCCGTCGGTTCTCTTTTCTTCATATTATAGTAGACTCAGTTGTGAATTGTCTGAGAAGGAAGCAATTCTATTGCTAAATTAAATAATCAAACTATTTGGGAAATGCAAGCTGTGCTGCTTGGGATTCACAGCGAGGCTACAATGCGAAGATCACCGAGTGTTTGGGTGTCAATCTGAGGACGGTGCAGTGGATCTGGAAAGAGTTGGAAGCGAGAATCAAACTGTAATTACGATGGAACGGTGGCTCGGAAACCTCAATCTATGGGTTATATTACGAAAAGAACCTCCAATGTGTCGCCGAGATCCAGGCCATCAATGACGATGATCCCAGGAATACAATGAATGTCAAAGTCTCTCATCAGGCAGGTAGTGCATGAGGACATCTGCTATTACTCCTACAAGATGTTAACTGGCCAGATTTTGTCTCAGAAGATGAAGGAAAGCGAAAAGAAGGTGCTGCAAAGCTTGCAAACAAACTGAAGCATCCCTACAAGCCTGGTGTGAATTGTGTCTTCTCATACGAGAAGAATTTCTGCCATGACTAGGTGGTGAACTCTCAAAACAACCGCTGGCCTGCTTTTTCTCCCAAAGATGTACCGAGAGTCAGGAAGATCAAGTTTCCAAGGGCAACGATATGCCACCGCATATCTTTCCCCCGTAGGGCCTCAGACTCTATAAGCAGGGCTCATCAAGTGCCTGGAAGAGTGGATGTTGCCCTGGATCCATGAAGTGGCCACTGATATGCCGTACGTGCCTCTCAACCCCTCCTACTACAATCCTCTGAACTCTTATGTGTTGAGTGTACACCACCAAGGTCGAAATTACGTCCATAATCACCATAATTTTCACCCAGTTATGCCAGGAGGCTGCCGAGAAGGCCTGTAACAAGTTACGATGCCGCGTAGAGGTCGTGGTTGAGGCCGACGGTGATTTCATTGAATAAAATATATTTTTATAAATGAACTATCTGCGTTATTTTCTTTTATGTTGAAATTAGGTAACATTAGCCCACAGCACAATGTAATAGGTGTAAATTGAAATCCCTTTCCAATCTTTCTTCAAAGACAATCCAAGCTCTGCTCACCTCCTCTCATCAAAGGGGATTGAATTGTGCCTCTCGTTTCTTTTCGATCGTGGATGACGTCTTCCAAAGAACGCGAAATTCACCAGTGGCCGGTCCCCATTCGGGAAGATAGTAGGGGAAATAGTTGTCTACACTTTTGCCCCAAACTCGATATATTCGTTGCCTGGGTTGCGGCAGCTCCCTGTGAGCGTCGAAATTTTGTGTCCGTTCTCGCCGGGAATCCAACTCTGGTGGGGAAATCCAACTCCTTATCCACTAAGCTAATGAGAGTACTTATATATATATATATATATATATATATATATATATATATATATATATATATATATAATAGCTTAATTGATGGTTGTATACAAAGGTTTGCCGGTGAATAAACGCACATATTCTTGAAATAATTAGGTCTCAATGGCGCTGGAAATTAGGTTGATTGATTTATTCAGTGTTTATTTCTATGTATATCTAAACTTTCTGTCACTAAAGAATAAATAGCTTTGGTTTTATTAAATAAATGTCATTTATTGGACTAACCTTTGTATACGATCCTATAAATTTTAATTCATCCATCTCAGTCACAAATAAATCTATCCACGGTTCTCTTCGTCTTGCCTTTACTCAATTATCTCCTAAAAATCGACATTTTTGAGCACAACCGAACAGGAAATGTGAAATGATTTCCATTGTTAGCACTCCACACGTACGTCCCATTGTAATTTGCTTCGTACTATCTTTTCATACACATCTATAATTGTCCCATTTGTCGCCATGTATTTGCAAACATGACCCGTGGAATCAGTTCAGTTGACTCAAATATATACATATATTTAACGAAGGAATTTGGAAGACTCGCTGAGCAAAGTAGATAAATGTTTGCAAATTCAATTTGATTATACATTTTGTCGGAGAAGAATAGGAAAATGGTCGGTTCAATTTGGCCATTTTTCCCTGAAGCCGACCGAATATTTACCTTTTCGTGGACCAATTAGATTAAGTGTAGTAGCAAACTTTGTCCCTTAAACGGAGCGGAGCATCCTATCTCTGATAGGATGACCCACTTCTATACATTTTGTATATACACCAGTTATTGTTAAATTACACTCGTTATGACGCTTTAAATTTTTTAAATAATTTTAGGAGCCCATCTGGCGACTATCAACTAGGGCAGAAGTCGCTGTATTCACGCAAGATATGACGATCTGGACAAAGGAAACAATGATAGTTTTGATTCAGTTAGACACGTTTTTATTGGTTTAACATAAACGTGTATTTAAATTGTAATATTAATCAATGTGGCCGCCCTCAGCGGCGAGCACTCGCTCCAGGTGAGACCTGAAGGCCGCGCACAGGTTGCGGAAGAAGTCCTTCCTCATGTTGACACACATGCGGTTGATAGAGGACTTCAGCTCATAGACGATGTTGTGGTGGACCTTTCATGCTTTGCCCTCGACATGCGCCCACACACTGTAGTCAAGGTGATTGAGGTAGGGTGATTGCGACAGCCAAAAGTCCTTTGACCAGAAATTCATGCTCGACCCCAACCACTCTTGCACGTTCTTGACTGTATGGGTCGGGGCACCGTCCTGCTTAAAGACAGTCCGATTTCTTTGTGATCTTTCTCACCCAGGGTAGGACTCTCGTGGCCAAGATGCCACTGTACTCTGCCGCGATGAGCCTGTAAGTGGACGTGAACCGCACCGGCGGCATCTTCTCGCCACTCGAAGACACGACGTGGAGCATAATCATGGAGTCCTGGTGCTTCCCTCCTCCTTGACGGTCCTGGACATTGGGCCACCGAGATGTTCTTCTGCTTCACGAGCGCAGTCATTCTGAACTTTCGAATATCTTTCTCAAAGCCAAACGGTTGATAACTTCAGTTCTTCGTGAACGAAGTCGATCTTTGAGGTCTTCCTCGTACTTGAGCCTCTCTGTCATTATATGGATGATCATCCGGCTGACGTTAAGCTGCTAACGTTGAGACGGAATATTTTCGATCACAAACGTAAACCTATCGAAAGATAAAAAAAACAGTGTAACAGAACTTTTATACAACTCGGTATCATCAGTAAGAGTCCATACTTTTCATAGTAAATAGTTGTTAGGACATTAACTATATAATTGCTAATATTTACTGCTCAGTGTATGAATTCCTAGAAATAATTATCAAATTTCCAAATAATTTGTAAACAATTATGGTTTGTCTACTTAACGATACTTTTCTTTCTACATATTCAAGATCCGCAACTCGCCTAGGTGTATGCTAATAAATTCTGGCTTTATTTTTTCCCAATTTCTCGTATTTTTTTGCTTTTTAGAACTTTGAAGAAATAAAAAAAACTTTAGTGGTTCATGTTGCCAGAAGGGTGGTGTCAAGTGGAAATTAGGATCGTTTAAATACTCTCATCTTGGCGGCATTTCCTCTTTTGAAGCGCCCTTTTAACGCAGAAGGCGCCGTCCTTTTCACTTTGAGCATTTGGCAATAATGACACAATTACTTTCTCGAGGATAGTATATATATATATATATATATATATATATATATATATATATATATATATATATATATATATATATGAATGCAATATCCCGCAGGAAAAAATGAAAAGGTGTTTCCAAGTACTTTCGAACTTTATTAAGTATCCTTGATAAGGAACTTAATAAAGTTCGAAAGTACTTGGAAACACCTTTTCATTTTTTCCTGCGGGATATTGCATTCATTTGCCACCCTCACGTGATACTTTGTGAGTTTTTCATTTCATATATATATATATATATATATATATATATATATATATATATATATATATATATATATATATATAGTTAATGTTGGGTTTATGCACACTCTTGAATTTTATGGGGGCTTTGTTGTAAATATCACTATTTTTAAAAATTACGCAAAAGCTATATAGTGTATATAGCTGATATACACTTTATAGAGTATAGCGATAGAGCAGGGGTCGGGGAAATTTTGTGGGTATTATTCCATAACACCTCTTTTGTACAGCGAAATCTGAGACACACAAAAAGCATTGAAATTCCCCAAAAGTTTATTGAATTCATTCCGTGCGAGAGTTCAGTCATGTAAGATGAAAATTGTACATTATACACGATAAAGCATCTTTAAAAATAACACAAAATTTATAATATAATCAAATGAAAAATAAAATAAATGCATGCAATAAGAAAATAGTATTAGACAAATTTAATAATAATCTCATCAGGGAACTAAAGACTTTTTTGAAAACTTTTTCACTTCAATGGTTGGAGAAATAGTTTCATTTCTTATACAATATCAAAATTACGGCTATTTTTTTATTTCAAACGGCCTATTTCTGTTCTTTTTTTAAGTTAATGAGATTGGAAAATCTTTTGTTGGGAAAATGTGTAGTTGCAAACGGCAGCAGTTGTTTTGGTCGCTTCCTCATGTACAATTTTGAAAGCCTTTGCAGCTCTTGACATAAAAAAGGACAAACCGAGCTGTTCTGAAATTGAACGCGTGCTTCATTTTTGGTACTATAGAGAAACTTTGATCCAAACGATGAAATCATTTCCTTGGCTACAATAACATGATTTTTTTTCCTTTGAAATTGTTTGTTAAATCTATTCACCTAAAAAATATCAGCTAAATATGAAATCTGTGCAATCCAAGACGAGTTTGCTAACTTATCTGCTGCGAGGACATACTTTGGATACTATAAAAAATTCATGTTCACTTTTCAGAGCCCAACCTCGATTCAAAATATTCCCACGTGAAACTACTTCACTTCTGTGCGATAAAGTAGGAGGAGTGAATATTCCGCCTCTCCCTCCTCACCTAATTCACGAAAGCCGTTTGTTTAGTGTAGATCCTTAGAGAACATTGCCAACTTTGATAACATCAGCCATGGTAGCTTTCAGTGCAGGTTCCAAATGCTTCATAACAAGTGCCTGGCGATGAATCAAACAGTAGGTCACTTCAGTTTTTGGATTCTCCTCTCTGCCCAAAAGAAACTGATATGACCCAATATGGCTAGACCTCCATCAAAAGACATTGCAATGCAGTTTTCCTACTTTAAGTTAACACTTGGTATTTTTAGGTATTCATTAACCTTGTTAAATACGTCAATGCCACAAGCTCTCAACTCGAGGGGAAAACAAAACAAGATTTCCTCTTCAATTGCATCAGAACCTTTGTAGCGAAGGCGTATCATCACCTGCGTATTGCTTCTGAAATCTGTGCATAGTCTCATCAAGTTGAATAGCAAAATGTTTGCTCTTTTTTATTGAATAAATCACTTGTGTACTCGCATTTTCTGGTAAGATTTTGCAAACAAGGGCACTGAATTCACTCTCATGGCTTGTTTTTGGCCACACATGATGTCTTGACACTCGTGGTGGGTGTTGCCATCCGCTGGAATCCTTGCCCATTGTACATTATTTCCAATTTAAGAAATTTTACCCACGAATTTCGTTTTATTTTTATTAAGAAACTGAAAATTATTTGCTAGAAAAAATATAACTTTCATAATTTGCTTCGCTTATCCTCCATAACCCTATATTTTAAGAACGATATTTTTTATTTTAGTTCGGTTGTCACGTAAGTATATTTAAATTTTTTATCAAATTTATTTCTAATCATTCCTTTATAATAGAAAAAAAACAACAAGAGGAGCAACTTTGCCACTGTTTCTTACAGAAAAAGCTTGCGCTTCGCTGGCAGACTTTCGATCTGTGTCCTATCATGATTCTTTATTTTCTCCATTTATATTTACTCTAATAATTTCCAGGCCCAAATTTTAATAAATTTTAATAAATTTTCTTTGTCCACATGTCAGATAAGGACCATTTAATTAACTGGAACTCGGCAAAATTTATTTATCGTCCCAATGACCCTATAAAAAGGAATATCATTGAATGTGCTTTTATAAGCCAATGTGATAATTTTAACCTTTTCCCTGGCTTATATAAATTAGATGGTATAATTAAAAAACTAATACTTAAAGAAATTAGTTCTTACTTTTGTCCTTAGTTTTATATACAATCGTTAGTTATGTGGACCCATTTTGTTTTTTGTTGTTGTTTTTATCATTATGTGACTGTTCTTTTATGTACTGTACACTGTATTTTCCACACTCTTTCGCTCCTCGTTTCTTATAATCTCCCTCGTTAGGCTATTTTCATTTCTTTTAATCTGTTACCCTTTCGTCTTCTCATTTTTACCTTACTACCTACTTCTTGTGATTCTTAATGAGAATCTTTACCTTCCCCCTTCAGTCTTCCTCATTGGTGATTTCCTGTTTTTGTGAAGGTCTCTTATTCTTTTCCTTCGTATATATACCTCTAATATAATATTATTTCTTGTAGTTATCCTTGATAAGGAACTTATAAAGTTCCAAAGTACTCGGATCACCATTTCATTTTTTCCTGTGGGACATTGCATTCATATATATATATATATATATATATATATATATATATATATATATATATATATATATATACACGAGTATATATTTTCTTAATTATTTTGTCACTCACTTCTACCATTAGGCTAGAGTGAAGAGGAGTTCTGTTCATTTTAGTTATTTAATCATAGTCCTCTTGAGTAACTAACCCTTGCCTAAACAAATTAATATGTTGGTCATGTTGGGTCCCCTTAAGTACCGAACCACAGTGACCTATCCTAGACTAAACTAATTAACATTTAAAATACCATTATGAAAAAAACACACTGATCCGATACCCAACCATGTTTGTGTCCTCCTTCGAGCCTGTAGTTATTACAAAACTGTTCCCTAGATCTCAAAACCTGTACAGACTGTATTATAAACAGATATATGACGAAGGTACAGGGTGATCCCCTACACTCTCTCTCCACAGAGAATGTTAAAACTAGAAATTATTGGTGATTTGGTATATAGGACCCCCTTCCTCCTTCAACATATACCCCCTTTGCACAAATTGGGAGCAGTTTGCATCAATGCTACGATAGTAATACCCACATCTTTCCAATCTTTCATGCACCACCACAAAGCCACCCGTCATTTTCCTCTCACCAAATTGACCTTTCATAGCAATGAAGTGGAGCATTTATGTACCGTAGCAACTCGTCAAATGAGGGTTCACCCCTGGGCAAAAACACCCTAGCATAGCTCATCACAAAACCTCTCCATACATACCTATCATATAAAATATTATCTACTTACTCCTCAGTCAGTCCTTTCTCGCATTCACACTTATTTACATAATCACAAATTTACAAAACATGTGGTCGGATATTGCCATGCCCATACCCATTGAAGCTTTCACTTCAAATACATGGTGTAGCATATTATTTCTTACTAGCCAGAAGTCAATCCTATTCTTTCATTCTCTCCTTTACTCACCTCTTTTGATTCTTTCTGGGGGTATCGAAAGCTCCAGTTATCCATTCATGTCTCCTACAACCGTCTACCAACGCGCATTGTCAATTCCAGCCATTACTCGTCCCGAGTCATTCCGCAAACTCTCTTGCTCAACCTCCTCCTGCAGAAATTGAGGTCGGTAGGGCACACAATCCTCTAGATGCAGCCGTAGCAAGGTTACCCATGTGACAGTTGGCATCATCTTGCAGGTTATTTTCCCTCTTACATATTTCAACTTCACCCACAATTTTCGAGATCACACATTCTTACCTGACTATTCATCATGTCAGTCGTCCCTCAAAAGCACTGCCACACACACCCTCTCTACTTTTACAACACTTTTCTAAACCTAATCGCACTTCCTTCCCTCCACGCCACTCCTGTAGATTGCCAAAATTGAATAACAAGAAGAATTGGGATAGAGAAGACAGCTTGTGAAAAAATAAGATAAAATCTCGACAAGGATTAGATGGACATAGAGATTAGGGTAAGAATGCTGTATAAATGCAAAGCGTCCGTATATAAATGCAAAGCTTACATGTACAATGAAGAAAAATATGAAAAGAAAGAAAATGAAAGATGCAGAAATATCTTGTTTTAAAGAAAAATGCTCAGGATTTTCCGAACTGCACGAGTAACGAATGAAGAGTTTATAAAGAAAGACAAATGGAATTTCTAGGTCACATACTGAGAGAAAGGTGTATGAATGTCGATTGTTTACTTTTTAAGAGAGAAGAGGTAGACAACGGATGAAGTATTCGGAGAAGGAAAGAAAGAAGTTTGGGGGTAATGGTTATAATGAACGATAATAGAGCTGAGTGGCATCCCGTGGTCGCCAACGTCACGATCCAAGCACTGCGGTAAGGTAAGGTAGCTTCTCAGTGAAGGAGAAATCAATTAACAAATCTCATTTTGATGCAAAAAAGCGCATTAACCGACGCTAAATAGCTTTGATATAATTAAAATAATCTCGCCGAATCTTTGGAAATTCCAGGGTTTAATTAGAAAGAGCTAACGAGGCTTAAAATTCAATAACTGGTTCAACCGAGCTGTCAAAAATAACGGCGAAAAATTACTGAGACGATCTATTACATATCACTTAATAATAGTAAAAATCATATTCACGGCGCGGAACCTATAGCACTCCGTCACCCCGACCGGCCAATGGAGCCTGAGTGGAACTCAGCACATAATAGGACAAAAGCGGTTGGAGGGGTGTGAGTAATTTTCTCTGGCGTTCATGTGCACCTATCCCACTGTGTGTGACAGCCAACGATGAAGACGTACTTAATACTTTGACCTATTTCGATAAATTAGACCGTATTATCCGCAGGGTTTAACTAAATTAATGATTCTTACCTCCAAATTCCCCCAAAGGCCTTTGCCAGCCGCTCTGTGTCATTTCTTTCTTCTTTCGAAGAATGAAAGAGCGAGGAAAAACCACTCGCATTTCGAGGGTAAAGACCGACAGCTGAAGACAAAAGGGCCTCCAAAGTGTATATTGAAGAATGTTTCAAGTATAGCATGAGCCAGGATTTAGTAGCTGACTTTGGAAGGATTACGTGCCCTCCCAGCCTCAACCCTTGCAGAAAATCAGAATCTATATATCTTCCACACAGTTCCATTTCCTCTATTATTACTACTTTACAGGTCTCTTCTAACAAACTTTCTGAGGGATATGCCTTCGTAAGTGGTCGTTTTAAATTTAATTAAATAAAATAAAGACAAAAGGAGAATAGAAATAGCCGAAATGTTCAAAATAATTAAGGGTGATAAAGAACCCATTGAAAACATGACCAGTCCTTTGTACTTGGGTGCTTGAGGGCCTTCTATAATTCTTCACGATTTAGGTCATAAAAAAGCAGAGGGGGGCTTAAAGGTGCCCTGGTGGAGTAATCACAAGACACACTAAGGGAGGAGTCAGTAGACGCCCTCGGAGATCGGAGAGGAGTTACGTGACGTTTATTTGCTATAAATTTGGGGAGATTGGAAATATGAGAGGCTGTACGGGAGCTGATTTTGTTATTTCCTTAAATATAACTTTATTTTTTCCTCCTAAAATGTAAATGTTTCTTTGGCAGACTCAATGACGTCCGCGGGTTAGGAAGAAGAAGAGACCAAAGTCGCCTGGAACACTCCAGGATGTCTTTGCTGGGAAAGCCCCTGAACTACAAAAGTTCCAGGCGAGACCTAAAATACCGCCGGCTGCAAGCCAAGATCTACAACTTCTTGGAGAGGCCACGGGGGTACAAAGCCATCTGTTATCACATGGTTGTGTGAGTACCGCTAATTTCTCTTTCTAGTCCGGTTCTCGACCCAGTTTTCGCAGACATAAATGTTTTAGAGAGGAGTTCAAATATTCCTTAAACTATTCTTCTCTCCTTAATAGCTTGATAGGGAAAGTTAGGATTTATCGGTTCTCTTGAATCAATTTTGATTAAACCTTTCCCCGCTGGTCTGCATAATATGGCAACACTAATCTTATATTTTCATTATGCTGTGTTACGTCATTCAATTTTATGTCAGATTCGTTGGTCTTTGGGTGAATCAGGCTAATAGCTTTTGAGTGAAAGTAGCACATCTAGCCTATATTTGAGAAAATGAAGGATAAATATACACATTAAGCATACCTTGCGTATATATTTGGCAGATAATCATAATTATAAGATACGATGGATAGACATTATGAATTATTTGCACACATGAGCACCATTTCGACGGGTGTATTCAAAAAATCTATCATGCATGAGCTCTGTCAATTTCTTAATGCTAACAGCTTGGCTTACCTTTGCTGTAGCTCTGATTGTCACCCATAAGACTTCTTAAGCACTTTTTTTGAGGATGAAAGACTTTTCTTTATCGATGAGGCCTCTGAGATATCCCATTATTCTTAAAGAGGATAGATGCTATTAGCGTGGTTCACTAAAAAAAACAAAAAAACCCACCAATCCGAAATAAAATTTGAAGGACCTAACAGAGCATAATGAAATCATAACATTAACGTTACCATATTATGCAGAGCAGCAGTTAAAGTTTTCATCAAAATTTATTCACAGAGAACTGAGAAATCTTAACTTTCCCTGCCAAGCTATTAGCGTGGTTCAGGGTGTAAGGCTTCCAGTCCAGCAGTGGTGAAACCTTTCTGGATTTTAAAAAAATCAACCAATATATATAAGTTTTGTGTTTCAAGTTGGTTATCAATCTAGGGACTCAAACTCGGAGAATGGACGAACGATTCAAAAAGATGTGTCATTATATTTGATTGAGATGTAAAATTTATTTGGATAAAGTCGTGCCTTTTGTGAGTTGTCTTGCATACATAGGCGCACTACTAAGTTAATGACACGTCATTAAAAACCAATCAGAAGGTAGTGAAATCGAATTCTTGTTATCTGTTATTTGATTTTTATCGACGATTTTTTTCTGAGCACTGAAGAAATTATAGTATTTGTTCGGATTTTTATTGCTATACCCATTTGCCTAATTATGGATGTCAGAATTTTTTTACATATAATTAATATCATTTATATCTAATAAATGGCTGTTAAGAACAGTAGCATAAAGCATTTATTACAGTTATTGTTTTCGTCGTGAGAGTAAGGCTTCGATTCATGTAATCATGTGCCCATGGCTAAAATGCCCGCTGACAACATTTCTTCTGAGAAACTCCGCCACTTGCTGTAGTGACGTTAGAGCAGTAAATCTGATTCTCTCTCTTCTTTTCACAATTGATCGCAATGGATCGATGATAATTAAAGTCAGGTGTCAGAGTCGGCCGAAGAAAATGTCGAAGATCACTCCGCTGCATCTCCTCAAACCAAGGCCGTTTGATTGAGCGCATTAGAACATTTAGAGATATATTCGTTATTGGAATTGTTTTACTTTTTCTTTCGGCGGCCACAAACTAGGGCAATTCTACTAGTTGGTGGAAAACAATATGTCGGATCATGGGCTAAACTTGGTCACCCAAATGGAACAAGGGGTAAGGGCTTGGTCCACTTAGTTGTGATTGAGCCCAGTAGGTATCAATCACAATTTGGCTTGCCAAATCAGCACAAATCTTCATGTTTGGCAATTCAGATCGCATGTGGAGGATCTGCAAACCTGAACCCGAAATGCTGTTCAAGATAATGTACATGGAAACTTATCTTCCCGCATTACTTACCTTCAGTCATTGGCTGCATAGGATGACTATCTTGGCATCATTTTTTTCAGACTGCGACCTTTTGTGAAGTTATTTGCTGACTGCTTTTGTAGAAAGGAGACTTTATCAGAATGACTTCTCTTACTTTTACTCTCTTATTTCTTTGTTGAATACAATATTGGTTCCACGGTTGTTGGTACACAATACCAGCCTTTAGCCACTAAATTTCTAAACCGCCAAAGTTTGTTCAGCTTTCGTGTAACCACTGATGTAAAAACCGTTGCTTAGGAACGCCAAGTTATTCGGTTGTTACTTCTATATGTGCTCCTTCTAAAAGTGAAGATAAAGGTTTATTCTACTCCGAAATAGATCAGGGCACCCATTGTAAGTTCCATTTGCTCTACCTATTCTTAATTAAACACAGGGATTATTACACACGATGAGAGAATTATAAGATACGATGGATGGAAATTATGAATTATTTGCACACATGAGCACCATTTCAACGGGTGTATTCAAAAGCTCTATCATGCATGAACTCTGTCAATTTCTTAATGCTAACAGCTTGGCTTACCTCTGCTGTAGCTCTGATGGTCACCCATAAGACTTCTTAAGTACTTTCCTTGAGGATGAAAGACTTTTCTTCATCGATGAGGCCTCTGAGATATTCCATTATTCTTAAATAGGATAGATGCTATTAGCGTGGTTCACTAAAAAAAACAAAAAAACACCAATCCGAAATAAAATTTGAAGGACCTAACAGAGCATAATGAAATCATAACATTAACGTTACCATATTATGCAGAGCAGCAGTTAAAATTTTCATCAAAATTTATTCACAGAGAACTGAGAAATCCTAACTTTCCCTACCAAGCTATTAGCGTGGTTCAGGGTGTAAGGCTTCCAGTCCAGCAGTGGTGAAACCTTTCTGCCCATTGGGCATGAAAATCCGTGGCTATATATCTTCCTAACATTTTCATTTTATCTAGCTTCACCACTTTCTTAAAATCTGAGGTTTTCCCTGCCTCACTCTATTGCCACCCGTAATTTACTTATTTCGTTATTTTTATTATTTACTAAAAAATAAGGATCCCCACCCCCCAAGGTAATTCTATCATAATTGTCGTAATCAGAAGTTAACAAAGAAAGTGATGAAGTTGGGTAGTGAAATCTGAGGATGTACAAAATCCGCGTATTCTAAAAAGGAGAGTAATGGGAGGCTAGGATATCTTCCTTCATATCATTTTCCACGCTCATACGGCAGTAAGTGTGAGTCTTAAGCTGTTTAGGTTGCTCTATCAACTTGTAAAAAAAAACATAAAGTTAATCCATGTAACTATGGAACAATGATCAATATTGCAGAAGGCCAAGTCGCTGAGCCGATTTTCGGAGCCAGCAAGCCACGTGGCTTCGTGGTTCGCTCACCCAACGAGGCTCCGGCATCGCTCGAGGAGGTCGTTAGGTATTGACAGACAATTAGAGACAGAGAGACTGTAGGGGTGCGAAAAATGCATCAGAGAAAAAATCCTTTCAACTCGATAATACAAATGGCCAATAAAATTACTAACCAAAGACGGACTAAAGACGGTCGTGAGGCTAGAGTATTGGCGTTCAAATCCAACGGTACCGCGTTCGAAACTCAACAGTCCAAAAACTTTTATAAAGATCGCTCATGAAAGAAAACGGAAAGAACTCGTTTGAAGGACTACTCATCAAGAAGCACCAAATGGAAGAAAATGAACTATTCAACAAGAAGCACGAATAAATGGAAGAAAAATGAAGATGCATCAAGAAAGAAATCAAGGATTAAGGACCAACACAGCTAAGAAGAATACGGAAGTGAAGAAAATGTTTGAAAGGCCAACTTAAAGAAATAAGGAATTTCAGTCAACAAGAAGAAAATGGATTCGAAGAAGATGCATCAACCTGCAGCAAGAAAATCAAAAGTGAAAAGCAAGATGAACAAGAATAAATAAATAAAATTATAATAAGTCCCCCCCCCCTCCCTCCCTATAATTGGTGACCCTCAACGGCCGAACAATCTTCTGATCTTCGTTACAACTGCACCTCCTCTCCTACTAGAGATTTAAGGAAAAGTGCTGCTGGGAACTTCGGAGAGCCGGGAAGGAGAAGCCATTACTCATTGATTAGAGACAAGACTTCGTTCGCTCTCCTCAATCCCAATGAATTAGCTCCACTCATCCCGCAGACTCGGAGGCCGTAGGAGGGAGAGCTACTACTCCTCGATTAAGAAATCCAAGACTAGTCTCTCCCCAATCCTTAAATTCACTCCGCTTTCTAGAAAGGGACCTGTGTAGAGGTGAGAAAATGTATCAGAGAAATTCCTTCCAACTAGATAATATAGATGGCCGATAAAATTACCAACCAAAGACGGACTAAACCAGTCGTATGGCTAGAGTGTTGGCGTTCAAATCCAACGGTACCGCGTTCGAAACTCAACAGTCCCAAAACTTTTATGAAGATCGCTCAAGAAAGAAATCGGGAGAAAACGGCTTGAAGGACCAACTCAACAAGAACTAATCAGCGACCCGAGATAAATGGAATAAAATTAAGATGCATCAAGAAAGAAATCGAAGAATAAGGACCAACCCAGCAAGGAGAATAGGAAGTCAAGAATAATGGAAGATAAATGTTTGAAGGGCCCATTTTAAAAAGAAATAAGGAATTTCAGTCAACAAGAAGAAGAATCGATAAAGAGAAAATTAAAATAAAAAGCAAGAATAATATTGATAAAATAAATAAAAAATGGGATAAGAAGGATATACCCCCCCCCCCCCTAAGACTAAGACAGACAGGAAGAACGAGAAAAACATAGTCAAACAGGCAGAGATGCAAATAAGGACATATAGGCATATAGACAGAGAGAGACAGCCAGGAAAATTTTTTTTTATTATTTTATTTAATGCGCCTAACTGGCGACTGCCTTCGAGGGCATAAGTCGCTATAATTGCAAGTCAGCCAGTGCTAGGCTAATTTAAAATTCCCAAACGAAACACAACAAATAAAAAAACAAACAAGAAGCCAAAAAAATCAGAAGAAGAAAGGAGGCTGCGGCAGGCCTACCTTCTCCCGGCGCAGGAACATGCGTCCAACACCAAAGAGAGAAAAAAAAATATAGAGGAGGCTACCATATTTCAAAAGTCTAAAAATCCACGTGTGCACGAATCCGTCCTTAGTACAAGGGTCAAGCGGTAGTAACCCCCCTCGTCTCGGTACCGGGACAGGTAACGTGTGTGATCACCCAGACTAGAAAATTCAATAACAACCTGTCGAGCAGTCTGGGGAGCAAAGCAGTTGTCACAGTAAGGTGCAGGGGAGTGCTACATCAAATGGCGGTGCAGGGGAGTGCTACATCAAATGGCGGTGCAAGGAAGTGCTACATCAAATGGCGGTGCAGAGGAATGCTACATCAAATGGCGGTGCAGGGGAATGCTACATCAAATGGCGGTGCAGGGAAATGCTACATCAAATTGCGGTGCAGGAGAATGCTACATCAAATTGCGGTGAAGGGGAATGCTACATCAAATGGCGGTGCAGATAAATGCTACATCAAATGGCGGTGCATCCCATGAGTGTACCAAATTCGAAGACGAAAAAAAAGTGACCTAAAACCTTCGCGGTACAGGGAGATAGTTTCATGGGAACCGTCGCAGCGCAATGGTACGTAATTTAAAGTTCCCCTCTGCCCTGAATCCTGCCATGTAGTCGGTGTGAGGAAGAGCGAAACGCTGGTCTAGTCACCCATTCCTCGTGGACTCTTTAGCGCCAAAATCAGCGCGCTCATTCCCCGCAAGTCTTAAATGTCCAAGAACCAAACAGAAGATAATCTCGACATCCGTCCGGCTCACAACAACCATGGCGTCACTGATACCGCGAAACAGGGGGTGTGGAGATTTCAATGCCTCAAGAGCATCAAAAGAGCTTTGAGGGTTGATAAAGATCACAATCAAGTCTCCAAAATGGTCACGACCCATTATATCCCGTACCGACCGGTGTATTTTAGCAGTTCGACAGTGAAAACAGAATCAGAACCTGGAAGAGCACCGCTGACTTCAAACATGGGGATAAGGCATGGAAACTGACCCCCTCCCATAAAAAGGTCGAACACGATACTTTAGGAGCTGTAAAAGTTTTGGGAGCAGAGGCGTGACGACAAATAGTCAAAAGTGATAATTTTCAGTGTGGTATCCTGGGTAGAACCAGAGGCGCCGCCGGCCCGAGAGCTACACCGAGATCTCGTAGAAGTTTCCTACTTCTAACAAAGGGTTTATGCTATGCCTGGCATCTCTTGGTGACTCAGGCAGCCTCAAGATCAGCCTCAGATGCAGTGAGAGCGGTTGACGATTGAGGGAGACGCCGGACTCGCTCGTACAGGGAAAAAATGTAGTGAAGGCATAGGCAATTATGCTCTTAAGGGGAGACCTTCGTAAGGTACCGGTTGCCAGGCGGAGACCGGTGTGGTGGATTGAATCTACTTTCTGCAATAGAGGCTCAGCTGTGGATGCGTACAACTCACGTCCGTAGTCGAGCTTCGAACGAATAAAGGATCGGTAGAAGGGTAAGTTATAAAACCTATCAGCACCTAAAGTGATGGATGTCATGGAACGAAGAATGTACAATGTACATGGCGGGGTCAGCCCATTACACTTAGGAAAGGGGTTATTGGGGCAAAACTGATATTCGCATTATTCACGCCAAAACGCCTGGGTCCCCTCAAAGGATGGATTCTTGCAACCTGCGGGCGTTAAAGAGTGTGGTTTTATAGGTTTTATTCCTCTCTTCTGATACGGCATGAGGTAGCTGGTCAGGTCCTTAAGCCTAGGCAAAGCGCTGCAGAGAGAGTCATAGAGGAAAGGACTGCCAAGAGGGAGCGAGGCGGAAGCGCACCAAATACGTTCTCATGCCCCATTAAAGAATTCAATTCAACCCAGAGACGGAGCGTCCTTAATTTTCACTTTGTCTGGGTGAGAACAATTCCTTCTGGTACAAAGTGAAAATATATACCATGTGTAACAGGCTACACCTGCTACCCCCATGGGGGTGCTTTAGGTAGAACTGGAATGAAGAGCAATAGCCAAACTTGGTCACTTTGGAGGAGTCACAAACTGAAGGTTGGTGACAAGAGACTACTTTATCACATCCTCTTACTCGCTAAGGACGTTGCAATCTCTAAGTGGCACTCATGAATGTGAAACATCGAGGGGTTCTTTTGCACTGAACGAGCCGTTTGCCTTAATCTCCCCTTATAGGTAATTAGTCTGTCTGCCATTTTTTCGAGATGATTTCTCCCCAAATCTCTCGGTTCGGAAGTTCTTCTCTATGATCCGGCGTAAAAGAACCTCGGTAATACTAATACCAGACTGTATATATCTATATATAATATATATATATATACATATATATATATATATATATATATATATATATATATATATATATTAAATATAAAAGAAAAGAACAAAGAGTTTGTTCATTTATACAGATATATTTCATCAAGGTTACATGTTAAAAACCTCCATGTTAGAACCTGCTACAGACCTTCTCGACGGTGTCCGTGTTTCACTTAGTGATCCTGGACCTAATTTCCAGCTTGATGGTGCACGGGTACTTGGTGGTCTCTCAACCAAATCCCTCAGATAATAGTCGAGACTGTTGCAGTCTGGAGAGTTATGAGGCCCGATGTTCGGAGTGATTGTGTCAAAGAAATTGTCTGACAGCGAAAAGTGGATCCTCTTAGGTGTAAGAGATACTTGTGTACAGCCTTCTAGATCCAGTATAGGGATTTGTACATGATGCCACATGTACAACATACCAGTGGCCATTTCCTGGATCTAGGGCAACACCAACTCTTCTAGCTATTTGATGTAGCACTAGCTATTGATTCTGAAGCTCTCCGGGAAGAGAGACGGGGTCATAACCTGGTTCTCACTACTGACCACATCAAACACCATGATGTGGGCCGGAAACTTAGTTTTCATGACTCTCGGTACATCTTTGGAGGACACCGCAATCTAGCTGTTGTTTTGCGAGTTGACTACCTAGCAGTCACCTGCAGTCAATGGAAGCAAGGAAAGCAATGCTTCCCCTATTTAAGAAGAAAATAAAAATAAATTACACCCCAACAATTAATAGGACAGCAGAATCAATTTTATTCTCACATTTATGCTTGCCTATACTGAATACTTGTATACGCCATACGGTACCGTTCACTTTCTATCGAATTGGCGTTAGATCCTGATCTGCCTGACTGCAATAGAAGAAATGCATCCTTTTCCTCGAGAGATCTACTCTTTTTTTCTCTTAATATCAATAATAGTTCTGCTTTTTGGTGTTTTGGAATTAATAGACTTACCAATAAAAACCACTGGATTCATTATTGATAAAAATAGATCCTATTGCCCGCCTCCATTTGCAAATTTAGTGGAAGTTCCAGTCATTTACCACTCTGTGTGTGAATGTGTGTTGTGTTTCTGTTTTGTTGCACCTTTGTTTGACTACTTGTTTCGTGTGACCTCTCCTGTTTATGATTTTAGTCTGGAAAGGGGAGTCCTTGTCGATGTTTTGCTTTTATTAGCAATAATATAGTCATTATTTTATCTAGATATTTCAACGCCGTGTTAGAATTAAGGAAAAATAAACTATTTGTATACTAGAAAGGAAGCAAATTTAGCTTTGCAGTCATCTGCTTGCGCCAGAATCTAGGAACACTTTGACGTAACTATTATTATGTTCTGAAGCTTAAAAAAATTTTTAGGTTATATTTAAATACTGGTTCTGAGAAAGAAAACAGCTAAATATCAAAAACTCTAGTATCGTTAAGCTCTTATATCTTAAGCATTTTTTTAATATTTCCGGGATTCTGGCGGGCCTACCATAGTCATTAGTCACCCTTCGTATCTGTGAGATCAGATCCCTGAAGCAGTGTTTAGATAAGTGTGGCGTATTGCTTATTCATTTTTTTTTAAGTGAGAACTCCCTTTTAAACAAAATGGATGCAAATTAAGTTGTGAGAAAATGCGATTGCATTATTGAAAAATTATTAAAAAAGAAGTTTAGTGCTATGACTTATAATGAAAGAGAAACTATAATTGAATCAGGTAGGCCTACGCCAACCTAGAAGTCATCCAAAACAAAGTGCTTTACTCGCAAATACAATGTAGGCCAATATGATAGAACATCTTGGCTAGCTGGTTGTTCATGCTTACAGAAGCTATTTTAAAATTGAAATAAAAAAAATAACATTTAAAAAAATACATTTAAATAAAGTGAGTAGCTTACAGTTTTATAGCTATTTTTAATGAACAACATATTTACTTCAATCAACATATTTATTTTTGTAAAATTTGAATTGCTTTCTCATCTTCAAATGTCATCCCACGCCACTGCTACCTGGCCATAGTAGAAATTCTTCTCGTCTACAAAGAACCACACCTTTCCATGCTAAAGGTGATGCTTCATTTTGTTCAGAAGCTTCGCAGCATATTCCTTCCGCTTGTCCTTAATCTTCTGCGACAGAAACTGTCCCTTTCTTATCTTGTATGAGTAGTTTCGGATGTTATCATACATTAACTGAATGATGAATGTTTCTGACACTTCCTAGTCCCAGCTATAGCCACCATTACCTTGTTGGGATGGCCTGGTTTTCCAAGACAAATTTGGAGGTTCCTGTCGTATCAGAACGCTTAGAATAAAATTTATGAGCCGCTTTATCCTCGAAATCACAATCTGACTCGGCCAACTCTTTCCTGATCCTTTGCTCAGTCTTAAGATTGACATCCAATCACTTGGAGATCTCCGCATTTGAGCTCTTGGCTTGAATCCCAAAGCAGCCCAGTTTACCTTTTTCAAGCATTTGAAAGATTAAATTCAGCCATGGTATTGCCTTCTTTACAGAGGATGCAGAGTGGTCTCTATCATGATAAGAAGGTGAGAGAACCGACGCTAGATAGCATGCACGCGTGGAAATTCAGAGTGACTAACGGCTTAAAATTACCCATCGCACCCTGTTTGGCCAATTTTCTGCAGAAGTAGGAAGAAACCAGCGATATTTTTAGAGCCCTGAATTCACGTTCAGCCCTTAAAATTACAAAACAGGATTCAACAGAATATGAAGAAATCTGGACAAGTTGATCCAGGGAGGCATTTTCAAAAGGATAGAACCAGATTTTCCTAGCTATTATTCACAAACATCTTCAACCAAGCCAGGCATAATATTAACGAACAACTGTTTCAACTGGAACGTAAAAACAAAACATGATCGATCCTTAAATAAGATCATGATAACATAATGACAACAATATCAGTATCTCCAATAAATATAATCACAAAAAAAAACTACAATAGAGTCAACGGGGTGAGTTAATTCCATCGACTAGATCCAATAAATCGTATAAGCAGAGAACAAAATAAATAGAGGAAGATTCGCTAAGAATAGTGGCACTTTTCAAAACGTGGATATTAAACACCCACCCAAAGCGAAATTTCAAACCCTGACAGCTCCAAACTAGACTCCAGAGATGAAAGATAAGGTGGAGCTTATTAAAGCCACCAACAGAATAATTTAAGAGGCAGGGATGACAACAGAGCTTAAAAGAAGGAAATTGCCCTACAAAAAAAACTACACACGCTAATAATAAGAGAAAACGCGAACAAGTGGAATGAGATTAAAGAAATGTACCTTAAACGATTCTGAAACACGATAAAAAAGATTATCTTAGCATCTACGCATCTTAGGGCGCTCATAATATGTAGTCCTGGCTATATAGACCCATAATTTACAAAAATTGGAGAGATTGCCTTCAATCTATGTTACCCGAAATATTTTTGGGAAAAACTGCATGAATTTTGCTAAAAAAGGATTCTATAACCGCAAGTTAGGGAAAACAGAACCTTTACACAACATATTACTTTTACCTTACCATGATAATTTTTTGTATGCAGTACCAATGTTAAAACAAATTAATATAAATGTAACATTTAAATAAAATTATACATAAAAATATGTTAATAAAACACAGCCCAAGGAATGATAATAATGTAATATATAGTATACCCTGTTTGGATTGTAATTTATTCTATGTAGGTCAAACTTCTAAAAATATCTCTGTAAGAATTAAGCAACATCAAAATGCTGTATCTAAGGGATATACAAATAGTGCTTTGGCCATTCACAGGCTTAAGATGGGTCACCAGATTAATGCATATAAATGATTTTATTAGCAGAAATATCTTTGAATCGTTCCTAATTTCTAGCACAAAAGAGAGTAATGTAAATATTGGCCCAGGTTTGTTTTTTTTAGATCCAGTCCTATCTTTCTTCCTCAAATCTAACTTATCAGAAACGATAAAAAATCTGACTTTATAGGGAAACATTGCTTTGTATAAATACAGTGTCTCTCTATTTTATAAGCCATTGTGAGTTTGAAAATGTTAGGATAACAAAGTATTAGTTCCAATCAATTTTTCTTTTTCCCTACCTGGTATAACCAAATATTTATACTTATTCACGTGTTACCTCTCATAATTTTTACCCATATATATATATATATATATATATATATATATATATATATATATATATATATATATATATATATATATATATATATATATATATATATATATATATATATTCAACAAGATTGCTCTTCTGAAAAGGCATAATTTTAATTGTAGTATAAAAGATAAGACTATTTATGGCATCTTTTATTGTAAACAACGTTTTTTAGATTATCTATGCCATATTCAGGCTAAAGGGATCAACATGGAGTTAAAGAGAAAAAAACAACAATAATTAAAAAAAAATGAAATAGTCTATATCAAGGTCTAAAGGGATTTAAAATTAAACTTAAAAACAAAATAAAAACAAACAAACTAATAATACATAGTGAACTTTATAGAAACTGTTTAAAACTACCTGTAACTAAAAAATTAATATAATAAAACATGGACACATTTAAAGCAAAGGAGATATACTGAGAACATCCCTGTTGTCAGCGAGTTGAGAGAAAGACGAATTAAGATAAAATGGACAGCATTGTGGATAGGATAGTTGATGAAAATTGTTAACAAGTTTGAAGTTGGCTGGTTGTTTTATTAATGAAAAGGGGTGGCATGTTGAGTCTGCATTTAATGTAGATAGTTGTTGTTTTGAAACGTGAGGCTAAAATTCTCAGTTGGGTGGTATTAGGATGAGAACCTATAATCTCAAAATTTTGGATGCTGGTATCAACCTTGCATTTTATGATGTGGTCTCTGATGGGTGAGACGTCCTTCCAGAGAGATATTTCACCGTTTTGGAACTAATACTAAGGTGTGCCAATACCCTTCACTGTAAGGAATGAATGGTAGTTTCTATGTATGATCCCGGGGAATATCCAGGGCAAGAAAATTCGTACATACACCACATATTTTCAAGTTGTTTATGAAAATGATTCATATGTGAAGTTGTGAAAAATAACTTCGAAAAGTCTTGCGGTAATGACAACGCCTCTTGGTTCAGAGGACCAAAATCAGGAAGAAGAAATTAACGCAAATCTTTAGGGACGTTGATCGCTAGAATCTTTGGTTGGAAAACGTCATATACTATCCTGCGGCCGCATCGGTTAACCAAATCAAAAATAAATGAAGGGCCACAAAAAAACCCCCATAAAATGCAAGGATGCTGCCAGCATAAAATATTTAAGCAGTGTAGTTGTATTGCTCAGGACGCAAGATCATGCGTGTTCTCCTCAAACCAACAAAAAAATATTCTGATTTTCTATGTACATATTAATATTTAGAGAGCCAAACTATTGGATACATCGTTCAAGTACAGCATACCATTAGCTAGACATGGCATTCCCAGCCTTTATGACCTACGCGCTCTTTTAACCAAATGTCAAAATTTTATTGCTCTCTCGTCAAGACGAATATTCCAATGAAATGATATCAATCTATAAATGGACGATTAAATAGATAGCAAGTGAAATGTTGATCTCTAGTTTTATCTTACTATGCGACAATCAATAATATATGTCCTGTAGATTATGTAAAATATTTAGAATTGTATTTGTAGAAAAATCACTATTCTAACAATTTGAGCCTATCAACCTTGGACCAGTTTTTCCTCTATACCTAAAATTACGCATCTCCCTTGGAGGAAATTCTCTACTAATTGATGACACTTTAATTAGAGTAATTAGGATAATGATCGCTGTATATTACAGTATGCGATGTTACAGATTTACTTTCATGTTTTTCAATTAAAACTCGATGGTTCTAATTGTCGGCTCCCTCGGGAATATCTATGCCTATCCTGTTTTCTTTGTTGAAATAACCTACATATTGACACATCAGAGCATATTAATTTATGTGGTAAATGATTCAGAAATTGAAATTTTTGTTAGCAATGGGGAGTTCTTATCTTCTTATTTTTCTTGGAAACGGGTTCAGAGGAGAGATTGAATTCTGCACTCACCTTTCCTCTACTTCTTCTTTGGGAGACATAATTGATGTTAAGTTTGATAGTTACTCTCTTGCATTGTCAGTTTTAGGGTACAAACATCTTCATTTGCAGTAAAATTGATTGGACGACGAATATAAAATAAATCAGTGGTGAAAGATTTATGGCCGGCTTGTGGATGCAATCGTATGAATATGGTGCATATAGGATATTGGAGGCAAGGAGGGTAAAAAGTATGAGATTTGTATCTTGTAGGTCTCTGGTTGACTAATTCAGATTACCTTTGGTAGGTCTTGGTAGCTTCTGTAATCTCATATTCCAAGTTAAAATGAGTGAATTATAGCACGAAAATCGCACTGTTTTTGAAGACGTTACTGCAATTCAGTTTCAACGATTCTCATTTGTGTGCAAGGATGGCATATTCTCATTTGTGTGCAATGATGGCATATTCTCATTTGTGTGCAATGATGGCATATTCTCATTTGTGTGCAATGATGGCATATTCTCATTTGTGTGCAATGATGGCATATTCTCATTTGTGTGCAATGATGGCATATTCTCATTTGTGTGCAATGATGGCATACTCTTCTTTGATTTTGACATAATGGGCGTCAGACGAAATATAGATCATGAATTTCTGCACAAACTCAAATAAAATCGCTTTTCAGCATACATGTTTTTTTTAGTTCTCCTAAAGTCGAGTAATCCTTTGATTTAACTTTTAATTGCCAATGCAAATGGTTGCATATCCATTTCCGTGGGTGTCTCTAGTCTTAGGGACGAATTTGGTACGGAAAACTTCTACTAGGTTCTTTCGCTTCGAGTACTTAAGGGCGATTAAGGTTGTAATTGGATTCCTTTTTATGTAACATTAATCTTTTTCACTATTCCTCTTCTTCTTTAGTCCATCTACATTTATTCATGTTCCTTTCTCACCCCTTTCTTATCGAATATCGACTCGCCAACATTCTAGCGCTGTTGTTCTCGTCTTTCCATCTTGTTATTAGGTTGCTATTACTACTAGTAATATTATTATTACTAGCATAGGTACCTAGTATTGCCCTAGCTAAAAGGTCCTGTAGTAAATAAATACAGATACATATTGTATGAAATTCTTATATTGTTCCACAAAAATATCTTTACTTGGTAATTATAATTATTTGTGGGGTGAAGGTTGATTCAGGACAGCTGTTGCGCACTCTCCCATTCATATAATTTCATATAAATAGGCAATGGCTTCGCCACTTCCCCTTACGGGGGGGAGGGAGCTTACGCTTCCTATTAAGATTAAAATTTAAAATCTAAAAAAAGCAGCCATGGTTAAATTTTTATAAATTTTCTGAACTTCGCCAATTATAATAATTTTAAAAAGGAACTCTAAACTAAATTTTCTGAACTTCACCATTTGTAATTCTGTGGGTTTTAAAAAATTCACGAAATTTCGATACTTATATTTATTTCTGAACTTCACCATTTTGTATTTTGATATTATAAAAGGATTATTAGGAATAACTTTGCTAAAAAAACAAGTCATAACCAAACTAAGATGAAATTATTATTCAAATACTCAAAAAAATCCCCTTCTTAAATTATAGAGTTAGTGATGATGATGATGATACTTACAATGAGTAAACGTTTCACATCGTACGCCCGGCAGTTTACGCACAGGCGTGAATGACCGTTAGTTATGAGCGAGCAACGTTGTGGCCGCAACAATAGATCAAACGTCTTATGGATACAAATTATTAATAATAACAAATCCATACATCCTCTATTATAGAGGGTTCATATAGGAGATAGGTCGTTTATAGCCGGAGTATATTCCCCTCAACACCAATTCCTTCGTGCTAACCCCTTTAAAAGTGTCTTCATTATATTGAGTTCTTCGAGCCCGAAATTTACCAGAAATTTTATCACTTCCGTGTGGCAGAAGTGTAAGTGAAGAAATGTGCGAGGTGGGGTGGCAGAATCCCATCGACTTCTCGGAAATACAGAAAATGTCGATGAGTGACATTTGAGGTCCGTTGTGGCCGATTAATAAAATACCCCCGGGGTTTGTTGAGGGACCCGATTAAGTCATTTATTCTTCCCGCCCCAGACGAGCTTAAACGGGAGTTCGATCTCTGCTTTCATTATAAGTTGGGTTCGAATTGGGGCTCAATTAAAGATGACTTTCGAGGTAATGGCGATTTAATCTCCTTAGATTTAACCAGAATAATATTAAGATATATATAAATATAAATAAAACCCCCCCACAACACTAGGAAACACGAAAGAATAAAGATAAACAGACAAAAATCAAAACAAAGGCAAACAAAAATCAAACTATACCATAACAATGTACCTCAAGAGACAAAAACAACAACAAAGCAAAACAAATCTGACCCTCATAAAGTTCCTTGAGGAACATCTTTTTTTATCGATTTTAAAGTAGAAAACTAACGAGAGAATCTACCGCAGAAATTGTGTAAGGAAAGATTGGTAAAGAAAGAGATGAAGATAGATAAAATGAAAAATGTGTGTAAGGTATATTGCCGCAGATCTGGCTGGGGCTTTTGGGGCCGAGAAAAGAAAGTGCGGGGGTTGGAGCCTGTAATGAACACCGTTTCACATCCTCGTATGTTAGCTGCAGCACATTCCCCATTTTAATCCTCACATCAGCTTTTAGGGGAGTAAATGGATGAGAGAAATGAAGATTTTAAGGTTCTGATGAGAAAGAGGGAGAAAGAGGGAGGCAGAGAAAGAAGGAGAGGCAAAGAGAGAGTGAGAGAGAGGTTCTAGAAAGAGAGAGAAAGATAGGTATAGAGGAGGGGGTTAAAGAGAGAAAGAGAGGGAGGTATAGAGAGAGATGGGGTAGAGAAATAGAGATAGGGGGTTATAGAGAGAGGCAGAGAGAGGCAAAGAGAGAAGTAGAGGGAAAGTTTCTAGAAAGAGAGAGATAGGAAGGTATAGAAAGAAATGGGGTAGATAGATAGAGATAGGGGGTTTGAGAGAAAGAGGTAGGGAGATAGATTATAGAAAAAGACAGATGGAGTAGAGAGATAGAGAGACAGAGGCAAAGAGAGAGGTACAGAGAAAGGTTCTAGAAATAGAGCGAGAGAGAGGGAGGTATAGAGATAGAGAGAGAGGCAAATGTAGAGGTAGAGAGAGAGAGGTTCTAGAAAGAGAGAGAAAGAGCGAGTTGTATAGAGGGATGTGGTAAAGAGATAAAGAGAAGGGGTTAAAGAGAGAGAGAGAGAGAGAGAGAAAGAGGCTAGGAGAGAGGTAGCGAGATATGTAGGTTCTGGGAAAGAGGGAAAAGGAGAGAGAGGTAGATATCGAAGTCTTGCCATCTTCATCCAATTTCTCTATTTTTTATTTTTTTCTGTTATCCACTAAATATGAAACCCGAAAGGAAATTCAATAACTTAAAAAGATTTTATTTGGCACAAAAATGTCCTATATTTGTAAAGAGCACTAAAAATTAATCTAGAAATGCAATTTTTAAATGATCGCATCGCGTGTAGACTCCTCTCATGAGCTCCGCAAACCATAAGAGATGGCATTTGATCTCATGAATTTAAGAATGGCGCCAACATTTCTTCTCCGTTTTATTAATGTCCCAACATAAAAATGTTCTCATCTCTGATGAGATGCCTATTTGTTGTATATGGTTAAATCTTTATAAATTATGATATTTTGTTTTAGGTCTCTTTCTTATTTAATGGACATCGCATACTCATAATATTCTTTCCTCCTCTCTCATTTAGTCACACCAGATTCCATTTCTTTTCCTCCCAAAGTAAATCTCACTCCCTTTCTATGGGCTGTTTACCACCGACTCTCAATTCCTTTCTATAGGTTGTTTACCAATGCATCTTAGTTCTTTCTATTGGTTGTTTACCATCGAGTCTCTCTTGCTTTCTGTGTTGTTTACCACCGAGGTTTACTTCCTTTATATGGATTGTTTACCACCGAGTCACTCCTTTCTCTGGGTTGCTTATCATCGAGAGTCTTCTCCTTTTAGAAAATTGAGGGATTTATTTTCAAAATACTGAGATCATTACCAAGTTTTCGAACCAAATTAATTGACCAGCTGATTTTTTAACCCGAAGGTCAAATGATAGGTACTTGTTGGTGGGCAACGGCCTCTCTCCCTCGCATCAAGGAAGGGCTTCCCCCAAGATATGGAATGCATATAAAGATTAGAATGACGATCACTGGTGAAAACGAAGGCACCAGGAACTCTCTTTGGGGAGAAAGTGTCTTGATCAAGACCCTCATGTCCCTAATGGGGCACCACTTCTGCGTCAGGGTATGTGAATATGAGTGTGCCCTCATCGGAGACACTAGTACTCAATCGGCAGTTTTCTGGAACAGTACAGAGAATGGATATGTTGTGCTGCGAAAACGAGAAGGGAAAAGATAGCGGTGTTTTCATTAGCTATGGGTATGATGATGCTTGTGGAGCTACTTACCTCCGCGGAAGTATTAGTGTATTCGCCAAATGGGTGGCCAACTTATGACGTGGCTGTAAGTTTGTGTACCGGCTGGTTGGATTGAACCCTCGCTTCGACGCCAAAAATGCAACGCCATATTCATAGGCTACTGGCAGTCCTTGCAAGACCTCTTGATGGAGCATATTAATTATTAATTCAATCGGATTTTCCTTTAATCGTCTTTCGTTAAAATTATATTTTTTGTATATTTTATTTATTTTTGTATCGTTTTTTATTATTATGATTTTTTTTAATAGCAGTAGTTTTTTTAGCAAATATTTTCGTTTCCTAAGATCAAATGTTTTGCTCTTTCCGTTTTTATTATTTTATTGTTTTTTTCCTTTTCTTATTTATAATTTTTTTTTCTTTTGTTTTTTACAGGTTTGTTTCGTTTCTTATTGTTTCTATTTCGAAAATGAGGAGAAGGAATCGCAGGATCACGTCTCGTGGATACCTCGGGATAAAACCTCCTGGATAGTCCCCCCCTCCCGGGCTAAACCTTTAACAGGCCCCGCCTGCCTCTAATTGAATCCTTTCCATGTTCAATTCTGCGTCCGTCTCCTTCCGATCTATCACACCCTTGCGCCACAGGGGAGCGAAGCGTCAACCCAATGTCTGAATTGTCGCTGCCATTTATTAAGAGAAGTCAAAGATTATGGTGTTTTTTTTTACCAAGAAATGAAATTTGTGCAACCACCGCCTGGTGCAATTAGTACCACCGATTGGTGCAATTAAGACCGGGTAAAGGAGGAATAATGGCCAAAACTTATATTTCTCTTTGGTTAATTCACATCTAGGCATAAAAAGTCATGATGATTTAGATTTAGTATTATTTTTTATTAGTTATTTAATTTATTTATTTATATTCTTTCTATTTTTAATTGTTTGTATTTTTTAAATATTAAAATCGATTTTAAATTTTATTTTATTAATGTTTGTTGTATTTTTTCTAGTAACCTTTTTGTTCTGTTTATATTTTTATTTATGTTTGTTAATATGTAATTAAATATCTAATATAAAGGGGAGGAGGGCGAAAACCGGCAGAAACATCTCGCCGTGACGTTTTTTGTGTTGAAAGTGAGGAAATAAAAATCATGGAAGGTTAATTTCCCGAGTAACCAAAAGAGGAGGCTCCTTAGATTTCAAAACCTCAGCGTTGGAGGAGGGGGGTCCTGAACCTGCCAGGTTAACCTGCACCCTCCTTAGCTGGACTTGATACACTTCACTATCAAAAGGATCTTCGCCCACTACTTCAAAGAGGAGAGAGGTTGGCCGAGCCCAGGAATCGTGAAGGAACCAGGAGACAACCGATAACCGATGCCCGAAAGGTGGGGAGGGGGAGGGGGTTCTGGGCTCCACATATGTGGACAAACCCTAACAGGAGTCTCCTTTTCTGATGTGATGTAGACGCAAGAAGAAGGTTTCATCCCTTGTGTTGATCTGTCACATGTGGGAGTAGATTTAATTCCTGGTTGTCTTCCTTCGGGTAGGCATCTCCAAATTACGCGGTTCCAAGAACAACGTTTTATTACGAAGGCAAGGGTAGGGGTAGGGTGGTGGGGGACCCCATGGGTTTCATGTCGCAAAAAATAATTACACGGGACATGTCTATTTGAAAGCTTTAATACCTCTTCAGCGAAGAGTAATGGCAAGAATAAAAGACCAGGGTGGACGCTCGATCTTGGGCTAGTTTCGATCTGGGTAAAATTGCAGGAGATTAGGAACCACTTCTGAACCAGGCGTTTCTAATAAGCCACTCAGGCCCAGTTGACCTCATTGCAACGCCATATTTGCGTAATAACTTCAATCCTCCAATCCATATTAAACCATTAGTAGTTTTATTCAAGTAAAGCATGTTGGTTAATGTCTGTAGAGCTCCGTGTTATAGTTAAGTGGAAACCACAGTAGTGGCAAAACTTTGGTAAAGTCTCCGTTTGTGAAGCTGGATTGAAGTTACTCTTTCTGTGATCAATATATTATTCTTCACTTTAATAGTTAAATCGCAAGTGACATTGCGATGTCATTCCTCACAAAATAGCTTTATACTTTTTTTAACCTACCTATTTATTATCTTTTATATGTGTCTAGTTTTAGGGATTCTAAGTCTTGGTAGTTCCCGAATTTCAATTGCCGTCGACAAATTCACAATTACATCACGTGCACAGGTTCGCGTTAGCTCTTTTCTAAAATAATTTACTAAATACTAGGCGCATTCTCTGTTCGTTCAATGTTTATTCCATTTCTATTATATCTACAATTGATTTTCAAATATTTGATGTAAAAAGGTCTGGATATTTCTTATCAGGCTAATCTTTTCCTTCCATGGTTTGTGGAAAAACATTTTTTCTAGTTAATTTCTTAATATGTGCGAAGATACGCAAACCTGATTGAGTTGCTAGAATTTTTTGTGGTCATAGTTTTTGTTTTCCCATTCCCGCCGTTTCCATTCTTAAGTCAGTTTTTAGATTTCTGAAATTTGGATCCTTAATTCCCGGGACTTTTTTCAAAAAATACAAAAGTGAAATTCCTAGTTCAGAAATGATAATACCATTCAAAGGATGGTGAAGTGCCAAGTGTAGTAATCAGTTGCTTGAATATCGCCTGAACTTAATCGCGTAATTTACACGTTGAGTAACAACAGTTTTCGAAACTAAATCATTTCTACCCCATTGACTGATTCCCGAGGGGAGCATTGATACATTGGACTGGTGAATAGAATAGAATCCTTTCACGTACACTTAAATATCATCCTCCAGCTAGAGAAGGAAGATACTATCAAGTTGCACATTGTGAAAATGTGTACCATTGATCAGTAAAAAATAATACCTTTTATTAACTAGTTTCCATTATAAATTTCCATTTTAAATTAACCCTCTAAATTCTAGATGATATTTTCAAGATTTAGGTTTGTAGCCAGAAAAATAATCATTTGCCAGAAATTCGATGCATTTTTGCCTTGTGTTTATGGGCGCCGATTACGGAGTTCTCTTTGTTGATCCGACGATAAGAATCCTTTTCATATTGACGCGGATTATTTAATAATTAAAAAGTAAATATTTGCCCTTTATACCATTTACTTGGCAGGGTTTAATTGATAATGGGTGTGCGTGAAACAAATATGTTGCAAAGGAATCCACCCTTTCCGGCCTCGAGCAATAATACTTGTTATTAAATTGGAGATTCGTGGACAGGAAAAGCCACTGAAACGTAAAGAATTTCATTGAAGCTAAAACAATATTTAATTTGTCAATGAATTTAAAATTAATAAAACCTTTGTATATGTATATTCAGAGTAGATAAGATGATCTTTGTATTAAGTATTTGGTCTGTAAGGAATTGTACTGAAAAGGGGCGCTAAATAAACTATCATAGAAGGGTTTCACTAAATTCTTGATATTCTAGAAAGCTTCCGCTTGTTGGAAAGTCGAAAATTAATTATTACCTCTTAGAAAAATGAATTAAGATTTGATTTAATTAATAAGTTAAAAGTTAGGTATTTCAGTCAGGGGTTTGCACTCATTTAAAAAAGGAGAGGAAAGTAGAGGTTGAAAGAGGCTCTGGTATCAAACCATTTATTAATGAGGAGCTATATAGCCATTAAAGGCGAAAAAGTATGAAGAGACTTTATCACTAAATTTTCAATGCTATCAAATAGAATTATGTCACGAATAAAAATTTTAAAAGATTTTTTTAAATAGCACATCGTCGACTCTGATTTGTTTTCAGACATTTTCCCTCTTTTTGTTTGTAAATCGCGGAAAATAGTGAAGAAATGGAGAGAGTTCTCATTCAGGCAGAGCAGATAAATTACCACCGCAAACTTCATTATTCTTCTTCGCTCAAAATATCAGCTTTGTTTATAAAATTTATTCTTCTCAATCTTCCCAACTTCTTAGGAATGGAAGAGAACGAGATGAGAAATTCTCTTGAAGAATAACCGACGCCTCCACTGCATTGATGAGTAAAACTCTTCAACGCTTCTAAAAAGAAGAGTTCAAGACGGAGGGGTTCCTCGGCCAGGGTGAGAAAGCGGATCAACGGTGAGGGGATGAATGTGATTGGTAGAGAATTTAACCTATCATTACCTTCTTCCCCTCGTTGAGGTTCTGCACATGCGATGACATACATCTGCACTTTTTCGGGCTGTCTGGAAGCGTGTCAACACGACACGAGACTCACTGAAAGATGAGTCGGAGAAATCTTTCTTTTTCTTTGTATTCACTGACTTAGGTCCTCGTCGGCACCGAGGAAAATCTTCTTGGAAACGACCTGGCAAGAAGCTTCTGAAGAGGAATAATTACAAAGAGCTCAGTTGAGTAACTAATCAAAAGGCCGTCAAGTCAATCCAAAGGGAAAAAGGGCATTGTTTATGGTGTCCTAAAATTTGAAGAGAGAATTGCCTTTAGTGTCTATAAAGCGAAAAATTGCTTCTTTGGGGCATAGGGCGAAAGAAATGATAGATTTTATTATGTATAAATGAAAATAATGATTATTTCTGGTGTCCATAGAGACAAAGGGAGGTCTGGTTCTCGTGCTGATAAGATAAAAGTGAGAATTGCCTCTATAAAGTGAGAGAAGATTGTACCTGGTTTCCTTAAAGCGACCAAACAATGGAATTTGGCTAGTCAATTATGTTAATTGATTAGTCAATTTCTCCACCCCTCCATTTTTAATCGTTGAAAAAGTGGCCGACCAGATATTGAAAATCACAAATATTAGAATAATAATCACTGGACGCCTGGAGGTTCTAGGGCCAGTTCTCAATGGAGGAGAAGGTACAAGAAGAACGGCAGTACCTTGTTTTACCCTCAATGAGGTTCATGTTAGGTATATGTGACAGGAAATCAGTTTCGAAAGATTCCAGGATGGCAGAATGTTGCGTTGTGTGTGTTAGATGAGTAGCTCTCAACCAAGGGATAAGTGTTGTGTCTCTATTCTCTGGGATTGGACTAGGTATATTGGCACGGGCATTGTCTGTGATTGAATCAGTTACCTTGTCGTGGTCATTCGTTGGCATTAAAGCAGGTACATTGCGTGGATATTTGAAGCGATTGAACCTGATACCTTGGCGTGGGCATTTGCTCGGAATGTAATCGGTAACTTGGTATAGACATTCTCTGATATTGATCCAGGTACCTCGGCGTCGACATTCGCTAGGATTGAAAATATACTATTTCGAGGACTCTCGCTGAGATTGAACAACGTACTTTGAGTTGGGCATTTTTATATTAGATATTTATTGAGATTGAATAGGTATCTTGGCGTGCACAATCTCTGGGAATGAACTAGATACCTTGGAGCGAACATTTCTTGGATTGAACCGTTTACGTTGGCGTGGATATTCGTTGGGATTGAATTCCGCTGGAATTAAAACAAGTATCTCGACGTATACATCCGCTAAAATCAAACCGGCTACCTTGAAGCAGTCATTCTCTAGCATTGAACCAGGTACCTTGGTGTGGACATCCGCTGAGATGGATCAAAATAACTTGGTTTAGACATTTCTTGGGATTGAGCATATTAACCTAAAGTGGGAAAAACTGAGATTCGAAATACATTCCCTGGAATTGAACTAGACACTTTAACGTGGTCACTCGTTGAGACTGAATAGGTACCTTTAGGGGGATATTCCCCGAGGGCGAACCATATACCTTTTAAGTGAAAGCACTGGAATTGAACCAGATAACTTGCCGTTGGATCTTCCTGAGAGTGAACCAGGTATATTGGTAGGCCAGTTACTGAGATTGAACTAAATAGCTTAACGTGGTCATTCGTTCGGATTGAACGAGGTGCATTGGCATTAAGAAGCGTGAGATTGAACAAGGTACTTTGCCGTAGACATTCGCTGGGATCGAACCAGATACCATAGCTTTGGCATTCCCTCAGATGAAACAATGTATATTGGACTAGACACTTGGTGAGGGTGAAGGAGGTATCTAGGCATGAACATTTGCTGGTATTGAAACATATTCCTTGGAGTGTATACGTTCGGATTGAACCAGGTACCTTGGTATAGATACTCGCTTGGATTAAACCAAATGCTTTATCATAACCACTCTTTGGGATTGAACGAGGTACCTCGCGTGGATATTCTCCTCAGATTGAACCAGATACCTTGGTGAGGGAGTACACCATGATCAACCAGATACTTTGGAGTGGGAATTCGCTCGAAATGAACCAGGTACCTTGGCGTGGACATTCTATGAGAATGAATGATTCAGTTACCTTGGCGTAGATATTCGCTAGGATTGAGCAAGATACTATTTCGAGGAGTCTCGCTGAGATTGAGCAAGGTAGTTTGACGTGGGCATTCGCTGGAATTGAGGCAGTTACATTGCCGTGAATAATATCTGCGATTGAAACACGTATCTTTGCATATACATTCCAAAGAATTGAAACATAAATTGACTGCATATTCACTAAAATTGATCCAGATACCTTGGCCTGGGTAGTGGCTGAGCTTGAACTATGTACCATGGTGGGGGCATTGACAGGGATTCAAACAACTACCTTATAATGGATATTCACATAGATGAACTAGCTACCTTAATGTGTACATTCGAGGGGATTAAACTTCTTTCGTTTAAAAGATTGCTGGGAATAAAAGAGATACCTTTAGGTAGGCATTCTCTCTGATTGAACCAAGTAGCTTGGCGTGGGCATTCTCTGAGATTGATAAGTGTACTTTGGCGTAGGTTTTTCCATCCTATTCCGAGGACACTTGCTGAGATTTAACCATATACCTTGGCGTGGATATTCTTTAATTTTTAACCAGGTGTATTGGCCTGGACATACGCTGAGATTGAACAGGTATCGTGAAAAATCGCTGGGATTGAACCAGATACCTGGGAGTTGACGATTAAAAATGGTACCTTGGACTTTCTCTGGAATTGAAATAAGTATCTTGACGTGTGCATCCACTGAAAATTGAACCAGCTACCTAGACGTGTACATTCTCTTGGATCGAACAAAGTACCTGGGCGCGGAATTTTATTAAGATTCATCAAGCTGCCTTGAAGTGGACATTCGCTGGGATTGAACCAATTACCTTGACGTGGATAATAACTAGCAATTGAAACAGGTATTTGGCATATGAATTCACTGGCATGGAACCAAGTAAATTGGCATGTCATTTACTGTGAATGAACTGCATACCTTTGGTGGATATTCGAGAAAATTTAATCGGGTACATTGTCATGGACATTCGTTGAAATTGAACCAGGGGGCAGCTTGTAAGGGCCATTTCTACGAGGGAACCAGGATTTTTGCATCTACATTCAGTGGGCTTGAACCAGATACCTTTGTAAGAGCAATCGATGGGGTTTAATCTTATAAATTGCATTTTCTTCCGTTAGATTTAAACCAGTTACATTGGCTTTGAATTTCGCCGAGATCTAACCCTGTAACTTAGCGTGCCCATTCATTGGGACTGAACCAGGTACCTAGGCAAGGATATTCACTAAGGTCGAACCAGATACCTTAGCGTAGATATGCACTAAATCTGAACCAGGTACATTGGTGTGCAAATCCAGTGAGATTGAACCAGGTACGTGGGCGTGGATATTTGCTCGAAATTAACCTTTTACCTTAGCGTGGACATGCGCTGAGATTGAATCAGATAATTTGGCTTGGACATTCGCTGAGAATGCCCGAGGTATCTTGCCTTGGGCATCATCTGAGAGGGAACTAGGTACCTTGAGGTGGACATTCGCTGTTAGTAAACCAGGAGGGACCTTGGCGTGGCAAATCTGGAGATTGAATCAGGTACTTTGGTATGTACATTCACTGGGATTGACCAGATAACTTGGTGTGGACCTCGCTGAAATAGATCCAGGTATCTTGGCGAATACATTATCTAGGATTGATCCACGTACCTTAACGTGGTCACTCGATGAGACTGAACAAGTTAAATTGCTTGAATACTCTCGGATGCGGTGGATTTCTTTAAAAGAACCAGGTATATTTTCAAGGAAAGTTACTAGGATAGAACTAAATGACTTGAGTGGCCACTTGCTAGAAATAACCAAGAACCTTAGCGTGGCCATTTACCGAATTGAACCAGGTACCTTAGCATCAACATTAGTGGGATTGAACCATATACAGCGGCGTGGACAGGAACCCTTATTGAACCAAATACCTTTGTGTGGTATTCGTTGAGATTGATCTATGTACCATCGTTTGGTCATTGAAGGAAATTGAAACAAGTACTCTTTAGTGTACATTATCTTGGGATTGAAATAGCTAGACTGCTGTGCATATTTGATGAGATTAATCAAGATTCTTTGGCGTAGACATTGGCTGGGATTTATCCAGTTATTCTCGTGAAAATTTTGTAATATTGAACCAAGTACATTATCGTGGACACTCGCTGCGTTTGAACCAGATACTTAAGTGTAGTCATTCCCTCGGATTTAACCAGGTAGTTTGGCATTGTCAAGGTATACCTGTGTAGACTAGCTCGGCGCTCAGAGTCTTACACAAGTACGGGCAGACAGCTGGCCCCAGGCCGCTTGAGTTATGTCTGGGCGATAAATAAAAAGTGCGAATTACGGTTTACTGGGTTTAGATTAATGGCTTGCCAAGTTGCAGTTCAAAGGGTATATAAAGACAATACCCCAAAATATAATTTTAATATATATAATATATATATATATATATATATATATATATATATACAAAAGGGGAAACAAATTACTTATGGTAGTTAAATGAATTAAGTGAAGATTAACGAGGTAATCTGGGGATGATCATACACGATCGCTTTACCTTCAAGCGCGGGCGAATTGGATGGGGGGAAAGGATAAAGACAACAACGGAAGTCTTTAAGAAGATAATTCGGGGAGTCCTGACTCGGAGGACTTGAAGATTGGGTTGGATTACTTCGTGATGAAGAATGAGATGTTCTCTGCTTCAGAGAGACGTAATCTCAACTCGAGACGATTCAGCTGCTCATCAGGTAGTCTCACTCTCGAAAGACGTGAATATTGAAGGGATGGTGAAGATGAGAGGGACGCACAACTCTCGAGGATCAAGGGGATCGATAGCTTTCCTCTGAACAGGGGCCAAAGCTTAACGAAAGTAGATCTGCTGACGAGATCTTCGACAACGTAGGACGACGAGTTACGGGGGGTCACGGGAAACTGACGGGTTAAATACCCGGGTAGCTACTCTGCTAGATGCCTCAGGGCCTTGCGTCCCCAAGGAATTCTTGGTGCCAGTATAAGCAAACACAATTCATGATAACACGTCGTTCCAGACGATCAAACTCACTTCGCGATATGGGGGTAGGGTTAAGTTGGCCGCGCACGCCGTTATCGCAAGGGAAGGGGGAGGGGACGATCGGCGTCTGAAAACAAATACAGTTGGGACGGGTGATTAAGCGAGTGACGGATTCTTCCTCAACTTTCTAAAATTTTCACGCTGGCTCCCGTGGTCTTGAAAGAACAGAGGGGTATCGCCAAGGGGCTTCCTCTCACGGTTGTCCTTCGAGGGCATTCCCTCACACGCCTCTCTTTCCGAAGATGACGTTTTCCTGATTTGATTTGAAGGGGATGGAAAAGGACATCCCCAAAGATGGGAAGAGTCGCGTATGGGAAAATTCTGACCTAAGTCTACCTGTCCCCAATAATGGTGGACCTTTAAATTTAAGTCGAGACAGCGGTCACAAAATTCATAAAATTACTTCGTTTACTCCCTGGCGCAAGGTATACTTAAAAAGGGTATGGTTGTTAACCAGGGCAAAAAAACAACAACAACACAGAAAGTAAATAAATGCGAGTTACAAAAAAAATAAAAGGATTAATTCATAAAAGAGTAATGGAACCATATATCAATAAAAATAAAGAAACATTTGATACAAAAAAAACGACACGCAAAGAAAAAATATGTACAATAGGAAAACAATATTTTACATGAGAACCAAGGAACATAAACCTACACGGTTAAACGCAGTTCTAGAAAGAATTATAAAAATCAAAACGAGTACCCAGGGTTGATTATGTGCACGGGAGTACAATGATTAACACAGGGGGAGGATTATCGACCGGATTCCTACTTAGACACTCTGCAACACAGTTTTCTGTCCCTTTAATGTACCTTATTCGGAACTGGTATTCCATTAAAAGTATTCTTCAACGCATAAACCTTTCGTTCTGGCTTTTACAATTCTTTAAATAAGCCAACGGGTGATGATCGGTTCGATCACGAACTCCTTACCTAACAAATATATTTGGAATTTCTATACACTCCATACGATCGCTAGAGCTTCAAGTTCTATGACCGCGTAGTTCCTTTCGCGTGACGAGAGCTTCAGTTTAGCGTACGCAATGGGATAAATGTTGCCGTCTTCTTCATACTGGATCAAGACTCAACTAATGCCTTCATTCCAAGCGTCCATTTCAAAAGGTTTGTTCGTATTTGGGAGTCTCAGTATGGGAGCTGATGTTAGTCTTTCCTTCAGCTGAGGAAAGTGGGCGGTCGCTTTGGGGTTCCATGCAAGGGGGTCCCGGGAACGTTTCTTTAATAGGGAGCTAAGGAAGGACGCTAAGGCAGCAAAATTCGGAACTTAGGACTATATCATGCTCAAATTACAAAGAGCAACCAAGCTTCTCACGAATTACATCGGGGAATTCAGCTAACAAAAGAGCCAACTGCGCCTTCTGAGGGGGTTCAAAGTGGGGGTTTAAATCGAGTTCCGGAGTAAAGTTTACACGGGAACCGGGAAGCAAAGGGAGAGGCTAGTTTTCGTCTGATTCGACACATACAGTTTGGATTAAATTAAGAGGTTCAGATGGATAAGAGGCTTCCATTACTGCCTCATCGTCAAGGGCAATTATATTGTTAATGCATGCGCGGCGGTGATAGTGCTTAAGCATATTTACATGAACCAATTTGTTCCCTGAGGATGTCTGTATTATGTAATCTACGGGACCGCGGGGTTCTATGATTGTGAAAGGGCCTTTCTATTGGGACAAAAGCTTGCTTGTCTCCGTGGGTAGAAGGAGAAGCATCTCTTCACTGGGCTTGAATCGCGTTTATTTGGACTTAACGTCAAAATAGGTCTGAATTTGTATACGATAGATCGTCGCATTATTCCAAGCGGTTCCGAAGATCTAGCAAGTAAGAATACAAGGACTTGATCTTCCTCATCCAGGCCGGGATTAGAAAAAGTTCATTCAGAATGCTCATTGGTCCGCGTACATTTCGGCCATATAAGAGCTCGAAGGGGGCAAATCCCAAAGTTCTGTGGTATATTTCTCTGCAGGCGAACCGGGCAACCGGCAGGTATCGATGCTATACTTGGGGCTGAACAAGGCTGCGACGGGGAATCTCGTTGCAAAGTCAACAAGAGTGAGGACGTACGAGTGTTCTTTGCTAACAGGTGGGGAGGGAGTGAATTGGGCTAATTAGGTCTATGGCCACTTCAAAAAAGGCTCTGAGACAATTGGAGTTTTCTGGAGGGGGACATGTAGTATTCGTCCTTTTGCTCTAGTCTTCTGGCAAATGTCACACGACCTGCAAAACTCGGTAATTTCTTTGGCAGCGCCAGCCCAGAAGAAATAACGGAAGATTATCTGAGCCGTTTTGTTGTTACTGTAATGACCAGGCTCCCCGAACAACGCTTTATTGCGGCGGAAAGAGTGAGGGTGGGGTGGGGGATACTCCATGTGTTTCATGTCACAGAAACTGATTAAGGGGTGCGGCAATTTGAAGTCCACTTGATCCTTTATAAAAAAGAACGTTTTACCCTGTGGTAATTAACGATTAAAGTATGAAAACAAATAATAAATTTCATAATTTCACGAATGCGAACAAAAGTCGTTTCACAAGTTTCTAAGACCTAAATTCTCCCTTTATATGGTTGCAAATAGTAATTCAGAGAATAAAATATTAACAATACGTCACAACTTCATTTACCACCAGAAACCGATAACAAAATTGGCGCCTGTTTGGAAGTTTCCTTAGCAAGAAAGTGTCAAAACGTGGAAATGTTAAAAAGTGGTTGCTTGGAGATCGGAGGAAATCAAATAATTCGCAGAAATTTATCACTCAGGCACTGTAGCTCAGTCAGTAGAGTGCTCTCTAAAAGACAAAGAGTACTCAGAAGTGTGGCCTATAACCCTCGAAATTACATACACTAACGACCAAAAGTTTACGGAAACCTGTAATTTTTCTTCTTCCTTGGGTATGTATATGAATATATTGGTATAAGTTTGTATGAATGTGTCCAATGCAGCTGGAAAGCAAAACAAAAATACAAGCTTCCTTATAACATTTTAGGAAAAATCTAAAATTGGGATGATATTGAAATGTATCGACGTGTATGAAATGTAGCGACAAATCGCAGGGAGAGGCGGCGGATCACATTCCGGAGTAGCAGATGTATTGAAAAGGATCCGAGAAAAGAGGAAGATTCAAGGCAACCTCGATCTGAAAGACACAACGTGCACAACGTGACGGCAGGTCTGCGTCGCATAAGCCTTCGGGATCGTAAGCAAACCGCAGTCCAGCTGCAACATGAATAGGCAGATGACGGACAGATTAATCTATCCGTCAGAAGAATCTGTCTCAGAATGCTCACAGAAAGACTGAAGTCATTTAAAGCACGCCGAAGCTGCTAATCAACCTTCAGCAGAAGCAACGTCGACTGACTTGGGACGTGCTCACCCCAACTGCACCATGCGTCCGACGAGTCCAGGTTCCTGTTGTTATCGACCTCATTCAACGTTAAGGTCCGCAGAAAGGCCATGGGACCTATGGAATCGAGAGTGCATAGCGCCAAAAGTAGAGCATGGTGGCCGCTCTGTAATGATATGGGGCTGAATGACAACTTCAGGGGTGGATCGTCTTACTGTTTGTGATGGCACCATGAATTCAGAGATGTACCAAGTTTTCCCGATAGATCACATGCTACCATCAGCCAGATACTTCTGCATAAATACCTGGAATGTGCTTTTTTAGCAACAGAATGCCTTATTACAAGTCTACGTCTACCATAAAATGATTTCGGGACAACGATATCGCAGTAATGGACCGTCTACCATAAGGTGATTTCGGGACAACAATATCGCAGTAATGGACAATCTACCTCAAACTCCTGATATGAATCCACCGGAAAACCACTGGCAGGATCATGTAGAGAAGGCCTCGAAGAATAAATGCTCCCATTACTGCCAACGGACTCTCGACTCACTAGTCAGCTTCTGGTATCAGTTTGGTGTTGCTTATCTGTTGCTGATATTATGTTTTGGCAATTTTTTTGAATTCTTTTTGGTTGTTTGGGCCATATATATATGCTATTTAGCCTTCTTATTTCATTGCTACATTTATATTAATATGCAAATATAAACTTGAGTAACTTGTATATATGTAATCTCCTGGAAAAGGTGGTAGAGGCAGCATAGATACTCGAAAGCACGAATTTAAAACTCCCTTCTTGAAGCCAAGAAGCAAAAGAAATAAGCCTAATTTGCAGAGATTTTTGACTAACTTTCTTGCTGAGCGATGCCGCAATAAAGACCTTTCTCTAAATTGAAATTGAGACGCAATAAGGTTGTGAAAACTGTTTCCAGGCCAAGTCCTGATGGTGAGTAGAGTGCTGATTGAAACTTTTACTTTCTTACACGCCCAAACGGGACCATTTGCAAAAAAAAACTATCCTGATGCATCACAAGGCATACCACCTGTAAAAAATAGAAAAAATAAGATCACCTGATGCCAAAATTAGTTCAGGGCACATCGTATTTAGGTGACCTTTGCTCTTGGCAAATACTTTGGATGAATCTATGACTCCCATCACATTATTTCGGATTGACTATTACGTTGTCTTGTCACTAGAGTGTTTGGGTTCATAGCGAGCAACAACGAGTATGTAGGGTGGTCTGGCTTTAGTATTCGTGGACAATGGGACAATTATTAATTGGTACAATAATAAAGAGAATTAAAAAGAGAGTAGGGATTAGACAACGATGAATGTGCCCACGTTATTAAATATCACCCCCAAAATAGCGGCAAATTGGTCTATTGGGGTTCATTAATAACTCTTACATCACCTTGGGTGATAGGTCGCGAGATTAAATTCCGGTTGAGGATATGTGTGATAGATATCCTGAAGGTAAATTTCCTGCTAACCTCGTAGGATAGTCGCGTCGCGCACAAGTAATAGTTATTGTGTGACATCAAAAGTCGGACACTGGAAGGCCTTAATATTTATTGTTGTGCTATAGAATATTCATATATAGATATATATACTTAAATTTTCAATATTTCTGTAATATTTCGTGCGTTTGTCTGGTGGTAAAACTAACACGAAACTCACTATACATATATTTAACAGAAAAAATACACATAAGCTAGATTAGATTTTATTTGTATATAACTACAATTTATAATTATAAAATTTAACAGATGAAAAAAGTATTCAACCACTTTAATAAAATGCGAGAATATTGTTATTAAAAATGGAAATCTTATAAATTCGATGAAAAAGGAAGATCGAAGATTAGAAAAAATTCTAGAAACAAAACTGCTGTAAAATGCCGAATATTAGCACCGCCATTCATTGGTAAGAATCTTTCGTAGAAAGGCGTTTGGTTTGAGCAATGGCGAAGGACAACGAAGTTCCTCAAACTATTTGACAGCAAATAATTAAACTTCATTCAGATGAATTAGGACTAATTCTGAGCGAGTTGAAGTGCCTTATGCAACTGAAGGTTCGATAATTCGAAACAATCGTGCATATGGAATCACCCCGAACTTGCTAAGAACAGGTGCTCCTCGCAAGATTAATGATTCGTCTTGACGTTACATATTTCAAAAGCTAAAGAATAATCCAATGGTTACTATGAAAGACCTACAAAGCTATCTGGAATTGTCAGGGAATAATTTGGGCACAAGAATTATAAGTAGAGAGTTCTATCGTAATGATCAGGCCTCGTAAAACTCAATTTCTTAATAAAGAGCATGTAACAAACCCTTTAAAGTTTGCCAGAATGCATTTTTAAAAAGGAAGTAAATTTTGGAACAATGCTATATATTCTTGTTATATGTCAGTGTTCTTGGGCAAAATTGTAAGTGCTCCAGTTCCCTTCAATTAGAAGCAGCCCCAAACAAGGAGAGTGTCTATATTCTTCACCATGGGCACCACAGAAGGCTCGTGGAAGAGCTCCCCCTTTCTCTTCCTAAAGGGGGATCTTCCAGAAGCTTTAAACAAGCTGAAGGGAACTTTATCAGAGATTATCACTTAGCCCCAGTCTTCAACAGTCCATCCTTTATATTTCCTACAAAAGTGGAGCCTCTTCGTAAGTTTCTTCTTGCTGAGATGAGGCTTCTTTCCAGCTATTCTCGAGTTGAGACTATTGTCGAAAATTCTCCGCTTCACTGATCGCGCTGAAGCGCTCACACCTGATTTTTTCCAACTGCGAGCAGGCTTGGCACTGGAGGTAACCAGAGCCTTGAGCTGAGACCTTATCAGGAGGCAATTTTGGCGTTCACTTGAAGCTCTTGCGCGTCTAGGAGACTTCTTCACCGGGCTGTAACTAGTATTTTTAAAGTCATTAATGATCATAAAGATGGTTCTCATTGATGAACTACCCTTAGCAACTATCTACTTTCAATTCACAGCACTTTGGTGTAGAACAATAATGGTTGCACGGTTTTATTTAGGAAGAACCATTTCTCGAATTCAAAAAGATTTAAACATTTATTTTTAGAAAAAAATATTACGAAATAGTTTATATTTACAAAACATCATTTATTTAACCCATATTTTTCATTATTTTCTTTTTTTAATAGAATTATTTTTGAAAGGATGACTTTTTAATAAGCCTGCAATAATTAAAATATTAGCAATTTTTCCTATCACGTATATTTTAAAAAACATTAAAAAAAGGTCCAGAAATAAAATAGTATTCATGATACTAGAATGACGACTCTACAAGCTCCATGACTATAATCTCTGATAATGTTTTTAGTGTATATTCCTTGGTATCTATGTTAAGTTATGTATATCTTGATGGAAGTGGTACTCCTTTCCCCTGCGTATGCTACCATATTCTTCTTGAACTTGTCAAGGTGGGCATCAAGGATTTGCACATTCAGGGAAATCCTGAATCCCATTTTGCCATAGTTTTTCACTAAGTCCTCCACCAGTTCCACATAATTGGCAGTCTTGTGGTTGCCCCAAAAGGCATGACACACCGAAACGAAATTCTTCCATGCTTCTTTTTTCTTTTAGAAATTTCAGAGAATTTTGAATACTATGCTCTTCCAGATTTGTGGTTCAACAAATTACTAGCTTTCGGCTTTCATCTTAAAGAGTTTGGGAAAGAAATTTTAGAGTTTCTTTTTAAAATTATTATAATTGGCAAAGTTCAAAAAATTTATAAAAAATTAACCATGGCTGCTTTTTTTAAATTTTAAATTTTATTCTTATTAGCGAAGCGCAAGCTCCCAAGTCAGTGCCTGGTCATATATATTTCCCAAAAGTTTAATTTTCTTTAAAAATTTGAATAATTGAAGGAACAAACATGGTCATTCTATTTTTTTTTTAATCTTAGGTAATATTCCTAATTCTTTTTAATTTAAAATATAGTGTTTATGGAGGATAAAAGGAAAGTAAAGTGTAGATCGTTCTTAGATAATATTTTTGTTGATGATGTTAAGAATATATTGTTCACGAATGAGAAGGATTTTACACTAGAAATTCCACGAAACCGTCAATTGAGGTTCTCTACGGGGGCTGTAAAAAATGGGATAGTCCAATGAAACGTGTGTATAATAAGACGAAGATTTTCAAAAAAGGGGATCATATCTGAAGGAGTTTCTTTGAACAGAAAAACTCACGTTCTTTTTATTGAAACAAAAAAGCAAAAGTGAATTTAGCAAATTATATAGAACATTTAAGGACAATGTTGTTGCCGGGTTGTCGTCCTCTCTATCCAGAAAATAATTAAAGGCGACACAGGCGTTTCTGAATGATTTTACGCCTAAATTTATTACGAAGTATGATTGGCCACCGCAAAACCTGGACGGCAACACCACGGATTATTCGATTTGGTATTTTCTTTTCTAACTCTTCTTTATTTTTCATATGGCGAGAAAAGTATATTTGGTATCGTTTTCAATTTTTGACCATTGTGCGACAAGGTGCTTTTGTACATTAAGTTAAAATATCATTATAATTATATGACTAGTTGAAAAATGCGAAATTTTGGGTGTGGTGGGGGAGTCGGCACATATATATATATAACAAAACCACATGAAAATCAAAAAAAGATTCCAAGTACTTTCGAATTCCATTCCAAGCCCATTCTCAAGGAATAACGATAACTATAATATAAGCGGCTGGACAAGAAGAGGGAAGGCCGATAAAACGAAATTTAACCAAAAATGCAATGAATTACTGGCATTTATATATTAAAGTTTTCTGTTGTTTCCCGGCATTCCTTGATAATGAACCTAGAATAGAGTCCGAGTGTACAAGGAATTTTCTTTATATATATATATATATATATATATATATATATATATATATATATATATATATATATATATATGCAGGTTCTATTTTTAACTTGTATATTCTTAATATTTCTTACAAGTTTTTTAACGGGGTCTTCGAGGCGACAAAAAACATCCGCAAAATTGCTACATTAAATATCGTATTTCTACGCGAACATAAGTATTTCAAAAATTGGCCCATCATAGCAGGGGAAAATTTAAGGGTAAACGAAGCGCTACAAGAAACATATAAAATTAGAAGGCGAAAAGAAAAACTTTTATTTACGCTTCCTCTTTCAATAAAGAGTTTTAAGAAGAGGAATCTCAACATGGGAGCAGCTCCCCAAGACTGCAAGAGGATCCCCCTCCGTACCATAAGAGGGGCATCTAAACCGGAAAAAATGACGCTCATACAAACAATATATAAAAAAATCAACGTGGTGTTGATCCGACTCTTCGACACTCCAATGGATATGCAACCATTTGTAGCACAATGGGGGACGTCGAGAGGCTGGTTTCCGACGAGGCTCAAGCACATCTCAAAAAGATTGGGCTTGAAGTTAGCATACCACAAGAAATCCTGGCCCAACGAACCATTGTACTAAGGAAACTGGACCCACTCTTCACAGAGAACTCCTGTGAAGAAATAAAAGAAGAACTCACGGCGAAACAAGAGTGGGCCTGCATCACAGCAGTCTACAAGTTTGGAAAAGTAAGTGGCTTGGGGAAGGTAGTCTTCAGTAGCATCGAAATGGCAAACCGAGCAAAAAACGAGGGGCTGCTCTGCTTCTACCTGAAAGTAAGCCCCGAACAAATAGAAAGAGAAGAATATATACCGATCGACTGCTGCTTCAAGTGCTATGCAGTCGAACAGCACGCCACTAAAGACTGCACAACCATCGACCCTGCATGCTCCAACTGCGCCAAAACCGGGCACGGTTGGAAAAGCTGCAGGGAAAGGGTGCAAAAGTGCATAAACTGTAGGGGTGACCACAGAGCTCTGGTCATGATGTGCCCCATTCGGAAAGAGGCGATTGGCAAAAAACAAAAGAAGATTAAGGAAGAAAAAGAAGAAAAGAAAAAACCACGTACGCGGATACAGCAGCAAGAATGACCACCTCGACACGAACAAACGCTACGAGGTTGGTCATGCCTAAGGAAGGGCATAAAATCATGGCCATGGTCATGTTTGCTCACCTGGCAAATCTTCCAACCCCGGTTCCTTCTCATCCCACCTCAACCTTTTTCTTGAGAAGAATGGTTGTAATAAGAAGGTCTGGTTTCTCGAAAACTCAGACTCGACGCGCCTTTTCAATCTCGAATTCATCGAAGAGCAAAAAAGGACACCATCAAGTAATGGGGTGAAGGAAACTGAAAAAGAAGAAGAAGGGAAAATACAAATCGCCTTTGGAAGGAGAAAAAAAGAAAAAGGGCGCAAAGAAGAAAAAGAAGAGGACTACCAAGGAAACGCCATATAAACAACAAGATACTTCGGACGAGGAAGAAGAAGAGGATGTAAAACACGAAGGGTTCCCCCTCACCGAAAAGAAGGAAATCCTCGAAAGAGGTCTCTTTTTCGAAGGAAAAGACGTGGGTCTCCGTGTTTACGGCTCCGCACTGTCCCCGGCCCCCAAAGACGACTTGGAACTACTCATCATCGGCCTAGCTGCGGGTCAGTACGAATGGACATACGAGGGACCATACTCCAGGAAAGAAGTGGCGGTTCTACTCCTAAAATCTTTAGTGTACATCAACAACCGAAGAGACGCATAATGTAAACATGACGACATTGAAGGCTATACGGAGTGGACAAAAAACATCACTAATTAAATAGTCAATACGAAAAAGTGATCAATTAAAGTGAATAATAATAGTGAGCAAATTATCTAATCAAATTTAGTGAAACAAATCAAATTTAGTGGAAATTAATATAGTGAAAATAGTGAAGTAAATAAAATAAGTATAAATATAGCAAAAAAGTAAACAATTAGTAAATTATAGACAGTGGTAGAAAATCTAATTTTAACGTAAAGTTATAACAAGGAGTAACAAGGAAAGAAAGTACTCTAGGAGACCTTACAGAACATTCAAAGAGGGTACCTTGGGACTAGCAGTCGAGCGGGCACATCTCTGCTCAATTGTTTTGCGTCCCTAAACGGCCACTTTTCAAGACCCTGTCTAGTCTTGACTTGAACTGGTCAGCAGACTCACTGTTTACGACTTCCATTGAAAGTGCGTTCCAACTACCGCAGATACTGTAGGTGAAAAAATTTCCACACACATCACGGTTGTAACGCTTCAGTTCAAGTTTAAAGCCGTGATTTCTTGTTCTGCTCTCAACAAAGGTGAAAATATCCCTGTAGTCAACATTGTCGAACCCTCGAAGTATTTTGAAAACTTCGATGAGCTGACCCCGCAGTCTACGGGTTTCCAACGAGAACAGATCTAATTCTCTTAATCTATCTTCATAACTTTTATGTTTGATAGAGGGAATCAGTTTGGTTGCCCTGGCTTGCACATGTTCCAATCTCGCGAAATCCTTTCTAAATGAAGGACTCCAAAATTGTACGGCATACTCCAGGTGCGGTCGGACAAGTGAGTTGTACAAACACTGTACTATCTCCTTGTTCTGATATCCAAACTGGCGCTTTATGTAGCCTAGCATCCCTTGAGGCCTTTTCTCCGCCTCAATGCACTGTTTCGAGAACTTGAGGTCACTAGTGATTGTTACACCAAAGTCATTCTCAGTGTCGGTGGATTCAAGAGCAGTGCCCTTAAGGATATAGGGTGATTTGGGAGTTCGGTGGCCGATATGCATCACTTTGCATTTGTTTACGTTGAAAGGCATTTGCCACGTAATAGACCACTCCCCAATCTTCCGAAGATCATCTTGCAGGCGGGCAGTATTTCGATCCTTTGCAACGTTCATACCAAGCTTGGTATCGTCGGCAAATTTAGAAATCTTGGCAACCATGTCACCGTCCATGTCGTTGACGTAGATGATGAATAGTAGTGGTCCCAGGACAGAAGCTTGAGGCACTCCGCTAGTAACGGGCACCCACTCAGAAGCCTGTCCATTCATCATCACCCGTTGCCGTCTGCTACTTAGCCAGTTCTCGATCCAGCCGGCTACTTTTCCGTTTATGCCTAGCGCTCGCACTTTCCGGAGAAGGCGGCGGTGTGGTACCTTATCAAAGGCTTTCTGAAAGTCTAAGTAGACCACATCCACCGCCTTGTCCCGATCATGCTCACTGAAGACAAAGTGGAAGAATTCCACAAGATTCGTCAGGCATGACCGTTGCCTTCGAAAGCCGTGCTGGGAACTCCTCAGTAGCAGGTTTGACTCTAAATGCGACGTTATTTTGTACACCATCATGCTTTCCATGAGTTTACCGACTATCGAATTTAGACTGATAGGTCGGTAGTTCGACGGTTGGCTACGGTCTCCTTTCTTGAAGATATGAGTCACCTCACTTCACGCCAGTCTCTAGGAACGCATTCGGTCCGGATTGACAAGTTGAAGATTGCGCTCAGGTGTCGTGACACTTGATCGCGCACTTCTTTCAACACTTTAGGTAGAACCCATCCGGGCCAGGTGACTTATTCGTCATTAGGTCAGTGATCTTCTTTTTTATTTCTCCTTCGGTGAAGTCTATATCCTCCAGCTTTTCCCCCGAGTAGGAATCCGCTGGCTGGCGGATGGGACCACACTCTTCAGTCGTTGAGGAGGTTAGCATTTTCTGCATCTGAGTGCTTTAAAATCCCCTCCTTATTCCTCAAAGGGCCAATCGTTCGACGGATTGGTTTACGGCTGTTTACATATCCAAAAAATTCCTTGGGATTCTCTTTACAGAATCTCGCCACTCGCAGTTCCTCAGACGCGCTTAGCCGCCCTTACGCTGGTCTTCACTCTCCTGGATAGCCTTCAGTATTCGTCAAAGTCACCTGAGATCTTCGATTGCCGGTACACATTTCTCTTCTCCCTACGCAGTTGGCCGATTTCTCGATTAGACCACTTTGATTAAATAGAAGACCGACGGGGCATTTCAGAGGGATGAAACGCGATTGAAGACTCATGAATGTGGTTTTGAAACTGTTCCACGAGTCTTCAACAGCCTCGCACACTTCTAGCCTCGCGTCAGTCAGTCCAGCACGTAGACCTTCAAAGTCTGTTCTTCTCAAATCAAGTTTCCTCGATTTACTAGTAGCAGGCTCTGCCTTGAGGACTTTAACTGCAAATCTAATCAGCCGGTGGTCACAGCCACCGAGCTCTTCGCCAACAGAGAGGTCCTCAACGATGTCATCCTCAGAGGTGAAAACCAAGTCGAGGATATTGTCTCCTCTCGTTGGTTCTCTCACCCATTGAGCCAGGAACTCGTTGTTCGCGAACTCCAGGAGTAGTGAGTTCTCGCCACAGGGTTCTCTGGTTTCCCAGTCAATTTGTGTGTTGAAATCCCCCATTACAATACACACTCTGTCTTCGACAAGTTCTCCTAGTAGTTGGTACAGATCTCTGTCCTTTTCAATGAGTTGGGCAGGAGGTTTACAAAGCACCAGGGTCCTGTAACTAAACGAATATAGTGAAAATTAATCTAATGAAAATAATGTAGTAAATAAAATAAGCAAAAATGAAAAATTAGTAAATTATATAGAGTGATAGTAAATCAAATTTTAGTGTTAATTAATTTAATGTAAAATAATTTAGTGTAGTACAACAAAGGGACTTGACTAAGCATCAAAAGCTACCAGCAAAATTTAATTTGCAGTAAATTTAAAGTGGATTATAATAAACTAACTAATTAAATGAATTATAACAAGTGTATGATAATAGGTATTAACTTTATGTAAATATAAACAGTAATATTAAGAATTTATAGTAAATTATCCATAATCTTTTTATAGTATTAGAATTGTATTTAACTTCGAAAAATTCAATTGGTAATGATTTCTATGTCTCCGAGAAGCTATCATTTCCTACTCCTACTTAATACTTTTACCTCCTTTGCTAAAATCTATTTTCACCCACTGTTTATTACTACAATGTTGATAATTAATGTTTTAATTATGCTGCAATGTAGGTAATTACTTTTTGTATTTATTTACTTAATCAACCGTTGAACCGTTGAATAATTTCATTTCTGTTCATTCCCTGAAGATAACCTAACACGGTCGAAAGACGTCTAGGAATAAAGAATGTCATTCGCGGATGGTTTTTTTTGGTCTCGAAGACCCCGTTAAAAAACTCGTAAGAAATATTAAGAAAATCCAAGTTAAAATTAATAACGCTGCCACAGCTGTGGACTTCAATAGAACCTGCATACAACATGGCTTTCTACCTAATTATATATATGCAAATTGTGTTGAAGAGCATTGTGTATTTTGCCTTAATTAATTTCCTTTGGCAACTTTCTCTTCTTCTAACTATCTTTTTTAGTCCATCTTGTAGATGGTGGATCCCTTGTCCAGTATTCATCTCTTTTTAAATGAATGTGTTTGGTAAAAAACAAACTAAATTGCTGAGCTTTCGATCTTATTCGATCAGCTTCGTTTTGAGCGTTTTGAAATGTTCTTGCCTCCTTTACCGATGTGATGAGTGGAGTGAGGATCTGGCAGAAGTGAAAGAATTTGATTTGATGAAAATAGTTAAGAAAAATATTTGTGTGGAAGATAAGATAATAGATTGTGGGTGAAGAGAGTTTGTAGGGTTTGCCCTGGTAGTGAAGACTACGCTTTTCATTTATTTAGATTTCTATTTCGTTGTCCGTGACCTTCACTCCTGTAATTTGGATTTTTGTGTGAACCTTATTTTGTGTTTTAACCCATTCAAGCTTTACTTTGTTACATATTTTGCATCCTTTTTTTTTCCTAAATTTTGAAATATATATTTTTTTAAATTATTAAAATTATTATATATATTTTTTTTACACTTTCATATATACTTTATATATATATATATATATATCCTTAATATTATACTTATTTTAAGAGAGATCAAAATTTTCAACTACTATATGTAGTTAATCAAGTAATCTAATTCTTCTATACTAAATTTTATTATTTTTTATTATTATTTCTTTTTCCTTAATTACTAGTTATAATGAAATATATAGATTTATATAGCTTTCATTCAACACATTCATTCATGTTTGTGAGTCCATTTGTTAATATATAGTGTGTATTTGTTTGTTCAGTGTGGTCTCTATGTGAACAACGGTGCCAACTGTTCCTCTGAGCATTGTCTTGAGCTGGGAAACTGACTAGTTCTGGTCACTTTATCCCTTTTGTCCGCTAGGATGTTTATGCCTTCCACTGGTTCGGGTGCCGTTTCATTCAGGATCCTCTCCCAAGTTCCTTTGGCCAAACTTTGGGTCGCCAGATTGATATAGGTGTCAAGGCGGCTCTTCGGTGTAGTTCTCTTTGGGGTATTTGATCTGCCCTCCTGTGTTTGTTTATATAAAGAGACGCCTTGTTCTGGACTCTTTGTAGGTGCTTCAAGCGAGTCATACTTCAGGTTTGGGCCACCACCACGGGGTATATGAGTGTTGCTCGAATAGGCATAAGATATAACTTTCTGATGTTGTTAGAGCTCATATTTTTAAATCTGTGAAGTTTGTTGAGTTTCAACTTCGCCAGATTTTCCCTCGTTATGAAGTGATGGCTATACCCGGTGGAGGTAATGTTGAGCCCCAGAACACACCCTTCTTGGTGATTGAGAAATATTAGCTCCCCTATTGTCACGTCCGCTGTTTTTTTTAGGCCGAGGGCTAGGATCTTGAATTTTCGGCTATTCGTGCGGATCTTCCATTTCCTTTCGTACTCATTTAGGTTGCTGATTTAATATGCAGTCTCGAGAGCCTGAACCCTGGGATTCCTGTATGTACCAGGAATCACCTGGGTTATATCGTCAGCGAACTGGAGATATAATGAGTCCTCCTTTACCGGAGTTGGTAAATCTATTGTGTAGATTAGATAAAGGAGGGGGCCCAGACAACTTCCCTGTGGGACTCCGGCCTCGAAGAGAAACTCTTGTCCTTGATGACCCTCTTTCATTATTCGGTCGCGCCGTTGAATGACGAATTCGCAGATAATGCGTTCCAGGATCGGGTCTAGCTGAAGGTTCAGGATCTTATGTTGAATGACCTTTAGCCAAACCTTGTCGAAGGCCTTTAACACGTCCCTCAATACGATGTCAATATACTTTGCATCCGCTCGGCACTTGGTGATTTTCTCGGTTAGGAGCGCCAGTGCGGTGTCCGTTCCACGCTTCTTCCGGAACCCAAGTTGTTTCTAAATTCTGTTGGCTAGGATCTTTTTCAGAATCTTGCCGATGATTTCCAAGAGGAAGATGGGCCTGTATACATCGGCTGTGCTGGCAACTTTTTCTCTTCTGGTATAAAGATGATTTTTGCCACCTTGTATCTATCAGGGAAGTAGCCAGTGTTCAGTGCCGCGTTCATTACATTCGTATTGCCTTGTAGCAGGCATGGGGGAGCATTTACCAGATGGTTTTTGGTAATCCTTGTCCAGCCAGGAGCTCTCTGCTTGAAGGATTTGAGCGTGCTCAGGAACTCCTCAGCAGTGATCGGTCGTCCGTGGCCCACCATTTTCCTCTCTTTGGAAGCGTGCGGGTGGGGATGCGTGCAGTGGATTATGGTATTGAATTTGTCAATAACCTGGTGTTCGAATTCCAGGTCGAAATCCTCGTTCTCTTTAGAGAGGATGGAGAATACTTTTCGCAAGTACCTTTTTAACCTTGTTTCGAGTCTCTCCGGATCTTCTATGATTTCCCCATGATCTTCCAGCCTTATTTTCTCCTTCATGGACATAAGAAAACGATTTGTAAGGGGTATTTATTCCGCCTAGGTTGAGCATAACTTTAGAGGAAACGGGCCAGTCCAGTGAGTGGAATTTTAAATTAATTTTAATGTTCGATTCCAGCTTGTCGCTTGACTGTTGATGGACAGCTCAATGTGGAGAGTGAATGCCTAGAAAGGTATAAAATAAGCGTAATCGGTTTATAATCCGCCGAGCATATAAATGCTGATCTACGTGAAAACTATTCCACCAAGAGATAGCACAGTAAAACAAACACTCGTGAACAACGGTTTCGCAAACAGCATGATTGACAAACAACACCAATCATTTTGAAATAATCATTGCAAAGATACGGATAAAACTGAAAGTAATCAGGGAGAAGTCAACAACATCAAAGTGTATTACAGAAATCAGATGTCCACGGCGTATAAAATAGATGAAAAGTCACATCAAGGAGATTATTAACCGTAACATCAAGGTTAGAAATGAAATGGATAAAATTCAACTCATCATTTATTATAAAACAACAAAAGCAAGCAATCTCCTGATGAAAAACAACAGCTGCCTAAACTCCTCGAATCTCAAGTCAACTAACATAGTTTACGAGTTCATCTGCCCCGATTAAGACTGTAAGCTTTATGTATAGGGATCACTAAAATAGTAGTATTTCCCCACCTCCTAAGATATTACTTCGGGTGAAAAAGCGAGTCATCTCCCCTCCGACTTCACCTTTTTTGGACTTACCGCCAAGTCACTGAGAAATTTACACCGTCGCATGACGCTGAAATTGAAGGCTTCCTCCCCACCGTCTTAATCTTCCCTTCCCCCCCCCATCCCTGGGTTGGGAGATTACTCATCTATTTTGTAGGGTTGCCTCGAACAGCTTTTATGGCTCTAGCCGCTGGTCGATCCGTCTGACCCGCTGAACCCTGCCTCCTACACTTTCCTGCAAGGAGATGCTCGGTTGTCACGGCCGATAACGAGGGTTTGAGAAGGCCCCTCTCTTTCCGTGATTTGGAGAAATCTGGGTATATATTCACCCACCCAAGGATTACTTGGAGATTTGGTTAATCGACGCTTCCCCGAAAGGAGTTCGACTCAACGACACTCTCTCCCGAGAAGTGTTTAGTGACGGTCACAGGGCACGGAAAGGCTAGACATCACACTCGTATCTTCGAGTCAGGAGGAATAGTCTCATGAGGCAACGTCAGCCTTTCTCAACTGCCTTCTTCGGATCAAGGATTGGAGAGGCCGTCCTCCGAAGTATTCTGGTGACCTCTTGAGGACAAGAGGCCCGACAGCTCGCTCAATCCGAGTTTGGAGAAGTCATCTCCCTTCCCAGTTGAAGTTCGACCGGTGACTTCTTGAAGACAAGAGGCTAGATAGCTCGCTTGATCCGAGTTTGGAGGAGTCGCCTACCCCCTTCGAAGTTCGTCCGGTAACCTCTTGAAGACAAAAGGCCTGCATCTTGAAAAATCCAAGTTTGGAGAAAGTAACACCACCCTCTGCGGGTTCTCGGATACACCCATGAGTAATCAAGGTCACCAAGACCTCCCACCAAATTTACCCCGCTTTAGTCTCGAGGTTCAAAGGAAATAACCATTGAATAACCCTGGTTATCCAATTAGTATTCGGAACGTAATTCCGCCTTATTCATGTACCTATATATATTCATATTAATTTTGTGCATTTTATTTAGTGTGTATTAAAATCTATTTTTGTCGTTGTGTTTGAAATATTCCTTGGTCACGCAGCTGCAGCTAATTATTCAAGTCGCACTCTTAGAACAATAACAGTTGTTGTCATGCTTAGCCCACCTTAGAGCTCGTGTGCGTATATTCCCGTACACTGGGCCATACTTCGACACTTTATAACAACTCAAATTATATTGGCATTACAACTACTACAATTTCGAGACGTGTAACTATGCATCTGCAAAGCGGAGGGCCTAAAGATCATATGAAGAGTGTTCATAACGTTAACCTAACGAGAGATATGCCAGTTGACAACAGCGTTATTAAAAGAAAAGAGGTTAATAAAGCTAGGCTGAACATCTTAGAAGCCATATTAATAAACGATTGATTAACTGATTGATGTATAGAGAGTGAAAAAGTGTAGAAGATAAATATAGCTAAATAGATGTTGAGTTTTTGCCCTGGTGTAGAGGGTAACTCTAAGGTACTTCCTCTTTTTATAGTGTCTTCTTTGCCTCTTCTTGTGCACCGTCAGTGGTTGCTTCAGGTGCTTGTTTGGCCGCATTGCGACCTTTTCTTTTGTTTTTCCTCTCTCGTTTTTCTTTGGACTTCATGTATTATATATATATTATTTATTTCTTTATTTTTATTTTTTTTTTTTTAATATATATAAATATAAATGAACTCTATTTCCTCCGTCACGGAATTCTAGCCTTTCAAATGTGATATTTGATACTTGATTTTTTTGTATCTTTTAATTTTCTTGATAATTTATTATTGTTTTACCGGTATTCTGGTAATTTATTTTTGTATTATCGGTGTTTGGGCATTTCGCCTCTTTTGTTCACTTCTTTCTAGATGTGTGCACTTCGCCTCTTTTTTCTTATTATTCGATTGTCATCTTCATGTAAAGAGTCCAATTAGGTTCTCTCGGGAGCAGATTCTTCCACTTGGGAATATGGCTCGCCTAGTGGCGCGGTCCCTATCCGCTCTCGGAATGTCAAGATCATTTTCCAAATTTGGAATTATAGTTTCCTAGATTTTGTTCCAGGTCTTACTCCCTAGTCTCTGGAGTTCCATATTCAATGGCTTCAAACCTGCTCTTACGTGCAGATCTGTCTGCCGAATACGGTCCGCCCTGCGCGCTCCCGCTATCAGCAGGGCTGCTTCCTTCTGCACTATCTGCATTTGCCTGATAGTGGTGGAACTCACAGCCTGCACGACCAATGCCGTGTACACTAATGTCAAGCGTACCAGAGCAGTGTACAGCTTCTTGTAATTCTTAGAGCTGAGGTTTCGGAATCTATATAGTTTCCCAAGCAGTATTTTGGCTAGGGAGATTCTGTTCTTTATGTGCGCTCTGAACCCTTTTGAGGTGATTCGCAGACCTAGGACTTTGCCCCCATTGGTGTACGAGTACACTTCGTCGTTAACTAAGACATCGTCAAGCTTCCGGCGGTTTATCGGAAGGATTTGGAACTTTCGGCGGTTCGTCTTGATTTTCCACCTTCTTTCGTATCGATTGATGTTGTCGATTTCGGTGGCTGTCTGCCTTGCTTGAACTTCAGGATTTTTTGTGGGTACTGGGAATGATTTGAGTGATGTCATCTACAAACTGTAGATACATCACATCCTCCATTACTGGATCAGGTAGGTCCAATGTGTACAGTAGGTACAGCAGTGGACTTAGCCAGCTGCCTTGTGGACCACCCGCCTCAAGTTCGAATTCGGGTCCATTGTAGCCCTCACTCGTGATTTTGGCTTTCCTTTTCATGACGTAGTCACATAGGACCCTCTCCAGGATCAGGTTTAGGTGGAGGCCTTAGATTTTGAATTAGAGACCTCTCAGCCAAACCTTTTCGAAGGCCTTTTAGACATCTCGCAACACCACGTCTACGTAATTCTCTTCAGCTTTACAGCGGGCGAGTTTTCCGGTAAAGAGAGCAAGGCCTGTATCAGTCCCCCTTCCCCTACGAAACGCGTGTTGCTGAGGGTTGTGAGCTTCTAGCACTTTTAGCTGGTCTTGTATCTTATTAGCTAGAAGCTTCTCGTAGACTTTTCTTATGAACTCGAGGGGGGATATTGGCCTGTAATCCACCAGTTGTTCGGGCGGTTTCTTCCCTTTAGGTATAAAAAATGATTTTTGCCACTTTTAGACCGTCAGGGAAGTAACCCGTATTCACGGAAGCGTTATAGATATTCGTGATTTCCGGAATGATCTAATAGGGGGCATGTACCAGGTTGGTTTTGGTGATGCCCGTCCATACTGGTGCCTTCTGTTGGAAAGTTTTCACAGTTTCCATGACCTCTTCTGTTGTAATTGGTGGGCCATGGTCAGCCATCAGCCCCCTTCCTTCGTCGACATAGGCCTGTGAGTGCGTTCGATGTATTCGTTAATTAAGATCTTCAATAAGCTGGCCTTCGTACTCCTGGTCGAATTCCGCAACGTCTTCAGGTGTAATTGTGAAGACTTTCTTTCAGAACGTGCGGAATCTCTCTTCCAAAACCGCCGAACCCTCTAAGTAGTCATTGCTAACCTTAATGCGGGTCTTTTCTTTATTTGGTAGGCCTTTTCATTTTCTCACTAGTCTCCAGAACTTGTTGGGTCTTACCTCGCTGTCTACTTTTCAATGAGGCTGTCCCAGATCACAGCCTGTTGCTGGTTTATGGCCTGCCTCAGTTCTACACTCAGGCGACGTAACAGCGAGCTTCTTTCCAGATTTTTACCCTCTCTTCTGATTTCTTCGTACATCTCCCTGTGCACTCTAGCGATTTCAAGCATTTTCTCATTCCATCTGGGTTGTGGAAGAGTTTTATACCTTTTCAATGGTACACACTCGCGATCCGCCTCGGTGATGTGGGCAGTTATCTTCTCCAGTTCCTCGTCGATCTCCTCTAGTATTGCTTCGCTTAGGTCCGTTGGTTCATATCTGGCAAGGATTTTCATGTAGCAATCCCAGTTAGCAGAAGCGTAACCTTTGCGGAGGGGGATCGGAAGCTGGATCGGTGGGAGTGTGATGGTCGTCAAGATCGCTATGTGGTCGTGAGTACTGTTGGGCCTGGCTTGCTATGGTAATTGAAAGGGAAGCGATCACTTGTCATGATTATGTCGGGCTTTGTTCCTGCCAGAAAGGTGATATAGGTCAGAAAGTCCAGTCCTATCCTCTGGATGTTTTTTCGACGCATAGTCATTCCCAAGTTGTGACCTCTGTTATTCGTGTTCCCATAGCAAGCCGTCCTGAATCTAGCATTGAGGTTGCCGATAAAGTGTAGAAGTTCATGAGGGGCAGGTACGTTCGTCGAGGTGGTTGGTATGCTGCCGCGATTACGAGATTGCACACTAGTGTGTGCAACTCTCCCGCCACAAAGGACTCGTCCAGTTCTGGAAGGTGTCTGGACGAGAGATTCTTTCTGACGGCAACGGCGGCACCGTCGAACCTCTCCTGATAATATTTTTTTTTATAACTACTCTGTAACCCGGTATCTTTAGATGACTGTTAGTAGTATCGATACTGTGCTCCGTGATTAGTATGATGTCGGGGTCAAGCACGCGGAATATGTTTCCGTATGCCATGGCTTTTTCCTCCAATCCATTCACGTTGAGCGTCAATAACCTTAACCTGTTGTTCGGATTCTTCATTCTGTGTTCTGGCTTTTGTGTATCTTAGTGTTTGCGAGTAGTAGATTTGCGTTTTCCGTTTATTTTCTTTTTGTACTCTGCTGGGGAGATTTGTATAAATGTTTCCCGGTAGAGGGCGACGTTCTGGTTGTACAGGGCCTCCTCAACCGATTCTTCTTCGCATTGAGAGTCTAAGTCTCATTTGTAGTATTTCTTCTTTATTTCCACGCAAATTTTGTTTGCGTCCCAGTCCTTCGGGAAGGGAAATTGTTCGGTCGCGTAGATATAAAGGTTATTTGGTCAGCATCTAGCTTTTTCTTTGTTCCTCTTTTATCTTTTTTTTACACCGTACTTCCTTTTTTGTATTCTCTGAGTCCGAGGTGTCTGTATTATCCGTGGTGTCAGAGAATTCTGTTTCTTCTTTCTCCTCATCCTTTGGATTGGTCGAGTGGGCTGCTTTTGCGGCTGCCTTTCTCATTTTTGGCCTAAATCCTTTGGTCGAGCCGTCTGTTTTCGTTTTCTTTTCCGTCTCTTAACTCTTTCTTGACATCTGTTTGGGATTTAGCTGCAGTTTGAGTATGTCCCCTGATAGTGGGTTATCAGGGAACCACATTTCACTCATGCCGTTCTTAGCGAGCATTTGATTTAGCTCCTTTGCAAATACTCCTGGTTGAGTTAGGTTCCTGACGTGAGCATACAAGGTCAGTATCTTCGTCGAGTTCTCGTTCTCGATTCTCAAATCAGTCTTTTTGGCTTCTGCCTCTGTAAATATTGATTTTTCCGCCTGTGCATATAATATATTGCTTTTGCGTTCTTGCTCGTCTTTTTTTTCTTGTGCCTTATTTCTGATTAGCTCTTTATTCAGTGGGCAGGTCATTGCCATGGAACGATGTCCTTAGCCGCAGTTGGCGCATTTCTCCCTGGGACTGTTGCAGTTCTTCCCCTGGTGTCCTGGCTCGCTTCACCTTGAACAGATTTCCTGAGGCTCTGTACATTCTTTTGTCGTGTGTGTCCCAATCTTATAGCATCGGAAGCATAATAGTATGGGAGTAAATTCTTCCCTCTCTATCTGCTCCCCACTGACTTTTGCATTTAAAAGCATTAGTCTCTTTTCCTTTGCCTTTTGTTTCATCTTAGTGTCAGAGAAGACAATCTTAAACACATGAGTGTATTCCGAATTGTCCCTCTTGTTCCAAAACTTTATTATTTCGGAAACTTTAGCCCACGGTTGGTTCTTCATGATTTCCTCTTTTTTTTGCTCCTTAGTGTGTTGTCCAATCCAGGGGTAGAGTCGCCGGAAGACGACGCTACTGTGCGTTAGGATCTGCGGTGGAATTGCCGGTTGAAGACCTATTTCACGGAGCGTTCCGACTGCCTCTTCTTTGGTTATGTTTTCCACATCCTTCTCACAGATCGCCACATAACCTGTAGGGACTTCGAGCAGTTTTAGCATCGTGATCTTTACCTTTATATAAACCACTTCGAAGACCTTTTCTCGACTACGCCTGCTTCTTCCGCTGATGGCGCGCAGCTCGATCTGAGTGGTCCCATTTTGCTCCATTTTCCCAAGGGAGGCCCCTCGGGCTGGCTTTCTCCTCGCTGTCTCGTTTGTGAGGCTTCTGGTTGTTCGTCACTATCAGATTCAATGTATTCTTCTTACTGTAGGGTCCGCTTCTTCTTGGTAGAGGGCTTTGAGAGCCGTCCTCTCCTTGTTGCAAGCAAGTTTCTGTGAACGTGAACTGCCGGTTTAGATGGATGAATGATAATGGGTGAACCCGGCGAGGCTACTCAGACTGGTGAAATGTGACGGACTTAATGATGGGTGGTGATCGAATCAACTACCACCACCCGGGGGTGCCGGCCCGTCTGGGGTTTAGTTATCGATGCTGCTTCCAATTTATACAGGGACGGTTACATGTCCCCCTGTGATCCTGGCCTGAAACTACACTTCGGAACTAGAGCGAACTCTTCCCCAAAGCTTTCAGTATCGCCTCTTAACTGGGCTGCCTCTGACGCTGAGATCCACAGTGGGCTAATCTTCAAACCTGCTTTCCTCTATGCCTCCAATTATATCTATCAAAGAGACTGACATAGCTGGATCGAGACTAAATTAATGATAGTTCAGTTCACTTCCGCTTCCTTGCCACAAAGAGGGGGCCAAGAGGGGGGGGGGCAGACATGGGTCGGCTATGCGTGGCTCCGTATATGATCTTTTTTTATATCTCCGTGGGAAAAAGTGTGGTAAGTTCACGTTTTTGGCGTGGCTCTTACTTTCCTTTTCCCCTTTACCGGTGGTGAACTTCTGCGGAGAGCTAAAGATACTTCATTTTTTCTGTCCAGTCTTAATAAACGAAGATAAGCCAGCCATCAGAAGTCAAGCGACAAGCTGGAATCGAACATTAAAATTATTTTAAAATTTCACTCAACAGAGTGGCCCGTTTCCTCTAACGTTAAGCCCAACCTAGGCGGAATAAATTTCCCTCAAAAATCGTTTTTTTTCATGATGGACTGATGAGTGAATACGAGTGAGAATTGATTGGTTTCAAGAACTACTTTAACCCGGCAAAGGAAGCAAAGTCAAGCGAAAGAGGATTCCAAAACCGTGAAAAAAGGACTTTTCAAGCCTAGCAAAAAAGTGCCCTAACACGTTAGACAGCACTTCCACGTCATCAGGGAACTCCTAAACGGTTTTCCACCCCCTCGGATGAACTAAGACTACCTAGAGAAGGATCACCGTGAATAAACTACTCTTTGCCCATAGCTGCTCCTGGCTGGGGTCCCAACAGGCTCGGGTGAACTGATTGGAGATCTCTCCTGTTTCCACCTGGCCTGGGGAGGAAGAGGTTGGCCCCGGGCACCGAGGACTTAGTCAGCCCTACCCTTCGGGGCCTGATCAAAAGGTAGTTGGTCTGATTGGAGATACCTCCTGGTTCTGACGCCCCAAACAGGCACCAAACAGGATGAGATAGACTAATTGGAGATTCTTCCAGTTTCTATCTTGCCTGTGGGGAAAGAGAGAGCAACTCGGCGGAGACGAAGTGGAACATGCCGCTCCTTCCAATGATACGGAGTCTCAACCATGAACGGAGCGGAAGAGTCTGTGGACTTTCGAATCCCACTGAGGCTCATTGGAAATGAAAATTCCGACGAAAACAAGGTCTTTGAAATGATCCTTGGGAAACTGGATATTGGGCTTAGAAGACTAATCGAAGTCACCAAAGGGTACACCGCTATTTTCAAATTCAGGCGGACCTGATTAAACTGACCTCGACAACCAGCAACAGAGACCTAAGCGCCATAGGACTAGAGCCCAAACCGTCCCCAGCCCTAGCGCCAAGGAAGGCTATCATATGCAGGTGAGTCGACCCATTGGTAGGCGAAAGATCAGCCGAAGACATCAAACAAGAAATAGAGAGAAATCAAGAATGGGCAGAAGTGACCAAAGTGGTTAAATTTCGGAACCTAGCATACGTGTTTAAAATCGTATTCAGATACATGGAGATGGCGGCCAATGCGAAAAAAGTAGGAATGAAGCTTTTCTCCATGATAATCTCCCCAGAACAGATTGAAAGGGAGAGATTCTTTTGGCTGTTAACTTGCTTCTCCTGCTACAAGGTCAAAGAACACCCTACTAGTGCCTGTCCAGACAAGGAGGACGCTAAGATATGCTCAGAGTGCGCACAAACCGGCCACGACTGGATGCACTGCGTTAACCACACCAAAAAGTGCATTGACTGAGCTGGTCCCCAACGTACTGTGGGCATGCAGTGCCCAGTCAGGAAGGAACACCTAAGAAAGAAGAGAGTAGCGGCTGACAGGCCGAATATCTCTTACGCAACATCTGCCAAGACCCCACCGCAAACAAACACAACGCCGACACAACCCCAAATAGTCTTACAGCTCACTGATGCGACCCCTTCTAAAATACTAGTATGCATTCTTCACGCGCATGTGATGAACCTAGCCTGCCCGGCTTCATTTAATGCCGAGATAAACAAGATGCTGGCTGCAAATGGCCCGGAATATATCACCTCCCTGGACAACCCACAGTCAGACAAAGTTCCCTCGTCAACATTCACCAAGGGAACAGAAACATAACTAGTCAAGCCAACAAAAGAGGAAAAAACCCACGAGGATATACCTACAGCGACTCGACATGAGCCTGCAGCCAACCAAACACAGCTGCCTGCCTCGCCCAGACAGAAAAAGAACAAAAAGAGAAACAAAGTAGAACCCAGAAAACAAGAGGAGGAAACAGAACGACTACCGCAGCAGGAAGAACACGAACTCGACGGAAGGGATATCAAACTCACCATCGCCCTTAGCAAAAACAACACTCAACAAAGAGAGATATCCATCGACGAGGTAGCCTCAGGAGTCAAAAGAGGCCACATCAAGAGGTGTCATGAACCACCCGAAGAAGAAGAAGAATCGGTCAAGATAGCCCTAATGAAATGCAGAGTAAGGCTCTACGACGACAACTTCAAACTATGCGAGCCATCCTTCTTCAATAAGCTACGATGGGGTAGAATCAACAACTAAAAGCCCTCAAGCAGCTCAAACGCACATGATGGCATCTATAAATTGGCTAATTATTCTAGCACACAGCGTGCATGGGTGGCAGGTGAATAAACAACAGCTGTACAACGTCTTTTTGAGAACTGGATCTTCGGATACAACGTTCTCCAAAGGAACGTCACAGGAGAGAGATTCGACGGAACTATAATAGCGGTCAAGAAAGATCTGCAGTACAGAACAGGGAATCCAATGGACGAATCTTTTCTATCAATCATACTGAGGTGCTCTCTGGGGTGTATCGAATTCGGCGCGGGCTACCAACCTCCCCGCCGTTCATACTTGCCCTACCACGACATCTATCCCCTTTTCAGGAAAGAACACCCAGTGTTATTCGCCGGGGACCCGAACGCCAGGAACAGAGCAGCGGGCTATGCAAGGACAAACGCAAGAGGCAAGAATATTGCCCTCTTGCTAAGAAGGGATATCCAACAACGCTTCGTTGATGTCTATAGCCGGATCCTCGACATAGGCTACATCAGGCCCATGGATTTCTGCCTTTCAACACCTCAGGGGACAGCTGAACACCACGCTGGCGTAAGAACTGAGGGAGAAGTGGAACCGTCTAATTAAAAATTTAGACACTGACAGGAATCCGAAATCTTTCTGGGAAACAGTCAACAGACTAAAGGGGAACTCCCGTTGCCATGGCCCAACTGCAATTTCGCACGAAGGTACCACGGCAATCACTCCCAGAGAGAAGGAGAGGCTGTTACGCGGAGTCTGAAAAAACGTTTTCAAAATCTCCGATGAAGAGAAGAAAAACTTTGACCGAGGCTTCGAGGATCAGGTTCTCGAGTACATGGAGATGAGGGAGGGCAGGTTCGATCCTTATGGAACCTCGTACCTCCCCCGTCTACATGGCAACTCTCAGGAGGGGAACCCCATCACCAGTGCATAATTGTGGGAAGCAATCACTTCATTTAAGCTTAAAGCCCCAGGCCTCAGCCAAATCACCATCAGGCACCTGAAGGAGGCACCCGAAAGATTTCGGACTCAGCTGTTGAAAATACTCAATTCGTCCCTACCTATGGGATATTTCCCAGATGGCCTGAAAACCTCAAAAATGATCTTCATCCCTAAGCCTGGGAAGCCAGCGAACCAGGTCATGAATTTCAGACCTATCTCATTGCTAAAGACCATTAGGAAGGTTTTTGAGAAAATTCTCAACAGCAGATTATCAAAACACCTGTCAGAGCACTATCTGTTTAACGAGAAACAACACAGATTCAGAAGACACTGAAGCACGTAAACCACCAGAGCCCACATGTTTTAACACGCCGCGTCCGGGCGGGCCAGGGGGTGCTGGATCGACGTTGCAGAGAAGTAAAGATTTCTTTTGACAAAGTTTGGATCGATGGCTTGAAGTAAAAAATCTCGCGACTAAGACTTACCCCCCTACCCACTTCGAAACGATCCTCTGTAGCTACTTGACCAACAGGCAAGCTGTCATTACCTTAGAGAAGTATACAGGGGAAGACTTCGAGCTCCTGTTCGGCGTCCCTCAGGGAGGATGACTCAGCCCCACTCTTTACACTATCTTTACGAGAGATCTCCCAAACCAACTGATGGGAGAACTCTCAACATCCAATATGCAGCAGACGATATTACCCAACTTGTGGCTCGGAGAACAAATTCTGCGAGGATGATGGCCAGAGCCACGACAGCAGAAGCTAAAAGAATCTCCAGGTTCGAGAAACGCTGGAAAAATACAGACCAACGTATCAAAATTCTCAGCAACCTCAATAGGAAGACGTCGTTCCGTCCCTCTCAATCTAGAAAACTCCGAAATTGATTAATCACCGCACGTGTCAGTCCTTGGCTACAAATTTACCAGTACTAGCATGAACAGATACGCCAGCTCCAGGATTGGATACGCCAACACTGAACTCGACAAACTCTTCCGATTCAGAAACCTCAGCACAACCAATAAAAAGAAGTTGTATACCAGTCTAGTCAGATCGAAACTGGTGTACCCTGCTATTCCGCTCAACGCGGCGTCAAGAAAAATATGACAATACTCCAGAGAGTACAAAATCGAGGCTTCCAGTTTATTACTAACGTTAAGTGGTATGAGTATCGGACCTCGAGAAACCTCCATGAAGAAACCGGTCTTGAACCACTAAACACAAACATCTATAAAAGACTAGAGGCTATTCTCCCTATGGAGACTGTAGCGGCTCTAGACCCAGATGCAGAGGGAGGTATATGCAAAAGATACGTCCCTAGCACGAGAATAACGGAAACCGTACCAAAGTATAACTATAAAGAAAGAAAAATTACGAAACAATAATAAAAATCCCCAAATGGGACAAAGTAGAATAACAATAACAAATACAAAATAATTAAAAGATCCCACAATGGGACAACATTAGCAAATGAGAAAAAATAAACTCAATAACAAATGGAGATGGCCCGTTCACCAGGCACCCACACAAATACATATGTGACTACCACTTCCTTACTTCCCTCACTATTACCCTTCACCCTCTCTTCCAAACTCTTTCCCCTCTTAATATATCTTTCTCTTTCAAGATTCAAGAAGATTTCTTTCATTCTGTCAGATCCTCACTCCACTCATTACATCGGTAAAGGAGGCAAGAACATATCAAAACGCTCCGAAGATGATCGAATAAGATCGAATGCTCAGCAATTTAGTTTGTTTTTTACCAAACACATTCATTTAAAAAGAGATGAATACTGGAAAAGTGATCCACCATCTACAAGATGGAATAAAAAAGATAGTTAGAAGAAGAGAAAGTTGCCAAAGGAAATTAATTAAGGCAAAATACACAATGGTCTTCAACAAAATTTATATTCAAGAAAGACTGCTACCCAACTACACTAATATATATATATATATATATATATATATATATATATATATATATATATATATATATATATATACATATATATATATATATATATATTTATATATATATATATATATATATATATATATATATATATATATATATATATATATATATATATATATATATATATATATATTCAACAAAGTTGCTTCTAAGAAGGCGTAATTTTAATTGCATTAGGAAGGATACGACCATCAGTGACATTCTTATTTATTCCAAGCAAGGTTTCGGATTACCTAATCCATAATCAGGCTAAAGGGATAAACACAATTTGTGAGGCGAACAAATGTTAACTTAAACTAAATACAAATCAAAAGCAAATAATTAAGATAGTGAACCTATAAAATTAAAATTATTAATAATTACAAGTACATATACAGATAAGCTCAAAGCAAAGGAGAGGAACAAATTCATACCTGCTGTCACGATTATGGGTAGTTTGTTGTCGGAAGAATATTAAAAGGTCTGAAGCTGGGTGGTTGTGGCTATTACCGATAATGGGTAGCAGGTCAAGTCTGAATTTAACGTGGGCGAATGTGTTTTTATGAAGAGAGATTCCAGAATTCTGAGCTGGGTGATTTTAGGATTAGAGTCCAGAATCTCAAAATTATTGATGTTTGCATCAACTTTACACTTTATAATGTGATCTCTGATTGGCGAGACTTCCTTACTAGCGAGAGACTTTCCTGTTCGGCAACTAATGCCGAGGTGTGCGCAAACCCTCTAGTGTAACAAGCGAATAGTACTACCAATATATGTTCCCTAGGAACATCCAGGGCAAGAAAATTTATATACAATAAATACTATTGCCCAAATAAGACGGGGTTAAATCCTTGGGGGGAAGAAATTACCTATTTTTAAATTGTTAATGAAGGTTATTCGGAAATATATTTGCGGAAAAAAACTCTGAAGAACTTTTCAGGACCGTCTTGAAGCCTCTTGATTCAGAGGACCGAGATCAGGTAGGAGAAAATATCGCAAGTCCTTAGGGACATCTATCTTCGCAACCTTTGGATAAAAGGAGTCATTTAATATTTTGCCTATGACTCTGTTAACCAAATCTAGGGGGAATGAGTTGTAAACGAAAAAACATCTTAGAACGTCAAATTCAAGGTGCATTAAAGCGTAGGAGGAGCTAAGCCGTATGGCTCTTTGTATCAAAATATACAAACTGTTCATTTTAAATTTTATGTCACGGAGCTAAAGAAATTTAGACCCAATCCCCAAAATGTTGGTTTTCTAAAGATGGACGTGCAGAAACCAGTGGGTGTTTTTTAATTACAATGTACAGAAAAGAAATAGAGTTTTCATGTTCACTCTCCATTGTGAACTTTATATTAGGATGAAGTGTATTCAAAAATTGGAAAAAACTTAAAGCCTCGTTTTTAGATTTAAATAGTGCATAGGTGTCGTCAGCAAAACGTCTATAAAAAAGAGGCCTAAAGGAGGAGGGACATTCTTTAAAGAGCCTATTCTCCAGGGATACCATAAAGGCATTAGCCAAGGTTGGTCCCACGGGACTCCTCATCGAAACACCATCCACTTGACGATAGACGGAGCCATTGAAATTAAATATATTTTCTTTAGAGGCAAAGAGTAACAACTGTGAAAATTGTTGGCGATTGAACCCTTGAGGATTCCTCTAAGTTCTGTAGGTTATCTAAATCGATTCTTACTCTTGTTCGTAGGTTAGAAGACAAGATTGACCGCTTTCTCCTCAGCTTTAAAAATTTAAACTCTTTAACAGAGGATATTTATTCAAAACTGTATGTATCTGGTTCCTCATTTGGGCAACTTTATGAATTACCAAAGATCCATAAAGATGAAGTACCATTGCGACCGATCCTGGCTGGTTTTAAAATGTCGACATTTTCTCTTGCCAAATTTTGTGTTCCACTTATATCACAGTTTACATATAATCAATACACAGTGAAAAATAGCTATGAATTCACCACTGAACTGCTTCAACTCAATGGACATGACTATATGGTAAGTTATGACGTAACGTCTCTTTTTACAAATGTCCATCTTGAAGAGGTTCTCAAAATTATTTTGGATAAAGTTTTCCCTTCTGACTCGATATCCGAGGTGTTTCATGGGCTCAATCGCCAACAATTTTCACAGTTGTTACTCTTTGCCTCTAAAGAAAATATATTTAATTTCAATGGCTCCGTCTATCGTCAAGTGAATGGTGTTTCGATGAGGAGTCCCGTGGGACCAACCTTGGCTAATGCCTTTATGGTATCCCTGGAGAATAGGCTCTTTAAAGAATGTCCCTCCTCCTTTAGGCCTCTTTTTTATAGACGTTTTGCTGACGACACCTATGCACTATTTAAATCTAAAAATGAGGCTTTAAGTTTTTTCCAATTTTTGAATACACTTCATCCTAATATAAAGTTCACAATGGAGAGTGAACATGAAAACTCTATTTCTTTTCTGGACATTGTAATTTAAAAACACCCACTGGTTTCTGCACTTCCATCTAGAAAACCAACATTTTGGGGATTGGGTCTAAATTTCTTTAGCTCCGTGACATAAAATTTAAAATGAACAGTTTGTATATTTTGATACAAAGAGCCATACGGCTTAGCTCCTCCTACGCTTTAATGCACCTTGAATTTGACGTTCTAAGAAGTTTTTTCGTGTCCAACTCATTTCCCCTAGATTTGGTTAACAGAGTCATAGGCAAAATATTAAATGACTCCTTCCATCCAAAGGTTGCAAAGATAAATGTCCCTAAGGACTTGCGATATTTTCTCCTACCTGATCTCGGTCCTCTGAATCAAGAGGCTTCAAGACGGTACCGAAAAGTTCTTCAGAGTTTTTTTCGGCAAATACATTTCCGAATAACCTTCATTAACAATTTAAAAATAGGTAATTTCTTCCACACCGAGGATTTAACCCCGGCTTATTTGGGCAATGGTATTTATTGTATATAAATTTTCTTGCCCTGGATGTTCCCAGGGAACATATATTGGTAGTACTATTCGCTCGTTACACTCGAGGGTTTGCGCACACCTCGGCATTAGTTGCCGAACAGGAAAGTCTCTCGCTAGTAAGGAAGTCTCGCCAATCAGAGATCACATTATAAAGTGTAAAGTTGATGCAAACATCAATAATTTTGAGATTCTGGGCTCTAATCCTAAAATCACCCAGCTCAGAATTCTGGAATCTCTCTTCATAAAAACACATTCGCCCACGTTAAATTCAGACTTGACCTGCCACCCATTATCGGTAATAGCCACAACCACCCAGCTTCAGACCTTTTAATATTCTTCCGACAACAAACTACCCATAATCGTGTCTGGTTTTGGTAAATTCCTTAGTCATTCCCCTGACTCGCTGACAGTAGGTATGAATTTGTTCCTCTCCTTTGCTTTGAGCTTATCTGTATATGTACTTGTAATTATTAATAATTTTAATTTTATAGGCTCACTATCTTAATTATTTGCTTTTGATTTGTCTTTAGTTTAAGTTAACATTTGTTCGCCTCACAAATTGTGTTTATTCCTTTAGCCTGATTATGGATTGGGTAATCCGAAACGTTGCTTGGAATAAATAAGGATGTCACTGATGGTCGTATCCTTCCTACTGCAATTATATATATATATATATATATATATATATATATATATATATATATATATATATATGGATATGAGAAACTCACAGAGCAGCGCCTGTGTAGAGCAATAAATGCAAAATATCCCACAGGAAAATGAAAGGCGGATTCCAAGTACTTTCGAACTTGTTCAGTTCATTATTAAGGAGTAACGAATTTCTTTTTACAAAGGTGGTATTTATATGTGAAACAGAAGGACAATGCGACCGCCATGTACATCGAAAGAACCCAAAAGAGAAAAATAATATCAGAGACGGATGTGAAGTATAAAACCAAATACGAGTAGATAAGGTCTACTTCCGGAAAATTCCAACCTGCGCGCAAATAATGTAGACATTTATGTGACTAAACTAAGTACATACATACACGATTGTGAATACATAAAAATAGACAAGAGAGACATAGCTAAATTAATAAATCAAAGGGCTAAGATTTAAAATGGCTAATTTCGTTCTAAATAAGCCTTTTAATAATAAGGTCTAGTTTAAAAAGACCAGGGGATATATTAAATTTAGGCGAGGAATTAATGAATGAGCATTCAACAATATTTCTTTGAATAATTATTAGATTTTTAAATAAATTTAGCCGAATTCCAATTGATAGGGTGACTATTTTCTGATAAATGGACAAAGAAAGCGCTGCTGCATTTCCCCTCCTAATATTATATTTATGTTGCGTCAAGCGTACACTTAATGATTTGCCGGTTTGCCCAAAGTATTGCTTAGGGCAAACTGAACAATCAACTGAATATTAACCCCTTATACTATTGTTATTATTATGAATCAACATTTTATACATGGTAGCCTAATATTTGAATATAACAGAAATATAAACTTATTCGAAAGGTGGGGAAGCAGGGAAAAGGACTCAGAAAACGGTGAAACAAGGGAGTTCTAAAAATTGTATGCGGGAGGGATTTCCGTTATATAAAAGGATTTTTTTGCCAAATCAAGGGATCCAGCAAGAAATTTATGAGGGTAGCAGAGATTGGTACCAATTTCAAAGATCTTAGAAATTTCACGATCCAAGAATTCCGGGCTAGTGACCCGCAACCCCCGGAGAAACATTGAAATAAATACAGACCGTTTGACTTTATCATTATGACCTGAGTAAAAATAAATATAAGAACAGGCTTTGATAGGCTTACGATAGACTGAAAATTTAAATCCAGATGATACCCTCATAAATTTCTTGCAGGAGGCCTAGATTTGGCAAAAATAATCCTTTTATAGAACGGAAATTCCTTCCGCATACAATTTTAAGAACTCCCTTGTTTCACCGTTTTACCGTTCATTTTCCTTAATTCCCACCTTTTAATTAAGTTCAATATTTCTGTTATATTCAAATATCCGCCTCTTAAACCTGGTCATATTGACTATTTTTTCCCCTTCGATAAAGTTCTGAGCGAATTGAAAGACCTGCCAATCACCAGCAAATTTAAGGGTCTTCGCTTAACACTCTCATACTTTGCGCCGGAATTTCACCATCTCTCACGAAAATTTAAATATTCCTAACTTTTTCTGCGCAAAAATAACCTTGATATTCTCAAGGCTTTAGGGAAAAAACAGGAAATAGTTATCACTAAACCTGATAAGGGTAGAGGAGTGGTTAAGAATTGGTATAAAGAGCATAGGAATGAGCTACAACACATGTAGTGGCCCCCATAATCTTCAGATCTTAATATTATTGAGAATTTGTGGTGCGTCTTGGAGCGAAAAGTTAGAAGTCATTACTCTCTACCGTCGTGTCTGAAACAGCTGGACCAGGTATTGCAAGAAGAAAGGCTCAAGATTCCTCTCAATGAAGTCAGGAAGCTATATGAATAAATTCCAAGACGCATCGACGCTGTTCAGAAAGCATATATATATATATATATATATATATATATATATATATATATATATATATATAAACACTAGCAGTTGGGTGCCCGGAGCGACGGCATTCGGTTTTGTACGGATATCATTTCGAGGACTGTTTGCATTCCGTCGCTCTGAGAAGTGGATATCCAACATCATATTTTTTTTTCTGGGTGTTATTCCTTTTTTGAATTTACACGTACTCCCTCGTCGAAAGAAGAACCATTCATGGATGTAGTAGTTATATTATTTGAGACAGTCCTTTTTGAAGTAATGAAGAGGCTAATTGCCGTAAGGACCTTGTACTACTTTCTTACAAGTAAACTTGATAATGTTAATCAAACTTTTGTTTCTAACATCTCCCGGGCTGCCTTTAAGGATATATCTTGCTGAGAGCAAACTGGGTACCTCTGGCCCGAAACATATTGTATAAAGGCTAAAAATTTTGAATCGCAAAAGCACAGGAAAATTTATTGATTTAACATTAAAAAATGAGATAAACTGTTAAATCCCAACACAATTTGTATTGATTTAAATGCAATAAAACATGTAGACATTACTAAAATTTAGTAAACCAAATAATGGCAACTAATGCAAAGCTGCAGGATAGACAATATTTTTTTGTCTTTCCATTTCCATTAGGAGTGACAATAAATAGATTTCTCCTTTTCCAACTCCTGAGCATCCATAATAGAGCTAACCATGAGAAAAGCAAGGCAGTAGCAAATGAAGTCCCACAACCTTCAGAGACTGGCCTTGGACTTTGTTGATAGATATTAAAAGCTGACTCTAATAGGAAATTGCAGTCTTTTGAATTCAAATGGCATTTCTGATGGTATCAGTGGAATCCGTGGAATGAGAACCAATTCTCATTTGCCCTGACCAGTTAAAGTTTCAAATTGAAGAAGGTGAGGCATCATTTTTTTCACACTTAGTCTTGTCCCATTACATAGCTTCAGAGAATCCAAATTTCTTAACAACATCACTGGCGCTCCTTCTTTTAAGGAAAGCCTATGGGAAAGCATTTCAGGGGGATCAACGGAGTTAAAGAACTCAGTGGGAGAGTTAACTGCTTGGTCAAGGTCAACAGTGCAACCATATAAGAAATAATTTTTTATTTCTTTTGGCAATTCTTGAAGAAGTCTCCAGTTTATGACATGCACTGTTTCATTTCTTGGGGCTATAATTGCCCTTTGACAGAGCCATTTCTTGTTTTGAAAGTGATGCTGTAGGTCTAGATAAACCCTAAGTTGCAGTTCTTCAATATCCTTCACCAAAATTCCACAACCTCTTGGAAGTGAAATATTCCAACCATCTACATTATTTTCCATTGTACCATTTACTAGCTCCATAAATTGAGAAGGAAATATCCCAGCATCGACATCTTCATGTAGGTGAACCTTCATGTTTTTATTCAAGGACAATCTTTGGACATGACACCAAAGGTAAGAATTCTTGAAGCAGGAATTTAGTTCATCAGCTGTTGTTCATCTCTTAATCACTGGCACTTTTTGTTTGAAGTCTCCTGACAAAAGAAGGGACACTCTGCACATGAGCTGGTTGTTTTGCCTAATGTCCTACAGTGTTTTATCTAAAGTTTCAAAAGCTTTTCTGTGAGGCATAGTGCATTCATCCCAAACAATAACTGAGGTTTCTTGCAAAAGATTTGCCACAGTAGTTCCTCTCTTGATGCTGCAGATTAGATTTTCATTAACATTCAAATTCAATGGAAGCTTGAATGTGGAATGGGCTGTTCTGCCTCCTAATAGAAGTGTGGAAGCAATGCCAGATGAGGCTACTACAAGTGAAATATTTCCCCGGGTTCTCACAGCTGATAGAATAAGGTTTATAACAAAAGATTTTCCGGTTGCTCAAAGAGCATCCAAGAAGAATATTTGACCTTTGGCGGAATTGACATTTCTTAGGATCATTTCATATGCTGTTTTTTAATCCTGAATTAAAAGTGGCTCATTGATCTGCACCATGATAGCAAGTTCCTCAATATTGTAGCTTGTCTCTCTCAAGGCTTCTCTGTTTACTCAAAGTGAATATCTGTTTAGTTTCGGAATCTCAAATTGACTTGAATTCCTTTGAGTTAAGGATATAACTTTGTCTTTTATCTCAAAGAATGCAATATTTGCAATTATGGGGTTCATTTCTGCTCCAGGTTGTTGTAACTTGAACTGATGGAGAATATCTTCAGATAGATCTTCCTTATACTTTTCCCAGAGAGCCAATAGGTTAGATAGCTCACAAGTGACAATCATCACAGTAAATAAGTCTCTCATTGTCTTTGGACCCTGTGTGGTAGCTACCTCTTCCAAAGTTTTGTCCCAATGTTCATCATTTTCTGTTAGTCCAAGAGCAATGCATGCTTGCCTGTAGGTTTCCATTTCATTTCCATTAGTCGTTATGAGCAGTTGGTCCTCTCGCATGCTGCAATAATAATCTTAGAAAGAAACATCCTGGATTTCTTGGGTGAACAGTATATACCTTACCAAGAACATCACTAATCTGATTCGTGGAACTGTTGGATGTGGTTCTCCTTGCTTCTTCCTAGAAAGTTTTCCTGCTTTGAAGGTAAAATATGTAAATACTTCAGCATATAGAAGTGTTTTGGTAAACTCGTCTTCTGTACAGAGGTTGAAAAACGCCATTAGGGTAGTGTTTTTTGGACTTTCAGCCAGCTCTCTTGCATTTTCCTTAGTGTAATAGACTCTCTGACCATTTTACAAATGCACAGCCAAGTGCTGAACTGAGGCACTTCTGTCATGAATAGTAAAATAAAATATTCTCCAGACTGCCTCATTACTGGAAATATATCTTCCCATTTGAAATTGTTCAACTTCATTATGATTCTCAAGGCTGAAAACTGCTTGATCACTACATGTGTTTATATAATTGCAAACATATTTGATCGATTTCATACTGTTGCAAAATTCCACATTGATGTGGGAATTGAATGTTTTGCAAAGGGACTATACGGCCCCCTTTACTTGTTGTCTACAATAATATCATTTCCATTTTTTTCACACCGAATGAATATCCTCCATCTTCTGCTGTTCCTATTTTTTAGATTGGATATCCATTTGTATCAGTCCGTGTTTCCTTAATTAAGTCCCTTCGATATTTTTTGCTGCAGATTTTGCCTACCATACAGGGGCTATTTGGATTAACAGAACCACATGGTCCATGGATCATATTCTTCTTGATGATTTCAAACAAAATTGGATCTGTTTCAGGATTTGGTAATTCTGCACTGATTATAGGTCAATCTCATTGGAACTTATTTTGTCCTTCAGCCAAATTAGCAAATGGGCATATGGCAAGCCTCGCCTTTGCTATTCCATATGTATACCTATGGTATCTCACTTGTCCAAAGAGCTTTCCTTTAGTAATCAGATCTATGAGTTTGTCCACTCTAAGCTTGAATACTCTTGCCACAATATCATGTCTGTCAGTAGCAGATTGTCCATGAAGAAGATTCTCTTGCACTTCTTTCCATGTACGATTACAGGTAAGGGTATTAAATAAGTCACGTTTGCCATAATTTCTGACATAGCAAACTGCCTCTTGTACTCTCTCCTGCATGTACCTAGGACCTCCAGTAAAAGAAGAAGGCAGAATCACCATTTGTCCAGCATTATTTGCAGTGCCATCACTTAAAACTGCATCTTGTAGGTGGATGTAGTCCTCTGCTCTGAGCTTTTTATGATGCAGCTTGATGAACAACAGTCTCTCTGACTCAATCTTGGCATACATATTAACTAAGAATTGATTGAAAAGCTGCTTAAATCTCAATAGAAAATTGAAATTTTCCTGCCTCACCGTTATTCTATAGGCTTCAAAATCCTGAGTAGATATTTTCTGGTTATTCCTTGTTCCAGTTTTTTAATCTCTTTGATTAAAAAAGAATTATAACCATCAGTTCCTTGCCAGAATATCAAAGGGTACTGTAAGGAGTCATAAGCTCTATGAGTTTCAGCGATTTTCTTCAGATTTCCATCTTTATATTGTAGAACAATATCTCCTTTTGCAAAGTCTTGTCCTACAATAAAATGTCCAACTTCCTTTGTTGTAGGGGACTTGAATCTTCTTTGATGTTCACCATTCGGAGTTCTGTCTGATCTGATGATCAATCTGACTTCTTCATCTGTACTTCTTTCCAAGGCTGTCTTGAATTTTCTGATATAGAGATTGTTTTGGGGAAGGGACTCTTGGAGATCCAGCACTATGTTTAGTTGTAAATCCTGCTTGAACTTTATGGTCCTCGATGAAGTAAATTTGAAGAAACTTGCTTAGCTCATTCAGCAAAGGATAAATTGAACCAATTATGTGATAAATTTGGCCTTGAACTCTGAATGGTGACTTCCACTCTGGCAAAGTTACATTATTAGCTTCTCTTTTAGCCGTCCCCTTGCACCGCAACTATCCTCTGGGAAATATAGTTGCTTGATTGTTAATCAATTAGCCGTCTCTTTTATTTTCTATAGCTTTTGTATCTTCTTTTTTTATTTTTTCCTGTCAATCTTTTTGCTCTCGTGTTTCTTGTTTTATGTGCTTTTTAATGACTATTTTTTTAAGACTTAAGTTTACACCCTTTTATTGCGCCTTTAGTCACGTCACCACTTAATGGAATTGTATTCATTTTATGCTTTTTGGGGTCCTGTTTTTTCCATTTCTTTCTTTTTTCCTATTATATATATTTTTTACCGTTATTTTTTCGTTGTTTTTACTCTTTTTTGTATCTGATATTTGCCAACACGATTCCATCTAGAATCTTTATTTACTTTATTGTCTATTTAAACTTTTTACCCACTTTTTTACCTTTTTTTTAGTTTTTCCCTTTTTATTTATTTCTGCATTTTGGGGGCCTTTTACCTAACATATTTAAATACATATTCCTATTTTTCCGAAGGGCATTAGTTTTCGATGTCTAATCATACCTACAATCTGGTAGGCTTTTCATTTAGTTATTATCATGGACGCCTCGTGACAAGTTTGCCCTCAGGAACTCTTTCAGCCTGTCCCTTTGTTTTGCGATCGGGATAAGCTTATTGCATTTTTAGCCGCACAAATTAATTAAGTAAACAATTAATTGTGACAAGTGTGACCAACCCCTTTCAATACAACGAGATTTTTCGTTTGAGTGCAGCACAAAGAGCAAACAGGATTCGAAAACCGATGAAAGTTCCCGCCATTATTTTTCGCGTTCTTAATGGATCTTTTTGTTCAAAATCGCGCCTATCTCAGGAAACTATACTGAAGATTATTTATTGGATTCTGATCAACCAGGATACATTGGAAATAGTACGCAATGAGGTAAAAGTCTCCGAAAAAACATTAATCGATTTGTATAGTTTCTGCAGAGAGGTCGCAGTGCATTATTGTGAAAATAATGCACAACCAGTGGGCGATGAATGGAAAATTGTCGAAATCGACGAGGCGAGATTTGGAAAGCGGAAATATAACAAGAGGAGAGCGGTTGCCGGTGTTTGGGTTTTCGGCGGATTTGAACGCGAGACCAAAAACATTTTTATGGTCCAGGTGCCCGATCGCACAAAAGAAACGCTTGTGGGCGTTATTAAAAAAACGATCGGCCGGGAACCCAAATAATATCTGATTGTTGGTCAGCCTACTCAGGCTTGGAATTGGATGGCTACTAACATCGGACCGTCAACTATTCGAAGAACTTTGTGGACCCTGAAAGCGGAGCTAGTACACAGAACATAGAGCGAGTAGGGCGGGATGCGAGAAAATTAATTCTAAAATTTGGCCGCAAATGTTCCGATTTTGACTCGTATCTCGCAACCGCCATGTTTTGTAAACGGTTTCCTTATGACAAAACAGGAATACAAACCCGATTTCACGCTTTCCTCGGCACTATTTCGCAACTCCACCCACCAGAATAATGCAGGTAAAACCATTTTTCGTTCTTCAATTTCATTTCAATGGTGCATTAACTTATTGCTTGTTTTCTTTAAATACATATCAATATGCCGCCTTCACCTTTTTAACTTGTATTGTATAGCGCATATTTCTGCGCGCTGAACGAAATCGAAAAAGACACGCGTTCCAATACTATTAGGTTCGAAAACGTAAACAATAAGGGTCGGAGTATGGATCGTAAGGATTACCAAATTTACTTCTCTAAGCCGATATTGATCAATATTAGACTGATGCACTAAAGAGAGAAGCTCCTGAACAAACAGCAATTGCCTTTAAAGTAAACTCATTCATTAGAACAAACCTTGGGCAAACAACTGCTAGTTTCTAATAATTCCTTTATAATATAAACCAGGCAATGGCTTCGCCACTACCCCCGTTGGGGGGAGCTTGCGCTTCGCTACTAAGATAAAAATTTAAAATCTAAAAAAAAGCAGCCATGGTTAAATTTTTATAAATTTTCTGAACTTCGCCAATGCTGTGGTTTAAGGCCGAGTACGTATGTACGTTTGCTACGCACATGAGTAAGTCCGTTCCACTATTCTCTAAGAGTGCTCCAATTTAATTCTTTAACCAGGGAAGATTCGTATTATGATATATCTATTGCCATTTGCAGCGTTCGAGGATCTAATTAAACAACTCAGACAAAAATATACTTTTAATTACATAAAAGAATGAAATATTAAATCTTTAAATACACTTTCGCACGGAATAGGAAATAACATAAAAAAGAATAATTTTGGATTCGTTTACCTTTAACTCCGAGAGAGTCGGCAGTTGGGTGACTTTGAAAGTTAGTCTACTCGCTTTGGTGATTTGAGGCGAGTTGGACGGGAGACTTCCTCGCTGACATGAGGAAGGTTGGGCAAACAGCTCATGCTTCTCACTGGGTAGGTGTAGGCGTGTGGCGAGGCTATTCGACTTAAAGATGTAAGTGAGCGGATCTTGAATGAACGGAAATTATTCCGATTCCTGTGTTATAAATTCGGAATTCTCGATGATGGGACTTAACCATGAGGTGAATCTTTTCTGGAATGGAAATTCACGTTGGTATTTCTCAATGATGAGGGGTATCTCTGTTTTTTTTCAGAAAACTGAGATAAGGGATTTTCTCTAGACGAGAATGGTATGGGAGTTGGTCTCGATACCACTAGCCTACTCTTTTAAGCGACCAAAGGAACGGTCTCCGGAGGGAAAGTCCTCCTCGGTTCCACTTATCTTCTTGATTCTCTGTTTGACTCAGCGACTCGTCTTCTTCTCTCGATTGCTATGCGGATTCTCCTCTAAATTTCTCAAGATCGAACTATATAAACGTCGATTATCCGTTGGGGGGAGGGGAGACGAGGGAGTTTAGGAGGGGCGAACCCTCACTAGCCCACAGTTAAGCCTCTCTCCTAGGGCATAAATTTTCAACGTTGTGACATTTCGCCCCTTCAGGCTTACGCAAGGAAAAGGTGAGATTTCAGAAATTATACGAAAATAGACACAAACAGTAAGAGGGGGCAGTGAGCCTGTTCCTAGATTTTCTGCCGAAGGAGGCTTAAGCAGCAAGATTTTCATTCTATAGGCTTTCACACCCTCCTATGTTTATATTAACGGACGACGAAATCTGCTGCTTGAAATCCTTCTTTGCAAGCGACTTCACATCTTGGGCAGCAGGGAAAGGGGGGGGGGAGTCTTGGCCCATGTGGAACGTAACGGTTAACGCTGTATAAACAAACTAGCGTCTACTTGTCCTCGTTATGTTCAATCCTCCACATTTCCTCCTTCCTAAAGAAGGTAATTGGGGGGGAGGAGAACTCAAGTTCAAAAATAATATAGAACAAAAAAAGGACATATATCTTGGAATGCAATTCCAAGTCCGACTGTTACAGGGAAAATACAGTGGTCAACCATCATACTAAAATAAGACAATGAAATTGTACGCACACGCGCGAACGGGCATAGCCAGGTAAAAGGCAGAGTTTAACTTTGCCTTGTAATGCCAAGCAGTCCGGAACACACAAACTAATTTAAACAAAAAAAACTTTCAATTACAAAAAAGAAAAGAAAAAGAAACGGATTATTAATCCACACTTAGGCAGTTAATCCTTACACCAACTAAACACTTAACACATTAATATATAAAAAAATGGTCTTAGGACTAAGGGAGCTTAATTAGCCCTCTGTGGGGTTTGGGCTCAAGTTATCGGCTATATAATTATTGTAGCCTTTTATATAGGTTATGGTAAATTGGTGCTCCATTAACAATAGACTCCTTCGCATGAGTCTGCCGTTCTGGCTTTTGCTGTTACGCAAATATGACAGAGGCCAGTGATCGGATTCGACGTTAAACTCACGACCTATTAAATAGAACTTGAATTTCTTTATGCCCCAAATTATAGATAACGCTTCCTGTTCTATAGTTGCATAAGCTCTTTCTCGACTCGATAGTTTTCGGCTCGCATAAATTATGGGAAAAGGGGTACCATCGTCTTCATATTGCACCAGCCCACAACCGATTCCTTCACCACAGGCATCGGTGCGGATTCAAAACTTCCCGTCTAGTGAAGGGCACTCTTATATCCTCACTTTGGTAGACTGCGCCACTCGTTTCACCGACGCAGTTGCCCGCAGGAAAATTGACAGTATTTCCTGTGCAGAGTCTCTCATCTCCATTTTTTCCGAGTCGGCATCCGTAAAGAAATCCTCTCAGATCGAGGCCGTCAGTTCACGTCGGAACTGATGGAATACGTTGGCAAGTTACTCCTCATCAAACCCCTCTTTACGAACTCTTTTCACCCCTCTGCAAACGGGATGTGTGAGAAATTAAATGGTACCTTAAAGGCAGTGTTAAGAAAGCTCTGTCAATCTCAGCCTCGAGAATGGCATCGGAACCTACCAGTCGGCGTCTTCACGGGGCGAGAGATTCCTCAGCGTAGTCTGGGTTTTGCCCCCTTCGAATTGTTGTAAGGACGTAACGTCCGAGGACTTATGAGCATCCTAAAGGAGCTCTTCACTAACCCCCAATTAAATGGAGAAGTTAAATCCTCATACTCATATGGGATCGAGCGAACGTTTGGAGAAATGTGCAGAGTTAGCCCGCTCAAACATGGAGTGAAACCTAGAAAAATACCAAAGTTATTTCGACTAATAAGCAAAAGCTTGAAAATTAAAACCTGGCGACGAAGTGTTGTTATTACTGCCTACAGAGACAAATAAGTTTCTCTCCCAATGGAAGGGTCCCTTCCCGGTCATAAAAGCTCGTGGCCACGTTGATTACTTGATTGAAACTCCCTCAGGCTACAAAATGTACCACATAAACATGCTTAAGAAATATAACCGCCGAGCGTGTATTAATAATATTGTGACGCTGGAGGAAGAAGGAGTCGTGGACGCTTTATACCCATATGAACTTCTTCAGGTGATAAACAGGGTGTGCGTAGATTCGGATAACGAATATCCTCTACTCTCATTATCCTGACCTCTGAGGTTAATCTCTCGTTAAGATTTCTCCATCCTTAATTGCTTAAGCTGTATTTTAATGATCTTATTTTGTATTTAACTTCGCTCCTCCTAAGGTTTCTATTTCATATTAATTCATTTTGTTGATTGTTTTTTTGTTTTTTGTTGTCGTTCCCTCTCCTCTGTATCATCCTTATAAATATTACAATGTTCAATTCTTCTGTTATTCCTTGATAAAGAACTCAAAATAAAGTTCGAAAGTACTTGGAATCCTCGTATTAATTTTCCCTGTGGGCTTTGTTGCATATATCCTGGGTGTCCCAGAAAAAAGTTAACCTTACTTTGAATTAGTATAACTCAAAAACTATTTGAGACTTTTGGATCTTGCAAAAAGTGTTTTATTTACCAACTATATATCTGTCGATTCTATAAATTTCTTCAAATTTACTTTTATGATTTTGATACACTAATGGGTTTAGTGGAGGCTATCAAAAATATGTTTGCGCAAGGAAGTAAAATAATGAAACGAAGCATAGGAATGCTAGGCCACTGTGCGATTCTTCAAGCAAAGCCTAGGCCATTTTAGAGTATTTTTTCAGCCATGCTGTGGTTTGGTCTCGTCATTATTGCTTACTAAGAAAATCAAAGCGTTTCTGTGTAAAAGTTTACTTCCATAGAACCTTTTTAATCATGCAAAAGATCAACGCGCATTTACAAACTTTATTAAGACTGGCAGTATTAAACAAGTACAAGATTCTTTGGAAAAACGTTTTTCAGGTAGGCAAAATCGGGAAAAATGTTCACAAATACCAACACGAAGGAACATGCTTAAATCTAAACAAAGGTCGTTCGGTTCGTATGAGAATAACAGAAAATATTGAAAATGTTCCGATGACACTTCTTCAAAATCCACATGTATCAGTCATCAGAAAGAATGGGTTGCAATTGTCAAACTCATCATTTAACTACATTATTAAACATGATTGAAAATGGCATCCCTATAAGATGCATGCAGGAAACCAGCTTTTTGAAACTGATTTTCCTCGTCGTAGACAATTTGAAGAATGGCTTCTCCTTAAACCTGCTCGTTTCTTGGAAAACATTGTGATTGGTGATGAGGCAGCCTTTTTCATGAATGGAAAGGTAAATAGCGATAACATTCGGCAGTATGCGCCGCTGACCCCCCATCCCCCCAGCATTCAACTTTGACACACGTATTTGGCAGCAGAAAGTGTCTCTGTGGATCGGAATATGCGAGAATAGCTATCTTGTCGGCCGATTGTTTTACGAGAATAACTTGAATGGCGCTGCTGCCTACCTGAGCATGATCCACGAAAGGATCTTTCCGGAACTCCGCCAGATTTACGGCAATCAATTCAATAGACTTTGGTGGATTCAGGACGGCGCACCAGCTCATAGACAGCTTGATGTAAGAACAAAACTAAGAGAAACGTTTGACAACCGCATTGTCGCGCTAAATCATGCAATTGAATGGCCCCCAAGATCCCCTGACTTAACACTGTGCGATTATTTCTTAGGGGGATATCAAGAAAATAAAGTGTATTCTACTCCACACAAAGCATCAGCCAGTTAAGCGATAGTATCACAGGTGAAGTCAATAGACTTAAGGAAAATCACAAGTTAATCAAAAAGGTTGTTCAAAATCAATGCGATCAAAGGCGCAACTGTCCTTAGAAAAAAATAGAGGACATGTGGAAGGAAACGGTGCTTAGAAAATTAAAAAATAAATTTTATTACCCATATGAAGAGGTGTTATTCTTGAAAATGGATTTAAATATATTTGTTAATATTAACTTCGAAGTTTCATTATTTTACTTCCTTGCGCAAACATATTTTTGATAGCCTCCACTAAACCAATTAATGTATTAATATCATACAAGGGAATTTAATGAAATTTACAGAATCGACAGGCAAATAGTTGGTAAATTTTTTTATTTGGCAGGACTCTAAAATCTCCAATAGGTTTTGAGTTATACAAATTCAAAGTACGGTTAACTTTTTCCTGGGACACCTTATATATATATATATATATATATATATATATATATATGTATATATATATATATATATATATATATATATATATATATATATATATATATATATATATATATATATAAACCGCACTTTAGTAGAATCCGTTTATTACATTAGAGAACTAGTTTCGGTATCTACTATCATCTTTTACCGTACAATGAGAAGATTGGACATACAAATGCTTTATGTATAGGATGGGATGGGAAAGGATCACATGAAAGGGAAAGGGGAACAAAGAATGACACAGGCTACGTAGCAGGTAAATTTGTAACGTTTTTGAAAGCAGGTTTTGGGTCCAGAGAATTTCGAATAACTTTGTTAAATTTAAATGAGCCATCAGACATATTGTAACTTGGAATTTGTTTAATCAATATTTTCTCAATTATACGTATTTTGTAATAATTATCAGACTTATATACTAGTTTTTGCATTATTAAAATCAATTTGGTGGTCACAATTACTTGTGTAGTTGTACAAACTAAAAATTCAACTACTTCTCATATCCGCCTCTCCCGATGTGCATATATTCACTTATTAAAGCTGCCAATTTCCCCTATAGAAGTTTTCTTGCATTATTACATGGAATAAAATACATTCTAGACTGTTATTACATGGTTTGCTCTTTAAAAAACACTTTTTTTTTAGTCTGGTTATATTTAGAGCCTATCTTAATATTAGTATTTGTGGCAAAGTCCTTTAGTTTTGGTGGAACAGTTATTGGTGTTATTAGAGTGATAATAAATACGTATGTCTCTAAAGTGACTTGATTCAATAAACCATAAGGGATGCATTAAGCCAATAAACGTACAACTAATAAAGTTATGTTCGTCTTTTAGGAGCAAAGGGCTTCGAATGCGAAAAACTCTTAAAGGTTTATGATAAGACGACGGATTTCTTAACTGATTTATCATTGGATGAATATAAATGTATATGCATATGAATTCGAATTTGTGGGTTTTCGGTATACAGAATGCATTGTCGAGCCGTTGATTCACATATGTTTTAGTCGAGGAACGGCAGCGAGTTGTCTGATAACCCACTCGACCATAAATTTAATTGTGGGATGCAAGTTGAGGTTTTGAGAAAAAGCTATCAAAGTTTTCAAGATTATTATAGGGCCAGCAAGAGAATAAATAATCAACGTATCTCAGCCGAACCAAAGGGGAGGGTGTAATCTAAGGTAGTATTTCTTTTTCGAAATTCCCCATAAATAAATTGCAGAGAATCGTCCAAAGGGAATTAATTGCCAGTGCTATGGCCATACAATTGGCGATAAAAACTATGTCCAGATATGAAAACATTATTTCTTACACATAAACTGGCAAGGTTAATAGTCTTCGGGCACTGCAAAGGCGAATCAACATTTATTTTAGAAAGGTGAGTCGAAATAACATTAAGAGCTTCCTCAACATTTACTTTTGTGAATAGGCAATTAACATCGAACCTCGCCATTTTGTTGTTGGTTAAATCTAAGTTCCTGACATTTTAAATGAAATCCTCTGAATGGATTAAATGAGATTTGAAGATTTCGTCAACTAAATTTGATAATAATCTCGCTAGCCACTTTGAATGATGGTAAGAATGGGTTTTAAGGAGTTTCCGGCTCTGTGTGTCTTAGGAAGACTGCATAAATAGGGCAAAGATGGATAAATCCTCTTGAATTTATTGATTAAGCCGGTCTTCCCTTTGAGAATTTTCTCTAGAGAATCATTGAAGGATTTGGTCTTATTTTTTTGTAGGGTCAGATCTAATTTTTTTCTGCCTCGTGATCATTGATGAGATTTTTGACTTTTGCGAATAATATTCTTTATCTAAGATGACTATTGGGTTGGTTCGGTCCGATTTAGTTATAATAATGTTTTTGTTTTGTCAGATGATGTTAATTGCATTTTTAGTCTTGCAGAAATGTCTAATTGATTGTCATGAGAACTTTTTTTTCAATGCCCCAAAGAAAACTCCAATTAGACATTAATTATTTATGTTAATATTAACAGAACTACTTGTTTTGGTAAGGGACACCAAATGATCAATCTTAAAAGGTTTTTCATATGAATTTGAAAATGATAAGCCGTAACCTCAAATAATTTTTTATCGAAAGTAAGCTGGGAACTTTAATAAACGCATACATATATGCACATCGAAGAGTATGAGAAGAGGAAATTTAATTTTTAGTTTGTTCAATCACACAAGTAATTGTGATAGCCAAATTCATTTTAATAATGCTAAACTAATCCTTAAATCTGATAATTATTAGATAAAACGTATAATTGAGTCGATATTGATTTAACAAATTCCAAATTACAATACATCTGAAGGTTCATTTAAATTTAACAAAGATATTCAAAATAATCTCGGCACAAAACGCTTCGAAAATACTCACAAATTTACCTGTTTTTAAATCTCTGTTTTCCTTTGTTCCCCCTTACCTTCCCCGCGATCATTTCCCCATCGTATTGTTTATACATATAAAGCATTTGTGTGTCCAGTCATCTCATTGTGTGCAGTTTAAGATGGTAGTAGATACCGAAACTAGTCCTCTAATGTAATAAACCGATTCTAGTAAAGTGTGTTTTTTATATCTTGATATCTTCTAAATTTTCTCAGGAAAAATTATGAGTGTTTTCATCTTTTAATATACATGTATTTTAGTCAAACCTAGGTCAGTCTTTCTTCCTGACATGTTCTCTCGATCTCAGTCGATTAAGGCCTTGATGAAAGCAGCCAGGCGAGTACGGCATTTGTCATAGGCTTTCGTTACTATCTCCCGTTTTAGACCCATGAAGGCCCAGATAACTCTGGCCCACTCTCGTCCCACCGCGTCACGCACAAAGAAGTCGAGATGATTGTAGTTAGGCGAGTTGGAAGGCCAAATGTCAGATGCTGTGTAATCGAAAAAAACCTGGGAAGCCAGGCGTGGGGCTTCGGGCTGGTGTAGCAGGGCGCAGAGTCTTACTGCAACACGTAGAGCTTCCCTGCAGCTACCCAGTCTAACCAGGGCTTCACCACCTCACTCAGAACTTGGATTAAGCCGTGAGTATTCGGCCGGAAGCCTTCAAGAATGAAAATGGGTAGCATAACGCCATTTCTCAACTGTCGAAATCGAAGACCATGATTTTCGCTGGAAAATTTCTCTGCATGATTCTGGGCACGTCCTTGGGTGCGACAGCGAGGCACCTCTTGTTCTAGGAATTTATCTTATGGTCTTGGCAGAAATTCTTCCCGTCGGAGAAGAACCACAGCATGTTTAGTTCTAACGGGTGTTTCAACTTATTGATCAGCTTCTTGGTGTGCTTTAGTCGACTTTTCAGCTTTGGACAGAAATTGTATCTGCCTCATCTTGTAGGAAAAGTAACGAATAGCCGAATTCATTACCATCCTGATAAGCTTTACATCCAGACTTTTTCCCTTGCAGTGGCACGTATCGCCTTTCTTGCATCATTATTGTGATCCCCTGTCTCTTAGATTTCAGCGATGAATTCCGACGAATTCTCAATCTTCGAACTCCTTTCTTTCTTTTAAATCATCTTTCTCCTGACTTTAACAAAATCTGAAATCTCCTTCTTTCTTCTTTCACCGCTGATTCCCAGGAGGACTCCATCCCTCTTCCATAAATTAGGGGAGCGCGATTCAAAATATTCAATAGTCAATTATTCTGCTCAAAGAATAAGTCCAAAATACTCTTTGGGGAATAAAAAGACCGACAACAAAGATAAAAAAAATTACGTAAAATTAGCATTTAGAAATGGATATAATTACCAACCGCAGATATTAATCTGACAGCGTTTCTTAAAGGATATTAACAAAACCAAACAAAAAAGAATTACTGTTGGTTTTCCGTTGCTCAATATTCGTATAATTGGAGTTTTTTGACATTCTTTTTTTCAGTTTACGGCTGAAGTTGATATGATAAGTTACATGTCGAAACTCGTCACGTCTTTACTTTCTATATAAATTTACCCGTTATTGATTAAAGCGTATTATATATATATATATATATATATATATATATATATATATATATATATATATATATATATATATATATATATATATATATTTACATAAAAAAAGCTCACAAAGTGCACGTGAGTCAAAGTTATGCAGATACACCCACAAAAGGAAAAGTGAAAAACGATTCCAAGCGCTCTCGTCTTTATTCTTAAAGACCTTTTCAAGGAATGAACAGGAGGCTGGACATACGGGAAAGAACTAGAAGTCCGGATTAAGCAACATCAAGCCAATGTAGGTAATCACACTGAACAACCTGTGTTTTTTCTACATATGTACAATGTTAACCAGAGCATTAACTGAATCAGTGCAAAACCAGTCATAAAATGCGGTAATTTTATTTCGAGAAATATATTAGTGTCGTGGGTTAGCCGAGATTATAGTTTTTATTTTACTTTTTATTATGATTAAAAGAGTGGGTCTTACGTTCGTACTTTCAGTGATCGCTTTAGGATTGATCTCTTTAGAGCGCTTTTCTTATTTTTATTCTATTGAATGAATAAAAAGGGAAGCTCTCTCTTTAATATACTAAATACTGCCAACGCAACTGGTTCAAGGATAATTTAAACACTTTAACCAAAATAGACCTTTACTATACATTAATCAAATCAAACAAAATTAATATATACACGTACAAAATACAACTTAAAAATGGTTCTAAGTCCCATTACCGGCACTTGGTTTCTGGTTGCCTTAAGGGAGAACAATTTACTATAAAAAAAATTCGTCTTTAAGATATACAAATAATCTGCGTTAAACACACGAGGGCATGGAAATAGAATTGATTACTCACATAAGGTAGTGGGGTTTACCCAGAGGATCCAAACGAAATACATTCATTCTAATCTTGTCAGGAGCGGTGCGTGAGTGTAGTTTATTTGCTTCTCATTTGAGGGCGTTAGTTCGAACGAGGGGTGGACGAGTGACGTTTCGCGGAATTTCGAGTCATCTTAGCAAAAGGGAATTAAAACAAAACATCAATTAAAGAGGTGATGCGTTGGGTGCTTATGACCTTGAAAAGGTTTTCTCAGACGAGTCTGTATGATTTTCTAGCGATTCGGTTTCACTTGTAGAGCTTCTCCTTTGGGTGAGAAATCTATCTAGCTTGGGGTGTCAAACTCAGATAGAGTAAGATCACTTGTCGGTCTTTGGTAATCGAAATGTGCCCACGGTACTTGGAAGTAAGATCACTTGAAGATCTTTGTTAATCGAGCTGTGCCGGCGGTACTTGGAGGTAAGATCACTTGAAGATCTTTGTTAATCGAACTGTGCCTACGCTACTTCGAGGTAAGATCACTCTACGATCGTTAGTAATCAAACTGTGCCAATTATACTTGGTGCAATCTGGTATTGTCCAATAAAATGAAAGTCCTTCTTAACTTGCTGGGGGAATTCTATCCCGGCAAGTTCTTATCGATGTCGTGAGGAAATGAAAAATTGTTCTCTTTTCCTCCTGACGAACGGTTTTATACTATAATTACTCCCGTTAGGTAATGGGAAGGAAAGGGTGATAGCAAGGGGAGACCCGAGGGTGTCCTGGCTTTTGAGCGTCTGTTATTTCTCTTCCTAGACATTTTGAACTTAGGGAAATTGGATCTCATGTTGAATCGACAGAAGAGGGTATCAATTCAGCCGTGCTTGGCGTCATGTCGCTCTGGGAGAGCGTAATACGAGATCAACAGTTTGGATTTTTTACTTGTTTGTTTATAAATACACCCTCGGAGGGTAGGCCTTTTGAGCAGAGTTCAGGAATAACTGTCTCCTAAATTTACCATTTTTATCGTACTTGTATGTTACGGAAGACTGGGTAGAGCGGCTAAGAGAAACCCAGGTGGGTTTTGTTTTTCTTTCATTGTTTTTCTTCGCCCTGAGCAAGACCTCGATATATATATATATATATATATATATATACACACTCGCAACTATTTAACTGCCATGGTTTACTCGTATACCTCTACAATTAGAATGTATCTCCATTAACGCGTTCCCAAATTTCAATCTTAGCCCTGGTTTGTTCATGCTAGACCCCACTGTCACTACATACAAAAAATCTCAAATAAAGTTGTTTTAAAATTTTGTACCCCCTAATTAAGGTTTAGAGGTGGGTAGTTTAATTCTGCCTTCCATTAATTAAGGCAAGGTATGTCCAGTCTCCTGCTCATTTCTTGAAAAGGTCTTTGAGAATAAAGACGAAAGCGCTCGGAATCGTTTTTCACTTTTCCTTTGTGGGTGTATCTGCATATATATTTACATGTATATATAGCGTCTTTTTTAAACCAAAGAAAGAGAAACTAAAATTGCAGGATCATTTTGGTTATTTGAAATATTAGGTTGCTTGTATCTGATGGTTTCGTGAATTTGATGCCCATATTTATAAAAACTGTGACCCTTCATGGGCAGACCGGTATGTGAATCATAAAACAAGGTTAGTGTTATTTTTTTGATAGAACAACAGTTTTTATTTTGTCTATTATCAAAATTGAAAATTAAATTAAGGTATTGATTAAAAAATAATAATTAAGTTGAGCGAAAACCATCGAAGGATAATTCCCGCAGAGAGTTTATTAGGAAAGATCCTCTTGCAAGCATTGAAGCAGAAGGATACGCAACTGCGAGCATTGGGCACGTAAAGTTATCCAACCCCCATAGATGTTAGCTCCTGGGGCCTGGGTATTGAAATATATTTCAGCATTTTTGTTAAGATATATGTAGGGATTGAAAAAACTAATTTTTGAAATTAACAAATATTTGCATTCGTTATAGGATTTGTGAATCCACAATGGCGCAAATCCCAGCTGCGCTTTTAAGACGATCCTCTCTCATCCTCCTTATACCTCTCCTCAATCCTCTTACTTATTTTCCCGTCTCAGGGAACCCTCACATAATAATTATCACATATCTTTATTAATATTTTTTCCCCTTTTCATTAACTTCAAGTTCATGAGGTAAACATATTTTTTTATAAGTAAAAGAACTCAATGGCGAGTTAAATACCTTTTTACTACCCTTAAATCTTTCCCTTCGACCAAGTTCGTGGCTCAGCCAAATGAAGCAGGTGTATATTTAATCTCCTGTGGCTCTACAAACTGTCCCTCATTTTACATAGGAGAGACCGGAAGAATCTTAACAAAACGAATTTATAAAAATAAAGGTGATGTCAAACGAGGCATTACCACATCCAGTATTTTTAATCATATTAGCAACTTCAACCACCAAATTGACTATTCAAAGGCACATATCATATATAATTGTAAAGATTTCCGTAAAAGAAAAATAGTAGAATCTATATTAATAAGAGAAATTACTAATTTTAATTTGTAAGATGGGCAATTAAAATGCAGCCCCCATTCCTGTAACCTCATCGTAAACAGCTTAGTCAACGATCTTAGACTCGTACCCCCTGATTAATGACCTTTTTCCCCCGTTTTGTGTTTCTTTGTGGTTTTTTCTTTTTTTCTGATTTGTACGCTATTTATAGACTTTTGTAACCATCGCATTCTCAGTATACGACTGAAGAGGGTATGATAAACTACATACTGAAACTAGTCTCGTAAATTAAACTTTTGGCTCCTATACAGTGGTTTCACTATCATATTTTTTATGTTAACAAGTTTAATTTTTTCTATCAAGTTTATTAATAGCATAAATAACTTAAATCAAACTTATTATTTAAGAGAACTCAAAAGGTATTTAAAAGCTCTTTAAAATAAAAACTCCCTCATCGTACTTCTTTCAGCCCCGGCACTCGAGGTTCAAATAGTCGCTATTTCAATCCGACTCATCCCTACTCCAAACTTCTACTATTCACCACTTACCTAAATAATACTGGTTGTGTTTCTTTGATTTTCTCGTCCCTTGTAATATAAATCGCAAAAGGACAAATAGGGTAGAAGTTAAACAAAAGTTGGGTTGAGGAATTTAAATACTCCCGACACAATTACGAGAGACAAAAAACAGACAATTAGGGGAACAAAAGAAAAATACGGGAAGAAAAGAAAAGAATTTGAACACCGCCAAACTTGAAGGAGTGATGTATAAAATCGATAAAATTGTACATAAGAGTGTGGACTGGCTACTTGGTAGCAAAAACGGTTTAAAAGTTGTCCTCTTTAATAATATATAAATTGGGACACTATAAAAATAGTCACGTTGGTGAAAACACGAAAAAATAGACAAGTAAACAAACTCGCACTTGACTAAACACACTACGTCAGTTCTTCTAAACCTTGGTTAAATTTACCTCAAGGGATAGATATTTGGGCAGCGTATGCGATGTGTTTCTCGCTTACGACCTTTTTGCCTCACATTGATGGCTCGTCTGCAAAGAGCCGAGGCAGCGATCACAGTGTCAGCTTCATTAATTTATTTATAAAGTTAACCATTGTTTGTTTGTGTTACACTGTGTGTTACACCTGAACAGTTGGAATGTTTAAGTATCACGCATGTAATCAAATCGTCAGGTTACAGATGTAGCAGATTGTGAATACTTTTAAAAGTAAGAAAGTCTCAGGCTTGATTATAACATCAGCAGATCCTCGGGGCCTTGATTGTAGCACTTACTTTTTTTTTACTTTGCTACCCGGGGGAGGGACTCTCTTCAGTTGAACTCGGCAGCCCTTGGGGAGGATGGCACGGCATGTGGTCTTCTTCAGAGTTCTCCCAGAGAGGTTATATAGAAAGTGGTTATTGGGATGGGGGGGGGGACGCGGAAGTGTGTACATTACGAGTAGTTTCAGAACGGTGCCTCTGCTTCTTCCCTTTCCTCTTTTTACCTTGTTCTGCTTCTTTGCAGAAGCGTCATTTCTGGCCAATCTTCTCCACTCGTCTCTGCCTACCCATTAATCTACCCTCAGGCCATTTCTCTTGAGATTATTCATTTTTAAAATTTAAATTAAATTCAAATATTTATTGATTAAAAACATTACAAAATAAAAATAATTATACAAAATTACGTCACAGGAATATATAGGTAACGCTTCTAATCAAGCCCGTGAGGAGCAAAGCTTTTGGGGCAATCATTAAGTTAACAGATTAAAATATTTAAATTAGTAGGAAACAAATCCATTGGAATGAATTATGAATGAATCAAATGAAAAACAAAAGAAACTACAGAAATACAATACAGATACTACAGGATGTTGGAATAAAGAATATAAAAGCATCAATAAATACATAGGAACAATCTAATACAGTTGTAATGGCACCAAAATTTAGTTGGCCAAAATAAAGTACCCATTGATGTTTTTATAGTATATAGGGTTATAAAGGAGCAATAAATTCAGAAAAAAATCTGTATTTAGGAGGGATCAATGGCCTATTATAGTTATTAAGTCGGGGCATAGTGCAGATATTGATAATATTAGCAATATGGTATGGCAATTCATGGTACATTGTTGATATGAAATAGCTTACAGCCTCCTTTGAAGAGAGGTAAGGAAACATGCTTTAGATAACTAGGGAGTGAATTCCATTCATCTCAATTTCGCTTTCCAATTACCTTTCCCCTTTCCATGTTTATTCTCATCACTCTCCACCCCACATGAAGTTTATCTACTCTCAGCCGATGCCAGGAACAGAGAAGTCCTCTCTCCTGTATTTGTATTGAGATTTTCCCTATCTTTACTCTATCTCTGATTCTTTCGTTCTAGATCTTATCCAGCTTCGTCACCCTACTCGCTCACATGAGTATCTTCATATCTATTACTCTAATCTCTTTTCTGCGTCTTCTTCATGTCTCACTTCTTTTTTTTCATATCCTAGCCGGCCTGACTACCCCCTCTGAGTTTCACATCCATTCTTTTGTCACACAATTTGACATACATCTTTTTTCCAAATTTTCAACCCGACTAAATTCTAAGCGAAAGCTCCGAGTCAAACTCCTATCCCTGGACCTCGTTTATTCTAACTATATACCTGAACTTATTCGCACTCTTAAGCTACTCTCCCTTTATCCTCAGCTTTAATTCATCATCAGAAATACTAAAGTATTTAGACTTTTTCCGCTACATTTGTTATCTTCTATCCTCTAGGGCACATCTCCGATTCTCCACCTTGTCTTCAGCTTTCTCTCTACTAGAGCAGCATATAGCCATGTCATTTGCACGTATCATTCTCTAAAGGACCTGGTCTCTCACCTCCTAAGTTAAGGCATCCCTAATGAGGTCAAATTCATAAGGGATTAAGAAGGACCCTGGTGTAAGCCAATTTTTACTGAAAACCATCCTGCCACCCATAAACTGCTTTTCCCCTTAATTGTTGCTTCTCAGTAAATAGCCTCTATAATTCTAACATACTTCTCTTCCAATCCCAAATTCCTGTTACAGTTCCATAACTTTTGCCTTGGCACTCTATCAGCGGATCTAATCTAAGTTCAGCGGATCGATAAAAGCCATTGCGGACCTCTTTCTTTTTCCTACCAATTCTTTCTATAATCTTCTTCAGCGCAAACACCGTCGCTGTCCGTTCCACTGCCTGAGATGAATCAAAACTGCTCATCGCCTATAGGTGGTTTCTCTGTTAATCCATTCTCTATAATACCCTCCTAGATTTCTATTGTATACGACATTAACTTGCCTTCATATTCTTGTATGTCACCTTTTGCTTGGTAAATTGGTACCACGATACTATCTTTCCACTCATTTTCATTCTATAGTCTTTATATATATTTATATCAAGTTTCATAGCACATCAATCCCTTCATTAGCCAGCCATTCTCAACCTTTGATTTTATGATATCTGGACTAGTCCCTTTACCATTTATTTTTTCTTAGGAATAGCTTCACTTCTTCCATACTTATCCGATATATTATTCCTTGATTAGGAGCCACTTCCTCCAAGATCTCCAGAGGGCTCTCCTTATTTAGGAAATATTCCAAATAACTTTTCCTTGATCTTGTCCTTCTCCTTTAATACCACTCTTTGGAGAAATTTAAAATTTGGTAGATCTGAGTAATACTCATTTTTCCTTTCCCCTTTTGTTGTTTCTAATTTATCTTACATTTCACTCATTGCTATCGACTTAATCATTACTACCTATTTTTTAGATTTCTCATTTTCCAACCTGTACCACCTTGTCTCCATCAGGTATACCTAATCAATCTCACTTCTCCTTAGTTCCTCTCTCCTTTCCAATGGACGCGTGTAACTTTTCCTTACAGCACCAAATTAATTTATTTTAAGGAGGGACTCTTCAAGAAGTTTTAATCAGCACCTCCTCTTTAACCTCTCTTATCATCTTGTTATTCTTTTCCACTACTCTTGTCCATACGGCTTCATTCTTTCCATGAGTTTTTTTTAAATTATTTCCCCAGTTCTTCTTTCTTTAGTTTTTACCACTAAATTTCAAGATCTATTTTTCTCATATTTTTCTCATTTTACTCTCAAACTCCCAACCCATCACCATAATTCTGTTTTGTGGTTGTGGCGCTACAACTCTTCTTTTACGGCCTTCTAGTTCTTAGCTTGCACCAGAATTTGCATTATGCACATTAGAAAGTAGATTCGACTTTGCATTCCTACACTCTTATAGGCCAATAACTGCATTTTTTTCTTCTCGTTAAGATATTTCCTATCACCAAATCAAAAGAGAAAGCTGAATTCAACACACTTTCCCCTCTCTTCATTCTTCTTCTTTATAATCGAACTTCGACGTATCCTTCCAAACACTTCGCTGCTGGTCTCTACACGTCCCTTAATGTCTCTCCAATATCACCCTCTCTCTACCCTTCATACTAAACATAACTCCAACACAAAACATTCAAAAAAGGCCTGTTTCTGCTTCTCCTCACTGCCCACTTAGGAGGCCTCGTATGTACACAAGATATAAAATATTTAACTGAGGCACAGTTGCTCTCATCACCTTATCATTCATCCTACAACTCTCAGTCTGTCTATTTTCCCTTCATCATTTACTCCAATATATGAAATTTTAACTCCTTCATCTAATTATTTCGCTTTATTTCCCCTCTCTCCTCTCTTGTACACGTAGAACTCTAACTCTTCTCTTTATTAGCTCCACCACTTCTCTTTCTCTCATTTTTCTCACACTAATCTTTACTCTTTCCTTAACCTTATGCTTCGGAGCTAGCTTCTTTAACCAAGCTCGCCCTTGCCTCGGCTCCCCTCATCCATTTTTCACAGGATGTAGGTGAAGTACCCTGCGTGTCGCCTCAAGGGGACGCCCTAACATATTTTGAGGCCTGGTTCTCTCCACTGGTCATTTTTACTTTAGGAGAAAATCGGAGGTCTTTCCTGGCGTTTCCACCTTCCCCATTTATCCGGGCCGATTAAACAAATTTTAATTGACTTCAATGTCCTTTTAGCGGGAGGAATGATGCCGAAGCCAATCAACCAAGCGCCCAACCCCGATGCAATTTAAAGTAACATGAAATACTTACACGCAAGAAATATTGTACATTGATGGATAATTAGCAGTTATATTTAGGAAGACAATTATAAGATTAGAAAAAGTTGTGGGAGGAAAAGTTCAATTTAAGCGAAAATCAGCTTGTCTTAAATGCATTTATGACGTACCTCTTGGCACGAATTTAATTGTATGCCCCCAAAGTTAATTTTGGCTTTTGATCGAGTAATTTGGAGGAGAGAAAAAACTGGTCAGAATAGATTTTCTCTCTTGTTAGTTTTTAGTTATTTCAAACGAGATCGGACCCTTTGTCCTTCGTAATAGGAGAAGCCTCAAATGCATATTTCACCGGCTTTACTAAATCCTGCGAAGAGATTAGGTAGCATTTCTTATCAGTTCTGAGAATCCATTAAGAGGGAAAAGAAAGATATTTTGTTTTTGTGCTTTTTTATCTTATGCTTGATTTTGGGTGGGCCCTTAGGAGTGGACCAGGTATAAAGAAAGAAAAAAAGCGAATTGATTCACATAAATTAGCTTCTGTCTAACCCTTCGAAGATTATTTGACCCTAAAGGAGCCCTCCTATTACCCCGTAGTTAGGAAAAGATGGTCAATGCGAGGAACAAACCTTTAGGCCGTTCTCGAAAGAGCGACGCCAACCAGAGATCAGTCACTATCCAGTCGAAACAACCAACGCTGCAGTTCCCAACTAAACAATCAGAGAGGTGTGGCCCAACCTGTCTCTAACCTATTCTCACTCATCCTTGACAAGATGGCCAGACTCTTAAGGTCTATACTTTTGGTTCCAATAGGATAGACCTAGACGTAGAAACCGAGATTTTGTATCGGCATGACAGACAACAGGAATGTAAAGCCTCACTGCCAATAAAAATTACAGCTTTAATCCCCCTAATTTTTATTAAATTTAACCAACGAGAGGATCTCCACCTCAAATATTTGGAAAAATGTTGCAAAATGGTGAAGTTAGGGTGAGAATATGCGAAAAGATACCTCCTAATTCGAGTCGCTTAAAGAGGAGACAGGTTGAACAACTGAAACAAATTCCCTCCAGCATTAATCTTTCTTTGGGGCGGCGGCTTTCGTAATCTGTAACCCTAATTTAACAATAAAAGTCTACGGCAAATGTTATTTTTAATAACTAACCTCCACTCCGTGCCTTATCCACATTTTCCATTACCATATGCCCTATTAAGTACAAAGCAACCCATACTTCTTTTCCGTGTCATTGATCCTTCAAAGCAATAGGGTGCGGGGCCGTTGAATCTGGTCGCGTCAAAGTTCATTTCCACACAGGAGGCCACAGTCCCACCCTCTAACAAAACTAACTTATACACACTTATTACACAATAACACATACTTGCCCCTCATTCAGTTGCTTTCCTGTTAAATACACATTATTTCTCCACATTTTAAGCGGTCTTCTAAAACTTTCCCCCACCCTGACACACACTCCCTTGCTCTTCTATTTAACTTGGGGCTCATTCGATCTAGAATCACTTTCATGGTCCTCATTCCTAGAAATATTATCTTGAGCTCCGAGCACTTTTCCAGCTGTTTTCCTCACTGAACAAATGCTGTCCCCTGAGGACCCTACATTTCGGCTCTGCCACTTTACAGTTTATACCTCGCAGTTGTGTGTGCGTCGGAATAATAGTATTTTGTCGATAGTTGCTCCTGCCTAGAATGTGAAGTGATCTTCCAGCTTATATACATAACATAACATAACATAACATAACATAATTTCACGGATGAAAAAAGCCACAAGGGCCTATCAAAGGTAATCCGCATCCGTCCCCCCCCCACAACATAATATAACAGATGACAAAAGCCACAAGGGCCCATCAAAGGTCATCCGAGTCAAACGGCCTCTTTTTTAAGGCACCCAAACTCCCAAGAAAACTAGATCCAGAGGATTGCGTCCACAAACAAGGGTATCACCAACCAAGGCTTGTTAAGAAATAAATCATGCAGCTATAGATATATACAAACAATATTAATATATACAAAACTTAGGAACCATCACAACCTTCCCTCCCCATAAACTCATCCAACCTACTCTTAAATACATTTAAATTTCGACTACCTACTACCCTCCGCGGCAATTTGTTCCAGAAGTCTCCCACTCTATTGTCGATAAAATATTTTCTTAAATCCAACCTACACCCTTGCTTTTTAATTTTCCAGTGGTGACCTCTAGTCCAATTTCCATCGTCTAACTCAAAAAACTTGCTAACATCCAATTTATCTATCCCGGAAAATTTTTTAAAGATCTCAATCATATCCCCTCTCACACACCTCCTTTCGAACGAGAACATATTTAATACCCTCAGTCTATCTTCATATTCAAGGTGCCTCAGGGAAGGAATAATCTTTGTTGCCCTCCGTTGCACTGACTCAAGAAGGTTAATATCGTGTCTAAAATGTGGGGACCATGCCTGTATACAGTACTCTAGATGTGGTATAACATAAGAGTTATAGAGTTTAAGAATAACCTCCTTACTTTTGTAACTGACATTTCTCTTAATGAAACCCAGCACTCTATTTGCCCTATTTCTTGCTTCAATACACTGCTTAGAAAACCTTAATGATTTATCTATTACTACTCCTAGATCTTTCTCATCCTCTACTGAGCTCAGCCAATGCCCATCCATTTCATAGTGAAATTCTCTATTATATTTTCCCATGTTAATAACTTTGCACTTATCAAGGTTGAAAGTCATTTGCCACTTATGTGCCCAGGATAACAATTTATTTAAATCCCCCTGCACTTTAAAATTATCATCAATATCTTTAACTACAGCTGCTAATTTGGTATCATCCGCAAAAATTGACACTTTATTATTAACTGCCTCCCCAAGATCGTTTATATAGATGACAAATAATAATGGACCGAGAACTGATCCCTGAGGAACACCACTGATAACATCCCTCCACTCTGACTTTACACCATTTAGCACTACCCTTTGCTTCCTGTCTTTCAGCCACTCAGCTATCCAATTCAAAACACCCCCACATATCCCTATCATTTTTAATTTATGAACTAGTCTCCTATGTGGTCCCTTTCAAATGATTTATGAAAATCCAAGTAAATTGCATCTACATTCTCTCCCTTATCTACTTGATTTGTTACGAACTCCAAAAAGTCTAGTAAATTATTTAAACATGATCTACCTGATCTACCCCATGCTGAGCATCGCTGATTAACCCCTCCCTCTCTAGATGTTGGCAAATCCTTTTTTAAACTATTTTCCCAAATATTTTACAGACTAAAGGAGTTAGGCTAACCGGTCTAAAGTTATTTAGATCCTCTTTACTACTCTTCTTGAAAATGGGGACTATATTCGCTCTCTTCTAATCATCGGGTATTTCTCCCGTTTCCAGTGACCTAGTATACAACTTCTCCAGAGCTATTAAGATACTTTCTACCCCTTCTTTAAGTATCCTAGAATTAATATTATTAGGGCCGGAGGCCTTGGTAGCATCTAACTCACCTATTAGTCCCTTTTATTGTTCTCCAATCCACACTAATGGTAGTAAAAACCTCTTTCCCTGACCTATGAGTACTATAGATAAGACTATTTAGTTTCTACCTGCACCTCTGCTCGTTTATAGTTTTGGTAATACTTCAGATTCGGGGCGCACGATAGGCGGCGCCGTTAGCAGGCTACAATTTTAGGCTACAGCATATCTCCTATGACGCCAGACTGCAGCCTCAGATGTGACCAATCACGGGGTAATATTTTGTTGTTGTTTTGGGGATTTGTAACTTTTAGTCTATTATTTACTAAATATCTGCGCCTCTGCTCTTTTATAGTTTTTTCTAAGTTAGGTAAGGTTTCTTGATGTCTTTTTTAGTTTTCGTATTTCTTGTTTCTCAGTGAACGATAACAGCTTCTTAGTGGCAACGTCGTAGCTATAAATAGAACCCGCTTAGCATTTGTTTCTCTTTCGTTATAGCTTTTTCGTGCTCTAGTTGTGCTTCTTCGTTATTCAAATTCGGGTTTATTTTGCATGACTGCGAAAAACTTTTAGATTATTTAGATGCGCATGAACTAATGAATAAACCTATAAAAGTAAGTATTGTTTGTCATTAGGTTAGATTTTTCTGCCAGTAAAAAGCTGTTGGGGAAAAAAACCCAGTAAATTCAAGGAGACTCCTCGTGGGGGAGATATAACTGCGGGGTGACTACCATGCGATGATCCTGAGTTTCAATCAATTGTAGGGGATATGGGGGCGCAGCCCCCCAGTATATGCTCATATACAAAAAAATATAACGCCGTAATTGTTCACATCCGACGCCACCGTCCGACATCACAAGACACATATTGTAGCCCAAAATTGCAGCCTATAAACAGCGCCACCTACCGCGCGCCCCGAAACTGAAGTGTTACCATAGTTTTTTTTCTAATTTAGGTAAGGTTTCTAGATGTTTTTATTGTTTTTTTTTGTTTTTTTTTCATATTTTTTGTCTCACAGCAAATGACAACAGCTTCTTACTGACAACATCGTAGCTATAAATAGGACCCGCTTCGCAGTTGTTTCTGTTTCGTTATGGCTTCTTCGTTATTCAAATTCGGGTTTATTTTGTATGACCGCGAAAAACTTTTAGATTATTTAGAGGCACATAAACTAATCAAGAAACCTATAAAAGTAAGTATTATTTGTCATTAGGTTTTTCTGCCAGCAAAAAGCTGTTGTCGTTTGCAGCGAAACAAAAAATGGAAAAAAAAACAGCAAATTTAAGGGGACTGCTTGTGAAAGAGATATCACTGCAGGGGATGCATTTTTAACTACTGCTATTTAGTAGGTGCATGAAATCTTGCTATCAGTATGCGGTATATTACAATCAATAAAATGCAAACTTTGCCAAACATGTAAAATCATAAACATAGAAGAGATAAGCAGATGAGGTCATGCTAAAATTTCTGCAAAACCAAACATATACAAGAAGCTCAGTAGCGTGCCGAGAGTCCCTCCTCGAAAGTGATGAAGGCATTTATTCTTTTAGGTATGCTTTCCACGAGTGTGCGACACCTGAGGGGTGTGATGCTGGTTTATGTACATCGTGGTGATGACTGTCATAAGTTGATCATTGGAAGCTGCTAAAGACGTCTGATGGCCTTTTTCATGTCCTGACAGTGGTTTTCCAAGGGAATCATATCCAGATACTGAGACGGCAAGTCCAGCACCTTGATATTATTGTCCCAAAACCACTGAATGGTGGACGCAGACTTGTGACATGGGGCATTGTACTGCTGAAAAATCACATTCCGGGTAATTTTGGAGAAGTATATGGCTGATGGTAGCATTTAATCTCTCAGGAAAGCTTGGTTTATCTATGAATTCACGGTGACATCACAAACGGTGAGACGACTCATCCCTGAAATTGACTTGCAGCCAAATACCATTAGAGAGATGCCACCATGCTCTGCTCTTGGCACTGTGCACCATCGATTCCACTGGCTCTCTGGCCTTCGGCTGACTCTCACGATACCTGTAATCGAGAACAATTTGAATGTGGCCTCATCAGACCATAAAACACGTCCCCACTGACGCATGGTCTGGTTGCGGTCAGCACGTATCCAGACCAGTCGACCTCCTTTCTACTGAAGTTTGATCAGTAGCTTCGGCCGTCTTTAAATGACTTCAGGTTTTGTGCAAACATTTCGAGATTAACTGTAGTGACATAAATAATAACATGTCCGCCATCTATCCATTCATGATGCAGGTGGACTGCTCTTACCTACGATTCATAGGGTTCATGCGACGCAAGACCTGTTGTTACGTCGCGTACTGATCTGGGTCTTCCAGATCGAGATCTGTCTCGGATATTTCCACTTTCTCGGATCGTTTTCAATACATCTGCGACACCGGAATGTAATCCGTCGACCCTCCCAGCGATTTAGGAAAAGGTGAGACTCTCCTCGTTCTCGGGGCGTATCAGGCTCCTTTCCTCAACAGTAAAGTGTTTTCGCCATTATGATATCATTATCAAATCCTGTGGATATGGAATATCATATTAAACAACAAATATGATCGGTTATATGAAGACATTTTAACTGTAACATATTGCATATTGATACCCGGATTTTATATATTTCAATAGCATCGCCATTTTAGAGAGCTTTCCAGATGTATTGGAAACATGTATGCAAACCTACACCAACATATTCACAGATATACCAAAGGAATAAGAAAGATTGCAGATGTCCCGAAACTTTTGGCTGCAGATATATATATATATATATATATATATATATATATATATATATATATATATATATATATATATATATATATATATATATATATATATATATATATATATATATATATATATAACTACTTTACCCCAACACTAACACTTCACCTGGCTATGATATTTATTTTTCTGTCGTGTGACTTGCTGCGATTCGAGTGGTTCTTGTTTTCTCCTTACTTGGAATTGTTTCGTGTCTGAGATAAAATCTCTCGCATAAACGAGGGGTTTCCGAGTGGAAGAAAGGGTAACGCCACGCAAATCGCACAAAAATGCACTTGCAAATAGCATGTCCCTCAGTATTAGCATAAATTTTCTGAATTATTTGGTTACCTGAAATAGGATATCTCAGAAACGGAGCATTTTCCAGTGAAAAGTCAAATGCGTGCATAAATGCAAAGGATAACAGAAAAATAGCAACAAGATTCTTCGGGAAATTAATGAGTCTATGTAAACTAATATGTAAAAATAATTTAAATTCAACATTAAGTTAGCCTTACAAACACATTTCAATCTAACGAGTCTGGTTATCATTTTCTTCGTTTCCTTCCGTTTAACTATTCCAATACTTTACATGATCGAAATAATGATAATAGCACCGACCATACACAGACGACATTTCAAGATAGCCGGGTGCTCGTACAAAATCTGGTCGTTGTCTAACATGATTGAACCATCTCCTTGATTCACAGTTGGTATGATGTTCTTTTCCAGCGTTGCTTCTCCAGATTTTTCCAAACGTAATGGTGGTCGTTTATTCTAAACAGCTCGAACTTAGTCTCGTCTGACCATAATATTTTACTAAGTTCTGCTTCAGTGTCATCAAGATGTTATCTGGAAAACTCTAAACGTCTCTTATTGTGAACCGTCTTCAACAGTGGTTTCCTCCTTTGCACACGTACATGGAGACTCTCCCGGTGCAGGTAACGTCGTACTGTTGACACGTCCACAATTATTCCACTGCTAGCCAGATTTACTTTCAATTCTTTGGAAGTGACTTTTGGATTTTTGTTGACAATTCGAACACACGAACGCACATCTGTGTCAGTTAATGTTCTCGGTTGCCCTTTCCGCATACGATTAATAGTAGTCCCATCAACCCTAAATTTTAAAATAATATTCCTTATAGATGAAATTGGGCTATTCTAAACTTGCCGAAATTTTTCTATATCCATTTTCTGGTTGCACAGCTCAATATACGCTTCCTATATGTTTCTGGGTGTTCGCATGTCTTCACCATGCTGCTATTTCAAAATTACTCTGGAGATGATTCTTCAGCCATGTCTAATACCATAATGAACACCCCCAAAAGGTTAGCTGTGCAAGTAACCTTCTATCCTGGATTAGTTTAGAATATTACATCAGTCATTCTCGAACATTCTTTACCACTAATTTTAATCATTTGATTTGATAAATGAGTATTATGTAAACGTTGCCAATACTTTTGATTCTGATGTTTTCTAATACACACCATTTTAAATGTTAATAATTTGTTTTATTATCCTTTATACATTATAACATATTGCTTTTAGGCTAATATAATAGAAAAATTTGCACTTCGAACTAGTAACTTATAAAAAATTGTGAAATTACAAAATTTGAGATGTGTTGCCAATAGATATGCGCGCAACTGTAAGTGCAATAGCAATTGGTCTCCTTTATTTATTACTATATTTATATGTTTTAATTTTTTCGGTAGAGTTTATTTTGCATGAAAATCTCCATTCATGTCTTTCCAGTTATAGGTAATATAGCCTTATTTTTTTTATGGATTCTCTGTAGTTCCAGCAAGTTTGTTTTGGAAATGCTATATAGAGGTATTTCAGGGTCCCCGACTGTAGATTGCATTTAAATACTTTTATTTATATACTGTATTTAAATACATTTGTGTATTTAAAATTGTATTTGTAAATACATCTGAAATAATGTATTTAAATACTTTTGGCAAATACTTTACTGATAATAGGTTTATATAGCTGTTAAAAACGTGTAATGCATGTTTCAGCTTGTCGCAACTTGTAGGACACAAACGGTTGACTCCGTGAGTCGGTGAGGAAAGATTGCTTGCATCAGTTCAAATTCAGTTAACAGATAGTCACAGTTATGTTTGGTTGTATAATGAGAGCGCTCAGCGTTATTTCAACTGCTGCATGGTAACTTCAGCTTCTTCGAAAGAGTGTGGAATGAAGAGATTAAATAGTAATAAAAACAAGGAAGATAAAGAATCACGTGATTATAGTCATCCTTTACTACATGATAACCTTTTGAGAGTAAAATCTTCCTACGGAAAAAAGTGAAGTCTGTATGTACATCATGCAGTGGCGAAATCTCTGAGGCGAGCAATGCTACTTCCAATCTACGCATTCATTTGAAGGTAAGAATTTATTAAAGCTAATTATATGATACTTAATTGAATTGACAAGTTTCACTATTTGATTATTTAAAAGAATGGCAAAATTGCTAGTAGCTAACGATAAAGTTAAGTAGCGTAGGTTTACTATGCACGAACCTACCTGCTTCCTTTTGCAACACCTTTATTTATATTATATACTGATTGAATTTAATGTGAATTATGGCTACGTGAAACAAATGTCCTTCGCTTATCTGATCATGTACATTTATCCTTAGAGAAAGCATCCTGCTTTGATGCAAAAAGCGGATAACTACGTGACGGCTCAAAGAAAAGATTCAAAAAGAAAATGTTCAGTATTAGACGATGGTCCTTTATGCATCGTTGTTAAAGTAAAGACATTTCCGGAGTGTTTTGCGATGAATACTAAGAAGGTCAAACCATCGGTGTATTCCCTATTAACCATGGAGCAACCAGCTTTTGTAAGATTAATTAAAGGTGAGTTATGAGTTACAAATGTTGTTTACAATTATAGTATTAGTAGTACACGTTAAGATCTTATAACGACCGAATACTAAAGCGTTTGGATCATTGGTCACTACGTAGACTATATAACGAAGTTAAATAAAGGAAGACATATACAAATAACAGAGGTTAATATATTGCAATAATTTCATGAGAATTCAGATACATATATTCTTAAAGCACGCTATCATTTACTTGAAGATATTATTGAATAAAAATTTTTCAGGAATAATTAGTAAAATTATTGATCGATTATATGTAGTTATTAGATGAATTCCTATAACGATGTATTTCGTTATAGTAGCAATACCTGTTTTTCATTATGTCAAAACTAGCATGCCCACTCCTCAAAAATGGAGGAAATAAAGCTTGATAATGTATATATCATAACAATACTGAAAGCCAATCTTTTACTATGTAATTCTGAATATGAAGGACTAATAATATATTTATGAATTAATGTACCAGTTCTGTATAGCTATAGGATATTCACATAGCTACATTTTATATATAAAATTTTATATGCATACCATATATTCTCATTTCACTCACAGTAATCACACATTCCACTATCTCAGGTGTAAATTCTTCAGTTGACGTCTTCTCAAGGCGGATGCTGGGCCGAAATCTTATAGAAGAAGAGAAAGTGGCAAAAGCTCTACTGAAGGATAAACTAGAGAGCATCTCTTACTTATGTCTTACTGCAGATATTTGGTCAACTCGTCACCGTAGTTTTTTGGGTGTTATAGTTCATTGGGTATGTTAAGATTTTTCTCTTTGTGAAATATGAAATTGAAAATGTCTTTTTACAGTTAGAGAGTTATCAGCTCTTGGCTGAAAGCAGACATATTTGTTGGGGAAATTTATCTCGATTATATTAATATGTAAAATATTTGGAAACATTTATGAGACAAACATTGGACTGCAATTTTATTTTTTTTCAGCTTGAGGAAGCTGCTCTTGTCCGTCACAGTGGAATATTGGCATTCTGTTGCTTCAAAGGAGAACATAACTACATCAGGATTGCTGAACATATGGAGAATATCATCAATAGATTAGTATCCCCCTGCAGAAAATCATGAGCGCCGTCACTGATAACGGCTCTAATTTTGTGTAAGCGTTTAAGGAATTTTCAGGTCACTGCTGCAAATGTGTCCACAGATTCAGAAGGTGGAATCCAGGTAGGTGAAGAAGATCAGGGTGAGCAAGAGCTGGAGGATAGTTTCCTAATAAGAAATGCCTTAGATCAGGAAGAAGACCTTTCATCTGACCCATGCATCTTCACCCTACCTAAGCATGTGCGCTGTGCTTCACACACACTCAGTCTCGTTGCCACAACTGATGCAAAACAGGCACTGAACTTATCTTCCTTTGCAAATATAAATCATGCTGCAATGGAGAAATGCTCAGCATTATGGAACAAAAGCGTTCGTCCAAAATCAGCAGAGGTTATCAAAACTGTTTTCAACTGTTCATTAAAGATGCCTTGCATTAAAAAGTGGAACGCTCAGTTTGATTCATTGTCATTACTTTTACAACACAAAGACAAATTACATCAACTCATGACGTCCCTTGAACTTCTAGTGTTCAGAAGTCACGAAATTGAATTTCTTGGGGAGTATGTCTCAGTTTTGGCTTCTATTGCAGTTGCAATTGATCGCCTACAGGGGGAACAAAACCGTTTTTATGGATAATTTTTCCCTACCTTACTCACTGTGGAAAAAAAGCTAAAGAGCCTTCAGTCACGTTCCCTGAAATTTTGCCAATCTTTTCTAAGTGCAGTCACTGAAGGCTTTAGAAAGCGCTACCAATCTAATTTGACCTTGGCAAATGAAGCCAGCGTTACAGATGCCATTATTGAATCAACAAGCCATCCATTCTTTAAACTCCACTGGTTAGATATTAGTATTTCATGGGACAGTTCAAGCGACCAAGACTCTATTACAAATATTATGATTGAAATGATTGAGAATTTAGCAGATGGACCCGAAGCTGAATCATCCAGTGGTGTATCGGACAGTGACGATTAATTTGGATTTCCAAAACCTACTCAAACACGATCAACCGAAGATTTAGAATTGTTCCGTTACCTTCAGAATTCAAATAAAACCCTTCAAAGTTTAGATAGATATCTAAATTTAAAATGTTATTTATTAAATACAACACCACCCTTCCGTCGTCAGCTCCTGTGTAACGGCTCTTCTCTTTAGGAGGATTGACCTTATCTCCAAAACGGAGTTCTTTATCTGACGAAACATTTCAGCAACTGATATTACTTAAATGTAATGCTGATATAAATAGCAAACTGAAATTTCATTCTATGAAACTTTCTATTTTTTTGTAGTATCTAAGTCTAATTGTCATAAAATCCTACATTAGTAATTATAATATACAATTTCATTTTAATGAATATTTTTTGTTGTGATACCAATGAACATTATCGATTGTCATTATATATCAAATATTTGAAATGTATTTAAAAATGTATCCAAATACATTTAATGTATTTAGTATCTAAATACATCTTACTCATGTATTTAATATTTAGTATTTAAATACTTTAAATGTATTTGGTGCCCATCTCTGATTATAGCAAGGTATAATTTAATTTTGTTTTTGAGTTTCATATTTCTAAATATGTATAACATCTCATACCTAACAACCGTTTGCATCTACTAATTCGCCTGGTTTCGTGATTTTTGTAACCGTTGGATGTTGTTATTTTCAGGTCTATGACTTTTCATTTTGTGTGGTATCTGGCCTTAGTTTTAAGCATATATATCTGCCAGCATCTTCTAATGAGCGGTATTATTTTGAATTTGTCAATTTTAGTTTGTATTTTTCATTTATTTTATATTAATTTACACTGTGTATTTCTGCTGCTGTCAGACTGGCTTGCATTTATATATCGAGTATCGGGTAGCGGGCAAACTCGACGTTCGAACATTTGCCTCGTAGGGGTCCCTATCTTATATATGTGGATGTGACAATTTTTGTCACTTATTAGTCTTTTTAGATTATTGTTAATTTGCAGTTGCAGATTTTATACCTCATACTCGGTGCCACGATTTATCTAATGCTTTAAAAGCCTCTCTGAAAACAATACCGACATTTGTTTTTCAGACTTTGCTTTGGCAGCCTTTGCATTTATTATTCTTATAGCTTTTTCCGTGCTATTTTTGTTTTAAAACAAAATTGGTACTTGTGTTGCTCGGTATTCTCTCTTTAGTCTATTAATATTTAATTAATTACACTGGCTAACACCAACAGTATTATCTAAGTTTTTTTAGCTAGTTTAGGACAATTCTAATGTGCTGAATCTTAAAGTACATCAGTTTTGCTTAATCAGGTCAACATTTTGATTTATCGCTACATGATTTTTTAATTATTTTTTTACATGTACAGATACTTTCTATTTATATATTGCAAGAATCCCTGTTATTTCTTTAAATAAACGAATAACTGATATTTTTCTAGTTAAGATAAATGAATTAGATTCGGCAAAAAGATCTTGCAAAAATAAGCCCGATGTATTCTGCTACATCTGCGGCGAATACACCGTTATTCCTAATTGCAATCCACTCCAAAGTTTCATAAAGCTTGTTTACAATGCTAATTTGGTATGAAACTTGGTGACCAGGATAAAGCTTGGGCACCACACATTGTATGGAGGACATAAACCGAGTATCTATGTCGTTGGGCCAAGAGTAAAAAGAATTGCCGGAAGTTTTGAATTCCCATTGTGTGGAGGGAGCCGACACACAATGACTATTACTTCTACGCTATAGATTTGACTGAGATCAACAGAAAGAACCCGAGCACCTTCAAGTATCCTGAACTTCCACGACGCATGTCGCACCTGTGTTTCTTCTAGCCTGTCCCTACACATGTCAAATGAAGACCATTCAATTGACATTGATAATGCCAAAGTATATACATAGGCGTCTAATAGAATCAGCTCTTATAAAGGAACTTCCAAACTTTAATACTTCTGATGGGCAATTCAACACTAATCCTTTGATAAGCAGAAGACGCATCCGGCTTCTGCTCAAAAGTGGCGCTGCTCCTCCTTACCCCCCCCCCCAATTATATTTCGACTTGTAAATTTGTGTGTATTTATGGTAAGTATCTCTCTGTAGCAATAAATCGGTCCAAACACTGTCTTTTCCTGCTTTCAAATGTACGTTACTGTACTTCTTTGGATATATATATATATATATATATATATATATATATATATATATATATATATATATATATATATATATTATATATATATATATATATATATATATATATATATATATATATATATATATATATATATATATATATATATATATATATATATATATATATATATATATATATATATATATAGAAAAAGTTCCAAGACAAATTGGTATTGTTAATGTAGTGGCTTTATTAGACAACTGATCTACTTCAGGTCCAGCGTGACATCCTTTCTTCCTCGAATTGAGAGGCCACATTATAGGATAGCTCATCCGCCAGTCCAAAAATTGGTTTCAAAGTTTCCCCTTTATGTTAGCCTCGCTTACCGTCATAGAAACCTGTTATCATTATTAAAATATTAACAGCGTTATCTTTTAGCCAAAACACTCGAAAGATGGACTGGTGGATGAGCTATCCTATAATGTGGTCTCCCAGTTTGAGGACGAAAGAATGTCACGCTGGACCTGAAGTAGATCAGTTGTCTAATAATACCACTACACTAACCATATATATATATATATATATATATATATATATATATATATATATATATATATATATAGAAGTGATACACAGAAACAAGAGAGAAGAGATCCTAGTGGAGGTGACCCCGAGAAAAATCAAAGAGAAAAAACCATTGCTCAACAAGGACTCGAACCTCAGACCTCTGGTTATCTAGACCAGTGCTCTACCGACTGAGCTTACGGGACAAATAACCCATGGCAACGCATTTCATCAATATAACTCTCTCGTTCGCACCTCCAAAGACCACCGCTCAAATGAAACCATGCCTGTAAGGACGGAGAAGATACAGTTGTAAAAGCCCGACATTACTTCTCCACACATACTGTTATCAAGCGTTTAATCTTGGTGGTGGATGCGTGCTAGTTTGCGCGCCAACCACACCGGCCGATAGCTTTTGGTCGCTCAAAGAAAGGATGTCGGGATTTTACAACTCTCTCTCTCTCTCTCTCTCTCTCTCTCTCTCTTCTCTCTCTCTCTCTCTCTCTCTCTCTCTCTCTCTCTCTCTATATATATATATATATATATATATATATATATATATATATATAATATTTGCTAAGAGCACATCCTGTAATTATAAGTCGTGCAAAATGCCAATATATTATCAAACCACTCACTTTTGAAAATCCACTGGCTGTTATAAACTGGATGTAGCAACATGGATTATTAAGGATTTAAATAAAATGAAGTGCAGAGAGTGTAAGACTGCACTGAACTAGACAGAATTTTCATCAATACAAGATAAATACATATGGAAATGCCAACAAAAAGTCTGTGCAAAATGAAAACAAACCTGTCATTTCAGAAATGGATATAAGCAATATTCTATTGGTGTGAAGATATGTTAGTCAAACTGTAATTTTTTTAATCTTTCAAGAGTAACAATAGTAAACATTTTTAATATTTTCCTTGAAATATGCACAAACTACTTCAAAGAATATCCCATTAAGCTTGGTGGTGCAAGACTGATTATTCAAATGACGAATCCTGTTTTTTTCCATAAGCCTAAGTACCATAGAGGACGAGCACCAAATGAACCCATATGGGTTTTCGAAACTTCTGGATACAAGTACAGTTCTATGTTTAGGTTATATGGAGATAATAGAATCTCCTAGTGCCATGACCCTATTATACATAATGAAAAAAGTGGACAGGCCTTAAACAATTATTCATAGTGACCAGTGGAAATCATACTTAAATATTCAACGAGACTTCGGTCTTGAGCATCACAAGATCAACGATTCTTTTTGCTTTGTCGACCCACATACAAGTATGCATACACAATCAATTGAAAGCTATTGGGGGAGCCATAAATTAACTATCAACAAAATGCAAGGTTGCAGAAGAGGATTTTTGCATTCATGTCTTCAAGAATTTATGTGGAGAGAAAGAAATAAGCATGATACGTTTCACTCATTCTTCAAGGTTATTGCTGAATTATATAAGTAAATTTAATGTTTTATTGGTACATGTTCGCTTTTTTCTTAATCAGGAATGTTTTTTAATAAAAACGCTCTATTATCTTGTTATTTTACTATCCTTGATTGATTGATCTTAACCGTTTGAAGATTTTATTTGCGGTTCTTTAAAAGCGAATATGTCGGGTAGCCAATCTTTCGATGGGTTTAGTGGAGTTACCGATCTTAACAAGGTCCAAATATTTTAATAAAAGAAAATCATTCTCTTATTTTGCTCGGTATTGTACATAAACTCCACTACAAAGATAGACACAAGTCTAAATAAAAGTAGAAATATGTATATAATGATACAGGTCGGAACAGTAGACATAATAAGGAGAGCTAAACAACAAAAGATACAATGTACATTTACTGATACTTCTTTTATTTGAAATTCTTTCTCATGCATCGTTTAAATTGGAGACTCCACAATCAAAGCACTTCAATAAAATAAATATTAAAAGAACGGGGTAATTTGATCGCAGACGATTCAATACTATTTATTTGAATTTGAGATGTTTTAAAAATGGCGATAGAGTTTTTTCAATCGATTCTCTATGATTTTTACATTTATCATCTGACTTCGAGATGCGAGTCTTATTATCCCTTGTTAACGTATTACTGGCACCTTAAAATAGGGCGAACTATATGTGTTGAGGTGGGATGAACATACTAATATACAGACGACTTTTAGCACTGGAGGCATAAGTCTGAATATCAATTGATTTTTTTTCCTATCCTGCAAAGCATTCCTTAATAGTAATTCCACAATGGTTGTTGGCAGTGATAAATTCAGTCTGTAACCAAGTGCGGAGTGCAAATCACTGCGGAGTTTCTTGTTAAACAAAGTTTTCTTTCTAATCTCATCGAGTAACTTTGGGAATTTAAGAACTTAGAGAAGATATGTCTTCCAACGACACTTTTCCAAGGAAAGTCAATTCTCTAAATTGATCCTCATAGGATTTGATTCTTAATGTGACCAACATTTTTATGGCAAATGCTTCAAGGAATGGTCAACTGCGTGGCTAACTCGCTATAGCTTGATTAGGTTAATTGGCGGCGGGCAGTTGCTCTAGATCCGACGCTGCACCTTTTTTAGCATTATTAAACATATCCTTAAATATGGACAGCTAAAGATTGCTTGAATTACTTATATCAATAAAATGGTTAAAAATTATTGTTAATCAGAAACCGAACGCTTAAATTAAAATTCTTCGCATAGCCAAACTAACTCCAATTAACATAAATAGGATTTTGTATAATCACTTCATGGATTCATGGCCCTTCCTTTTTTGTGAGTGCTTACTTTTTTTTATAAACAATGAATTGTCTAGAATTTTAAGCTATGGGATTTAGCCGGAAACTGATCAAGTGCTGTGACTTATAATGTGAAGCAATAAACAGACTGACGTGCACGAGTGACATTTCGAAGATCACCTTCAGGAAATGAAGAGTCGATAAATCCATGTCACTCTTTACACAGTTAATTGGCAATTATTTTTTCATCTTTTGACAGAGGTTTAATATCAAAATATGAAATTTTGCCCACACCAGCGGCATCGCGAAATAAGGATATTAGAATCTGGCGTGATGTAGTTAGGAAGTAATGGAAGTAAATTTCACTATTTTATTTTCACTTGAAGAAAATGTTAAATTAAATGGTTGCCTAAGGGCAGGATAATGAATGAATACAACCTTGGTAATGTAGCTTGCAAAAGAATAAAATTGAATTTAGATGAAAGAACAGGAAAAGCAGAGCTCAAGACTCTAAATCTCCGAAGGTTCGCAATAAGCCGATATAAATATAAGATGTAGACATTTGTGGCGATATTGTTAATTAAAGTAAAGCAAAGAGTGATAATTAATTTTCAGCTTAAAGAAACAAAGAAGATACAGAAACTTTAAATAAATATTTCGACACCAGAACTTTAGACAAAATAACATCTATAAAGTCTGATGCTACTGTTTTAATATCAACCTTAAAAAGGCTGGCGGCTAGATTGAATATTAAGAAAAAAAACGGGCGAATTACGGGGTACTAAAGTAAGGTACTTCAGGCAGGTACTGTTTAGCAACAATAGTATTTTCAGAACGAAAATACAGCGAATTCTATGTCTTGATAAGGGTCTCTTGATAACCTGGTAGATAAGCAATCGGATTTCCATGCCTAAATACCATGTTCGATTCTCGACGATAGCGGACATATAAAACTTGGAGCTGTTAAGGGGGCAAGTATCATTTAGAGCTGCACAAAGTTTGAAACATATACGCAGGCAACTCCATACTTCATCACACCCATATTTAATCACAACACTGCTGTATTCTTTCACTCCTCCTTCTTTTTTTGCAAACACATCACTTTTCCGTATCGAAACCTGTCCAAACGGTTTATACATCTAGGCTGCAGACCTCTTTGGGGTTTGCAGCAATGTTTCTACCCTCTTTTTTGTGTCCTATGAGCCCACATCTCCTTTTATTTTCCCCTTTGGAGGGGAAGAAAAATGGAGAAAACCCCCCCTACCCACCACAAAAAGAAGATCAATTAGGATTGAGGAGCTTCGAGGACGTCGACTTACATTGAGATGCTAGTCTGAGTCTTCAATAAAATGAGTTAGGCAAAGAAAAAAAAATGTGACATGACAAAAGTTATGATACGTGCCAAGTGACAGCGCTCCCTCTGAAAGACTGAACATGAAGGGGGCAGGTTCAAGTGAGTCCTAAGAAGGAAAAAGAGAGAGAAAGATCTATTGACATCCTTTAAAACTTTGGGCCGAGATAAGCTCTCCGAGTCAGAGCCTGCACCATTGTGTCTCTTCTATTTTAGGGTATTGGTTCTGTTAATGTATTGTTATCACTATCATCAATATATAATTAAGGCATGTCGACATGCAACTTAGAGTCGACACCCAACTTTGTATTAGCTGTTCTTAGTTGTGCAAGATGAATATGTGTCGTGTTCAGCCAAATAGGTGAATTGTCGCGGATCGCATCATGCTTACTCTAGACATTGCCAATCGTATCTCTTTGAAAAAGAAGCTTAAGATTACTAGGCTATGGGTGGAATTTCGTAATGAGAGTCTGTCGGGGTCTGCGCCAAAAAGAAGCACCTATGCGTTGCTGCCCAAAAAAGCACCATTCGCTTCTTCAAAATGACAACCGGGTAGCCTCCCTACGAATTAGGAACCGTTCTGCGACTTTTACGTCAACTTCTACTTCTACTTCCTCGCTTGATGTATTCCTGTGCACTCTGAATGCACAAGCGACTTCGAATGAGAAGTGCTCAATGACCTCGATGGAACAATTTTTTTCGATTCAAATCTCCTTCATCAAGCTGCCGTCACTCGAGAGTAAACCTTGTTGTTGCTTGATTCGGTCACACTGGTCCGTATGAGAAGAAATGACAGCCATCTAAATTTCAATCGATGAGTTTACATTTGCAACGAGACCACAAATTTTATTCCCTTTACGTCAGGCCATTTCTCACATCGAGCAATTCCTTGGTGGTCTGCCGAGTGTGAGCCGTCACTCTGTGTTGTGTAATATGTCCATTAGCATGATAAATGCAAACCGTGTAAATTCACCCTGTGTATATTTCACTCGGCCTGTGCCAGACTCCGTTGTGTTTTGAAGCAATTCAGAGCTCTTGGCGGGAATAAGTTTTTCATTCAATGAGTGTACTTCTCTTGCAGTGGCATGGCGGCAGGCAAAAGGATTCACGGAAAGTTCATCTAAGACCCCTCTCTCATTTTCCGGAAGCGTGATAGCCATATCAGACCTATTTCTCGCAAATGATGCATTTTTGACTGCGTTTTTCCCAGTCCCAAGCTAGAATCTGGAATGCAGTACCGTAAAAATTCTAAGGACGTCGTAGGGCTGCTTAAAGCTGAAGTTGCGAGTGTTAACTTTTATGCTATCTCCCATTTTTCTGACGTGTGTGGGTACCTTCGAAGCGCTGCGTCTGACTTCAGGGCCGATCATGTTGTACTAGATCGCTAGGTAAGGAAGAATACGTGATGTACCCAGTTTGGGGACCTTCTACGAGAACTGTTTGGTCTCTTAGGCTGTGCACCACTTTCTGTTGAATTTCTTAGCCCGGGGGAGTTTCGGGTGTGCGACCTATATTCATATCGTGAGGATAGGTTTCGCTACCGTTTGTCTCTTGTATTCGCTGCGGGTGTCTGATCATTAAGTGTAAAGGTCATAGAATTCTTGGGTGATGATGACCTCCTACATAATATATGAGCTCAACATGAAGCCAAGAGGGTTTGTTTTACTACGGCATACTCGGAGCCTTGAATGACGCAGGCGTAATTAAGATATTATGATATTAATTGTTCAGTATAACACTGGTTATGACTTCCTTGACATGGGACGGGTAGCTCTCCACTGAGCATTAAAGGGTCACATGCTCAGTGATTAGTGAGAAAGCACAATACTGTCTTTCATACCCTTCCTTAAAGTGTTTGGATTTAAAACAAAAGAGATTTTTTTCTCTATATACATCTAATGTAAGACTATTTTGGGAGTGTGCAAAGCTCTTATGATCTCCATACAGGGCCCGGCAGGTAAGTTTCCCCCGTTAGCAACTCTAAGGTCTGCAAATAAGTATTGTTTGGTATAAGTTATCTCTTCTTTCTCTCATAGAAGACTGAGTTATGCATTATGTATGAATGAAGCAAGGCCATGGTTGAAATCAATTCTCGCAAAATTTTAAAAAAGCAAGCTGTTATGCTTGGGATTTACGCCTGAAGTTCCAATGTGAAAATCTGAGAGTGTTTAGGTGTCAATCTGAGGAAGATTCAGAGGATAGGGAAAAGGTTGGATGAGTTAGGCTGTGAATATGACAGTAAGGTGGCTTGGAAAACACACTCTTAGCGTTCTCATATTAAAACTCCCTAATTTGTTGTGGGAAACCAGACCAAGTCAATGAAGTCCATAGCAAGGAACATGGGAGTGTCATTCTCTAATCAGCTAGTTAGTGCATGAGGAAATCGGCTACTACCAGGTATTGCAAAAGTCATGTTACACTCGTTAGCACGCTCTCAAAAAGGGATAGAATTATAGTTTTGATGCAGATAGACAGGTTTTTATTTCTTTAACATATAAATATGTGTTTAAGTTGTAATATTAATCAATGTAGCTGCCCTCAGCAGCAAGCACGCGCGCTAGGTGAGACCTAAAGGCCGCGCCTACGTTGCGGACGAAGTCCCTCCTCATGCTGGCCCAGATGTAATTAACGAAGGGCTTAAGATCATCGACGTAGTTGCGGTGAATCTAGCAGGCCTTGCCCTCGATGTGCCCGCACAAGCTGTAGTCGAAGGGATTAAGGGCGGGCGACTGCGGCAGCCAAAATTCCTTCGACTCCAACTACTCTTGCATGGTCTTGGCCTTGCGCACAGAGACACCGTCCTTCTGAAAGACATAATCTGCCTTCTTCGTAATCTTTCTCACTTTAGTAACCATGATGTCTCTGTAATCGACTACGATGAGTGTGTAACCAGCCGCAAACCTCACCGATGGCATCTTCTTGCCATTCGAAGCCACGACGCCAAGCATCACTTTGGAGCCTTGGAGCTTGGTCGTGGAGATGTAGTGGACCTCGAAAACGTCCTGGCCAAAGCTTACCACCTGTTTTTTGCCTGCCGCCATGCAACTGCAAGAGAAGTACACCCATTGAATGAAAACACCTATTCCCGCCAAGAGCTCTGAATTCCCTCGAAACACAACGGAGTCGGGCACAGGCCGATGTGCGGATCTACCGTAAGGTTATGTCGACAGAAAAATAAGAATTCGATTGCAATGACTCCCCAAGTCGTTGAGAAGTCGACGACAGCTCTCCCGATATTTTTATCGCATATGGACGGTGATCAGTGACCTTTTCACGCATCTCAACCTCTTGCCGCCAACCCTTTTGATGACCTTGGGTACTATGGCCACCGAAATTTTTTGGGGGGAGCGCAGTCATTTCACACAGCTAATATTTAACAACTTGAGGTCTTCCTGAAAGAGGTCGATCTTTGAGGTCTTCCCCGTTCTTGAGCCCTTCCGTGTTTCGGTTGATGGTCATCCAGCTGACATAAAACCGCTTCCTGATGTTGGACTTATTGTGGCCCGCCCGCATGAGAGGATAGATCTCAAATCTTTTAACTTCCACCTCGACCATTTTTAAACACAATGAAAAATACACTTTAATGACGCATGCTGGTTAAGAAGAATTTAAATTTGTTTTACTCAAATTCTTATAGCTCACACATAAACTTCTCTCGAAAAAACTGTGTAACAGAACTTTTGCGAAACTCACTGCTCATACAAGATGAAAAAGAGCCACTTCTGTGGCAGAAGATGAAGAACGAGGAGATTGAAGGTCAAATGAAACTTTTGAACAAACTGAAGCTTTCCCCTGAAGCCTGAGATTCTCTGGTTCTACTCAGTCGAGAAGAATTTCGACCATGACCAGGTAGTGAACTCGTAAAACAACCGCTGGCTTGCTTTATCCTTCATGAATACTAGGTTCTCTGTCTACACCTTGGTGTTTTCCGTGATCAGTAGCTAGTTAAACGTTATGGCCTCGTCTAACTTTCCGCAATGCTACATCAAGAGCCTGGAGCAAATAGTGTTGCTCTAGATCCAAGAACTGGCCGTTGGAAAGCCATACGTGTGGCAACAGGAGTCTTTACTATGACACACAAGCACAATGACCCATTCTTGGCAATCCTGTGACCACATTACATTGAACATCTGTCCTCCAAACTCCTAGACTGCATTCCCTTCCACTATTATTTGTAAAGCGTGGTTGAGAGAGAGACAAACAAGTCCCCGTGCATCACCAAGGTTAATCTTAAATCCACGATCAGCAGAACTTTAACCCAGTTAAACACCGGGGCCGTCGAGAAGGCCTGTAGCATGTTCCAACGCTGCTTGTCTGCCGTGTTTGTGGTCGATGATGATTTCAATGAATAAGATAAATAGTAAAATCCTTCAAGTATTTTACATGTAACTATGATAAATATATCTGTATAAATGAACTTTGTATTATTTTATATTGAAGTTAGGCGGAAAATTACACACCGCATTCTCTATATTCAAAAGGAAATTCAACTATTGGAACGTATCTGACATCGAGCGATTAAATTTATTCCTAAATTTAGAAATAGGTGTACGAAGCACCTCAATTTATTCTCACTGGAAGATGGGCATATTCGCTGCAAACAGAGGGATTTATAATAATTAACGCGCTCACTAATATAAATTCTGGCCCAATATTTGAAGTAGATAAATAATGATTTCGAGCTATTAAGCAAAATATTTCACAATGATAACAGAAATTTTCTTTTCTTATAAAATAACTGAAACTTTGAATAGCTTGTTTAAGAATGTCATCAAAAGGAATAAAATATCTTTAAAATGAATCGATAAATATTACTTTATACTTAAATTTGTAGAGATTTCCGTTTTCTTTCCTTTCTTTTCTTTCTTTCCTTTCTTTTCTCAATTAGATATTAAGGTATTTATTTCATTGTTCCCAATTCTCTAAACGAGAAACAACCGTTTGTGACCATGGATTTGCTAGCGATTGCCATTCTACACTTTATATAAATTTAATTATCCCATCGGGGTCCTCAACCACACTAGAAAGATCTAGCTGTTGCATTTATCCATATCGAAAAATAAAGCAAAAAATCTCCACTAAAAAATACTTAAGGTATTTAATACCATTAAGTACTTTATATCTCGAGTGGATGAAAGAAGCCAACTTGCAAAGAAATCTAAAGAAAGGGGACGAATAAGAAAGGAATTGTTTCTTTATCTTTTGCGGTTAATCTCATCATGATCACACTCTTTATTATCTATCTTTACCATTGCTTTAGAATATGTGACAAAAAGAGTAGCACGGCTTATCGATGAATTATATGAGAGAATTCCACATAGAACCTTATTGCAAGATAGGGCCGATGGTATATCTGGTAATTTTCATGAGAAGAAAATATGAAGAAAATTCGTTATCTTCCCTTTTAATTGTGGGTAAAAATCCCCAACCCGATAATGAAATTTTCATAAAGGTCAGATTAACAGTTTGTTGTAGCGCCATAGCATCTAAGCTGGGTCTTTGTGGGTGAAGCACGAACCAGAGAACCTTCCGTAGAGCAAGAAATAAACACCGCCTTGCGCCAGTGAAGTGTGGCAGAGCGCATATGTTATTTATGTCAATGATTGAAGATGGAATTGGGATTCGCTGTTGGAATTGGCTATGTATGTGATGATGTATTTGGATGGAACAGTTTTCCTCCACCCATGAACCTACGTGAGGAAAACGCAAAGCTTTATTCAGAGTTTTATAATATTAATTAGTTCCAAATCACCCTGATAAACTGAGGGCAGTTTTGTGCTCTAGAAATTATGTTCTGGGAGACTTTGTTTTTAAGATTCTTATTTAGGTGTGTTTTTAATACTAATTTGCATCCCATGCTGCCTATCTCAGTAAGTTATTTAACACTGATTTTACAAAGATATTGATTTATTGAATGCGATATTTTAATACTCGATCTAAAGGTACTATAAATGACACACTGAAACCTCATTCCAAAATACGAGTAATCAAGTTTCCAAAGTTGCTTTTAAGTCTTCAAAGTTCTTATTAGCTTCAGGGTGAAAATTTAATTAGCCTTGGGGAATTCTTGGAGACAAAATTGGGTAAAAAGAAATCTTAGCGTAATTGTGAGCAGCGCCAGTCTGTCGACCATAGCAGGAAGTAAACAAAGTCCTCAGATTTCGCCACGGAAAGATTGATAAAAAAATAAAGATGTAATTACGAAGCGTTTCAAAATATATTTTGTCCTCACTATAAGTGTTTAGAACATGTCTGGAATCCTTTCGCCAAAATAAAATAATAAGGCTTTAAATATTCGGCGTCGCCCAACAAAGTTGATACCAAACACAAAAAAAAACAATGTCATGATTTTTTCTTATTGAGGTCTCATTAATCGTTAAACTTTTAAACTCTTTTTCACAGTCTTTGCATTCATTTTATTTTTACTCTGTCAAAACCTTTTTGTCACTTATTAATTTATTATGACAACAACCTGTAATTCATGTAAGAAAACAAAGCTAGAAGGGTGTAAATGAACTATTAGATTTTGAGTTTGGTTTAATCGTTAAATAATTTTAGTAACAATAAAAAGAAATTAAAGCTAAAATAAAATCAAATATAAATTCAAATATATTGATGGCTCTCCTATTCCCTTTTCAGTTTCTATTCAAATTCTTGGCGTCATCTTTGATGGTCAGTTAATCTCTAATAATCTCCGGCATAATCTTAGCTGCATCCTCTTCCATTTTGCCCACATATGGTTCAAGATTGCCATTCATGTTTTCGTTGATCCCCCCTTAATCACTCTACCTTCCTTTTTGCTGGGTTACGTGATTTCGCTGTTAGACATTAAATTTGTTCAAAACCTTTGCACAGACCTTCGTGCATATCCCCTGTTTTGTGAACAACAATGACAGCTCATTCAATCCAGAATCACTTATATGGTCATCATACTTACCTATAAGATCTTAGACGTTGTAGACAACTCTGCCATTTCTTCCACAGCAAACCGATCCCCGATCGTGAGACCTCTTCACTGCTTTATCCTCGAAGTTGTCTCCGAGGGATAGAAGATCGCACAATATCGATAGGATCCTTTCCATACTTTGGTGTGTTTAAGCATGTTTTTAGGACCCACCTCTCCTCTCAAGCCTTTTTTTTAGATGGTAGACAAGTCTGAGCAAACTCCTCACAAAATGTACCGTACTGCATTATATATAATTCAGATAGAAGAGAACTTTAAAAATGTAGACCTCAAATTTAAAATATTTTACAGCAACTTAGTGAATTACTTTATCGTTCAACTTATTCAAAGTTAATGATAAGTTGACTAAAATCTCCACGAGTATTCTCTATTTTCTTGAATAACAATTATCAACCTCAAAATTAATCATAACATGAATAACACTGTCCTTAATTACACGTTCTATTCCATTTCTGTCATGATTCTCCACAAACCTTACATCTTAGCTTACAAATAAACATTACAATCGTAAACTTACGCATTGACAACAACTTGATGATGAGACCTAAAAGAATGCGGATGCGGCGGTTAATGAGAATATTTGACAAAATAGTGTTACAATGCAAAGAGTTTAAGATTTGAAATAATTAAATAGACGATCGTATGCGGTATGAGGGCAGCGAGTGAATATCTCTATCCAAATCCACAGTTAGTATTAAAACGTATATATATATATATATATATATATATATATATATATATATATATATATATATATATATATATATATATATATATATATATATATACAGAATGTTTCAGAATTCTTTGAACAAATTTTACCCTAAGGTTCCTTCAGGTTAAATAAGCATAATTTACTCTATGGAGGGGTATCCAAAAAATGAAATGTGTAGTTTAAAAGACTTATAAGTGAGAGCGCTGTCGTCAGGTAAAGGAAAAATTAAATTCAGAATAAGTTTACTTTCTAAGAATACAGAGTTTGAAGTTAGGTTAGTAGTGACAATAGGTGTTCGAAATTCCGCCCATCTGCTGCGATACATGCGTGGAGGCGCCGGCGGAATGACTGCTGAACTCGTCCGAAGACACCAGGAGTTTTAGCATCCTTGCATAGGTATTAATAATCCTGCCGATAAGTTCTTCTTCTGACGGAACTGGTGTTTTGTACACTAAAATCTTTAGGTGTCCCCAAAGGTAGGAGTCTACGGGTATCATGTGAGGAGACCTGGGTGGCTGAGAGATTGGTCTGCCACGACTAATCCAGCGGTTTGGATACCGATCATCCAATAAATTCCTAACAACAATCGTGAAGTGTGCCGGTGCACCATCTTGTTGGAACCACATTCCTCTGCGAATCGCCAGGGGAACATCTTCTAGCAACCTGGGTAGTACTTCATCAAAAAATGCCCAATAAGTGCGTCCAGTGAGTCTTTCTGGCAGGATGTAGGGGCCGATGAAATAGTTGTCAATAATGCCCGCCCACATATTTACGGAAAATCTATCTTAGCGACTGCTTTCCTGTGTACCATGTGCATTGATGTGGGACCATAAATGCAGATTATGCGTGTAAATAACACCCTTTCGCGTGAATGTTGCTTCATCCGTGAAAAGAACTTTTGATGCAAAATCGGGTTCTTGTCCTTGTTGTAAAAACCACGTGGCGAATTGAACACGCCGTGGATAATCGTCAGCATTTAAGCTCTGAACACGCTGAATGTAAAATGGATGTTGAAGTTTGTCGTGCATCACGCGCCACACCGTACTGTGACTTGCAGGAAAAATATTTGCTGCAGCGCGTGGGCTCGTTGTTTGAACATTATGAAAATGTTGAAGTATGTCGTCTTCCATCTCAGGGTCTCTTACACTTCTAGGGTGGCCTGCATCAGGTCTTGCAAGGCGGAATGATTCGGTTTCGCGCAGTCTCCTATGTATGGCAGAAAATATTTGATGCACAGGCACATGTCTGTTGGGATATCTTTCACTGTACATTCTCGCAGCCCTCCTAGAATTGCCGTTTGCCATACCGTAAATTAAGTGCATATCTGCAAGTTCACTATTCGGTAGTTGGTTTATTGTTGTTCACCGCTCAGTGTAAACTACTACCCCAAGTGCATCTGTATCTTCGCTGTCGCGTGCAGTAGCCTACCAACCGGTAATTTAGATGCAAAGTTGAACAGTTTATATAAATCGTACTTTAACATTTCAAGTCTTCGTAACTTTTAAACTAAACATTTTTGGATACCTCTCCATAGAGTAAATTATGCTTATTTACCCTGAAAGAACCTTAGGTTAAAGTTTGTTTAAATAATTCTGAAACACCATATTATATATATATATATATATATATATATATATATATATATATATATATATATATATATATATATCTTCTCGTCTATACATGTTTGTTAAAGACCAGGTTGTATTTTGATTTTATCAATTTTATTTGGAACATTCCAACTGGCGAATGCAGGTTATGTAGCTGGTTGGAGATTAAAGATCAGTTGAGGAAAATCCATTTTATTTTTTACAACTAATTTGAGTTTTGGACGTGAGCTTTTACCTTTCTTAAGGCAGCTTCAGACTGAAGTCTTCGTTATTGTTGACCTTGCGTTGATTTGTTGTTTTCCCTTGCTTTTGCCTCCTTTACCGGTGAGGTAAATCATTGGTGGTCGTGAGCAGCGAAGAATAAAATTGATTATTTTTTATTTTTTTAGGGGAGAAAAGGTACGGGTCGCGTTTACACCTTCCCGCTGTACCCCTCCCACGATCGGGGGGCACAGAAGAGGAGGAGGCCCGCGTCCGATTTGCTCCTGGAGAAACTCACCACACTTCTGACTCTCAGTTGAAGTGAACTGATAGTGAAGTGCTCAATGGGAAGCCCGGAACAAGCTTTAGAAGAGGGTTCATAGTGGGAGACAGAAAGTTTTGAGTTAAAAGAAAACAGATTGGTGAGGAGGCAGATTGAGCAACCTCGGAAGTCAAAGGTGGAAAGGGTGGAATACCATTGCCCGACAGACAAGGGGGAACTGCTGGTTAGCGTGGATTCCGAACCACCGTCATGCATTTACTCGTCATTCTTACTTCCTTTCTCACACTTTTAGCAACCTATGTTCCTCATACAGAAGCGGGAAGACCGCCTAATCTCCGTTCCCTTATTCTCTTCATCTTTCATTCATGTGTTTATTGTAGCATTCATGCTGTTTTGAGTTATCTTAGATCTGAGCTCTGAGCTTTATTTATGTATTGTTATGTTACTTAGTTTTACTTTCCTTACTTTGTCTCACTTTCTCTTGTTGTTATCACTTTTTTCGCTATTTCACTTTAGTTTTACTTTGTTCACTTGTTTTACTATTAACTTTCACTTCACTATCATTTTTGTTAAAATTTTTAATACTATAGTTTACTTATTACACTTTTAGTTTACTATTTCGTTTTATTCATGTTTTTCTGTTAATTTTCACTTCACTATCATTTTTGTTAAACTATTTAATATAGTTCACTTATTACACATTTGGTTCATTTTGTTCGCATTATTTCTGTTTACACTTTTGATCTGTATTGTCTTCTTAGTCGGTTGTTTCTTCCTATTTAGGTTGTTTAAATTCGATTGTCTTATAAGGAGATCAATCTGGTGTCCTGGTTGGTTATTTCGTTGGTTTGTATATAGTCAGGTAAATATCTTTATCATTATGCTTGTTCCTTCTCTCTTTTTGAATTACTACTTAAGTAAACATGGGTACCTTCTCTATTCTTATCTGTTGTCTGCCGCTGGGAAATCGAGTGTTAAAAGGGACTCCAGCTCTGGTGTTCGTGTGCTCTGCAAATATCGAAGGTCGATCGTCTATCTCCTCTATATTTTCTCCTCTCTGTTCCTGATGTTGATGTTGATTGTTTCTATTCCTGATTCTTGGTGTAGATCCTGTAGTCTCCTCCTCTCTCTCCTACGGGTGTTGGTGATTAGGTAGAGAGCTTTATTTTGTATTCTCGGGAGTTCCAATTTTTTGGTCTTTGTTTCACAGTTGATAGGGGTTGGCGGGTATAGTAGTACCTCTCTTCCTAGTGCAAGATAGATTTTTCTTTTATTTTTCATGCCTAACCTTCTTAGATTGTACAGTAGGTTAAGCATTAAGCATCGGAATCGCCTTGTTCTTCCCCTTCGTTATATGTTGTTTGTAGCCTAGACTTTGCCCTCACTATGATATCTGTAGTTCTGATCTTCAACTAAGATTTCAGCTGTTTTGTTCCTGGAGATCAAGATTATTGTAAATTTTCTCCTGTTCGTCTTTATTTTCCAATCCTTTTCGTAGTTGTTGATGTTGCTGATTTCTAAATCTGTTGTCCTTGCCTGAAAGCGTACGTTCCTGTACGGAGTGACGACTAGTCGGCTTATGTCGTCCGCGAACTGTATGTTTAGACAACCAGGCATTATTGGTAGTGGCAGGTCTGCTGTGTATATTGAATACAGCGTGGGGCTGATACAGCTCCCCCTGCGGGAGTACAGTTTTCAATTCAAATTCTGGTCCTGAATAACCATTAATCTCCACATACACTCTTCTGTCTGTGACATAATCGCAGAGAATTCTCTCCAGATTGCTATTCATCTGGAGATTTAAGATCTTATATTGCATTCCTCTGACCCATACTTTGTCAAATGCTTTTTCTACATCTCTGAGGTCCAGATCGATGTAGTTATTATCTGCTGTGGCCTTTGCTAATTTTCCTGTTGTTATGCCAAGTGCCATTGTAGTGTCTCTGCCTCTTCTGAATCCGAACTGATAATCATTATAGAGGTAATTTTTTTCAAGATATACTTTTAGTCTTCTGTTAAGGATTTTCTCGAAGCCTTTGCCCATTTAGTTCAATAGCGATATTGGCCGGTAACTGCTGAGGTGGTTTGGTGGTTTTCTTGGCTTTGGGACGAATATCATTTCAGGAAAGGAACTTGTGTTTAAGCACACGCTGAAAATCCTCTTTAATGTTGATTATGTTAGGTGACTTGCTAAGATTAGTTTTGGTTATTCCTAAAATGCCTGGCGCTTACTGCTTGAATGATTATATTACGCCTTTGATCTCTTGCGTTGTTATGTAGGCCCCTGTACCCGGAATATCTTCCCTTACTTGCTCTACACTTGGTACTGGTGTAATCTTGTCTATGATTTCTCGCAAGAATGTGTGGACCATTTCTTTATATCTAGGTTGTAGTCTTCGTCCTCCTCTGGGGTTACAGAGAACACTGTTTTCCTGTGATTACGAAAAGGTTCTTCTGTTGTCCTCTTTTCTTGGATCTTTTCTTCCCGTTCATTTGTTTCTCTCGGGGGTCTGCCTTAAGTCTATATATTAGTCTCCAGATCTCTTTTGGTCTTCTTTCTTCGTCTATTTTCTCTATTAGGCCATCCCATATGTGGCTTTGCTGTTCTTCTATGAGATGCCTATTCTGATTTCATCGTATCGCTCTCTATTTGGTCCATGGAGAATTATTTGGTCTAGTAATCCTCTTAGTTCCCTATTCTTTCTCCTCATTTACTCTTTCCATCGAGGATGTGGAAGAGTAGCGTATCTTGTCTTAGGTATATATCTTTCGTCCGCCTCGATGATCGTTCTTGTTAATCTTTAGTTCTCCTCATCAATATCTTCCAGGTTGGCCTCAGTGAGATCCTTTGGGACGAAGTTACTAAGAACTTGTGTGTAACCTGCCTAGTTTGCTCTCTTGTAATCCTTCCTCGCCGGTACCGGTACCTGTATCGGGTATTGATTTATGAGTAAATGTGTTCCAACATGGTCGCTACATGCAAAGGTAACTGGTTGCATGTGGATGTTGTATAGCATATTAAGGCTACTTAGCACGACGTCTGGCTTTGTAGCTGCAATGCTTGTGACATATGTTGGAAATTCTGGCCCTATTCTCTTGAAAATGTTTCTTTCCAACATCATTTCTAAGTTGTTTCTGCAGCAGTATCCATTTGCACTGCACCTGACATTGAGGTCTCCCATAAAGATGGTTGGGAAACCTGTGCCAAAGATTTTAAATAGGTTGTGCAGGGGAAGGTAATTGTTTCTTGGTACTTGGTATCCCGTGGCTACTATTATTAGTGTTAATTTCGTTTCATTTTTTATGGCCAAGTATGCCTTATCTAAATTATTAACTTCTTTGAACTTCAGCCCTCTTCTAATTTCTATGACCTTCCCGTCATGACGTTTGCCTGAAAGGTTCGCATTTATGACAGTGTAATCGAACAATTTGATTGTTTTTTCTTCTGGATTCACTCCGTGTTCTGATATTAATATTATGTCTGAATCGATCTCTCTGAAGTTATTTCCTAATGTCGATGTATCACCGATCCATCCTTTAGTGTTAATTTGAAAAATGCTGAGCTTTCTTCTCCTTTCTAGTTCCATTGTTTATTAAGTTTGGTCGTCTAGAAATATTTGGACTTCTGGTGGGCCGATCACTTGTTGGGTTCTGCTCGTTGGAATAACTTTGCTGCCATATATGTTGGTGCACACACAATTTAAAGACGTGTATGGTGGCAAAATTTAATTACTTCATTTATTTTTATGTCTTCATGATTTTTTTCTATTTCTTCTTTCATTTCCTCTTTGTCATGGAAACCCACCCAAACGTCGACTTTCCTGCATATGATACTTCTGTTTGCACTTATCTGGGGCGGGATTTTGTGCGTTAGTCCTATTTTTTGATTGTCTCTATTCCTTCCTAGGACACTAATTTTTCTACTTCTTTTTGCTTGCTTGCAATTACCACGTAGCCATTTGTGATGTCGATTATTTTGACGAGGGTCATTTTTATCTGTCCAAATAATGTCTCGCAGAGCTTTCCGAGGTATAGCTTCATCTCCTGGTCAATTGTTCGTAGGGGTACTCGTAGGCATTTCAGGCTGCATCTTTTCCCTAGAAGGGGATGATCCTCCATCCGTTTGTTAGTCGAGCGCCTAGGCTCTCTTTTCTTCGTTCCTTCCTCCGAAGCCTATGTTTGTTTTCTTCCTTCCTCTTTAAATATGTAAAAGGACAGTGAAAACGTTTCTCATCACCTAGCAGCCTATGGTTCCCTATTTACTTACTTATTTTAGCGCTTCACGACCACCACACCTAAATGGGCCTAAGCTAAGAGGCGCCTCCACAGAATTTCGGGCTCGTGGTTTTAAGAACCCCCCTTCTTCACGCCTCTTATTGGGGCTTCCTTCTGAAGTTCCCTATACCTTACTTTAAGTGGCTCCGGGCGCAGCGGTGGTCGTGCTATGTTGCTTTTAGTCGGTGAAGTAAGTGGAAATGAAAGCGTGGAATAAGGAGGAATTAAGGATGAATTACCCTTCAGGGTAAGCACCCCACCCACTAGAAACAGTAGGAATTTTCAATCAGTCCAAAGGACCCATATATTTCTTCTTTCTTGAAGTTAACGTTAACTTTAATGAAAAGTTATAAAAAAGAATCCAAATTCAGTACGTCATCTCAGATTGATTTTTATTCTTTGGTGCTTTTATAGGTCAAAATTTACACCAGATTCGTTGATGACATATACCTCACAATTAATGATGAACGCCAATTAATAAAATTCAAAAGGCCCTTAGAATCCCATTGGGTTCTCAAATTTACATACGAATTAATTGTAGGTGGCCGTATTCCCTCTCTTGACGTAGACGTGAAGCAAAACAGCGACGGAAAATACACCACCACCGTCTATCGAAAAGGGGCAGACTTCGGACGATGCCTTAACGCCAAAAATGAGTGCACAGAGAACTATAAAAAAATTAGTAATGAGCTCATACATAAAAAGAGCCATCAAGAACTGTTCAACGTAGACCGCACTTGATGAAGAATATCGAAGATCAAAACAGATCCTGATCAATAATGGCTACTCAAACAGAGAATTCGACAAGTTACAGAATAAAATTCTCAACTCCAAATTTGAGGTAAAGGAAAGAAGAGAAAAAGGAAAACTAATACTACTCTACTACAAGAACCAAATGACAGATGCTTACAAAACAGACGAAAGAATACTACAAGATATCATAAAAAGTAACACTATCAAAGAAAATAACAAGTTATCCTAACGAATTTATTATAAAAACACAAAATAAAGTAACTTATTAATGAAACACAACCTCCGCGAAAAGCAATTGATCTTAAAGGCTAGAAATGTTGTATACAAATTCCAATGCCCCCATGAGGACTTCAAACCTCATCCAAATAATCAATATATAGGTATGACCACTACTACCAACAGCCGGCGCCTAACAATGCATTCGAAAGAGGGAGAAATAAAAACACACTACAAAGAAAAGCATAACGCCCAAATTACAAGAGCAACTCTGGTCGAAAACACTACCATACTCAAAAGAAACCCTGACCTTCGCCGCCTGAAGATTCTGGAGATGGGCCCCAAACTTAACACCCAAAGTACCAGTTCCGAGCGAGTACTTCACCATTTCTGCTAAAGAAACATCGTACTCCGACTTTCATTTATAAAAGCACCAAAGAACGAAAATCAATTTCATTCTTCGCTGCTCACGACCACCAATGAGCTACTTCACCGGTGACGGAGGCAAAACCAAGAGAAAACACCAAATCAACGAGGTTCAACAATAACGAAGACGTCCGTTTGAAAATGCCTAAAGAAAGGCGAAAGCTCACGTCCAAAACTCAAATTAGTTGTAAAAAATAAAATGGATCTTTCTCAACTGATCTTTAATCTCCAACCAGATACAAAAACTGCATTTTCAGTTGGAATGTTCTAAAGTAAAATTGCTAAAATCAAAGTACAACCTGGTCTTTAACAAAACCTGTATATATATATATATATATATATATATATATATATATATATATATATATATATATATATTGTGATGGAGTCGTTCCTTGGAAACCTTATTCGTAGCAGGAATATGAAGACATATGCGATGGTTACGAACATTTAATTTTCCGGACGTTTCGATCATTAACGATGACCATCATCAGCGAATTATAAATACCCAAAAAATATTTTTATAAAAATAACTAAACACAGCAATAAAAACCAAAAAAACAAACCATGACAGGAGTCTAAAATGATAACCGAAAGCAAGAAGTTAAAATGAAATATATAATCCTAAACTGCTGAAAGCAAAATGGTGAAAATCAATAAATAAGAATTTGATTAATATCGTAAAAATAACTAAATCAAATAATAAGCCCATGTGTATAAAATATGCATAACAAACATGAATTAAATTCTTATTGGAATAAAAAAATTATAAACTATAGAAATAAAGTTGAAAGCAAGGGATGAAGAAATCGATTAATAAAAGTGACAAAAGATGATTAAATAATCCCATGAGCAGTAAATTTGAATAATAAACATAATTGAGAAAGTATTAGGAAGAGAGCTTGTTTAGATTGCGTGCCGTCATCATATTTTTGAAATTATGTTGTCATGTGCTTGCAATATTTTAATTGGGCATACAAGTGGTCCAAAGAGGAGTCTCTTTGAACGTTTTAAAGAACAATGGTCGTCACTTAAAAAGGATTTTTTTTTAGAGTCAAATAGCAGTTTATTCGTACAATCCAGTAATGCATAATCTTCGAGGAGAAATAGTCCCATATTTTCAGGAACTTTGAAATCTCGTCAGTTGCGTGACGATTATGAAGAATTGCTGCGACTCAGTCTCATCTTTCTTGTGGGCATTGATAAGACAGAAGTTACATTAAGAGCCGCACGAGCGACTCATCATGCACGCTGGATGGCTAAGGCTATATATGTCCTGAAAATATACTTGTTTAAGCATCAACTGAAACTAAGGGAACGTGAAAAGGCCAATATTACAGAGTGCTCTCTTTTTATTGCTTTGGTCTACTCGCGTTTTTGGAATGAAGCCCATTTTGGAATTAATGCTCCTTTAAAGGATATTTTGCTTCTTTAAACTTTGCAAAAGTCCCCAAATCAGACAATATCTAAAGAAGCAACCACAGCCCTTCACAGACATTTTTGGTATCTTTGAGAACATATTGTTGGTCTTGCATTTTTCGATCATAGAATTAATGCTGAAACCAAACAGAAGATGGTCTCCAATCTCCAACGAAATGAAAACACCAAAGTTGTTCGCCGATTAAATCTTACAAAAAACTTCGAGGATTTGGACTTGCATGAACTGGTAACTCAAAAAACTAAGCTAATCTTCAGTCTTCTATTGAAAGATGAATACAAGTTTGAAGAGGATACATTCCTGAAGACTAACCCAAGTTCTTAAGAAGAGAATACGTGCTTTCAAGAATTTCAACGTCGAGCGATTAACTTAATGGTCGTTAATGATTCAGCAGAAAGAGGTATTGCACCTACCAAATCGTATAATGCATCTCTAACAAAAGATGAAGAACAGGAACAGTTGCTTCTCATACTTGTGGCAAAACAGCACAAAAGTTTTCCCTCATGCTCAAAAGGATCAATGTTTAATCAGCAGTTTTAGTTATAATTTGTGTCAAAAAGAAATCATTTGCGAATTTAACTATTTTATTTTCACTTTAATATAAATATTTTCAAAAAATTGTCTTTCAACACCAAGATCTGTTTCAAATAAATTTGTATTTGTAAAGACTGTTCATTTCTATCCCAAAAATCAATTTACCAGCAGACTAATAAGTTAAGATCCATATAGCGACCAGTAAATATTGTTCGATTTTGATGAAATTGAGTATGTGACCTACTGTTTAATGTGGTAATACAACCAGGCATGTGGAGATAAAAAACTTATTTTTTTTATTTTGGGACCACCCTAATATATATATATATATATATATATATATATATATATATATATATATATATATATATATATATATATATATATATGAAAAGCTAAGAGTGTAGGAGCAACATTATGTACAAAAACATGAAAGTAGGGATTTGTAGAGGAGTAGAAGAGAGGGCAAACATTAAAATGAATATAGCGAATTTAGGTGGGAGATGACTACTGAATATAGTATCTTTCCTCGAAAACAAGTGGATAGTGAAGGCGTTACGACGTCAGTTTTAGCACGTTCTTGTTATTAACTAGCCTGGAAATATAAAATAAAACTTTTAAAAGTTGAATTATTGCTCCAAGTCATGAGTTTATAGGATAAAAATTACCATGCTGCTCTTTCCAATACTAAAGTCCCGGAAATGAGAACTGAAAAAATGTGTATTATTCTACGGAAAAGAAGTCGACTATTTCACTGCAACATTTGCCTTACAGATTTTATTTGATTCATTGAGTTCTTCTCGATACCATTTCAGGTTTAAGTATCAGTTTAATTTTAACTCTTATTTAACTTTTATTTATGAACTTGTTTAATCACTTACTACTTGATTTGTAGAATCTGGAGATTGGCGATATCGCAGAAGCGTTGTTTTTGACTCAGCATAAACTAAACCTGTATCATAAAATCCTCGGAGTTTAGAAATACCTTTGATATTTATGCTAACAATGCGCCATCAGTTATAATTCTATTATTATTACCATTCTTCTGGCTCTTAAACAAACAATATTGTGCCATCAGCAAAGTGTAGTTAACTTAAATAACTCCCAATAATTCTATTTTCATTTAGTTCCCACACCAACTTCTGAAAATTTCCTCAATCACTGTTTAAGGGATTTGGATTCCTTCTGTCTTATATTTTTTGATATTTGTATGTTATCACTGACCTAGTGAGCTTACATGACGATACTACATGACTATACATATATGTAAAAGAGTATATCAATATAGGTTTTGTCAATTACATTTTCTGTAGTGCAGTTAGACTAACTTAATTGAGGTTTACTGATTTATAGAAGTTTTCGTAGGATAAGAATTACATGTAAATAGGTATTTAGTACCCGTTAATTTCTTTCATTAAATGTTGAAAAACATGTACATGATTATAATTACCATTTTAACTTCTTAAAACCTCCTTTCTGTTTGCTAATTTGTGTTATGTTTGTGTGGGCCTGTTGATTATGAATTTTGAAGTAATGTTGCTGATAAGAGTAGTCCGACTGATTTTCGTTCAAGTCTTCCCTTTCGCTGATTAAAAAAATAACTAAAATTAAAGCGTTGGAGCATTTTAGTAAAATCTTACTTTCTTAAAACACTGTATACATCAAGGTAAATGGTGAGTAAGACGTTTTCCCGTACCTTTATAAGGCACTGTAAATATATCATTGAAAACCACTTTCTCATCATCATCATCATCATTATCATCATCATCATCACTTCACTAACTCTATAATTTAAGAAGAGGATTTTTTCGGGTATTTGAATAACAATTTCATCTTAGTTTGGTTATGACTTATGTTTTTTATCAAAGTTATTTCTAATAATTCTTTTATAATATCCAAAAACAAAATGGTGAAGTTCAGAAATAAATATAAGTAGCGAAATTTTGTGAATTTTTTCAAACCTAAAGAATTACGAATGGTGAAGTTGCGAAAATTTATTTTTATATATCTTCTATAACTCTATATTTTAGCAACGTGATATTTTGAAAGGGCGGAAATTTAGTTTAGAGTTCATTTTTTAAATTATTATAAATGGCGAAGTTCAGAAAATTTATACAAATTTAACCATGGTTGTTTTTTTATTTTAATCTTAATAGTGAAGCCATTGCCTGGTTTCCATATTTTTAGTGAATGTAATTATTAGCCTTTCTTTGCACATTGGAATTTCTCCTAAATTGTTATAACTTACCATCTGTTGCTTGATTTTCATTGCTTTCACTAGCTTCTAAGAGAAATTCTAACACTTCCAGTGATAATTTAACTCAGTTTGTTGTTTTTTTACTCTATGTTTATTATTTAATGTTATCATTTGACACTTTGTAAATGTTCTTTCCTCTTGTATAGTGATTTTTCTTTTATAATGCTTTTATTACAAGAATGTTAGTATATTTTTGTCCTCCACTCATGAATAAGAAAGCTGAATTCACACACAATGGTAATAATGAGCCACAATCAAGCTTGAGAGGATAATACTTCTAAGCTTTTGGATTTGCCTAAAAATCTTTCTTCAATGATATTATCAGCGCGAGCATAAAAGAGAGAAGGGTCCAAGGGTGTTTTCGCCTAACTCTCTCCTTCTAACCACGATTCTTGATACACAAAGGATAAGATGGAGTGAGTCAATCTTCGATCTTCCTTCTTAAGAGAACAATAGGTCTCAAGGCAAAGGAAGCTTTGGCAACCAGGAGTCGATAGTGAAAAGCGAAACGAGAATTTAAGTTTAAATTGGGGGAAAAAAATAGGGTAAACGTCTAGTTGAACGTAAGCAATCAACATCAGGTTAATATAAAAGAAAAGATTGGAATTTACTCGTATATCTACTGATTACCCTACCTAATAATGGCTTTTCTCATATGCATTTTTCATATTATCAGTAATTTTAGTGATTTTCTTTTTTCTAAATTTGGTTTTCATATAAGCAATCTTTCCTTATAGCGATTTGTCTAGTTCAATCCATTCAGATTTTGAAGGAAAAGAGAGATGGTAACATATGCACGTCCACCTATTACAACGAATTCAGGAAGTATATGGAAAATAAAAGCAAAAAATAATGATAGATTCTTATATTAAAAGTGCTTTGAAGATTGTACTTGGTATCTTTTCTCTACCTTTGCGATGTGCTAGTGGAATCTCTTATCATGCTTTTCACTGACATCCACCAAGTTTTTAACAAGGAAAACTGGATTTGAATGCCAAGAATCACCCTCAAGGACATGCGAGAGGACAATTCCTTGAATCTCTCAATAACCTTTGCTACCAGTTGCTTGTAGTTAAGATCTCTATGATTTCCTAGGAAGCAATTAACTACACCACACCATGCACACCATGCTTATATTTTATATTTATCTTCATAAAATCAAGTTTCTCAGACTTCAACATTGCGTTTACTTGTGGTCTAAAAATATATCTCCCTTGATATTAGCCTCAGAAAGCTTTGGTAACATGAGACGGATTTATTGAAAGGTTACTTTTACAAAATTTAAGGTCTTAATCTAAGTACAGTTGATTTGATCAAGAGGATATTTAATAGTATCTTAGTCTTTTTTCCTCTTTACAGATTGTGCAAGAGGGAAAGATAGATATTGGTTTTCATTGTGTAGTAACAAAGATTTGAGGATTTGCGTTGAGTTGTCTATAAACAGACGTCATTCAGTAGAGTAATGATTTAATCCCCCCAAAATAAACAAACCATTTTCATCTTTGCACAAACACAGAGCCACACCAACTTCGTAGTAAATTTCAAATTAACCTTGTCATTTTCATTACACTAATGTCTTTCTCTCTTCTCCTAGTGAATTCCATCCCTACAGCCTGGATTTTAAAAATTCAGCTCCTGGCTTAGTGAGACCTAAGTCCCTGATCTAATCATTAATGTTACTTTTATTTGGAACGTTGGATGCGTACTAATTATTGACACCAATGTTTCATCTATTTTGGGGTTAACACTATTATATGACTCTTCTGATGAAATATCTACTACATTTTGTGTCGAAAATAAAAGAAATTTCTGTATTTAGCAACTACAACAAAAACATTCTATATAAGATTAAAATTAATTTAAAATACTATGGAAATTCTTCCTACTTAATGTTCAGGTGAGGTACTGATAAGTTATAATCATGAGGGACAAGTACTACAGAACGGTCGGTGATACAAGATGAAAAATATTATTTTTGGAATCAGCCTAGAAAATTGATTAATAGGTAGTAAAGAACTCATAATAAACAAAACTTTGGCAGAAAAAGATTGGTACGTAGTTATAATCAGAAGGGCGTTTGATTTTAGCTTTTGTCTCTTCCTATTCCTCTTAATTTTGTCTTTTTTATTTAGCTTTTTCTATATAAAGATAATGAGAAAATATCAAACTTTTTGTTAATCTATTTATTATTTTTTGCTACCTTTCGTTATTTTATTTTCATAAAGAACTGCAGAAGCAATCAAATATTAAGGAAAAGTGAAGCAAAAATGAGCCTATATATAAACATCGTTTCACCAAGACACATTTGAATATAGTGAAAATAGTGGTGACTCTAGTTTCTGCGTAGATCTGTAGGAAATTTCATCATGCCAGGTAGGTGATACGAGCAAATAGAATCCTTCGGCTTTATCTTTCATCAGAAAGTCACACTAAATACCTAATAAATCTCGTAAAAATAATAATGACAGCTTACGCTTCAAGTCGGTTTTGGAGCTAATGCCATTCAAGGAGAAGCGATTGTGAACATAACTTCTGGACAAAAATCATAAGGACCCTATGGAAAAGGAACTGCAAAATAATTCCTACTTCCTTCTCTCAAGAAAATTTTGTTATCTATGTTGACTGACTCAAGGTAGTTAATAGAGCAGGACATTTAACTCATCATACGAGTATGAATACAAACTCTGAGCCTTGATCATATAAGAAGCTTTGTGCTCCCCAAAGCACTTAACTTTGGAGCTGACGTATATTATCAGTAGGTATTATTGAAAAAATAAGATTATTACATCTCCACCAATTCTATGGAATTTAACAATTGATAACACTCTTCAAACTCGATCTAAACCATTGTAAATGTTCCATTTCCCTGCCAATGCCAACTAAAAAACTAGCTCTAAATTTCGTAATAAAACATCATTCGATGTTATAATAAAAGTTGAGAGGATAAATGTATGTAAAAGCATGAAAGAGGGTTACACTTTTAATAACGTAATCTAAGGGCTCTTTTGGGGGGCAAAGGCAACATCTTTTTTAATGAGACGTGGGTAGTTGGTACTCTTTGACAATAATCACAATTTTTGGCTATACTTAACTAAATATTTAAGCACTTTAATCCTTGAAAATAGTTAATATTTGCCCTGACCTTGTTTCTTTTAATATATACTTGATATATAGAAACAGACTGAGAGGTTATGCGAAGTGTAGGAATGGTTCATATAATTTAAATTTTATGCTTTTTTACAATTAAAATGAACTCACAGCAAAATGTAGAATTAAAATAGAAAATTTATACCACCAAAAGACTCTGTATTGTCTCTCTTTTCTTGTATGTTGTTGCGGGCTTTTTTTAAAATTATATTTATGTGTGTAATTATTGATATTTATCAGTTAGGAGAGAGCGTATGTTTGAAGGATATTATCATCTCTGTCGAGTATAACGTAGATGGAACAATTATTTATAAGTACATCAGCTATCGATGAGTGATCTTTTCTGTTTCAAGCTTATACAATAAATAATATGTTGAAGCTATTTAGATTTTGATCATTTTGGACACGTTGTGGAGCTTCATGTCTTAAGTAAGCTTTTTTTAATGCCTAAGTTTCCTTAAAAATTGAAAGTTTTACGATGAAATAGACGGATAGAGTTTAATTCACGGGTAAGCTCTTTTATTTTCTGCTTTTTACGTACTATTTATTCTAAAATCACATAATACGCAGGGAATAAAGTGCACAAGCTGTTGGTTTGTCGACAAAAATGATATCCTGGCAAAAGGTTCTTGTTTAATACATGATTTATTATAGTATACAACTAACTAGGGATGCAGTGCTACTTTTCTTATAACGTTTATAAGGCGTCTTTTAAGAGTTTTGTGTGTAGTTTCTGTAGTGCGATTGGTCAATTTTGTAGTCTTATATATACTCTCCAACACACACATGCATATATATATAATATATATATATATATATATATATATATATATATATATATATATATATATATATATATATATATATATATATATATATATATATATAATAAAGAGACATCTGTAAAGAATGAAGAAAAAAGAAATGAATCTAAGCGGTCTATTAAGTTGTTAAGAAACCCCACACAAGATTCTTCTCAGACCCCTTTGAAATCTTTCTCAAAAACTTAGAATTAATCTCAGACTGATTGCAAGGAGTAATCTTAGGTCAAATATGATCAAACATAGACTGAAAACAACAAACTTTATGCACGTTTCCTCAATCTGGATTCATATTTTTTAGAAAAAAGCCAAGTCATGGTGAATCCTTCTCAAACTGTGTTATTTTTAGTATATTAACTTCTACCAACATGTATATATGATTTTCGATGTGTCAACAAAGCATGATATAACGATGTGCCAATCTGCTTTAATAATTTGCGATGAAGAGATGCGTCATGTTAAGATTTTTCAAACTTTACTTTCTTCCATTTATCCATTTCAATCTACACATCAAACTACAATGGATCGTGCAAATCTCTTTATTGCAAATTGTGTAAATAAGAAAAAATTTGAAAGGCAAAATTTCTCAATGGGAGAGTCACTCTTGTCGTGCATTCACTTAATTAAAAACAATATCCACTGGTCCAACGACTTAGATATATAAATGGATCAGAAATAAATTTCTATATTAGTTTTAAAACTATATTCATGTGTAATGTTCACTTCATTGGTAGGCTTCCTTTAGCCTCACGCTAGGTAGCCATCCACGAACCCTAATTTATTACTTTGTGTTTTTTGTTTTTTAGATTCTTCAGGGGAAGCGGGGGTGTTCTGTTGCAAATTTCTTTGTCCGGCCATCTATTACACACCACAATAAAATTACTTTACGCCTAAGCATGTAAGCAAGAAACTATGATACGAGGCTAACTAACGCCGACACATACCGCATTAATTATTCATATTCTTGCATGATTATTTACATCACATTGCCTAGAAACACTTCCAATTTCACCCCAGAGGTGCAAAATATAAAAATAACATGCTGCATAATTTAGATATGCCGGCTCAAACATTCCAAAATTCTGAAAGAAACGCTGCACAAAATCTATATAAAGAGAATTACAGACCAGTAAAGACCGTAAGATCCTCTCTAGGCAGGCTTAATAAAGGCAATGAAGGGTAGCGAGATCAAAGAGGACTGAAAAAGTCATAGAAATTTTATGTTACCTATATGATATCACTAATTCTATAATTTAAGAAGGGGATTTTTTTTGAGTATTTGAATAATAATTTCATCATAGTTTGGTTATTCATTATCATCATCATCACTAACTCTATAATTTAAGAAATGGATCTTTTGATTATTGAAATCATAATTTCATCTTAGTTTGGTTATGACTTATGTATTTTTATCAAAGTTATTTCTAATAATTCTTTTATAATATCAAAAAACAAAATGGTGAAGTTCAGAAAATCTATTTTTGTATATCTTCTTCTATAACTATATTTTAGCAACGTGATATTTTGAAAGGGGGGGAAATTTAGTTTAGACTTCCTTTTAAAAATGATTATAATTGTCGAAGTTCAGAAAGTTCATAAAAATTTAACCATGGCTGCTTTTTTTAAGATTTTAAATTTTAATTTAGTAGCTAAGCGCAAGCTCCCTTGTAGGGGGGGGGGAGGGAGTGGCGAATCCATTTCCTGTTTTTTTTATTATTTTTATCTATTAAAGTAATATTCATTAATTTATTCCATACCCGAATAAATCTTGCGAGAAAAAGTTCTCTGCTATCGCACACTTAGATAAATCATTTGTTGATCAAGTGTAAGAGATCATTTCTAGTGGCCCTTTCGCTATTTAACTAAAATAGAAACACATGCATGATATTAGTAAAGCTATTTTGTATTTTAAAGACCTCGATGAGATAATCTGAGAAACGATGATTTTTCGAATGCTAAGATGTCTTTTCGGAGATGAAGAGACCAAGATTGAACCGCATTTTTCAAGTGAATTGTGACATGCACTCTATAGAGTAAAGGGATAATATATTTCGATTTAAATACAAAACTCCTTTAATGCAACTTAGAATCCTTTTCTGTGTGATGCTACAGCATGCAGGTTTAAAACTTTTAGGTCGTCTAAATTAATATATACGAGTCATTTTGTAACTTAACTGTGTTTATAATATGACCATTCATGTTATACACTTCCTGGTATTTTTGGCGTTCTAACTGCATTATTTGATCCTTTAATTTTGGTCCCATTTCCCTACTCAAAATCGCTCGATAAATTTACACAATCGCAACAATAATTTTCTCCAATTATTAATATTTTTTACCAACAGCCATTTTTTACATTTTGCCTAAGAAATTGATTTCTAAATCGATAATACATATAAATTATAGAAAATAAGGGCTCAAGAACTAATGCAAAAGGACAGCCGCTGATAAATTTCCGACTTTTGATCATTTATTTTAACACTACTTTCTGCCTCGGGTTGGCCCACCAGCTTTCGATCCATCTACGTACATCTACAATGCGCCTTTTTAAATTTATTAAAAGTCTATTATGATGTACGGTATCACGCTTTCTGAAAATCAAGATAAATTATACTTACAGCTTTATGCTCGTCAATCGTTGTAATAATTCGCGAATAATTCTAACAAATTACTTAAATACGAGTGCTTTTGTTGAAAACCATGATGTGTATCGTCAATTAAAAATTGTCCCGAAGTTATAGCAGTGCATAGCCAAAACCATAATGCCTCTGTCAAAATCATATGAGAAGAGTTATGTCAGAACAAAGAAGCATTTAGATTGGGCCAATAGAGAGAAAGGAATGTCTTAGAGAGATAAGCACAGAGAGGCATGGAGAGAGAGTTTTGTCATTATAAGATTAATTATAGAGGTTTCCAAATCCTTTCCTGAAAATCCTTACATTTTAACTTTAATTAATTTCAGAATATTTTTATCGAGGACCTTTTTCCTAAACCTTTGTAATAATATTCGAATAGGGAGCAGAGATTCTGGCAGTTCTGATATTTTGTCAGTAAGCTAGTAAAATATATATTTATCATTCATTACCTACTAGATGAGGGGAGTACAAACTGGACCCACAGTCACCCACGAAACCGTATTAGTCTTTATTTTTTACAATTGTTTATAGTGATTGAATAATTTTTAGAATCAAAACAGGCGAGCAAAAATAATGAATTTTTAAAATTTGTACCGCGACCATCTTTGAACTATAATTGGAACTCAGAGATGCTCGGCGTTGCCAATTTTAATTTTTTTTTTCTAATTTGATTTTTTTTTTTTTATTTAAGGGGCTATCTGGCGACTTTTTCTAATTTGAAAGGTCACAATCCATCTGAGTTTATGAATTTATATTTTTCACTTTACGAATTTGAAGAGGAGGGGGATTTTCACCTAAAATATATAACAAGGTTAATAATAGATTTTAGATTTATTGTCATTCTAACAGAAGGAATTATAATGGCTATGGAACGATGAAAAATAAAATGTTAGTATTATCCGAATCCGAACGAAATATCTCAAAACAGCAAGAGAAGTGTGAAGGTAACCTTTTTAAACCCATAAATGGCTTGGGTGGCAACTAGCCAACTAATTTTAAAAATTTGTGGAGGATTTTATATTTCCTTTAAAAGCTTATCATTACTTTATGTTGATTCCTAAGCATAGGGAGGATATACAAGAACACTAAATATTTTCCTGTGGGGCGAACAAAAAAATTTTGGCCAATTTTTGGATCGGCAAACTTATAAAAAGATTTCCATCGAAACAAACATTTGTATGGTTTCTTGAACTGTGCAGATTGGTAGAGATGAAGTAAATTACAAAATTTCAGCGATTTCTTTTGACTTATAGTAAGGAAGACTTAAATGTACGCAGTGGTATGATGGGGTTAATATAGAAATGAATAGCCAGCTTCTGCAACATCAAGCACCTCTGGAGAACTATTTTGAAATATACTGTTGCCCCACGGAGGGGGGTGAAAGTTATACGTGTACTGCGAAGAGAAAGTAAAGGTTAAAACAACCAATTGATACAGTTCTTTTTAAGGCTGTTAGATTTAGCTATAGAATACAGTCTCTTCATCAGCGTGGATGAAGAGCGTTGCCCCAGGCGTGTTCGATACAGTGTAAAGGCAGCTATTAATTGTTATGCAGGGTTTTGCAAAAGTTCTGTTGCACTTGGTTTTTTTATCTTTCTTGAAATTTAAATGTGTGATAGAAAAAGTTCCGTCAAACCAACTTAAAGTTCTACTCCTCCAGCACGTGTAATTAAAACGTCTTTTCCATTGTGTGCAGGTGTGTGTAGATGGAAGGGAAAAGAATTGAAATCTTTGCTCTTTTAAGCGCGGGTCATAACAAGTCCGACATCGCCAAGCGGCTCAATGTCAGCCGGATGACTGTCCACAGAGTCGTGTAGAGGCTCATAAACGGAGAAAACCTCAAAGATTGACCTTGTTCAGACAGACCTCAAGTTGTCAACCATTTAGCTGTGAGAAAGGACTTCGAACGTGGTGGGAGGCGCAAAATGACAGTGCTCGCGATGAAGAAGAATATCTCAGTGTCCACGGTGTCCAGAGCCGTCGAGAAGGAAGATCAAAAAATTTGAGGTCCATGGAAATGCCTCTGCTTATCAACAGTATTGCAGAACAACGTTGGGAGTGCTATCGTCGCCTTCTCAACGACTTGAAGAGTCATGACAATCGAATTCCCATATTTTTTTCTGATGAACAAAATCTTCACGGTCGATCTGGTCATGAACAAGCAGAACGATCGCATGTCACTGCATGTCCACGACCAAGCACCCGGCCTCCGCGATCATGCTTGGCGTTTTAGCTTTAAATGGCGAGAAGATTTCGCCGGTGCGGTTAGCGGCAGGTTACAGGCTAATAGCAGGCGATTACATGAAAATCTTGGTAAGAAAGGTCCTACCCTGGGTGAGAAAGATCATGAAGAAGGTGGACTAAGTTTGTCAGCAGGAAGGTGGCCCGGCCAAAAGGGCCAAGAGTGTGTAAGAGTAGTTCGAGTCGAACATGAACTTCTGGCCGAAGTATTTTTAGATGCCACAGTTGACTGACCTCAATCCCATCGACTACAACGTGTGGGTGCAAATCGAGGGCAAGGCCAGCAAAGTCTGCCACAACAACTTCGAGGAGCTGAAGTCCTTTATCAACCGTATGTGGGCCAGCATATGGAATGTCTTCGTGTGAAATGTATGCGCAGTCTTCAGGTCTCGCCTTGAGGGCGTGTTCATCGCCGAAAACGGCTTTATTGATTAATATCACAATTTAAACATATTTTATATGGTTGGGCAAGAATATAGTCAAGGAGCCCCACGTGGCTATCAAACACGAGATCAAAGGACAAGAGAAACGGGCCTAAAATCCAAGCGAAGAGGCTTTCGAAACGCAGCTGTGTGCATTCATGGACGTTCCCCCCAAGCCTTAAGGCAACCTTGCCTCCCGCCTTGCATCTGGAAGCATGCGTGCGCGAGTAAGGACATCTATTATGGCAATTTCCTAGTTGGAAGACCTGCATCACACAACTTAGTGTTTCCCTATGAGAATCCCCTCCGTGGCCGAAGGCGATTTTAAACCATCGTCAACAGGTATTCAATGCCAGGCTCGGCCGGATCAAGTTAGTACAGGCTCGTTATCCCGCATGAGACACGTATCTTCTCGATTTGGCTCCGTTTTCGTCTGCACGAGCGCAAAGGCAAGAAAAATCTTCCATCGTAACTCTGCCCCAATCAATTGGCGATTTACCCAGCAACGGCCGTTCTCGTTCACCAGCGCAAGTACTTCCTCGTCAAAGTATTTCGAGGTAAATATCAACTTCTGCAATTCTCCTCGAATTTCCCCCTTCCCCTCGTCGTCTAAGCATTAACTTCTGCAAGGCGTCGAAGCGTGCAGATCTATTAATCCGGTCATCCCATGAAGATTTATTTATATTTTGGCTCAGCGTAGCCTTTAAAGTCATTTACCTGCCTTAAGCTCATTATTTTGTCCCCTTTTTCCAGACTAACGAACACCCCATAGTCTTGTATATTCCGATTTCATTTTATTTGCGTAAATATTTATCTATTTTGTTTGTTATTAAATATTTTTTGTACTACTCTTTTAAATAACCCAGAAAGGCATTCAGCAATAGCAAATCTGCACTCGCTTTATTTTATTTGCCTGCGTACTCAGGGGAATGGTTTCTCTCCTTCATCCCCCCTCATTATCTTACCCCATGATCAGGTAACGGAGCTGAGGACAAGTCAACTGAGCGTCCTTTCGCTCTTTCCCACAGCACTCAAATCCCCTCTATAGATATATACGTATCGGCTACACCTCGACATATAGTAAATATATATCTATCAATATTATAAAAACTGGTGTCAGATATGCGGTTTTTAAGGGATCTTTTTTTAAGAGGCCTTTTAGAATTTTTTTTTGTATTTTCTATAAAGACTGAACGTCTCTGTTGTTTAAAGTACAGTAAAATAATCTTTCCATATATATTTTTTTATATGTGTCCATTTTGACTGCATATGGTTCTTGGGTCATTTTTGTTGTAAGACTGTGCTGTACAATTTTATTCGTCAGCAGAATCGTCGCCTTTTTACCCATGATGGCTCGCTTAGGATAATGTGTATTTTTTGTGTGTGGGTTTTATTTGACAAGGCAAGGCTCTCGTATTAATTATTTCTTTTTGCAAGGCATTTTATTTACTTGCGCGCATACCAGGATAGACTAGGTCGTCAACTTTGTTGCATTACTTGCTGTTAATTTGATTTTTGGGGGTGCGTTAATTCCGTTATCACGCGCAATATGTAGTCTTTTGAGCGTTTCAAGCTCCCAAGCTACTCCCTTCGCTTAACAGGGAAGGATCTTCTATTGTACATCCAGGAAGAGGAAAGGAACGAAAGAGCTGAAAGAAGAGCATAAGAAGAACAAGAGAGAGAGAGCAGAAAAAAAGAAACAGGAAGAACGAGAAAGATCAGAAAAAGAGAAAGAGAACGAGAAGAGCAAGAGAGAGCAGAGAGAAGAGATCAACGAGAGAGTGAAGAAAGGAGAGAAATTAGCTATCATGAGCTTGAGCCAAGTCGAGCGAGGGTCGAGACCCGCTCTATCAATTCTCGAACTGAAATTCTCCAGTCAGCATAAGTGAAGCTCCCCGTTTTTTTAAGAAAGCGAGGATTTCGGATCATACTTAACTCATTTCGAAAAGATTTTCGAAGTGAATAATTAGGACATCGAGGCAGACGGTGTCGCCAAACTCCTTTCCTGACTTAGTTTGCAACTCTGGGACATATTTATTTCCCTCCCGTTTGAAGCTACGATTGATTATTCCACCTTTAAATCCGAGCTTTTGGCGGCGTCTAATATGACCCCTGATTTTAATCGCTGCAAGTTTCGTCATGCCCGAATCCAGCCCAACCAAACTTTCCGTCAGTTTGGCTACACCCTCCAAAGGCATTTTAACTTCTGGTGAGACTCGTCTAAAATTGCCCATGACTATGACTCCTTAGTCCACTTTGAAGGAACAGTTCTTGGCTTCGCTCCCTTCAAAAATTCGTTCATTCGTGAAGGATCTTATATGCTACACTTTCAAATAATGCGTCGAAGATGCTAATGTATACGCGGCGAGCCATAATTGTTACTCGAAGAAATAGAAGAAGACTCCCCCATTGTCCCCCAAGGCAAAAGGTAACAACCCAAGATTTCCTCCACAAAACCCCACTAAGTTCATTAAGGTGACTGGCCCCTTAAAACTCAGAAATTTTCTCCGTCAGAATCCCGGGATATTAAACCATTTGCATCAGATTCCCCTGCGTCATCCTTCCCCAGGAAGCCCATTGTATGTTTCACCTTCAGGATAGAAGGCCATTTACGTCCTAACTGCACCCAGAACTCTCAACTCCGTAGTACTTCTGTCAACCAGCTACACCAATTGAGTGCCGCTTCCGCTTCACCAACGTCGCGAGCTGATTCCCACGCTTCTCTCTCTGCTCTCAACTCCTCTGGACACCACGTCAATTTCCTATTCAATAAGAGCTCTTTTGTATGTCTGAAATTTGAGAGCGGAGAAGTAAATGGCTGCTGAGTCTCCACCCTCGTCCGAGATACAGGAATCATATGTATACTGGTTTCCAACGAACTGCTTCTCCCAGTTTGCCCTGAACCACGAGGACAGGTCAACTGGGCGTCTTTTCGCTCTCTTCCACACCTCTCAACAGAGGGGCATCCGCGCCACTTTTAAAGGTTTTCAGTTAAGCATGGATTCTGAAAGGCATAAGCCTCATCTAAATGTTGAAAAAAGTTGGAAGCCAAGTTCGCTCTTATAGCAGCTACACAGAGATAAGAACAGACCTTGAATTTTCTCACTTCGCAGGCAAACCATCTCCGTATTCTGGGAGTCAGAGAGGCATCCGCGCCAGAGGCAGGCAGTCAGTCAGCGCGCTGCTCACTGATACACACCCCCTCACCCCGCCAATGAGCGCCCACAGGCGCTACCCAGAGTTTCAGTTTTTCTTCTCTGCACACGATATGTTTTATTACGCGCTTGGAACTTAAAAGCATTATTTTCGTGGTTTTACTTCATAAACATGCATTGAGACAGATAAGTGGGGGAAACACTTTCCCGGAATAAAGGTCCTAGGCTACAAAGAGCAGCTCGCACGTGAGCACATCCTAGCCTACGAACAGTCTTCAGCCATTACACCAGAGCCAAAAGCCCCAATCGATGCTACTTGCCCCCGGTGTAAACCGTAGAATAATGTATTACGTGCATAAACAGTGGATGGTGAGTGAAAACAAAGGTCAAGAGAACATAGTTAAAGGGTGAAAGTATTGTGAGTTAGTAAATGAATACAATATTGGCTTTGAACCCCCCAAAAATGACTCGTCCAACATGTGTGATGAAATTGACATAAAAGTGGCAGGTCTAGATTCAAAAGACAATACAATAAGAATAATTACTAATTAATTATTTTATTAATTAATAATTATAACACAAAAGTCATCATGCTAATACTTAATTAACATTATAAAATAAACTTTAGCCATTCAAAATAACACTGATTGCCCTAAGAATGTACCAGTGTCAACATTTTCCAAATTAATTTATTTAAAAAATTAATATTAAATAATAAGTGATTAAAATCTACTAATGAGTATTACATGATGTTATTGTTACCTTATTACAACCATTATATTATGTATTTGTGTGGTTATTTGTACATTTTGTTATATTTTCAACATGTGGATAATTTTTCGATATTTATTTTGACATTTTGGAAAAAGATTTAGTGCTTCTTTTTTGGTTCTCAGAAATAAGTACGGTTACAGATTTATTATGATCAATGAAATAGTTAGTATGCCCCTTTGTTTCTGGACGCCTTATATATGTATCGGATAAACCTCGGCAATAGTAAAACATTAAAAAGTTAGCTGCATTCAAACTATCATTGTGCGTATTGTTGAGAGAGGCGTAACAAGAGTAGGACGAGTTTTGCAATACCCGGTATAGTCAATTAATGCACACAGTCAATATTTACAATGATGTCCCTTGTTTTACCAAACTCCTTCAATTTGTTTTGGCTGAAGAGCAAATTTATGATTTATATCTTGACTAATGTTGGCCCATTTTTGTTCACTTAACACCCGCGACCTTTCATAATTGGATCTTTTCTGTTTATCAGCCCCTAGTTTGATTATTGGGTTCAAGTCTGATAAATTCTAGGGCCAAGGTCTCAAAGGTTCAAGGCTTTTTAGGCAATAACTTTGTTATTGCTTTTGCTATCTGGTAAGGTACGCGATCATACTGAAAAATACACTTAAAATCCACCGATTTGTCCTGAACTTTGGGAAAAGTTGCTAATGAAACACGTTGGTACCATTTTGAGTTTATGGCAGTGTCCTTGGGCGAAATTGTCTTTTCTCCAGTTCCTGTAGATAAGAAGCAACTACATACATGGAGATTGTCCGGATGCCTCACCGTGTGTACGAGACAGAACTCGTAAAAGCGGTCACCCTTTTCTCCTCCTAAGGTTCTTTTAGGTGAGATGAGGCTCCTTTACAGCTTTTCTCGACCTAAGACCTTCGTCTAAAATACTCCGCCTCACTGTGCACTCTGATGCGTTTGCACCTGCTCTTGAGCTAAGACTTACCAGGAGGCGATCTTGGCGTTCATTTGTAGCTTTGGAATAAGAATTCTTCACACGAGTGTAACCAGTCATTAATGATCCTAAAGCTTCAATACCCTTAGCAACTAGCTCTTTGCAATTTACCCGCTTTAGCGCAGAGCAACAATAAATGCAGGTCTTTATTTGGCAACAAACATTTCTGGAATTGAAAGAGATTCAAACATTTATTTTGACAAAAAATATTTCAAATAGATTAAAATTATACATTATTCATGTAACTCATATTTGTCAAAATATTACTCTATTGGTCGAATAGCAAAGTTCTAGGGAATAAATCTCGCCTTCTACAGGAACAGGACCACAACGCGATTTTAGATTTAGAGAAAGAATGCTGTTTTTTCTTATTATTTTAAATGCTGACTTTTTAATAAACGTTCAATAATTTAAGTATTAGAATAATTATTCCCCTCACATAAATTTTATATACTCGTACGAACAAAAAAAATAGAAATACATGTCTTACAACTTTGGGGTGTGAGTGTATATATATATATATATATATATATATATATATATATCGGGTGCCTCTCCGAAAGAAATGCATTTTATAAAAAAATAATATCTAAGTAAGTCTTTCCTCTTAATGACAATTTTTATATGCAATATACTCTTAATCTTCCTTTTTTTTAATGCAAGAAACGCAATTTAGGTACCTCTTATAGTTTTCTTGCACTTTACAAAAATATTAACTTGTTTCAAAAAACAAATATCGAGATAAAATATTCTTTTATTGTGCAAAATCATACATGAATTTTCACGTTCCTACAAAGGCCTACAGGAATGAACATGTCATCTTATGGATATCTTCATTATTAGAAATATAATTGATAAAATCAAAATACCAAACGATTATGGTGTATCAAAGCATGTATGATCAGTGCTAACAGCGATAAATTGTTAAAAAATAAAGGTAAGGAAGAAATATTTTCTGCAATATAATCTGTGCCAATGTCAAAAAATGAAGTTACTCATAAGATCTTTGTCTTTAAATATTCAGTCAAATAAATTCATATTTTGGAAAGTGTAATCTTTTATTTGATGAATCAATTAACATTGAGGATGTCTTACAAATGAATGTGTCCATACGAAAGATTTTCTCAGATTCAACTGGTAAATAAGGGATTTTTGCTCTTATTTCAGATGAAAAATTAATTAAAATTAAAAATATATGTCAAGCTTTCGTGCAGTTTGTTACCAAAAGTAATATTCCTCTCTACAAACTAGTTTCACCTACCAAATGATAAAGCCTAATCGATAATTAGAAAAAATCTAGGCTTCAAAACTTTATATAAGATCACGAAGCTTTTCCTCATTTGATTAGGTATTATTTAACCATACACCAGCACCATACACCAGCAGATTTTGTCTTCAGAATTTCTCCACTAAGAGCACGTCATGGAAGTAGTTGTCAGGATAGTAAACTCATTGTGTAATTTCCCATTGAAACAGAAAATGTTTAAAGCCTTTTAAATGAACTAAATGCAAATCATATTGACTTTCCATTTCATACTAATATCCGTTGGCTTTCCTAACCTAAAAACTAGAGTGAATTTGAGGAGAATCTTGTGAAGAATTAAATGAGCCACTGTAGTTATGTGATTTTTCGTTTTTGAATTAATTCTACACTGAAACTAAATGATCGTGAGCTGGAGATTCAATGAAAAATGAATGGAATCAAAAATTGATTGCTTCTTTAAATGTTTTCACTCGCTATCTCGAATTTTAAAAATCTCAGATGAAAAAAAGGAATTATTTTCATTTTCCAAATTCAATTAAAAGATTTGAACTAGAAAATGAAACTTACACATGCGCTATCAATTGGTATTGTGAAGTTATGGCGAAATTTCTTGATAGCTTTCGAATTCACTTCTGTATTAGGGCAACTAGAATTCATTTATACCCAATTTCATGAATCTTGATGTTGAAGATACTTCTTCTTAAATGGAACTTCATTTCAAATTTCATCAAGCAAACTTTGAAATTGAAATTATCGAACTGCTACAAAATGATTTATAATTAAAGAGTCTCGTCCTATTTTAATATTTTCATTTATTTTGTTTTCATTAATTATATTTTTGTCTACAATCCCATTACCATAATTTGAGAAACAAAGTGAATTTTCAAGGATATTAATATTAAACAGGTCAAGTCGAGATTCTTTAAATAAGTAAACATTCATTTAAAAAAAGGAGATTGAAGTACCCTTAATAGTTTTGCATGAAGGCTTTCCCGCTAGGCTTTTGCAATCCCATTTGTGAGTTTGTCTAAAAAGATAATTGTGTTATTCATAGATGAATCTAAGTAGGCTTGGTTAAAAGGAGAAAAATTGAATTGATTCCGGTTTGCTCTTTTATTAAAATGATGCCCGTATGTATGTATATCGTACATAAAAGGGAAGATTTCAAATGATCTTTCCAAATATTTTAAATGAGATTTCGATGAGGATTATAGCAATTGTGTAGTGCGATGTGAAGCAATGGCAGATGGCATAGTTCTTAAAATCGATGAAGACAAAACTTAGAGAGGCGTTAAAAAATAGAATCCGTGAAATGGAGAGTAATTCGAGTAGAATTAATTCTGGGAATGAAATTATAAGTCTGAACACACGACGGAAGAGGTTTTGGAGAGGGAGGAATTTTGGTCACTATTTGATCCAACTGAACCAAAGTGATATTTCATAGGGTCGAACGTAAAACGGTGTAATGGTATTTATCGCCAAAATGACAGATTATGATGAATTATCGGGTGGTGATCGGAATTTGACTTCCAATTTGGAGCAACGAGCTAACAAAAATGATACCGTAGATAAGGATATGAATGACTGGGGCTGTGGATGATCTCACAGATATTTTTCTTGAAGATTTATCTCATCTTGAGGAGAATGGTGGTCAGCACTAGAATGAATCTCATTTCTTATTCGACAAAAGATAAGTGATTCGAGTTATAAAGGTAATGAAGCAAATGGCAAACATTTTTTTTATAGGAAGGCATAATTATGAGAAATATTGCAAATAATTCCCACAGAAAATGGAAATGAGATACTCGAATTGATAGTCAATTTGTTCTGAAGAAAACCTATTACCGTATATTTCTTGCCCTGTAATTAATACAAAAATACACAAACAAGCATCTTTTACATTTAAAACCAATTTATATTATAAGCGAACCATTTCCGTCGATCTCCTTAGATATTGTGGGTACGGTCCTTAGAACTATGAATGGAATGAAGTATATATTAAGGTTCATGTACCTAGCTACATAATATCCTGATGGCATGCCTCTTAAAAAGGTAAATGATAGGAATATTGTAGGGGTCAAGAAAAGTTCCCTACGCATGTAGGGTTTCCCAAATGGGTGCACACTGATTAGAGATCGCGCTTTCTTGTGTTAAAATTCTAAGTTTAATTTTAAATCTATTTCAAATCATCTGACATAAGATCGTTTTTTTTTTCGCTTTCTTTCTTTAAAAATATGAATTAGAACTCCAAGATTGAGAATTCTCCTCAAAGGGATAAAAGGCTACCTTATTTTTATTTACGTTCAGATATATATATATTGAAGTACATGTCTTATACGTTTGAGCTAATGTATGGACACGAAGTAGGAGAATTTTAAAGAATTTTCAGGAAAGTTGGCTAGAGAATGTGGTGGAAGATGGTACTATTTGGTTTTAAAGATCTTAAGAAAATTTGCTCGTAGTAATTTATTAAAATCTCAAGGAGATTATAAAGAAAATTGCTCATAGGGAGGTCAAATCTACAGAAGAAGTCTAGATTTTATTTTTATTCCTCGTAACGCCTTTGAAGCAAAGTTCTCGGCTCTGTCTTCCTAGAACCCAACATTTGCCAGGAGAAGAATTTTATAAATACAGTCCATAAAATTAAGAAAACTACAGTATGTCCTATTAAATTTATTGAAAGTATTTTAATAAAATTTGACTCAAATGTGTAAACTTTTGGAAAACTTGCGCAGAGAAGCAGTTCGTGGGAGCCGAATCAAAGGTTGCTAGACTTGTATTTACCTCACAACGGTAGGCGAAGGACGGGAAGAAGTATCTATTTAAAAAAAAAGAGTTGGAATTAACTGGAGCGATCTTTAAATGTCTTTTAAAAGCCATTATCTTGAGACAGCCCATCTTAATGAGAGCGTAGTTCTCCTCCATTAGGGAGGGTAGTATCGAATATTCATTTATAGAGAGATGAATGGTGTGACCAAACAAAATTGTTTTACCCTTCCTTCAATTGATGACAATAGTGAGACACCAGCTTGGTGTCAGAATTTGACCTTTTAAAAGGTTAGTAAGCAACGCTACTCGCAAAAAGGCTCAACAAATATCTCAATACGTCACTCGGGATGGCGTAATCTCTGGACTGGAAGGAACAAAAGCATACTTAGTTGAGATTATACTCAAAGTCACAATTGGAGAGGGAGCATGGTACCTACTGAGGTTATGTATCTAGAGGTGGTATTGATGCACTAGTGACACACAAAGTGTAAGCAATTATCGACTTTCCAGATCCAAGCGATTTATTTGGATTGTAGGTTTTTATCGTAGTTTTTATTAATAAAACTTCTACTGCAGGTGCTCTCTCTTTACAAGTCTGTTGAGTCCAGAAAGTGCCATCCAAATGAACTACAGAGTGAAGAAGAGGTATCGAAGAAATAAAATCTAATATCTGTTCTGTTCGATGCTACGACCTCCGGCCTTCGTAAAGCAATTCGTCAATCAAGTAGATGCTTCGCATACGGGCGTTTTTGCTGGTCTCATGACAAGCATCGGAGGAAAATGCCACCTCTTATGCCCAAAAAATGAAGTGTACAATTAAAAGTTTACGCAACATTTATTAATTTTGCAAGAGTCCTAAGATACAAATAAAAAAAACTTCATCACCTAATTATTGCCAATCATAGTTTGATAAATCATGTATTGGGTCATATATTAGGTACTTTTCAAGAAATCTGAAATGACCGCGAAACTATCAACTATTCAAGAAGGACTTGCTAAGAACTTACTAAGAGGAAAAGAGCAAAACCATCAGTTTACTCGAACTTTTTGAATACAAATACTAAAAAGCGTCACAAAGATACAAATTCGATGAAATATCGAACTTTATTACTAGTGATCTCCTGAACGGGATCATATTTCAGATAATTATCAAAGAATCTGAAGTAAATATGAACCACAACGTGCGTTGCTAATTGCAATTAGCAATTTATTATATATATTCGCAAGAGGGACTTGAGGAAATTTACACCTACTTAAGATGTCATAAGGGCATGACGAAAGCTTAACAACTATATAAATATAAAAATTTAAGATAATATAAAAATTTTTTCTTGAAACCTCAAGAATTTTAGAAGTTAAATTTATATATATTATTGTTGGTCTTATAAACATTTTCTTTCTAATTTTACTTCTTCCTTTAGGAAGTTCTATTTAGAAGGCAAAGGATTTTTGAGGTTAAAGTTGGGTTTCAGCTCAAAAAATTCTTGTAAAAGAAGAGTTAAACAAACCTAGGGTGATATGTCTGTAAGTTAGATATGTGGAGAGGAAACTTTGTTATGCAATATTTTTCCCCGTAAGGGGCGTGGCCATTCGCCTTCCTACCCGCCCTACTGAGGGGAATCAGCGCCCCGTCCGGCTCAAGCTTAGTCTCTTCTCCTTCTTTCTGATAGACTGTCCTCTTACCTTACTTCCTCACTTTGGATACAATCTCTAGTACAACTTTCTCTGGTTAGTTTCTAATTTCACAGGGTAGACGCCGACCAGCTTTTTCTCATCCAACCATCCAAGATCTGGGCTGAGAGGAAAGGGAACAAGGCTCCCTCATCCCTGAGCTCTGTTTTGAGAGGTGAGTTTTTAACAACCTGCTTAACCCCCCCCCTTACCTTCCTCACCCTCTCTTTCTCTCTCCTTTTCGCAGTCTATCGACTTTACGCTGTGCCTAAGGTGGGCTGTCCAGGTCACTAGGTGGGAGGAGTGTTCTCAAATGGCGGCAGCTGGCTTAGCCAGCCCCGTGATCACCCCTCGCATTTCGCGTTACTAGGTGGGGTGATGAGCGTTTGCGTCCTGTGCTGAATTAGGTGAATTGGAAAACAATAATCCTTCCTTATCTTTTCCTAGTCCATCGGCGGAGCCGCCATGGGAACCCTTGAGATGGGCATGCTTCCTGAGGTGACCTCGCCTCAGACGGTAGGATCTTCCATGGGGTCGAACCTGGGCTCAGTGCCAAGCACAAAACTCGTGCCTGCCCCTATGCAAGCTCTTCCTAAGACAGCTCGGGTCCCCCAGGCATCATAAGGAGAAGAGAGTTCTCCTCCTCTGGTTGTTGTTTCTATGATAGGCAAGACTTTTTCCAATTCAAGGAAGGATTTTGCCGACCCATCTGGCCTAGTGTCTCCTGCAGGCCGAGAAGAGAAGTAGGTTCATTCTCCGCCCTTCTCTCCGAAAAATAAAAAGAATAAGAAGAAGGCGAAAAAGACTCGGGGCTCCTCTCTCTCCCCGGGAGAGCCGCGGGGACGGATGGGTCTGCTGCCGTTTAGCTAAGCGATCAAGCTAAGAACGGCATGACCAGCTCTGTCCTCCCCCACGTGGGGAGTCCCAGAGGAAGACCAGAACTGCGACCATTCAGAGGCTACCTGGCGTTTTCAAGCACGCTGGCTTCAAACGCTTGCTGGTTATTCGCTCCACTGATGGCAGCATGTTGGCTAAGGGCAACATGATTCATCAGAGGAGAGCTTTAGCCAGTCCGATTGGTAGAGAGCCGAAGGTGACCTGTTTCTCGGACGGGAGCCTTATGGCAAATGCGTCGAATCCCTCCGAGGTGGCCATGATTAGTGCCCTTCGGACACTTGATGGCAAGCCTGTGAGTGTAACGCGGTACTCTACCATGAACTTCGTGAAAGGAGTAGTTTATGCGAGGAAACATCCCTTTAGAGCTGGTTGAAGATGAGGGGGGGCAAGGTCGAGCGTGTTATGAGAAAATAGGGATGGGCTTTGAGACCCTTACTACACTCTTCGTCACGTTCGACTGTGAAAAGATCCCTGAGTCGGTTTGTGTCAGTTGGTATCGCTACCGCATGAAGGCATTCGTGCCACTGTCGCAGAGTTGATACTACTGTCACCGCTTCGACCATGTTAATCGCTCGTTTACACGTTCAAAGTCGTGGTTATCCGAAGTCTGTGTAAAATGCTCCAAGGCCGGACATTATAACTTCAAATCGTATGTGGCCAAGTGTGTCAATTCCGGAGAGCCGCACCCCGCTTATTCAAAGCAATGTGGTGCATATCTCCTTTAGAAGAAAACCCTGGCCGTTCAGGAACATGATCGTCTCTCATTCTGCGTGGCTAAGAACTTGGTCATGGTGCGCCAGGCGCTGCCTGGTACATCCTAAGCCTCAATATTAAAAGAAAGACACCCTCTGCTCCGCGCCTATTCGGAACCTTTCTGCGGGTTCTACCCACATCAGGCGCTCCCATGGTAAAGCTGGCGGCACAAAGCGTTAACACCTAGCCTCGGTTGAAACCAGGGCTCAACTTCCTTCCCTCAACGTGACCGTTCACTGTTAGGCGAAACAGCCACGCCCCTCCACCGAATCGCTAGACTCATAAGAGGCAACACCCCTGAATTTGGTTGCGAGGCCATATTCCCGGATTTCTAAAGCTGGCCCCCTAAAAGAGGACAAAACTAAAAAAGCTTCGGCTCCTTCGCCCACATCCAGTAGTGGGTTGGGTGTCTCCAAGTCGGTGGGTCCTACAAAAGCGGGACTCCCACCTCCGAAGCCGCCCCGCTGACATAAGGTTTTGAGGCAGAGAGAGGAAAAGACTCGCATGGTGAGCCCAACCTCTCCAAATAATTCCTCGAAAGCGCCAGCGCCTTTGTCGAAAAATAGCGCCTGGAGTTCTGCCTCCTGGAAGCGTACGGCCATTCCCACGAGTGCCCTATCTTCGAAGAGGGCCCTCGCATCTCACCCGAGCTAGGTCTGAAGGGCAGAATTCCTTCAATGGAATTGCCTCAGACTCCGAGCCAACTGGGAGGAGTTGCGGAGGCTCGTCTCATCCCGTTCCCCGCTAGCTATCTTTTTGCAGGAGACCATGCTGGTCGTGTGCCCCCTGCCCACCCTCTCAGCGGATAAGGATTTTGCGACCCCACCATCACGGGATGGGAGCCGGGCAGGAAAATGCCCGTTTACACCCGGCAGAAGGTCTCCATTCTTCTATTTGCCTTATTTACCTCCTTTCAGGCAGTAACTGTACGGCTGCACCTTGATAGGAGGTATACCGTTATTTCCGCGTATATTCCACCGAGAGCCGACTTCGACGCGCGCGACTTGCGCCGCGTCGTGGTACGGTTACCGAGACCCTTTCTCTTGCTCGGAGATCTAAACGGTAGACACTGCCTCTGGGGAGACAACTCGATTAATTCACGGAGCCAAGTCTTTGCTGACCTGATTGACGAGCTTGAGATAGGTGTCCTAAATGTGGATGAGTTTACGCATCACTGCCCGAGAACCGCGCCATTTTCCTGCCTCGATCTATATTTGTGCTTTCAGAATGCACAGTCTGATTTTGGGTTGGAGATGATCGATGAGCTCCATGGTAGTGATCACTTTCCCATTCCAATATCATTTTCTGGGCCACTGCCACCCTAGAACCCGCCCCGGTGGTGCTTGGCGCAGGCACGGTACGCATTTTAGGAAATGACTTATTTCTCTATTTTAGTCGACGATTTCTTTTCTGCCAACATCATTACGTGGGCCTAACTACTATTCCTAGACCCTCTGGGTATTTTATACAACCAACACTCCCCTGCTGGTCAGCGGAGTGTGAAACTGATCTAAAACAGAAGCGTTAGGGCTAAATTTGCTATAAGCGCCGACCTAACAATTTCACTGTGAATTTCGTCGTGCTAGGGCTAGGTTTCGGTATATTTTGAAGCATACCCGCCTTTCTTCTTGGGGGGCATAGGTGTCTTCAATTAACGGGAAGACTTCCTCTAACAGAGGTGTGGAAGCAAATCTAAAGGATTCGGGGCATGTTCTCGCAAGACCCTTCCCGTTCTCCAAGAGAATGGGACTTCAATCCGGACCACACGTTCGTGGCAGAATCCTTCGCAACTGCTTTCTCCGCATTTTCTAGCCTTATGCTGCTACTCTAGCATCTAATGTACATCGTGATGTCGCAGAAGGCCGCCTTTCTGGACTTGACTTTAACTCAGAGGTGGAGAACCCTTCAACGACAGGTTTACTATGGGTGAGTAGTGTTCTGCTCTCGCTTCGTGCGCAGACACCGCCCATGGTCCGGACGATGTCCCGTACACCATACTTCGACACCTGAGTGAGCGAGGCATGGACTTTATGTTAGAGATTTGTTCAACAGGATCTGGGTAGATTCCTGGCGAAACGCTATTGTGCTCGCTTTTTGCAAACAGGGGAGATATCACTCTACCCAGGCCGGTTTACGTCCAATCTCTCTAACCTCCTGCGTGTGCAAATTGATGGAGAAATTGGTAAATGTTAGATTAGCCTTTTTCGTGGAGAGCGAAGGCCATCTGTCTTCTGCACAGTGCGGCTTGCGCAAGTTCCACTCGACATTGGATTCTCTGCTGCGACTGGAGACTCTCCACACGATGAGGGCAAGGTGCACCTGCTAATCTTTATATCTGAATTTTTACATCGTCGAGTCCGCGTACGGGTGGGAGGGGAGCACTTTCCAGTCTAATTGAGCAGAAACATGGTGTCTTGCAAGGAATTGTCCTCAGTGTCACACTCTTTGCCCTAAGCATCAATGGCATCACCTCGGTGCTGCCGGAAGATGTTCTCGCTACACTCTACGTAGGCGACCTTTTGATCTCTTTTGGCGCGACCCAGATGCCCTCTCTGGAGCTTCGACTCCAACAGGCATTGAACTGCATCTCTCGTTGCGCCGATGCGCAGAGGCTTCGGTTATCCTTATCCAAGACCAAGGTGGTGCACTTCTGCCGCCATCCGCGGCTTTACCGAGACACAGATTTGTTTCTTAATGGGGTTTGCCTGTAAGTGGTAGACTCTCACCGTTTCCTTGGTCTTGTATTTGACTGATGCCTTACCTGGAAGGCTAATATTCGCAGCCTTAGAGTCTCTTGTACCCGCGCCCTGGGCATTATTTGCTCTGTGAAGTTAAGCGCCTGGGGCGCTGATAGGGGTACTGCCTTACTTTTTTATCGATCCTTTGTTCCTTCGAAACTTACTACGGATTCGAGTTTTATGCATCAGCACACAAGCATGTATTGCGGAAGGTGGACTCGATTCACTACACCGGCCTTCGCCTGTCGACCTTTGCCTTCCGCACTCCCATCATTGAGAGCCTACTTATCCGTGTTGGGGAGATGCCACTCGCTTTGCGAAGTGCACAGTTCATAACTCGCCTGTACGACCAAGCCTGGCAACTCCTTCAGTCTCCAGCATCTCTCATTGCATTCGCATCTGATCTTGACGGTGCCTATGCCTTCAAGAGACGCCAGTCTTACCCTCAGCCCTTTAGGTTTAGGGCTAGGAAACTCCTCCGAGAACTAGGTATAGCTCTCGGGCCAGTGATGTTCCTAGTTCTGCCCAGGACGCTACCCTGGAGGCTACCACCTTTAACCATTTTTCGATACGCCTCTGCTCCCCAAAACTTCCACAGCGCCGGAAGTATTTCGTTCGTCCTTTTTGGAGCACATTTCGTATCATGCTGCCTGTGTATACGGATGGCTCCAAGTCCCAAGCGGGGGGTGGTTTCCAGGCCTTATTACATCTGTTTGAACTCGCGGAGCTTTGCCAGGCGCTGCGTCTGTCTTCACGGCCGAGCTGGTTGCAATACACCGCTGGGTACGGGAGATTACGCGACGTGCCCGGTTCGGAGACCAGATTGTGATTTATAGACTCAAAAAGCGCCCCGAGTGCTGTCGGGGCATTAAAATCTTCGCATACCCTGGTTCGCGATATACGTGACGTCATGGTTTCGGCGATCCGGGCGGATGTCGAGATTATCATCGGCTGGGTTCCTGCACATGTAGGAATTGCGGGGAATGAGCGCGCCGATGAGGGCGCCATAGAGTCCGCAAAGACTACACTGCCAGACTTGCGTTTCGCTTTTCCTCACACTGATTACATGGCATGATTACTGGCAGCTCTCCGGGCAGCTTGTCAAAGAAGATGAGAGACGGTCGATGGGAACCCTAAGTTGCGTGCCATTGCGCCGCGACTGTTCCCATGGACCTATCCTCCAATGCCCCGATGGCCTTAGGTTGATTTCTGTCGTCTCTAAATTGGAGACACTCGCGGGACGCATCGCCATTTGATGGAGCGCTCACCTGCACCCTACTGTGAAGATTGCGTTGTCCCCCAGACTGTTCGGCACATTCTTGTTAAATGTCCCAGTCTGGGTGATCTTTTCGCACGCTACCTATCCAGGTACCGGGATGAGCGGAGTCGATACCGCTTATCCCTTGTACTCGGGACGGGTTCGTTCACACTGACTTGTGAACTTTATGACTTTTTGGAGGGGAATGGCCTCCTCCTCTTTAACTGTTTTATGTTTTTTGTTTTTTTTGAGGTTGAACGTTCCTGCTTGTTGCCCTTTTCTTTTGTTTTTTGTTTTGCATATTGTTATTTTAATGTAGCCTAGTACTAGGCCTTCGTGAGTACGGCGACTTATGCCCAAGTAGATAGTGGCTAGATGGGCTCCTAAAATTAAAAAAAAAATCTCTAATAGCTTAGGATCCTATTTGGTGCCTGGAAAAACCTTTCAAGACGAAACTGCAGGAAAGGTTGCAGTGCGAATTTCTCCCAAACAGTTTGAGGCTAAAAATTAGGTATTATGTGGGGAAAAGAGAAGTGAGATTTGCCTTGAAATGTCTTTGAGGTTTCGTGTCACAGGATAATAGTGTAAAAGAGGCGTTGGTCTCTCATCCCCTTTTGGGCGTTAAACGTACAAGGTTGAAATGCATTTTAAAATTATTTTTTTTCTCATTTCAGTTTCTTGACCATCTTCATGTGTTTGACACTCAGTATCTTGTCAACGTTGGATGATGATGATTATCATTACGATAATATTCTCTTCAGTATTGAAATAATCGTCGTAATTTGGTTCTCCATTGAATATATATTAAGGTGTGTCTATATTGATTTTATTCATTTCTTAACTAAGGGAAGTTAATTCCGGATTTGAGTTTATTTGAGGGGGCGGCCCTGGCTCCAGTTGGTGGGACTAGATCCTACCACCACCCATTAAAAGTTCCACCATAAGTCATCCCTCAAGAGGGGCCCACCACGATCCAAAATCCAATCACCCATCATCTCATCCATGCCAGTAACCCCTCATCAGACAGATAAAAGACCCAAAATAGGAGAGAGAGAATCCTCAATAAACGTATAAAAGTAAAATTTGACCTATATCTTTTACCAGGCAAATAATAAACAGTTCAGAATTATTTCATTCAAACCATCAACATGAAGAGGAAGACACCGATTTGGGTCACAGGTTTCCCCCAGGGCTTAATTGAAGACACGCATCGCTTCAATGGGATCCCGTTTAGGGTAAAATCGATCAAAGAAAAGACGGTAGACACTATTTCCTACGAAATCGGAGCCGTTGTATTAAGATTAAAAGATCAATATAACGGCTACGTTGCTCTGTTTGATAGGAAAAGGACTTGGACAACCTACTCAGCGAAAACGCAACCAAAAAATATGGAAATTTGGACTCGTGGTTCGAACACTTCCGCTATCCCGACCAAGAGATTGGTGATCTGCAGGTACCTAGATCCTTGTAGAATGCAGCATACCACAGGGAAAATTGAAACAATAATTGTAAAAAAAGCAATTTGGGGCTGAAGTCTCAGAACAGGGAATCGTAGCTTTCTACACCAAATTTGGAGCAAACCAAAAAGAAAAGGAAACCTTCATCTCTGTCCAGTTCTGTTTCAGGTGTTATGCACTGAATCAACACACGATGGAATGCTGTTTTCTAAAGCAAAATGCATTCCGAATCCGCAACCTTTGGTACAGGTGGGAAGATAGCAAGTGCTACACCAAATTATGCCTCACCCGCGGAAAACCGCACAGCATTCTCGCGATTTCGTGGCCAATCAAACTGCAAATCACCAAGAAAGAGAAGACCACCATAATTGAAAAGAAAGAATGTAGGAAAACGGCCATATACGCAGCAGCAGTAAAAACTGTCGCAGAACAAAAGACAGTCGTGAATATATAAGGCAATATGTGGCCGAACTTCATATTGTGTATTTTTCATGCTCACTTTATAAACATGGATAAACTTTGCAGAGACGCAAAAGAACTCTACAAGATGCTAACAAAAAACAGCCTAAAGCCGATGTGGTTGCCTGAAATCCCGGTTCCAGCTAATTCTAATGATTATTGATGACTCCGAACAAGAACAGACAAAAAACCGGCAACTTAAGAAAGCTTGGTACAAAAGGAAGAAATAGAAAACAAAACTAAGCCCAAATACGAGGAAAGAGAAATAAGTTAACAAATAAAAAATCCACGAACAACCGTAAAACAGAAGAAACGAAGAACACCGAAAATTTAATAATAAGGTCTACTAATCCCAATCAATTCTACTTCATACGCCAAACAAACAAAAGACATTCTCGATGGCCTAGCAACACAAAAGTTTAAATGGGATTACTAATCTGAACAATCCCAATCCTACCCAAACACGCTACGAGGAAACCAATGAGAATGAGAAGAGGACTAGCGTTCTCCGGGATCAAAGACCCAAAGTAGTCATATTTGTCCATCAAGCTGAAAATGACTACATACAGGAGATCTGATAATAGCGGGGGTATATCAACCTTTCCCTCCGGCACTCGTATCTTCTGACCCTTAACTTCATCAAAATCTTCCGCTGCCCAGCGTTATCAGTTATTTTGGGGGCCCTGAATACAAGGTGCAGAAGGAGGGCAGAATACATAACCTATACCAACGGCACGGGAAAAAACACTAGAATTTTTCATGAGGAAGAATAGAGTGCGGAGTGAATATCCTGTCTTCCCAACATTCTTAACCGAGAGGTTCTCAACCATTCCGGACATCATTTGGACAAACCTGAACATAATATTTAATCACCTTACAACTCCACCTCTTCCATCCAAATAAAAATATTTCAAAGCAAAACACTGGAGAAGAATAACTGGGATGCATATAAAGTCCATCTCGGGGACTGCAACATAAAGACTTTTTAGAACAGCCCTCCCCCCCCAAAGAAATAAATTCCCACCTAAAAAATATAATCAAACTGATCATAGAGGCAGACATCCTCTACACCCAAAAGACGAACTACAAGACAATCCCAGCGCTGGTATGGAACCGCGAAATAAAAAAAAAAAAGGAACGAAATAAAAAAAACACCATCGAACAAATTCATTAACATAGAAACAACGTGGAAAGACAGTCCATCTGCACAAATATAAGATCTGAGATATGTAACCTAATAAGAACAAAAATGAACACACTACATGGAACGAACTGATCGCGAAAACAGAGATAAAGCTCACAGAAAAAAATCGAACCAATGTATGAAACTAAAAGGTTCCGAACCAAAAGAAAACGTTGAGCTAAAAGAGGACGAAACCACAATAACCGACGATACAGAGATCCAAGAACAATTCTGGAGATACTGGACGAAAATTTTATCTAGCAATCCGCAGGAAAACCAAACCTTCGAGGTAGTTTTCGAACAACAGATCGTGCAACAGTTAGGAGAGAAAGGGCCCGAGCCCACACGTTACTCATGGGTAAATGAAGACCGTAAGCAAAAGAATAAAGGTAAGCTCTTACCTCTAAAGGATTTTACCACAACCATAAACTAATTCCAAGAAAATAGCCCAGGAATAAATGGAATCACCAAGCACCATATTCAAAATGTGGCGAAAGAGTATACATACATAAAGTAACATGCAAAATCCTCAAGCATGCCTAAATATGGGATACTTCCCATCCGTGTTGAATACAGCAAGGATGAGCGTCCTATATCCAGCTCGGTACATCCAAAGCCCACATTGAAATCTACCGACCGATCTCACTGTCGGAATTTATTGACAAACACCTTGGAAAACTCAACCAAATACTAAGTAGCTACTTAGAAAACAACGATATGAAAAAACAACAAAAACATGGATTCAGAAAACAAAGGGGTAAATACAGAACACTTGTACTCATTACCGAAAAGCTCATGGTCGATCTGCTAAGAGGAAGCAGAGTGGAGTTGAAATTACGTGATGTTACTAAGATCCTCGTCAAAATATGGACTCCAGGGCTAAAAATAAAACTAGCCGATATCCAATTGAAAACGAACCTCACTTGAATCCTCTGCAAATAGAAAAGATAAGATTACCTTTAACAAGTAGACCAGTCAAACATTTACCCTGTAGGCTGGAGAGCCATTTTACTTTTAACAGGTTTAGAGACCTATACGAGGGATAACAAAATAGAACTCTACCTCGTCCTCGTATAGCCAATCTTAACATACCCAATAATACCCATCCAATCGCTATCCAAGACAAAAAAAAAACAAGATGCAAGGAGTCCAAACCAAACTACTTGAAATATAACGAACATATCCACACCAGAAAGAATCTCATCCCAAGGACTTAACTTAAGAACGAACTTGAACCGCTAAACCAGGTCATGCATGAATGATCCCAGAAAATATGAGGTAAAATAGCTAAAGGTTTCCAAGGCGAAGTTCTAAATAGTGTAATATTAACTGAAGAACAAAATAAAACGTTGAACTTCCCCCCCCGAAAATTAATAATATACGTGAGCAAATAAAGCGAGTTTCAAAAAACAAAACCACGCAAGTGAAAACAAATATTCACAAAAAAAGGAAGTATAGAGAATAAACACTCAGGTATTCAGAAAGCTCGAATAAGCAAACTCCGAAAACAAAAGCTTCAGTGCTGAAAAAATCAAATCAAAATATCACCATGAGTAATATAAAAACAAAAGGAAAAATGACAGCCTCTGCCGGGCAACCTGTCACAAATTCATTATAAGCATCATCCAAGTCATTTTCATAACCGTCTCCTTTCCTTATTTTTATCATCAACATAACCCATTTCTACCTACACATATTTTTTCTATATATCTTATCTTATTATAAAACATCTTTACCACTTTTCTATCCGAACCACAATCCTAGAATATCATTCATTCGAAGCTCCCAGCAGCTCCTCAACGCAGACACCGAATCCCCGTGGCATACCCCGTAAAGGAGGTAAATACTACGAAGATGTACGTCAAATCAGCCTCGACAAACTATTAGACCTCCGTATAAAGATTCTTTAGGATAAGTGAAAGCTCAAGGCAAAATAGAAAATGTCTATCTAAATAACAGGGATTTAGTCTAATTAATTTTACTTTTCTCAACCGCAATTAAGAGTTGCATATACGAGTATAAAACCTATAAAAATAAAATCAGGCTTGTCAAAGCTAAATTCAACTTGGTCTTCAACCAATCATATATATATATATATATATATATATATATATATATATATATATATATATATATATATATATATATATATATATATATATATATATATATATATATATATATATATATATATATTCTTGAATACAAATTTTGTGAAGACCATTGTGTATTTTTTCTTTGACAACTTTCTCTTCTTTTAACTATCTTTTTTATTCCATCTTGTAGATGGCGCACTACTTGTCCTGTATTCATCTCTTTTTTAACTGAATGTGTTTGGTAAAAAACAAACAAAATTGCTGAGCTTTCGATCTTATTCGATCAGCTTCGGAGCGTTTTGAAATGTTCTTGCCTCCTTTACCGATGTGATGAGTGGAGTGAGGATCTGGCAGAAAGTTAAAGAATGAATGATGAATAATAGTTAAAAAAAGAAAATTTGTGTGGAAGATGAGATGATGGATTATGGGCGAAGAGTGTATATAGGGTTTGCCTTGGTAGTGAGGACTACGCTTTTCATTTATTTAGATTTCTTTTCCTTTTTTCATGACCTTCAATCCTGTAATTTGTATTTTTGTGTGAACCTTATTTTGTGTTTTAACGCATTCAAGCTTTTCTTTTATTCTTATTTTGCAACTCTTTTTTTTAAGTTTTGAAATATATTTGTTGTTTAAATTATAAAAGTTATTCTATTCGTTTATTTATTTGCACTTTCATATATATATATATATATTTTTTTCCTATTATTGAAATATATATTTTTTTGAATTATTAAAATTATTCTATTTATTTATTTAATTAATTTACACATTCATATATATATATATATATATATATATATATATATATATATATATATATATATATATTATATTTTATATATCTACTTAATATTATACTTATTTTAAGAGAGATAATTTTTTTAATGTAATACTATATGTAGTTATTCAAGAATCTAATTCTACTATATACATATTTTTATTTTTTTTCTATTTATAATGAAATATACTTTTATAGAGCTTTCATTCAACACATGCATTCATGTTTGGGACTGTATTTGTTAATATATAGTGTGTGTGTTTGTTTGTTCAGTGTGGTCTTTTATGTGAACCACGATGCCAACTGCTCCTCTGAGCATTGTCTCGAGCTGTGAAATTGCCTCTTTCTGGCCACTTTATCCCTTTTGTTTGCTCGGATGTTTAGACTTTTCGCTAGTTCGGGTGCCGTTTCATTCAAGAGCCTCTCCCAAGTTCGTTTGGCCAAACTTTGGGTCGCCAGATTGATAGGCGTCAATGCTGCTCTTCAGTGGAATTCTCTTTGGGGTATTTGGTCTCGCTTTCTGTGTTTATTTATGTAGAGAGACGCCTTGTTCTGGACTCTTTGTAGGCGCTTCAAGCGAGTCCTACTTATGGTTTGGGCCACCACCGCGTGGTATATGAGCGTTGGACGAATATGCATAATATATAACTTCCTGATGTTGTTAGAGCTCATATTTCTAAATCTGTGAAGTTTAATTTGTTCTAACTTCGTATGAATTTCCCACGTTATGAAGTGAAGGCTATACCCGGTGGAGGTGATGTTGAGCCCCATAACACTTCCATATTGTCACGTCCGCTGTTTTTCTCCCGCCGAAGGCGAAGATCTTAAATTTTCGGCTATTCGTGCGGATCTTCCACTTCTTCTCGTACTCATTTACGTTGCTAATTTCATTTGCAGTCTCTTGAGCCTGAGCCCAGGGATTCCTGTATGTACCAGGGATCACCTGGGTTATATCGTCCACGAACTGAAGATATAATGAGTCCTCCTTTATCGGAGTTGGGAAATCTATTGTGTAGATTAGATGAAGGAGGGGGCTCATAGGAGGAACTCTGGTCTTTGGTGACCCTCAATCATGATTCTGGCGCGCCGTTCCATGACAAAGTCACAGATAATGCGCTCCGGGATCGGATCTAGCTCAAGGTTCATGATCTTATATTGAAGGCCCCTCTGCCAGACCTTGTCGAAGGCCTTTTGCACGCCCCTTAATACGATGTCAGTGTACTTTCCCTCCGCTCGGCACTTGGCGATTTTTTCGGTTAGGAGCGCGAGTGCGGTATCTGTTGCACGTTTCTTTCGGAACCCATTTTGTTGTGGGTTGTAGGCTCCCTCCTCCTCAAGTTGTTTCTGAAGCCTATTAACTAGGATCTTTTCCATAATTTTGCCGATGATTTCCAAGAGGAAGATGGGCCTGTAGTGCAACGGCTGTTGTGGCAACTTTTTGCTTTTTGGTATAAAGATGACGTTTTCCACCTTGTATCCATCAGGTTTTGACGGAGGCGGATGACCTTTGATAGGCCCTTGTGGCTTTTGTCATCCGTGTAATTATGTTATGTTATGTTATGAAAGTAGCCAATGTTCAAGACCGCATTCATTAAATTCGTAATGCCTTGTAGCAGGCGTGGGGGAGCATTTACCAGATGGTTTTTGATAATCCCTGTCCAGCCAGGGGCTTTCCGCTTGAAGGATTTGAGCATGCATAGGAACTCCTCAACAGTGATTGGTCGTCAGTGGCCCACCATTCTCCTCTCTTTGGAACTGTGCGGGTGAGGAGGCGTGCAGGTGGGAATGCGTGCGGTGGATTATGGTATTGAATTCGTCAATAACCTGGTGTTCGAATTCCAGGTCGAAATCCTCGTTCTCCTCAGGGGGGATGGAGAATACTTTTCGCCAGTACTTTCTAAACTTGCTTTCTAGTCTCTTCGGTTCTTCAATGATTTCTCCATTTTCTTCCAGCCTTATTTTCTCCTTCGGGGGCATACCTCTTAACTTTTTTAACTCCTTCCAGAATTTTTTTGGGTTCTGCTCTGTGTCGAGTCTCTCGATAATTCCATCCCATATGGCCCGTTGTTGTACGTTGATCTGGTCTTTAAGTTCCTCTCTGAGTTGTCGGAATCTTTTGGTGTAATTTCTGTTTGGGCCAAATTGCCTAACTTTCTCATAGATCTCTATGTTCTGAGTCAATATCTCGCATATCCTGGGTCCACCTGGCTTGCGGAGGGCTTTTGTACGTGATGTACGGAATGCACTTTTTGTCCGCCTCCATGATCTGGAGTGTTATGTGATTAATTTCCTCGTCTATCTCTTCCAAGATAGCTTCGCTTAGGTTAGCTGGTTCAAAGCTGTTGAGCATTCGCTTAAATAGCTCCCAGTTTGCTTTTTCAAAGATCTTCCTGGGTGGGATAGGAATCATGATGGGTGCGAGGGAGATTGTGGTCATGGTGGAGATATGGTCAGTTGGAACCGTGGGTCAGGCATACTGACCAGATTGAAAGGGAAGTTGGTACTTGTTAATAGAATGGTCGGTGCTTTTGCTGATATTTCCGTGATGTAGGTCTGAAATTCAGGTCCTTGTCCCGGTCAATGACCAGCTGCAGTTTTCTGCCCCTTTCGTTTGTTCTGGTGTAGCTCGAGGCACCCAGACTAGCATTGAGGTCACCCCTCATGAATACGTTCCTGCGGTGAGCAGTTAGGGTTAGAAGCTTGTTGATGGGTATATATCGACAACGATGAGGCTGGTATGCAACTGCAATCGTGAGTACCTCAACAAGTGTAGGCATTTCGACCGCTACGAAGGGCTCATCAAGCTCTGGGAGCCTTTTGAATGTGCTGTTCCTTCTAATGGCGATTGCAGCACTGTCAAATCTATCTTGAATGGAGTTCTTTGCCAGGACGTGGTAATTCGGGATTTTTATCGGTATGTTTTTAGTGTTGACAGCGTGTTCAGATATTAGGATAATATCGAGGTTTCCCTTCTGAATATGTTGCCATATTCATTCGCTTTCCCCAACCATCCGTTTGTGTTTAGTATTAAAATTTTCAAGGTGTTGTTTATGTTCTTTATGTTTTGTGTGCTACTTATTCCTTGTGTTTGCATACCTTTCCGTTCTTGATCTTCTTAAATTCCATGGCCGGAATCGTAAAAAGGGAGGCGTCGTCAAGTAACACTTTACCTGAGTAGAGTGCTGCCGCAACTTCAGTTTCGTCTTCTGATTCTGTAATCGTCCATTTTAGCTTTTGGCTTATGATGCCTTTTGTGATATCCGTGGGGTATATATCTTCAGGGAGTGGGTTCTTGTCCGAATAATAGACCTTAAGACCCAGTTCCCTACCGTCACACTTGTGTTTATTTCTCTTTTTTTTTTTCCTTTTCAATGTTGTCCTCTCTTGTGGGTAGGCTCAAGGTATTTTCACTGTCCGAGTCTGCGTCGGTCGTTGTTAGACGTTCCCTTCTTTGTGGTACGTTTGTGGCAGCTTTCCTCGCCTATTCTTCCCTCGCTTTGCTAGCTACAATTCTGTGGTCAGTTCTCCTGGGGGTTTCATGATTTTTTTGTTTTTGGTCCTTGTGTCATAAGACTATTGTTTCAGCTGGGTGGGTAGACGCTGCTGAAATAACCTCTTCATTTACCTTTGGTGAGAATTGTAGTTGTAGGACATCTCCTGAGGGAGGGTTCTCTGGGAACCACATCTCACTCAGATTGTTTTTCTTTAGCATCAGGTTGAGCTCCCTAGAGAACGTGCCCGGATTCGTAAGATTTATTACGTGCGCATAAAGGATGAAGATGAGAATCTTCGTCAATTCCTCGTTCTCCAGATTGATATATGTCTTAGTCGGAGCTTGTGTAAGGAGGGATGTTTTTGTTGCTTGCGCATAAGAAGTAGTCCTCCTCCTCTGTTCTTCTTTCTTTGCAGCCTGGTTCCTCTTAATTATGTTTCTTTTCATCGGACAAGCCATGGCTAGTGCTCTATTGCCCTTCCTGCAGTTTACGCACTTCTCTCTCTTTATGCAGTTTTTCTGGCCGTGGCTTCTTTCAGTGCACCTGGAGGATGTTTCTTCTACTTTTTAAAAATCCTTTGTGGAGTGTTGCTCCATCTTGTAGCAGCGGAAACACATCTGCACCGGCGTGAACTCCTCGCGCTCGATCTGGTCCCCGCTGATTTTCGAATGGAAGAGTAATAGACCACTCTATTTGGCCTTCTGGACCATCTCCGTCTCCTTAAAGATCACCTTGAATACATGGGTGCATTCTTGGTTCTCCCTTTGGTTTCGGAAATAGATGATTTCCGATACTTTCGCCCAGCTCTGGTTGGCCTCAATTTCTTCCGCTAGTTCTTCCTTAGTGCAATCAACTATCCAAGGACCAAGGCGACGGCAAATCGCGCTGCGGTAGGTCTGTATTTGAGGTGGTACTGCGGGCTGGAGGTTTATCTCCTGGAGAACGTGAAAGCCATCTTCCTTAGCGATTGTCTCGATGTCCTTTTCCTTTTCGCAGATCGCAAAGTATCCGTATAGGGTGTCTATAAGGCGAATTACTGCGACACTGAGTTTTCCGAAGTTGGTCTCAAAAACTTTACCTCTCTCCGGTTTGGTCTGGTCGTTGATTACCCTGAGGGGTATTCGTGTGGCCAGATTCATTGCCATGTTGTTGAGGGTGACTCTCTCGTGGTCCTTGTTAGGCAGGCACGTAGGATAAGCAGACTCCCGTTATTTGTGTGTAATTTGATGAGTATTATGTGTATTTTGTGATTATTTTTTCTTAGGGTGGCTCGCGTCCCCCCCCCCCTCCCACGCTTCTTTGAGCAGCCTTTGTCCCCGGAGGTATTCGCCTTGGTGAATGTTGGGATGAATGTAGTAATGACGCATTATGATGAGATGATAGATGATTGAGTATGTGTGAGACCGGGTGGGATCCTCCCGGGGGATTACTACTGATGGATTCATTGACAACGCCGCTCCCCGGGGGTGTTTGAATCGCGCTTGCTCCTACCATGCACAGAGAGGGTTAAGTCTCCCTCTGTGGTCCTGGGATGGGCAAGGAAGGTTGCAGTCCGTCCCTTGTCCAGTCGAGCTTCAAGACATTGTTCTCCACTGTGGGCTAATCCTCAATTCAGTTTCCTCCAATGCCCCCAATTATGTCTTCTCTAGTGAGCGACATAGTTGGGTGAGGCTGTGTACGGCGATCTCCCTCTGTGGAGCCGCTATGAAGCGGGGGGAGACGGTGATGGTTTTACCCGGTCATCATCTTAAAAGCGTAGCCTGAAAAATATGATGAAAATGATGGTGAAAATGTGGTGAAATGGTATAGTAGTAATAGGGTATTATCTCTCTTGTGGCTTCTATTTCTTCTTCTTCTCTTTTATAGTAGCTTCCAGGCCGTCGCGAGGAAGCGATAATGGAGACGTTTTGGCAAGACCTGTCCTAAAACTTTTCCGCCTTTGCCGGATGCTTGCTTATGCCCAAGAAATCCGATCAGTCAGGGAAAGGTGTACTCACTAGTGGAAGATTTAGATAGGAGTAGAAGATAGTTGGTGAAAGTAAGGTATGGTTGCCCTTGTATGAGGGGCATCGCAGGCTTTTTTATTTTTTATTTTTCCTTTTTTGTTTTGTTGATGTTGTCTATTGTTTGTCTATGTGTGCGTTCTTCTTTTTGTGTTCTCTGTATTTGTCTCTTTGTTTTATATTCTAGTTTTCGCGCGATGTTGAGTTTTCGAGCCTTTATTAGTGCTCAAATTTTAGTACATCACCTCGCGTTTGGTCTGTTGTGTATGCCTTTTCATAATTAATTGTGAGTTTACTATCTGTCTCGTAGTTGTATGTTTTGTACTCAGTGTTGTTTATGTTTATGTGTACATTGGTGCTATGTTTTCCTTGTAACAGTTTCCAGTGCTTGGGAAACGCCGGTTTCGAGTGACCTTCCCGTTAATCTGGCAGGGATGTTGATTCTGCCACAGTTCTTTTTAGTTTCTGCATTGCAACATTAATGGGCTCCAAACGCTGTCTGCGGTGCAGCTCCCTCTGCCGAAGATGCTCTCTTTGTCTGGTTTTATTTATGCAGAGGGATGCAGAGTCCTGCACTCGCTGGAGCCTTTTTATAGTGGACTTGCTGGCCACTTGAGTCACTACTGCAGGGTAGATGAGCTTAGCCCGGATGAACATCAGGTATATTTTCCTGATATTCGTCGAGCTAAGATTTCAGAACCTATAAAGCTTGGAGATTTACCTCCTCGCCATATTCTGCCTCTCCTCGTAGAGACTCAAGTATTCGTGGTAGGATATTTGTAGGCCCAGGATGGTGCCTTCGGCGGAGTAGCGATATTTCCTACCATCTAATATAATGGGCCACATCAACGTGCAGCTCAGTGGGAGGATCTTGAATTTCTCCATATTCGTCTGGATTTTCCATCTCCTCTCGTAATGATTGATGTTCGAGATCTCAGCAATAGTGTTGATCGCCTGATCCCTTGCTTTCCTAACCCTACTGGTGATGATCTACGTGACGTCATCTGCGCACTGCAGATACATCGTGTCTCGGTGTATTGAAGTAAGGAGGTCGATGGTGAAGACCAGGTAAAGCAGAGGACTCAGGCAACTCCCCCGGGGAACGCCCGCTTTGAGCTCTAATTCTGGTACCTTGTGCTCTTCGATCATGATACGCGCCCTTCTGTCCATGATGAAGTCGCAAAGGATCCTTTCCAGGACTGGGTTTAGCTGGAGAACTAAGATCTTGTATTGTAGTCCACTCAGCCGAACCTTGTGGAAGGCCTTCTGCACGTCCCTCATCACGATGTCAACATATTGACCCTTCGCTAGGCAGTTTGCGATCTCTTCTGTTAGGAGCGCCAGGGCCGTTTCCGTGCGAATTTTTGGTCGGAACCCATGTTGTTGTGGGTTATGCGCTCCCAACTCGTCGAGTTGAGATTGTAGCCTGTCGGCTATAAGCTTCTCAAAGATCTTGACCCCGGGTACTTTTAGGAGAGAGATTTGGCGATAATAAGGCACTTGGTCTGAGGGCTTGTTCCCCTTTGGGCTAAAGATGATTTTAGCCAGGGAACTAGCCTGTATTCAAGGATGCGTTCATGGTGTTCACCATGCCCTGAATAATTTCCCGTGGGGCATTTACCAGGTTGTTCTTAGTGAGCCCAGACCAACCGGGAGCCCTTTGTTTGAAGTAACTTATGGTATTAATGTTCTCTTCAATAATGATAGGACGCCCGTGGTCAACCATCTCTCTTTCTCTAGATACTTGCGATGGTCGGTGGGTCCTATGTATCATCGTTCCAAGGTCTTTGAGCAGTTGGCCTTCGAAGTCCTGGTCCAAATCGTCATTTTCTTCAGGTGATATTGAAAAGACCTCTTTCCAATGTCTCCTGAATCTTCTTTCGATAGAGTCCGGATCCTCTATGATGATGTCGCCTTCTTTTATTTTTATCCCTGGCCTGGGAGGCAGTCCCCTAAGTCTTCGGATGCTGTTCCAAAAAACCTACAGGATTTCTCATCCTGTCTAGTTTGCCTATGATATCGTCCCAGATTTCCTTCTGTTTCTCGAAGATTAAGTTTTTTTAGTTCCTCGCTTAGCTCTCATTCAGGCTGCCCTTTCCCGGTTTGGGCCTGTCCTACAAACTTCCTCGTAAATGTCCCTGTGTTGCCTGGCGATTTGCCAAATTTCGTCCCAGAAAACGATTGTAAGGGGTATTTATTCCGCCTTGGTTAAACGTAACGTTAGAGTAAATGAGCCAATCCTGTGAGTGGAATTTTTAAAATAGTTTTAATGTGCAATTTTAGCTTGTTGCTTAAATGTTGATGGCCGGCTTATCTTTATTTATTAATATGGCTTCTAATATGTTAAGTTTCGCTTGATTAACCTCTTTTCTTTTAATAATGGTGTTATCAACTAGCATATCTCTCATTAGGTTAATATTATGTAAACTCTCCATCTGGTTCTTAGGCCCTCCGATTCGTAGTTGCATAGTTAACCGTCTCGAAAGTGTGGTAGTTGTCATGCCAATATATTTAGAGTTTTTATAAAGCTTACAGTCTTTATCGAAGCAGGTGAACTCGTAAACTATGTTGGTTGACTGGAGATCGGAGAAGTTTGGGCAGATGTTATTTTTAATCAGAAAATTGCTGGCTTTTTTTGTTTTATAATAGATGATGAGTTGGATTTTATCCGTTTGATTTTTAACTTTGATGTTACGGTTAATAATCTCCTTGATGTTTTTTTCATCTTTTTTATAGGCTGTGAACATCTGGTTTCTGTAATACACTTTGATTTTGTTGAGTTATCCATGATTACTTTCAGTTTTATCCTCATGTTTGTAATAGTTATTTAAAAATTATTGAAGTTGTTTGTCAATCATGCTGTTTGAGAAACCATTATTCACGAGTATTTGCTTTACTCGTGCAATCTCTCGTTAAAAAAGTTCCCACGTAGAGCAGCATTTATAAGCTCAGCGGATGTATCAGCCGATTACGCTTATTTTGTACCTCTCAGGGCATTCACTCTCTGCATTGAGACATCTTCCCATGTCCGTACTTTCCTATCTACTTTAGTGATGTAGTTGCCATTGATGTTATGAACCTTAACTTCCAAGAAAGGGAGTTTCTTGCCTGTGCTCAATTCATCAGTAAATTCTAGCACAGAGTTCTCCTCAAAATGTTGCTCGATGTTAACGAGATGTTCTTCGTTTCGGACGTTGATGTAGATGTCATCTACGTATCGGCAATATGTGTGTTGCTTATTTTCCATGATGTCCAACAATCTCTCCTTGAGTTGACCCATGTAATAGTTGGCGAAGGTCGGCCCTAAGGTTGATCCCATAGTCACTCCATCCACTTGCGTGCATAGATTACCGTCCGGTGTCCTGAACGGCTCCTCTGATGTGCATGAACGTAACATGCTCCTTAAGATGTTTTGGTCAAGATTTGGAGGAGACATTGTAGGATGGTGGTACACGTTTTTTATAAGGATATCGATGGTCTGAGCGAAAGGAAATCAATTAAGGCAAAATACACAATGGTCTTCAAAAAAAATTGCATATATATATATATATATATATATACATATATATAATAAATTGGTTTCGGTAATACTCATGTTACTTCTTTGAATATTATGCCCAAATTTACTCCTTTGTTATATCACTCCTTCGATACTAACCGACTGAGCAAGGAGATACTGGCTATTATCTTGTTATCCGAATAATTGTTGTATGTAAAGAGCACTTTTTATAGAAACTCTGGAATATGCAACGCAAAAGATAGGGAAAGAGAGAAGAAGGTGTCGTTGATGTGCTCCGAAGAGGTATGGATATTTACATTATCTGATACTTACATAAAACGGAATGAACGGCTTCGTGTGAGTTATTTTAAGGGATGTCATCAGATTTGATTGGTACAGACAGGTATAATGGGATGTCTTGGGTATTGAATGCGGTGTAGCATGATTGACCGATTTTGTCTCGACGTGTGAGGTCGAGACTTATGTAAATGCGGTTATTATAATTTTCAGATTTCACTTCAAATTTAGCAAGAATCTTTTTCGCATCCAAAGTTCAATTTCTTCATGAGTATTTTTGAGAGGAAAAGGCACGATGCTTTTAATGTATAATGCACTTTTATTCTGACGTTTCGTCAAAGGCTATTGACATGTTCAGTGAAACTGAAATCAATAGATAGCAGTTGTTTTATATATGCAGGATAATAAAGCATAGTCAGAGAGAGTGAATGAGTCTTAAAATATAAAGGAAAGTACCTAAATTTAAATTATGTGTTGTGTAATTTGCGCCTAAATTTATTCGCTTTTATATTCAAGTCGAGTTATTTTGCTTTGTCATAATGGCTCTTGCGGGGCTCAAATTTTGTTCATTTTGAAAGTTGCAAATTACTTTAAAATATTTGTCTTTTTTGTTTTTGTATTGTGAATCCTTTCAAGATGGTCTTGAACTTTACTCGGTTTAAATCGATTTGAATATGCTCCGGCTTTGAGGGTGTTCGTGGGTTTGTAGTGTATGGACTATGGACTATGTAGTGTATGGTGATGATGGTAATGATGATGACAAAGCTAAGAAGTATCAGTTCTGTGATGGCATGAGGCAAATGATGTATGGACGAATAATAGATGGTAAAATAACAAATAACTACCCCTTTGTGCACCTGGGAGAATGAACACATACGGGTTTGGTTGCGAAGAGAGGGAGATAGGGGGCGAGGGAGAATTAGAGTATAAATGATCGGTATCTCTCTCGCCTCCTTCTATCCATATTCCCTGTTCCTATTGGCATCATCATTTGCTTTATATCGAATTGCATCGTTTTCCACTCTACTAGTCGACTTATTTTAGTTGTTTTTGCATCATTTTTTGGCTTATTATTACACATCCCATTCTTACCTTCATTATGAAGCGTCTGCAATTCACTACTTATCCCCTGCACATTTCAAATTATCATTATACTTCTTTTTCTTTCACTTTCTTTTTCCATTACTAGCACACCCGCAAACAACATCTGCACTTCATAGCATAGATCCTTTTATCATGTTCTATATTTTGTCTACTTTACTGGTAACACTTACCTTCCTTCTACTGCTGTCAAACAATACCATATACTTTTTTCTCTCTAGATTATCCAACACCTCTCACGCTCGTTAGCCTTTGCCTTTTTCTTTTCCTCTCTCCAGACACACACTAATCAATTTAATTTCATTCTACATTACACGATTAAATAGAAGAAAAAGCCTATACTAATGCCTCTAAAATATCAGCTCTGACGCTAATGAATATCAACTTATCGTATGCAAGTGATCGTATTGTATGGAAGAAGAAAAAAATAAATTTCGTGTTTGGTTTTGATGGTTCTAAGAGTAAGGATTTCCATAGAGAAGTGATAGAAAGGGCGAAGCACAGAGTAACCAACTGAAGATTGGGTGCCAAAGAAACAAAAGTTTTTTTGGAAGTTTCTTCAAAATTTCACGATATGTAGTTTTAATATCTAAAAACATAAATAAAAATTTCACCAACTTTTAGAATAGGTTAAAAAAAATTCAGTTTTCTAGTAAAAAATCATTGCAACAGATTTCTGAGAAAGCTTTGATAAATTGTTCATCCATGGTAAAGGTTACAAAACTATGGGTAAAAATCTAAATTTTATTTCGATCCTTCGTAAGTGAATAGAACAGAGCTTTATTTGGTTCCCGCCGTGCTGTCAGCCGAATATCAACATTGGTAGAACAGCATCACAGAAATGCACTTAAGTAGTTGGTAGAAGATCTACAAGCAGCAGGCACCAAAGTTATACCTCAGACTCTCGATAACGTGCTCCGGCATCATTGGTTGCGTGATCTTGCAGAGCCAAAAATGCCGTTGTTGAAAAAGTCATATGGTGAGTCATGTCCTGGTATCTACTGATGACATCTGTTCTCTGGAATTTCTTTCCAGGGTGTGGTCCTCCGGGTGCCGATCACGATATCAAGGGACATGGGGTCGAATCAAATATGCCAAGAGGCCTTTCTGCTGCATCGGTGAGTAATTCCTACGCTGTAGGCGGGTTTAACCCTAAAGGGGAAATTGAGGTAAGCACTTATTGGCAGATCACATTACACGGATGACACGAATAAGGCTGTTTATTAAGTCGTACAAGTTGGTGAGCACTTGCCTACAGACATTTCTAAATTGGTGGGATGTGAATTACCAGGGACTCATTTCATGCAGCTTTGTAAGAAATAACGGCATTATGGACATCCCAATACTACCTTGTTTAGTTTTATTGTAAACGGCAAATGAAGTGCTGCAACCTATTTACTAAATTTATTACGTTTCCATCAACCAAACCAGCATTCAACATTCTACATAACTACATTCCCATTGCTTCCGTCAATTTTCCCCGCACTTTAGGGACAGTATGACGTCACATGCTTGTATTATGCGACTTTCTCTGTGAAAGAAGCTAAGCCATTGTCTCTTACGAACTTCTACACTCTTTCCATGCCCGGTGGGTATGAGGTATGAGAAAGGTTGATAATTTCGTCCCTGAAGATATTATGCAAATGAAGCTATCACTTGACTTTTCAACTGCTCGGCTGTTCTTACTCTTAATGGCCATCGCCCAAAGGAACAGTGAATAGTAATTGTGAGAATGCCAATAATGCCAGAAGTGGTGGTAGATACTTCTGGCCTATACAAATATGAAATCTTGGAAATACACAATATGCTATTTCAAAAAATGATCTTGACCACAATACAGACTAATTCGCTTCTCAAATGCTCAAGACTGTAGATGTACATATATCTCGTTCCCCTTGAAAGATTTAAAGTTTAAATATAAATAAGTTACATAATTCAACTTTCCGACCAACATGCTTCCAAATTGTAATAATCTTCCGATACGTCAGGTGGTCGCGCGTCTTACCGGATGAGTTGTATGGTTGTCCTTTCCTGCGCTGAAAAGAACGAGGATGTAGGATGAGCATCAATAATTTATTTATATAATAAACATTCTGCTAAGGAGGCGTGTTCGAAAACATCTAGTTACTGCATAACAAGATGGAAAATTAGTGACAAACACTATTTCTTAAAGTCATTAGTTATAAAAGAACATGTTAATTTAAAGAAAATATTGAAACTAATGTCAGAATTGTTGGATAAAGACAAAACAGTGTAGCATAAACAGCAGATAATTTAAGAGCATGCACACATATGTAAGAACAACAAAGGTTTAATAACAACAAGACAGTGTAAACAAACGATTTTAATTTCGAGAAAATGCAAATATGAGTCAAAATCGTCTTATTAAATGAAAATAGTGTAAGCATAAAGGTATCTTAATATACAGAAAATGTCCAAATTTGCAACATTGCAAAAAATATGCACGCACAGCATATTTTTTTCTTCCCAAAAACTATCTGGGTACTGCAATCAAAAGTATAAGTTGCTTAAATTACTTCAACTTATTACTAGGATACGTTAAAACACAATAAACAAAGCAATTCTAACACGAAGAAGAAGAAGCAAAGGAAGGATGACCCAGCGTGGGTAAGATGTTTGCCTCCGCAAAGTACCCGAACACGCACCCAACACGAAAAAAATAAAATAAATATGGAGGAGTTTAGCTTCCTCCAAAAGTTAAATAGTCCACTGTTAGGAGTGCATTAACTTATCCAGAGTTCAAGGGCTACAAATGGTAACCATCCAGCTTGTCTCTATATCGAATAGTCCGGGGGACCAACAGTAAGGTGCAGGGAAGCTTCCCATCAAATGGTAGTGCGTCCAGCGAGTCCCCAATGCTGGGAAGACATAAAGCAGCATGAAGCCGTCAAGTTGTGGCATGATGGTGTGTAACCTTAGTTTCCAACGTCAATCTTCCATCTTTTTTGCCAGGCAGCCGGGAGGCATGACCTGATACCTTCTACGTAGTCAGTAAGCAGAACAAAACTAGGTCTGATTGCCTAGTTATTGGGACTCTTTGGCGCCCATACATCGCTATCCATACATTTCCAGGAAACCAGCTGAAGATAATCTTGACATCCATCCTGCTCGGTGCAATCGTAGCTAGACTAATACAGCCAACCAATGAGTGCGGAAATTCCAATGCCCAGAGAGCACTCAGGGTGGTTTGTGAATTTTTAAATATCACAAACAGGTGTCCAGACCGAGCACAACGTATTAATGCCCGTACCAAGCGATGTATGCAACCAGCTCATCCGTGAAGGCAAACCCAGAGTCAAGTAGAGCCACGCTGAGAGAAAACAGAGGGAGAATGGCATTGAATCTGGCCCATTGTTCGTAGGGGAAGGGGTGTCTCAGCCTGGGCAGAGTGTGATGAACCTGTACGTGGAGGTGCAAACTCTACCAGTAGAACCCCCGGAAAGAGGGGGTAGAACCTGGAGGATTGCTCGAAATGGGCGAAAAGGCGATTGTGGATGAGACAGGAACAGATGGTGTCTTTTTAACTATTGATGCAAAGGATGTCCTTGGTCGCAAAGTGCACGACCGAACAAAGTACTTTGCCTCGCAAAAAGAGCCTCGGTCCGCAGCCTGAACTTCCAGAACTATGAGATACATTGTTTCGAACAAGGAAGAGATGTTTCCTCGCACTTCACACATTTGACCGTACACAATCAAGACTTATCATATAGAGTCATAGGGAAATTCAGACAGAGTTCAGGTACACCCGAATCTGTACGTCTACATGCGCGATTCGTGTGGCCGAAGCTGTAGCAGTAGTTACACCTCCTCAGAAAACCTGGCTCGATCAAACGAAAGGAAGAATGTAGGAATTCCTCTCGAGACATCTCCCCATTTTTAAATCCCGAACACGTTCAACCTTGAACTCTCCCCTGTCGGCCAGCTCTTCAGTGATGTTTTCCTAGGAGTAGCCCGCGAGTTCCCTCGCATAAACTACCCTTTTCTCAAAATTTATTGTAGAGTGCGATCTCACGTATATAGCCGAGTCATTGAGTGGCCAAAGGGAACCCAAAAATGGCCGCACTCGAAAGTGTGCTAAATTTGCCAGAAGGCTTCCATCTCAAAAACGGGTTATCTTCGGATATTTACCCACCAATCTAGCTATTTCTATTCCCCTTTGGAAAATGTGACATTTCGCCTACATGCTGTCATCTATTGAGCAAATAACTAGGAAGAGTTGAAAAGCAGTGGGCTTGAAAACGCAAGGAATTCTCATAATTAGGGGCCAGACGTCATCACGGATCCGCTCACTACACTAGAAAAGTTCATCTTGATGTTGGTTGGTCGCGAGCAATTCGGGACCGAACGCACCGATTTTGGACTGGTTACCATGCCGAAATGGCATTGCATCCCTCTGCCCCCGGATTTACGGTGGAAGGAAAATGAACCCTTACATAGTTCTCTTGGTATTCCTTTTCCCTTTCTTTTCTTTATAAGAGAAGAGGGCCTAAAGGGAACTCGATTATCTACCCTCTGTAAGTTGCTCCAAGGCCGGTCCAACTTCAGCTATGTCCTGTTCGAAATAGGAAAATCCATGGCAGATATGAGGAAGCCACCTAGGTGAGGATGTTACTCCTTTTCTGAGTCATCGGGGGGTCAATGCTGCATCAAGAAGGTCCTGTTCAGGACTGAATTTGGCTCAAGGGAGTCTCCCACCAGTTTTTGTTCGCCTCCTTGGAAGATCCTACCATCTGGGGTGGGGTCATTGTCTTTGAAAGAAAGCCGAATTGATGTATCCATTAAAATCGATCAGGCGACATTAATTAGGACAAATGGATGGCTAGATCATGTGCTCCATGAAAATGTTTATCTATGCAGATCACCTTCAGTACAACGAAGACACTATCAAAACTGGAAAGACTCAACACCTTTCTTGCGATGTTCTACACTTCTGTATGGATGATGTCAATATCTGCTGTAGATGTTCCCGTGAATGATCTAAGTCTAATCCAGAAAATGTTGAAGTACACATTGATACTTAGTTACATACCATTTGGAAGCCAGATGTCTTCAGAACAGGAAAGCCTCTATTTCAGAGAGACACAGCTACGACCACCCTGGTTGGCCCAGCATTGCACTTCTTGCCGGAGACAATGAAATTCGGATCAGAGTGGCTTCTGAAACCTTTCACGTCTTGGCTACACAATAAGGACTATAGAAAAGCGTTGGACTATGTTAAGAATATAAACGCAGTGAGTGACATTGCTAAAGTGGGGTCAAGATGATGAGCAACTTTGAAAATATCATAAAAACAGAAGTCAAGCAATATGACTATCGACTTCAAGTTGTGGAGTTTAACAGACGCCACTTTGACAGTTTCAAGAAACAATCTCCCAACAAGTGACAATGTATAGGTCTTTATGAAATTAATGATCATGTAATGCTATCAATTCTTGATTGATTTGATATTGCAAAATATTAATTTAAAATTTGTGACGTGAATAAGGCGCCTTGTTTTCCTTAAGTGTGAGAAAACGAATTTTGTGACATTTCTGAAATCTCTTATGTAAGAAATATGCCTCTCTTGACCAGACTCTCATATTTGTATTAGTTAGACAGAGGGTTTAAACCAATTAAATTCGGTGACAATTTTATTGCTTTATCTTATTAGATAAAACGTAATGGTGCAAAACAGAATTCAAAGGATCCAGAAACTTGTACCTTTGGCGGATTTCAAGCCAAAATATTTAACGCTCCATGCGGTAATGCCTCCCAACATCCTAGATCAAAATATTTCTGATTTCCGGCCTATTCAGTTGCAATGCCATGCTGAAATGTACAGAAACCTATGGGAATAACAAGCATTTAATTTTTAATAGGTCTGAATTAACATACACGCGATGAAACAATTCGCATGCCTGTGTCCGGACTGTTCATAACGATCTGTATTATCTCTTCTTTCATATCTTGGAGCTCGTACTCGTCTAGGGCCACTATTGTCATGCACGCTTACAATGACCGTTGACTTTTCATGCAGTCGCCAACACAAAGAGGTAAATGTGTGATGATTTGGCAAACGTCTATTCTGGAACCGCTCTTGACTCAACCTCAAAGCATTTCTTGCATTTCCTTCACCAGCAGTATATGCATACTCGGTGCATACAAGCCATTTCGGCGATTAAGAAGTGTTCCATGTTACACGCACTGCATATAATTCACAAATGACAGGACAGCGCAAGACGAGCCCACAATACCTCGGACTATCTTTCATTTCCACTCTCGTCTTTCTTCGCTTAGCCCCATTTCTTACACCTCTCCCCCCATCAACCCCTCTAATCTTTCTAAGTTATCTTTGATAAAGTTATTGTCGTGGTACACAACTCTATACCATACACTCCTTTATATCATATGGGGGGTGACATAATCACCTACTGCAACGCGAACTGTTGAAGGACTGTTCGCAGGGATTAACGACCGACTAGGAGGTCGAACTTGAGGCGTTGGGTTTCAAATCCTTAATAATCAGACAGAGTGCATAAATGGTTGGCGAGATTTACTTGAATAGGGCGAGATCATCGTTTAAGGTTAGGTAAAGATGAATCAATAAAAATATCATTTTATTTACATAGATCAAAATAAGAATAATAATAGACAAAGAGGGATTATTTAAATTAAAATAGTCTCTTGATAATTATTATGAGAAGGGATTCTCAAATAGAATTAATTGATTAGCGTTACTAGGCTCAGATAAAATGGGGGAACCTGACAATACTAATAATGGAGGGGGTTTCGGTCTTACGGGTCGGTGACTTCGAGGAAGGTCCTTCTTGCGATAAGGCCAGTGAGGAACGATCCGATGAGGCAAGTGGCGCACGGTCTGAATAAGGCAGGTGGGGAACGGTCAGAATCAACCTTCGGATGAAGATAGCCAATCTTCAAAGACGATGTTCGACGGGAAATGTGCGAATTCTCGTAATTCCACTGGAAGAGAAAACTTCTTTTCCTCAAAGTTAATCGATGGAGATTTTATTTAGTTCTATTAAACGAAGGAAGACTGTTGCGCAAATTCAAAGGCTTGCTCATCAGAGAAGCTACTAATTGACGGGTAGAATCACGGCGGAGAAAGTCTTGCTTGTCGGATAACGCTGACGGGAATCGACGGTGGGGACGGCCTTGATGTGCATGCTGAACTCTTTGAACTACAGAAAACCCCCAGTATTTGTATTCCCGATTCTGAGGAGAAGGGGGAATTTGGAGAAAGGAGTCACAAGCACCAGACATTTTAATCGGGAGGCAGAGTCGATTCATCATTTTGCAGGAAGGGGCGAGACACAGCGGCTCTTTTTCGCCTCGTCACCGGGGGGAGAAGAAGCTTGAGACGAGTTTGCAGGATTGGGGAATATTTCCCAAATGAGCTTAGGATTCGAAAATTCGTGAATGTTCGAACAGGAAGTGACGTTGTCCATGGTGGGATAGAATCACACCTGGTTTCCAATATAGAAGGAAGGGACATATGTTGTTGTTTTACTCCCCTTCCTTCCATACGATGGGACTTTTCTCAGAGAGAGGGAAGAACAAGGGACATTGCAAATATGGATAGGAGGAATTATTATTAAGTCGTCAAACTGATAAAAAAGGGGGACCTGACCTGTATTCGACAGGCTTACAAAAGGCTATAATATTGATCTAAGCAAAAATATATATATATACAAATTTTCAACAAAAATTAATTACATTTAAATTTAGGAACCAAATTAGAACTGCTGCAGGCGACTCTTTTAAAGAGGCGCTAGCCTAGGAGAGACATCCAGGTAATGTTCGCTCGTTGTAAGAAAGAAACTTCGGCGAATCTGTATTATGTACATGGAGCATAGATATATGTACTGGGTAAAAACAAGAATAATAATAATAAGAATACGTCCGTTCTAGCTCTTAGTATTTCGGAGATACGACAAAGGGCACTGGTCCGTTTCGACAATAAACTCTTTCACTATTAAATACATGCTAAATTTTATAATACTCCATTCTATAGCTAATTCTTCCCTTTCTATTACCGAGGAATTACGTTCACGGGGCAGTAGTTTTTGGCTCGCGTAAGCCACCCAGTGGCTTTCAGCTTCGTCGGAGTATTGGAGCAAAACGCATTGAATTCCTTCGTCACCAGCATTTGTCCAGATGGCGAAGAGTTTAGAGGGGTTAGGGAGCCTAAAAATGAAGGCGGACGCTAGCTTGTCCTTGAGCACTTGGAATCTGGCAGTAGCTTTGGGATTTCATGATGAAAGGGGATCTGTGGATTTCTTCTGAAGGAGGGCACTTAAAAGGGCGGAAATAGACGCGAAGTTAGGCATAAATCTACGGTAAAAGGAGACCAATATCATGAATGCCCTTAGCTCTTTCTTCTTGTGGGAAAGGGGCATCTTAACAATGGCTCTGACCTTTTCGTCGTGGGTCCTTATCTGATTTTTCGAGCGAACAGACTCTTGAGTAGTAGGGACGATGTTATGCTCAAATTGATAATGCAACCTAGGGTTTCGGAGATGACATCTTCGAAATCATTTTGCAACTGCTGCAGGCGACTCTTTTGAAGAGGCGCTAGCCTGGGAGAGACATCCAGGTAAAGTTCGCCCATTGTAAGAAAAAAACTTCGGCGAATCTGTATTATGTACATGGAGCATAGATATATGTACTGGGTAAAAAAAAAGAATAATAATATATACATGATTAGCTAACGGGTTTACAGGCCAGCTATAATTTAGTGGATTAGCCAGCATTGTCGACTAATGATGTAGAAGTCCAAATACCATGTACATTAGTGTACGCAGAAATATTCCGACACAAGCTGCGTGTCCCTCACGTATTCCAAATTCACCTTTCGCCTCGAATTCTCTCCGCCCTTTTCGCGCCTTTGAGACAACCAAATTCGAGACAGCCGTTCAGGAAAATGTCTGCCGCTAAAAGACACCTGCTAGCCGATGAAGGTCTGAGTTTTCGCACGTGGAACGAAAGTGTGAAAGATTTACTCTGGCTGGCAGCAGATGAAAAGGTCTTTCACGCAACGATGCGGATTTTATGAGAATTCGGTGCTCTCTCTCGATTTCTGCCCGTGAGGGAAATAAAATGGAAACTTCTCCATAGAATCAGGCAGAAGATCTTGGACGTACGTTGTGAGGAGAGCTCGTCCCACAATAGAAACAGTTCGCCTGTTGTAAGAAAGAAACTTCGGCTAATGTGTATGTTGCCGTCACAGTATTTGTAGGTGCTAAACTTCTCGCAGACCCCCCCTTCCATCCCCTCCTTCAGAGTCTGAGGTTACACAGGAATTCCCTCTGCGGATTACCCTAGACGTAGCTAGGTAATCGGTTTTGGCTACCCACTCCAGGAGCCGAATAATCGGAGAGTCACTTCGAGGAAGAAGAAGTCCGATTTGAGCAACAGTTTGGCTCGCCTTCGTAATCCGGCATAGGATCAGTATACTACAGGTCTAGGATTACCTTCTCATTCGGTAACCTCGGACGGCTGGATTAAGTGCGATCATCGTCACCAGAAGAAGATCGTCACCGTCATTCTCAAAAATACTTACGAACTCATAGGTATCGTTAAAGTGAATTATCCCCTCCCCTAAATTCACAAGTTTATCCATTAAATAGAATTCTCATCCCGAGCCAATAACCTCGAGTATTAGAAGTGACTAATTCAGTGTTTAATTCAATAATATTATTTCATTCATTCTGTCGGGTACCATTAAGACGCAGGCATCCTTAGTGAGTAATTTCAAATATAATCCCACGACATTATGTAGACTTACTTATTCAGTGTAAAGATTAATTATATTTATACCTATATACGCTGTTGAATATTTCTGATTAATGTACATTAAAGATTTTTTTTTTTGTCTGTGTGTTTAACTATTTTGGACGATCCTTTGGCAATTAATAAGCAATTCACTCGGCTTAAATCTCAATATTACACCGGTCGACCCATGACTAGCTTTTACTGAGCGGGGACACCCTCAGGGAATCATCATCTTAATTTTGATCAAAAGGGAAGCACGGGGGTTATTCTTATTCACCGGAAGTGGCTATGGTAGGTGTATTGGATACACTTCACCTCCACTTCACCTTGATGCGGTAATAAAATATATGTCCAGGAAGTGAGACAGGGATTACCCACTCACTAAACCTCGACAAATTGATTCCGACTAAGATTATCAGATTCTCAGTACCACGTATATACCAAACTTTAAACTGATATTGTTGAAGTATCAAATGCCATCGCATTATACGTCCGTTCTAGCTCTTAGTATTTGGGAGATACGAAAAAGGGCACTGGTCCGTTTCGACAATAAACTCTTTCACTATTAAATACATGCTAAATTTTATAATACTCCATTCTATAGCTAATTCTTCCCTTTCTATTACCGAGGAATTACGTTCACGGGGCAGTAGTTTTCGGCTCGCGTAAGCCACCCAGTGGCTTTCAACTTCGTCGGAGTATTGGAGCAAAACGCATCCAATTCCTTCGTCACCAGCATCCAACCAGATGGCGAAGGGTTTAGAGGGGTTAGGGAGCCTCAAAATGAAGGCGGACGCTAGCTTGTCCTTGAGCACTTGGAATCTGGCAGTAGCTTTGGAATTTCATGATGAAAGGGGATCTGTGGATTTCTTCTGAAGGAAGGCACTTAAAGGGGCGGAAATAGGCGCTAAGTTAGGCATAGATCTACGGTAAAAGGAGGCCGATCTCATGAATGACCTCAGCTCTTTTTTCGTGCGGGAAAGGGGCATCTCGACAATGGCTCTGACCTTTTCGTCCTGGGTTCCCATGTGATTTTTCGAGCGAACAGAATCTTGAGTAGTAGGGACGATGTTATGCTCAAATTGATTGGAGCAACCTAGGGTTTCGAAAATGACATCTTCAAAATCATTTTGCAACTGCTGCAGGCGACTCTTTTGAAGAGGCGCTAGCCTGATGGAGACATCCAGGTAAAGATGGTGTCGTAGAATACCCCCTCTTTTTGTTCTAAGAGTGCTAAGAGTGCTAATATTGATATCTTAAAGAAAAGAGCTGTTGGAAACACGTAAGGATATAGAGAAACGCACAATAATATACAAAATAAACTTATATTTTAACTTTAATAATTGAATACACAAATTTAAACATTAACCACCGCAATACTCCGAATATTATCATAGACAAGAATTAATTCAATTAGTTTGACCCTCTAAAATTGGTTAATTTCGCTACACACAGCAATATATAAGATTTAGGCTTACGGACTCTACTGGAGTTTAAATACCTCAGGAATGTTATTGTCTCACGACGCGTGCCGCCGGGCCAGATGTAGGTGGGCGGGATCACGAGGTCCTTTTGGCGAGGGTAGCAGCTGGGGGGTCCACACGGTATTCAGGGGGGAGGTCTTCAAGGAAGAGAACAATTACGGTGCTTTATGCGGCACCAAGGTAGTCGTGGTCTTTCTGGCTAGAGTAAGTCGAACTTGTTTCTTAAACCAAGTTAACTTGGAGTGCGGTGTGACCACCGAGTAACGAGCTCGAGGGGGAGCTTTTCTGCTTCGTTACTTAATTCCTCATGGGCTAGGACTGAACTCAGGGAGGGTCTTCTTCAAGGGCGAGGATAACGGAGGGGGGTTTCTCTGGCGAGAATAAGTTGAACTTGAAGGTCGGTTTGGTAACCAGGAACTAGCTCGAGGATGAGCTTCTTCTTAGTTCCAGTCTTCCTCAAGGGCGAGGATAACGGAAGGGAATTTCTCTGACGAGAATAAGCTGAACTTGGTTCCTCAACGAAGTTAACTTATGAGTTCGGTGTGGCCACCGAGCAACGGGCTCGAGGGGGAGCCTTTTCCTTCTTCTTTTCTTAATTCCTCACGGACGAGGCATACCTCTGGTGTTTAAGATGCACCAGGATATGAGGATTCTCTCTGGTGAGAGTAAGTTGAACTTAACAAAGTTAACTTAGCGTTTGGTTTGATAACCAGGGACTAGCTCGAGGATGAGCTGCTTCTTAGCCCCTTAAGGTAGGTAGCCCTGCCTCTCTTGCAGGGTACTTCTTGGTCTGGCGAGCCAAGTAAACTACCAATCCAGTCTAGGTAGCCCGGGGTCTTAATTCCGAGGACTTCGTCACCTGGAGACTGACGCATTCTACCTCGATTTTCCTCAGTGTTCCTTATTTATACGTCGTCACCCGACTGGGGGAGTAGTAAGAGAGGGGAGGCTTGAGGACAGGCCCAGGAGGGTTCTTATGCCCAACGGTTTTTCTCACCAAGTTTTACATCGGCTCCTCGTTAGCCTTCGAGCTTGGGAGAAACACGTCTCCAATTTCTTACTTGACGTGAAATTAAATCTCACTCTCCTTGGGGAGATCTTGCATTTTAACCTTTAGGTCTTTATAGCGACGAGTGGTGCGGCGCTGCACTTACGCGCCTGACCCAACGATGCCTGGGGCCGGATGTCTTTGCAGGAATCGCCTCGTGACTCCACCGCGGGAGGACGGGGGAGTGACGATTGGGATAGGGATAGGGTAATCATCAACTTGTTCAATGCATACTACTTGCACGACATTGAGGGGGGTCAGTGGGATACACAGCTTCCAACGGGGACTCTTCCTCGAGAGCCACAATATTGATAATACACGAATGGCGGTGATATTTCTTTAACATATTGATGTGGGAAACCTTTTCTCCTGAGGGGGTTCGAATCAGTTAATCCACTGGTCTTTTTACCTCTAGAACGGAAAAGGGGACCTTCCACTGGCTCAGAAGTTTGTTATTATCCGTGGGAAGTAGCAACAGCACCTCCTCGCCAGGCTTAAATCTTATTTCCTTCGCCTTTAAATCGAAATAAGTTCAATACTTCTTAAAATTTACTTCAGCAATTTGGTACGTGATGTTGGCACATATCTCGAGGCGCTTTCGGAGGTCTAAGAGGTACGAATAGGAGGATTGGATTTCCTTTTCCAGATGGGGATTGGTGAAAAGTTCCTTTAAAATAGTAAGGGGGCCTCGAACATTACGGCCATACAGTAATTCGAAGGGAGCGTATCCTAGGGTCCTATAGGGGACTTCACGAAACGCACCATGTGCCACGGGTAAAAAGCGGCGCCATTCTCGAGGCTGATCGATACACAATTTTCTGAGGTTTTCTTTCAATGTGCCATTTAGCTTTTCGCAAACTCCGTTTGCGGCTGGGTATTATGGGGGTGATAAACAGAGGTTTTACATTGAGGAGCTTGCCAAAATACTCCATAAGCTCGGAGGTAAATTGTCTTCCTCGATCCGACAATACTTCTTTAGGAATTCCTACCCGAGAAAAAATGGAAATGAGAGCTTCGGCGCACGAAACGCTATCAATGCTTTTAAGAGGAACAGCCTAAGGAAAACGGGTAGCGAAGTCTACCAAAGTGAGGAAGTAACTGTGTCCTTCACTAGACAGAGGGTAAATAGGGACAATAAGATCAATGACCACACAAGAAAGAAGTTCTGAGATGATCGGTATTTTCTGAAGAGGGACTGGCTTGAAGTGCCCTTTTGCAGATGTCCTTTGGCAGGTATCGCATGATTTGCAGTACTCTGCATTTCCCTGGCAACACCTGTACAATAAAATTACTCAAAAATCCTCTGAGCGTTTTGTTATGATTAAAATGACCGGAGAATAAACTATCGTGAAAAATCTAGAGGACTTGGGGGACGTGAGAACGGAGAACACACAAGGAGTGTGTTTCAGGTCCGGTTCCGTCAGAACATTTATGGGAACAGATCATCCTTGACAAGGTATGAGATGCTTTTCCCGCCACGGGAAGACTCTTGCTCCTGAGTCCTGGCTTTCTTCCAAAGAAGGGGGGGGGGGAAGTTGCGCACCCCTTCTGGGCACGGGCAAAATCCTCGTTCCGGAGGGTCTCCATCTCCGAATCGACGGGTTTTTTTAAAAGAACGGATTCCTAGGAAGCCTTAGCGGCCTGGGCACGGCTTAAGACGGATCGTGCTACCGGGTTACTTATAACCTGGGTGCTCTGACCAATCAGTACAGAGAAAAACTTGATTAGGGCTGCTACTACTTTGACCCAACCAGTCAAATACTCATATTCGGTGTGGCATTTTAAAATAGGGAAACAATTCGCTCGGCCGAGGTAATTATGGACCACAGCAAACACTTGGTGTTGAGGACTGACCGGGCGAAGTAAATTCTCGGATACTACAATCAATGTGCACCCAGTGTCACGTACAAGGGTGGACACACGGCATCATTTCACTAATCCATTTTAAAATTTCAAACCACCGGGGGAGCTCTTATTAAATAGAAAATTTACTTGGTGACCGAATTTGTTGGTCGACGAGAGAGACGTAGTGGTATCTTGAAGAGACGGGTAGGAGCAGAAGTGGCACTAACTTGGTGTACCTGATGGGAGAACACGCTTCTAAATTGTGAATTTTGAGGACAGTTCGTGCGTACCTGACCTTTCAATTCCGCGCGTAAAACAGATTATCTGCCTTCTGGGAAATAACGACGCGGGGGAGTGATAATTATGGGTTTAATGTCACTTGGTTGCAAAGGAGGGAGGCTCCTGGGTTTCGAGCGGCCTTGAACTTTCAGGAATTTAGGGGTATTTCTTGGAGGGAGCCTGAAATTATTAATCTTAAACTTGGGAAGCGACGGGGGAGGCTTCTTATTAACCATGGGATACAAGTTATGGCTACTTGCATAAACATCAGCCTCTTCTAGGCATTCCTTTAACGTAGAACAGCGCTTGACCTTAACGAAGGCACGGATTTCGTGGGTCAAGGAAGCTAGGAATTGATCTATTAGGACGAAGTTCAGAAGGGACTCATATTCTTGGGGGATTTTACACGCATCTAACCAAAATTGGAAGGTGTTTCTGGAGGGTGTACCCAAAATGGCAGAATGTCTGACCGGGGCGGATCTTTTCCTGACAGAAATGGGTACGATAGAGTGCCGGGGCCATATTCACGGCAGCTAAGAGTTTAGACTTGATGTTAGAGTATTCCACAGTGGACTCTGAGGGAAGGGAAAAAAATATGTCTCGCAACTGTGAGTATAGGAGGGGGATCAATTTGGCGACACCATCTACCTCGATGTCCCAATTGTTGATTTCAAAAATCTTCTCGAAATGCGAAAGATATGATCCAAAATCTTCTTCTTTAAAGACGGGTAATCTTACTAACGGGGATTGTGGAGTTTCGGTCCGGGAGTTAACTGACATTGACTCCAATTGATTACAGCTTAATTCTAGTTCATGCTGCCTTATTCTCTCACTCTATTCCACCTTTCGTTGTTCTTTTCTCTCTTCAGTCGCTCTTAGTTCTTTTGCTCTTTTCTATTCAGCTTCTCTTAGTTCTTTTGCTCTTCTTGTGCGCGCCGATGATGGCGCCAAAGAGTCCGCGCGGAGTCGGCGACTGGACCAGCGTTTCGCTCTTCCTCACACCAACTACATGACAAGAATACGGGCAGCTCTCCGGGCTGCTTGGCAAAGAAGAGGGGAGACGGTCAAAAGGAACTTAAAGTTGCGTGCCATTGTGCCTCGACTGTTCCCATATATATGCCCCCACCCCCAAAGCCTTTTGGGGCTTCAGGTTGCTTTCTGTCATCTCCAAATTAGATACACTCGCGGGACGCACAGCTATTTGATGGAGCGCTCGCCTGCGCCCTACGGTGAAGACTGCGTTGTCTCCCAGACTGTTCGGCACATTCTTGTTGAATGTCTTAGACTAGGCGATCTTCGCGCACATTACCTGACCCGGTACCGGGACAAACGGGTGTCTCTACTACGAATCCCTTGTACTCAAGACGAGTTCGTGCACATTGACTTATGGACTCCATGACTTTTTGGAGGAGGCCAGCCTTGTCCCGTTTATTTAACTAGGTGGAGTTTTGTTGTTGTTTTCTCTGTAGGTCGCACGTCCTTGCGCCAGGGGAAGGCGGACCTCCCCCGATGCTGGAGCCTGTTTCCTGCTGTTGCCTTTTTTTCATTTTATTGTTGTTTTGTTTTTGTGTTTTGTTATTCTAAAGTAACCTAGTACTAGGCTGTCGAGAGTACGGCGACCTATGCCCAAGTAGGCAGTCGCCAGATGGGCTTATAAAAAAAATATTTTGCTATTCTCTCATCAGCTTCTCTTATTTTTGGTTCCTTCGCTCTTCTCTCTTCTTTCTGATTATAAGTTAATAATTCTTGGCCCGTCAGGCCCAACGACTCTCCTTGACTCTTGAAACGGTCTAACGAAGAAGACATCTTGTTGGCTAATTAGGGAAACGTAACACGCCAACGGAGCTATAGACGTAACGAAATTACTTGCCAATATACGTGAAGCCTAACTTTTCCCCAAAATAAATATTTTAAAATTATCCCACTAAAAGAACACTAAACTCTTCCTACTCCGTTAGGACGAGTTAATCTTTCTAATCCGGCTGGGGATTAACTGATATATTGTGCTAATGGAATACACAAACACAAAGAACGGGTCCCAACTAATAATCTAAATTTTAAATAGTTAATAGATTAAAGTTCCACTGATCTAGAACTAACTTGAACGTACTTCGGCCAAAGAGAAAAATAAAGAAACTTCAAAAATGAGAGGGAGCTACTAAAACTCAAAAGGGGTGTAAATCAACTAAACTGATTTACTATGTAATACACCTCACACACCTGACACCAGTTTTTATAATATAGAAGTAATACATATGTATATATATATATATATATATATATATATATATATATATATATATATATATATATATATATATATATATATCGTGGTACACCACTCTATACCATACACTACTATATTATGTGGAGGGGGGTGATTTAATCATCTACTGCAATGCGAATCGTTAAAGGACTGTTCGTAGGGATTAACGACCGACTAGGAGGTCAAACTTGAAGCGTTGGGTTTTAAATCCTTAATAATCAGACAAAGTGCATAATTGGTTGATGAGATTTACTTGAATAGGCCGAGAGTATCGTTAAAGGTTAGGTAAAGATGAATCAACCAAAATATAATTTTATTTACAAATATCAAAGTAAGAATAATAATAGGCAAAAAGGGATTATTTAAATTAAAATAGTCTCTTGATAATTATTATGGGAAGGGATTCTCAAATAAAATTAATTGATTAGCGTTACTAGGCTCAGATAAAAAGGGGGAACTTGACAATATTAATAATGGAGGGGTTTCAGTCTTATGGGTCGGTGACTTCGAGGAAGGTCCTTCTTGCGATGAGGCGAGTGGGAAAGGATCCAATGAGACAAGTGGGGCACGGTTCGAATGAGATAGGAGGGGCACGATCAGCACCAACCTTCGGATGAAGATAGCTAAACTTCAAAGATGACGTTCGACGGGAAATGTGCGAATTCTCGTAATTCTACTGGAAGAGAAAACTTCTTTTCCTCAAAGTTAATCGATGGAGATTTTCTTCGGTTCGATTAAACGAAGGCAGACCGTGGCTAAAATGCAAAGGCTTGCCGATCAAAGAATCTACTAATTGACTAGGGTAGAATCACGGTGGAGAAAGTCTTGCTTGTCGGATAACGCTGACGGGAATAGACGATGGGGACGGCCTTGAAGTGCGTGCTGGACTTCTTGAACTACAGAAAACCCCGAGTATTTGTATTCCCGATTCTGAGGGGGAACGGGGAATTTGGAGAAAGGAATCTCTAGCTCCAGACATCTTAATCCGGAGGTGGAGTCGATTCATCATTTAACAGCAAGAGGCGAGACACAGCGGCTCTTTCTTGCTTCTTCACTCGGGGTGGGGGGGAAGGAGGCTTGGGAAGAGTTCGCAGGATTTGGGAATATTTCCCCAATGCGCTTAGGAGTCGGAAATTCGTAAATGTTTGAACAGGAAGTGATGTTGTCCATGGTGGGACACAATCGCACGTGGTCTCTAATAAAAGGGGGTGCAGAGGTTGTCATTTTATAATTATTAACCTACGCGCTGTACTACCTCAGTCCTCTGAACAAGCTCATGCTGTTCTCCCTGACCATACTCCATTGCTGCTTAACATCCTCACTCGGGCATCCTTTGAGGAAGTAACTGCCCTGATCTCACGCTCTTACAAACCTGGATTCCCTAATGACGTCTTTCCACCCAAACTCCCTCACCAAATTTTCCCTGCTGTCCTCCCACTGATTCTTCATCTCATTAACACTTCACTTGCCACAGGGATGGTTCCCTCTTCCTTCAAACATGCCTCGATTCGTCTTATCCTTAAAAAAACAAACCTTAAACCCTCTGGACCATCTAGCTATCGCCCTATCTCACAGCTTCTATTCCTCTCCTAGGCACCGTGAGAGTGGTGTTCTCTCGCCTTAATAACCATATTTCGAACTGCAATATCGATGAAATGTACCAGTCGGGGTTAAAAGCGAAGCACTCTCCTGAAACCGCTCCTCTTAATGTTTCAGACGGTTTACGTAGAGCAGCCGATAGAGGTTGTACATCCATTCTAGTCGTCCTAGACCTCTCCTCAGCTTTTGAAACCATCGACCACACTGTCCAACTTGATCGTCTTCACACTTTTCTTGGTCACCTCCTCTTTCGCAACTACTTACTTCCTCTTGCTTCCTTCTTCGCGATTTTGGCCTGTCCTTCCACCTCTATGCTGATGACTCAGATATACTTTTCCTTACCCCCTGTCTCTTTCGCTCAATCAATTACTAAGCTCTTTTCAGCCTACAGCTCAATTAACGAATGGCTGTCTGCCAGCTTTCTTAAAATTAACCACGATAAAACTGAAGTTATCCTTGTTGGTACCGCTTCGATGGTGGAGAAATTTAAGGTGCTCTTTCCCTCCCTTAACCTTGGGGAAACCAATGTCGCCTTCTCTGTTAACGTCAGTAATCTTGGTGTTATTTTCGACGAGCAACTCTCGTTTAAACCGCACATCCATCGTATCTGTAAGTCTTCCCCCGGTTTTCTCCGCAACTTTTCACGTATTCGATGCCATTTTGATCGACGAAGCCTTGAGACTGCTATTCATGCCTTCGTTACCTCACGCTTAGACTCCTGCAATTCTCTTCTAGTGAATCTCCCTTCTTCGTCACTTTACCCCGTACAGCTAGGTCAAAAATATGCTGCCCGGCTCCTCCTTAGCCGCCCTCGGTTTTCTCCTCCGATGCCTCTGTTACAGGAGCTACACTGGTTACCTATTCGCTTCCGTACCCACTATAAAATTCTTTTCATCACCTACAAGGCCCTAAACCTCGAGGCTCCACCTTATCTCTCGTCTGCCCTCTCCCGTCCTCACCCTCTTCTGGCACTCCAGTCTAACCTCGCTTTCCTCTTGAACACTCTTCGTTCTGTCCTCTGTTCGATGGGTGACCCATTCCTTCTCAGTTTGTGCCCCTAGACTCTGGAATGCTCTTCTTGCCAAAGTCCAATCCTCGCCCTCTCTTGCTACTTTTAAACCTCTCCTGAAGACTCATCTCTTCAGAATTGCCTTCTCTTTCCTGTAAACATTCTCTACACTTTCTACACAACCCGAGCTTTGGGAGGGCTAACAGCCCTGAAGAGCGTATTATAAATACCTATTATTATTATTATTATTGTATTATTATAATGATTCCGTTGTGAGTAGCGAAACGATTCGGTTTTGCACTTAATAAAACAAATTTGCAAACTAATATGAGCAATTCTTTAAATCACCGTGCTATTTTATTATGATATTAGACGGCAGTGTCTTTAGGAGGACGTGAAGTCGTACTTAATAAAAAAATAGCTTGCCTCATTTTTATATTGATAAAAGAATAGAGATATTCCTTGACAATTACATCACTAAAATTTCTCTAGTTCAGAACCCAAAGAGGTATGTTATTTCATGGGACCAGAGATAGACTTACTTAAGCGCCCTTTTCGTCTAAAATTCATGAAACTCTTAAATAAAATACTGCCAAGTAGATTTTAATTTTTTTTTCATTAATAAAAAAATATAGGATGGCTTCTTCAAAATTAAAGAATATCAACTTAAGGAACTGCGTAGTGGTGTTGTCTACCTTTACTCATGCCCTGGTATTTCCTTGGTAAAAACATTGGCACCAGGCTACACACTCTACAGGGAAGCTTTGGTTCTCCTATGGATACCAGCTTAGGAAGTGGCAAGATATTAAACAAGAAGGAGTCGTCACTAAAACGAAAACAGTCAATAAAGTGCCAAACCATCCCAGCTCTGAACGACTTCACGATTCTGGACTAAAATCCTAATCTTCTTAAGTATCTTACAATGATGACGCCCCAACTAAATTATGATACTTTTTCAGTGCTCTAAATCTCCTTTAATCACACTAATATTAGAAAGTGATTTAATCATAAGTCTCCTTCCTATTGATATTTATTTCGGGATGTCGTAGAGACAAAGTAGTTTTGTCATACTTATTTTATGTTTGTTCAAAAATTTAATGTTTCTTAAACGTTTAATGGGTATATTTGTAAACTCTAGTTATGTTCTTTGATTTTGAATTTAACTAAAATCCTTAGAATTAGTTTAAATTTCCTTTATGATTCTTTGACCCAGCCAAAAGATGACCATTTTGACCATTTTGTCGAAACGTAGCGCTAGCTTATACATAAGAAGATGTTTTTCAGTCCCCTCCTCGTCATTGGCTCCCTTTCGAAGCCCAAATTGAAGTAATCACATTAAACACACACGCACACACACACACACATATATATATATATATATATATATATATATATATATATATTTAAAGGCAAAACGAGGAATTAAGTTCTCTCGGTCCAAAACAGAAATATCGAGAGGTCCACAGAAGGTGCTTAGATATCTGCTGCGAGAGTATAATAATACAATGAATGATTCGAATGTATTAAATCAACACAGTGCACAAACGGCTCACATTAAAAAATTACCGTGCACAAACAGGTGAATATATATCACAGGATTAAACCACCAACGACAACACGTCGTTAAAAAAAAGCACTGCTACTCGGGACAATCGGGACATGAATATACTCCTTTCCCCCCCATCTTATGTTCTTTATAAACAGATGTAGGTCAACATAACGAGAACCTAAGAATGGGAAGTAAGATGAAAAAAAATAATCCAAATACCTGTCACGGATGTAGTGAGGCAATACACAGATGGTGGTTGTCCTGGAAACAGGGGAGAGTCGTAACGGGCCCAGATGTATCAGACTTCCTGGTGAGAGCGAGACAGACGAGCAAAATGGTAAGCTTACAATCGGTGCATTGGCAGAGGTAATAGCGAAGGGTGATATTAGGGGTCCTCGTTGTACGAACTTCTGATCGGCTCTACTTTTTCGAGTAAGTGGGTCCTTATATACACCCGTCACCGTGAGTGTCTACGTGACTAAATTTTTTCCAGCTTCAACTAGCTGATCCGTGCTTCCCAGCCGCCCCGACGCAATTTACAATTTGTGTTGTTACCCACGTGGTAGGTTATCCTTACAATATTACATTATATATATATATATATATATATATATATATATATATATATATATATATATATATATATATATATATATATATATATATACATTATATATATATATATATATATATATATATATATATATATATATATATATATATATATATATAAAATATATATATCAATATCACATCTTCTATAAGTTTTAACAGAAAAAATCGTTAAAAAATTTAGTGTACGATAACCGACAAGTATAAACTTCGTATGGAAAAATGATATGAAACAGTGCATGATTAAAACGAAAGTTATCAGCAGAAGAGCAATTTTGTTAGAAAAAATGAAGCGTCCAAAAGTATGTAAACGCATAGTTTCTTGTCTTGTAGAGAGAACTAGGATTGTTTGCATAGCAACTGATCGTGAAGCTGCGTCACCAAGATGCTCTTTAAATTGGACCAATTACAAAGATTGTAAAGCGACACTGAATTCTTATAAAAGGGGAGACAGAGCCATTACTTAAATTTTGAAGAGCAACCGTTTCAAGACGGTTGCATCAGTTTTTCGAGATATTAATAATATTTTATTAATCAATATCTCCAGGCACACTGAGTGACGTGGGCGGGAAGAAAACAATCTTTATGCTAGCACATCCGAATAACAAAAAAGGCTCGTCTTGTATTCGCCACTGAGTACGTTACATGCAAGAATGACCAATGCAACCAAGTCCACTTCAATGACGAATATTAATTCAATTAGTTTGGATCCGATAGAAGGAGATTCGTTCATCGCTGAGCATGATAAAGATTGTCTCTCAATTGCTCGAAAAAGACTGATAAGTTTTACGAAGAAAGTATCATGGTCTGGGACGTGATTTCAGCAAAAGGGCTATTTTCGGCTCTTACGGGGCACAGTGAATGCGCAAATTTACAAAGATAATGCCACCAGTCATACGGACAAGTAGGTGAAGACTTCCTGGATAACGAGAACATCACTGTTATGAGCTGGCCTACACAGATTCCGGACATGAATGATTGGAAATGTTTGTAAGACACTCGGAGGGATGTCTAAAGCGAGAAATCCGAAAACATTCAAAAAGAATGGAGCAAGATTACTGCGCAAATGTGTCAACAGTTGATTTGTTCCTGTTGCAGGAGATGTCAAAGCATCATGAAAATAAAAGTCTCCATACTAATTACTTATAACTTGTATAAATGTTTCCCAACTTTGATTGTTATATTCCACTAAATTTTTCCCCCCTGTCGTTCTCATCATTTTTGACAGTAGTAAGTGATTATTTGGTGATAACTGTCGTTTTATTCATCTAAATTTGCGTAACTTTTATCAATACGTAGGTTATACATATTTGTTATGGTACACTAACTTTAAAAATCTTGAATTTTTTTCTGGCAAATATTATGGAAGATGTTATGAAAGAAGAACAGACTTTCTGATCTTCTAGGACAGTACTGTATATATGGCTCTTGAGAAAATAATTAAAAAAATATTAACTGATATATTATTTAAATTATCAGTTACAATATATTTTCATATTTGTTATTTTCTTTAAAACATATATTGTTTTGGATCGGTGAGCCTAAGTAACTGATTAAAACACTTTACAACAAAAAGAAATCTTTTGTCTGGTGCCTGAAATATTTCAACGAATTCCTCAGTGATTTTGCTTCTGCTAAATTCGAAAATAACTTCAGTTTTCCTTCATCAGGTCTAGTTTCCTGTCTCTTCTCATCTCCATTTTGGCTCTATTAGATGCTAAAATTGCCCATGTAAATATTTTCAAAGGTGTACATGAGTTGATTTTCGTGATTTTTAGTGCATTTAAACAAGACTGTTTCTTTATTTAAACTATTTTAATTCTACAAGAGATAATTAATATGAAACAATTAATAGAGCATAACACCTAAACAAACAAAGTAGAAGTAAAAATTAAAAATTGAAAGTGCACGTTGGCAAATCTTTCTGGCAAAAAATTTAGGGATAAATTTACACTTATTTGTGCAGCGTTGATGTTGAGCAATAGGAGTATCTCATTTTAAAAACAAGCAATAGTCTGCTAGCATCATAGCGTCACAAGGTTGTTGGTAACGAGTTTGCATCTCTTTGATTTACTGATGGAAACGTTCGCCTTGTATGTTGCTAACATCTCCGAGATTTTCAGGAAAACGATCAAGATGACTAAAAAGTAAATGCATTTTGATGCTAATACCAAAAAAAAAACGGGCCTCAAATTTCGATAGGCCTCATTTCTTTAGTTCCTGCAAGGATTGAATGAAATTTTGGTTATAACTAGTTTATTGTGTTTAAGAACATCATATGAAAACATCAGAGTCTTTGGACTTTTCTTCTTTATTCTAGGGCACGTGTTCGAGATGACCTCCATTTAGCTCTGTGCATTGCATTTCTTGAGCCGCAGCACAAAGTTGTCCATGACTTCCTTACAAACCGACCGACTAATGTCTCTGATCTCCTCCCCGATGGCTTTCTTGAGTGTAGTGATGGTTCTAGGTATCTTTGCGTACACTATGTCTTTAATGTAGCCACGTAGAAAGAAATGTTAGGGGCTAAGGTCTGGGCTGTGAGGTGTCCACTTAAAATCAGTCTTGAGACTGATCACACGGCCACCAAAGTTCTCTTTCAGAAAATCTCGGGACAGGTTTGAGGTGTGGGAGATTGCTCCATCTTGCTGGAGCTAGAACTCTCCTATAAGCGACGGGAACAGGGTCTTCAGTTTTCTCTTAAAGTTTTTTAGGACCTCAACATACTGCTCCTTGGTGACTGTCACTGTTGCGCCAGATTCCTCGAAGGAGAATGGTCCGATGATGCCCATGGCTGAGAGTGCAGTCCATACCGTGCACTTAGGTGGAGTGAAAGGGATTTGTGGCTACTACATTTGGTCTAGTGGTCGCCCAAAAGACATTTGTCTGCGAGTTTACCTTTCCTTCAAGATGGAAGTGAGCTTCATTTGAGGTCCAAAGGAGGTTAAGGAAAGTTGTGGTCTCCTAAATCTTCTCCAGTATCTTGACTGCCATAGCCTTTTTCTGCTCCTTGTCTGAGGCTGTAAGGGTCTGCTTCGTCTTTATTATGTATGGGTAGGCCTTTATATACATTACTAGCACTTTCCTGCAAGTCTCACGGGATATACCGAGGGACTGACTTCGCTTGCGCACAGAGCGTTTTGACTCTGCTGAACTGACTCTCACGCTTTCGACCAGCCCAGCTGTGCACTTCCTGGGGCGTCCTGAATGGCTTGGACGGTTGTCACTGGTTGCATTGAGGTTCTCCACTGTCCCATAGTTCTCGAAGTGGTCTACTTAATCCTGAATTCTGCTCTTGGAGGGGTATTTTCACATTCCAATTGATGAACGAAAGTGTTCTGCACTCTCTTGAACGAGGCTGTCTTGTAGTAATGTTTGACGCAGTATATTCTTTGCTGGAGTTCTCAGTGAGATCTAGTTGTATTCACAGGCGTTGCTTCTGTCATGTCTTGTAAAGTAAGGATGATTAGTGAATGAATGAAAGATATATCACAAAAAGTATGTGCAGGCCTGTTTTTAGGGGTCACCAATATCACGAAAAGTTGATATCAAGCTGGCAACAAAGTCTTTATAGTTTTCACTTTTGTGTTTCCATAACACATTTGGAGAATTAACGCAACACTTTTTTGAAGAGGACATCTTGCTCATTTTCTATTTCTTAGTTCACCACAACATCTGAAAAATCGGAAAAAAAGAAAATAATTAGAATTAGGATAAAGTAAAGAATCCAGTGTAGTGGACGTACACACATACATAGTGACTAATTTATAACATATACACACTTATGACATATACATATGGACATTGACTCACACACAGACTTATTAACATATGGACTTTGACTCAACCCTAATATATGTATTATAAAAGAATGTTCAATAACTTAAAAGCTAGACTTGATAAAACAAAATGAAGGTAATTTTACGATTCAGGAAACCGATTTCTTACAGAAATGATGTCCATTTTCTAAACACCAAAAACTTTGTAGACCAGTGTATAATAGGTGACCCCGAAGATAATCTGAAGGTGTCTGATGTGGAGATATGGGTTTTCATTTGACTGATCCACGTTGTCTAATCTATTTTACTGTTAATACTCCCGAAAGTTCAATGCAAAAGGGCAAATGCCAATTGTGCTGAAATCGCTTCTCCGATGGCGTAATGGTATTTCATACATTTAAGATGTAAGGAAGTCTTTTAAAAAATGGAGATATTACTCACTTGGTTTGTACTGCAAGTGAAATTCCTCAACGCGTTGGGAATTAGGATTAAGCCAATATCGTGTATAATGTCCTTCAAGGATGATTGTGGGTGGGAGGGGGATACTTTGTGTATCCTGTTACACTTGATATCTGGAGAAGCTGCACGTCCTCCAAGTCTTATTGCGAATTATCTGATGGAGCCTGTAGACGTCGTTGGTGCGTTTCCTTCTCGCTTCCTATCATCATTCCTTTTTCTCTAAAACTAATCTTCTAAGCTCTTCCCTAAATTTAAATACATCGCCAGCAGTTACTTTATACGGTGTGAGAAGAGACGCTTTGGAACCTATATAAACAACGCCCTTTATCAACCGCAGGTCGCAAGCAAAAGATCAGGACTTGATGTATCGTCAGCGTTTGCGCGCGATTAATGGGAAGATTGATTTGGCCCCAATAATACATTCCCTGAGTGCAATAGGATTACCACCTCCCTGTTACCGTTCTCGGGTGCATAAGGCTGCACTGCTTTTGGCGGGCGGGCTTTTTGGCCTTGTTGAATTGCAGTCCTTTCTGTAGATGGGCCACAACAGAGCTTCAGATATTGGTCCTCTTGTAGACAATTAGTAAGACTAAGAACGAAGATCCACCATGTCGCCGTCTCTTTGGCTACTGAGTTGGTATCGCGGGGTCTGCTGCACAGGTGTGAACACCACACTTTAACGGACCCAGGATAGAGACCTCAAAAGACTGAAACCCCGAGATGTGATAGGTTAGACTGGCTAGATGCATGATATAGCCCACAATCCCGTTTTCTTCTTCATCTATTGTTACAAGGTTGAGTTTTTTTGAGTCAGACACTGCTTTCTCGAAGCAATGTGGTGCGTATTTCCTGGAGAATGAAATCATGGCCATTTAAGCTGCGAACCGATTCTATTTTGGGGATAGTAAGGCATTTTCATTGTGGGCCCGGAACGACCTAATATGTCCTATATCTCAATGTTAAGGATTTACCCTCTGCTCCTGAGCCCTCTAGGCCTAGAAACATTGTTTCTTCGGCGCACATTCGGATCACTTATGTAGGCGCTACCTCTCTCTGGTGCTCTCCTGGCATAACTTGCGGTTCAAGGGACTTACATGCTGCCTGAATTATAATCAGCGCTCCCCCATCCTGCCCCACTGTTTCTCGTAAAGCGTTTTTAGAGACTCCTGAGGCTGTCTTCCAAAAGGAGGACACTACAAACACAAATTCGGCTCTGACGCTGCCACTAAAAGCTGCACTGGGCAACCTGGTGAGCAAGACCGTCCAAAAGAGGGACCAAGCCATTGCAATCTCTCCGCCTACAAAAGATTGTGAGGTGCAAAGAGGAAAAGACACACATGGCGAGCCTAACATCACTCGATAATTTATCGAAGCCGACAACGCTTTCTTGATTTGTGCAGCCAACAACCTTCTGAATTCTGGCTCCGAGAAGCGTAGACAATTCCCTTCAGGGCCTTCTCTTTGAAGAGCGCCTCCGCATCTTCAAAGTAATTTCCGTGGAGTCTGGCCCAAATAAGAAGAGATGTGAAGGCTTGTCTTCTCTCTTTCTGCGTATACCCCTTCCGTGGAAAAGAAGTGTAGAACTCCACCACCACGTGAGTGTGTTTGAGAAAGAGGATGCCCGATATACACCCAGCATAATGTCTTCGTTGTTCTATTCATTTTTAATACTTCGGTTCCCTCTGTGGCAGTGCAGCAATACTCGGATAGGAAATATACTGTTATTTCTGCGTACATTCCATTTTCAGCGTACTTCGAAGCGGAGAACTTCCGCCGTGTCGTAGAAAGGTTGCCGAGGCTTCTACTCCTCGGAGATTTTGAAGGTAGCCACCCCAGATGGGAAGACTAGACAATCAATCCAAAGAATCAGGTTCTTGTCGACCTAATCGAGGAGCTGGAGATAGGACTCGTAAAAATGGATGAGTTTCTGCATCATTGACTGAGAACTGCCTTATTTTCTTATTTCCATGTAGTCTTGATTTTGGGTGGAAAGTGGGTGGAAAGTGAACACCTTTCCATTCAACTATCAATTTTGGCCACTGCCGCTTGAGAAACTGTCTCGGTGTTGCTTAGTGCATAAGTAGTGTCCACAATTCAGGAAATAACTAGTTTATCTGTCCTACTCTAGGAATTTAGGTTGGTCAATGATGCCGTTGAGTACTGATTATTCTCAGGTAATATCATTGGGCGGATATGTGTCTTCACTTAACAAGAAGTTTGGAAGCAAGTCAAAAGGATTTGGGGTAAGTTCTCGCAGCTCTCCCCTTCTGTTCTCCAAGAGAACGAATCCAAAATATCAGACTCCGATTACATGGCGGAGACTTTCTCGACAGCTCTAGCCAAGATGGTGTACCATTTGCACTCAATGCACGTCGTGATTTCTTTGAAGCCCACCTACTGGATTTTATCACCAGAGGATGAAACCTTTCAACAACAGCGCTACGCTGTGTAATTTGCGCTCTATTCTATTTTCGTCTGCGGGCACCGCAGATATCGTTTAGGATATCTCAGTAGGCGAAGAGCGTGGTGGCAGTGATCACCAGCAAGTAAGATTTACCGTCAAGATCCCGAAGGTAAGGTCTGTTGCCAGTCAATCAAGGAAACTTGACTTAAGAAGAGCAGGCTTTGCAAGCCTTCGTGAAGGGCTGACTGATGTAAGGCTAGCGGTATGCAAAGATGTTGAGGAATCGTGAAACAACTTCAAAAATAAGTTAATGAGTCTTCAATCAATATACAGCCCTCTGAAATGCCTCCGTCGGTCTTCTGTTCAACCAAAGTGGTTTAATCGAGAAATCGGCCAACGGCTTAGAGAAAAGAGAAATGTGTACCGCTGATCGAAGATCTCGGGTGCCTTTGACGAGTACCGGAGGCTAGCCAGAAGAGTGAAGTCCAGCATAAGGGTGGCTAAGCGCCGCCTTCTTCGGAAAGTGCGTGCGCAGGGCATAGACGGCAAGATAGCAGGTTGGATAGTGAGCTGGCTAAGTGACAGACGGAAACGAGTAGTGGTGAATGGACGGGCCTCTGAATGGGCACCCGTATCTAGCGATGTCCCTCAAGGTTCCGTCCTGGGACCACTACTGTTTATTATCTATGTCAACGACATGGACGGAGACATGGTTGCCAAAATCTCCAAATTTGCCGACGACACCAAGCTTGGTATCAATGTGGCAAAGGAGGAGAACACTGCCCGCCTCCAAGAGGACCTTCAAAGAATTGAGGAGTGGTCTGACACGTGGCAAATGCCTTTCAACGTGAACAAATGCAAAGTAATGCATATCGGCCACCAAAACCCCAAATTTCAGTACATCCTTAAGGGCACTGCTCTTGAATCGAGTGACACTGAGAAGGACTTGGGTGTAACTATCACTAGCGACCTTAGGTTCTCAAAACAGTGCATCGAGGCAAAGAAGAAAGCCCAAAGTCTGTTAGGCTACATAAAGCGCCAGTTTGGATACCGTAACAAGGAGATAGTACTTTGTCTGTACAACTCCCTCGTTTGGCCGCACCTGGAGTATGCCGTACAATTTTGGAGTCCTTCGTCTCGAAAGATTATTGCAAGGTTGAAACGCGTACAAGCCAGGGCTACCAAGCTGATTTTCTCTATCCGACATAAAAGTTATGAGGATAGACTAAGGGAATTAGATCTGTCCTCGCTGGAAACCCGTAGACTGCGTGGTCAGCTCATCGAAGTTTTCATAATACTTCGAGGGTTAGACAATGTTGACTACCGGGATATTTTCACACTGAGTGAGAACAGAACGCGCAATCACGGCTTCAAACTTGAACGGAAGCGTTACAACCGCAATCTGTGAGGAAATTTGTTCACTTACAGTATCTGCGGTAAGTGGAACGCACTTCCAGTGGAAGTTGTTAACAGTGAATCTGTTGACCAGTTCAAGTCAAGACTAGGCAAAGTCTTGAAAAGTTGCCATTTAGGGACGCAAAACAATTGAGCCGGCTTGTGTCTGCTTGATTGCTAGTCCAAAGGTGCCCTATTTGAATGGACCGTAAGGTCTCCTAGGGTACTGTCTTTCCTTGTTACTCCTTGTTACTCGTCCAGCGATGTTGCGTATGCCATGTTGGATTTGCTCAACAGGACCTGGAGAGAGGGTATCCTCCCAGACTCTTACCGAATGGCTACTTTGTACTCTTATTGCAAACCTGGGAAGATCACTTTACCCCGGCAGGCTTCTGCCCAATTGCATTAACTCCCTGCGTGCGCACTCTAGTGGAAAATTTGCGAAATGTTAGAATATCCTTTTTTTCTGGAGAGAGAAGGCCACTTGTCTTACGCACAGTGCAGCATCCACAACTTTCACTCCACGTCAGATGATCTGCTCCGACGTCTTTTCAATCTGGAGAAGGCCTATGATAGCTCATGGCGATACGGTATCATGGATACTCTCCACATGATGGGGGTGAAGGGACACTTACTAGTCTTTATTTCTGAATTTTTGCGAGATCGTTATTTCCACGTACGGGTTGGGAAAGCCATCTCCGGCCCAATGGAGCAGGAAGAGGGTATCCGGCAGGGAGGTGTCCTCAGGGTTACACCATTTGCCCTTAGCATCAACAGTATCACTTCGGTGCTGCCGAAAGATATTCTCGCTAGGCTCTACTTGGACGACCTTTCGATCTTTCTTGGTGCGGTCCAGACGCCAACTCTGGAGTGTTGACTCCACCATGTATTGAACAGCATCACTCGCTATGCCAAAGCGTACAGGTTTCGGTTTTCCGTAGCCAAGACTAAGGTAGTACACTTTTGTCGTCACTCATGTCTTCTTTCATTCTCGGACTTATTTATAAACGGGGCTCGGCAGAAAGAGATGGACACGCACTGTTCCCTGGTCTTATTTTTGACTGACGCTTCGCATATTCGCATCTTCAGGAACTATTGTACCTGTGCAATAGACATTTTTCGTTAGGTGACGTTAATCACTTGGAGAGTTTTTAGGGTTATTCGCTTTCGTGGTTTATAGGTAGTTTCCTTGTTCACTCAAATCCTGAGTAATGATGCGTAATCTGCATCCTAGCGTAAATACAAGGAGGTAGACGGATCTCACATACCTGGCTCCTTGTGATGACCGGTGCCTTTTGTAAGTCACTTATTCAGATCCTGCTTATAAATTCCGGGAAAACGTCTGCAATGCCCCGTGCATTGTGCTCTTGTAAGAGGCAGCCTGCTGTCTTCCTCTGTCACCAACGGCTTACACGGCATCCGAAACAATCTCAACGGTGTCTAGGCCGTCGAGAGGCGTAAGTCATACCCTAAGCACTTCGTGTTTAGGACTAGAAATCTCTTTTGAGAGCTACACAGAGCTCTCGAAAGAAAATACCATCTCTGTCTATTTGTCGCCACGCTTCTTTTTCCAAAGCTTCTAGAGAGTCTGAAGTATTATTGTGTTTGACATTTTTTGTAGCACATTTTGTGTCAATCGAAATCCGGGATAGTGTACACGGATGGTTCCAAGTCCGAAAAGGTGGCCACATTACACGTTGGACCTCCTCTGTTTGAAGTCAGCAAGACTCTACCAGGCACTGCGTCTGTCTGCATTCCCGAAATGGTTGCAATATACCGTTCGGTACGGGAATTAACTCGGCGTATCCCGTTTTGAGAGAATATAGTGATCTATAGCGACTCACAAAGCTCCGTGAGTGCTCTTGAATTACTGTAATCCCCACAAACCATAGTTAAGGCTCTCCTTGTCACCCCAATTGCCGCAAGCCTAGCTGATGTCAAAATTATCTTCTGGTTTGTTCCTGGAAATGTAGGGTTGCAAGGAATCAGTGGCTGATGAGGGGGTCAAAGAGTTCACGAGGACTGGGCGACCAGTCCAGCGTTTTACACTTCCTCACACTGACTACATGGCAGGAATCAGATCAGCTCTTCATCGGGCTGCAGGATGAAGAAATTAGGAGACGGCCGAGGGGAACTTGACGGGAAGTTGCGTGTTATTGCGCTGCAACTGTTCCCGAGGTAATAGCCCCCACCCCCTCGGCCGCTCCAGTTCTGTTTCTGTCGTCTTCAAAATGGGCACATTCAGGGGATGTATTTTCATTTTACGAAGCACCTCCCTGCACCTTACTGTGTTTCCCAGGCTGTTCAGCACATTTTTGTTGAATGTCCCAGTCTGGGAATTTTTTTGTAAGTTACCTGATCCAGTACCTGTATGACCAAGATCACTACCGCTTGTCTATTTTGCTCGTGGACTCATGGACCTTCTGGAGGAGGCAGAGTTCCGCGATTATATTTGACTTTTTTTACTGTTGGGCGCATACTCTGTGTCTTCCCTGACCTCGGAGCATGCTTTCTTCTTCCTCCTCTTGCTTTTGTTTTTTTTTCTTTCTTGTTGAGTTTGGTTTCGTTTTTGTTTTGATTTTCTTAGAGTGTATAGTTTTTAGTGTAGTTTTTTAGAGTAGCCACTAGTAGGCTGAATTTTTAATTACGGAGAATTATTTCCTTATGCTTTATAAGTGGCTTTAAAAAAAATATCTACTTCGTGATCGATCTCAGACGCTTCCCTACTCCTTGAAACGAGCAAATATCATACTGATGGCTCTCGAGTAAATTGACGACCTTTCTTTCTGGGTCTTTACCACTAAACGTATATTCGATGAATGTGATGTAGCACCATTATCTTTGGCTATAAACACACTTACATAGTATAACAATCTGAAAAAAGTTCTTTTGACTATGAGGCCAGATATATTTCAAATATAACTATGCTTGTCAAGGAAATTGTGGACGCTCATACCAGCAACATCAAACGCACTTCGATTCTCATGTCACCACTCTTTTCGCTAGGCTCCAGATCACATATCTTCACCCCCTCCTAGAGGCGCTTAAAGAGAGACGTGAAGCTGAGCAGTAGGTTTGCCTTATACGAACTTACAGAAAAAAAGGAGGAAACAGATAACAGACGGGATAATAATATGATAATATAAAGAATTCATTATAATATTGATGTAAGGGTGTTGACTGAAGCCTATTAGTTCTCAGTACCCTATTTCCTTGACAGGAAATAATTTTATTTCAAATATTTTGATATTATTTTACTTTTTCTTCCCTTCCTAAGTTTATATAGGACTAGTTTATACCTCTCAGCTTAAAGGATATATCAACGCATCCTCTTCTGAGGATCTGGAGTGAGGTGGTCAGAAAAGCGAATCTCTCTCTTAGTCGATGCTCGCTGGATGTTCCCCTCTTGAATAAGATGACAAAAACTCATCCATCACAGAGATTTGTAGCCCCTAAGAGGTAACAGAGAACTTGAGTCTTTCGGCAGAAATTTTACTAAACTAATGTGCTTAAATAAAAAAGTTAGGAAAAAATAGGTTTGTGTTTTATTCAAATACTGCTTACGAACTAATAAACAATACAAGAAGGAAAGAGTAGGTTGTAAAAGATAAAATATTTCGACAGTACTCATAAGTGAAGATTCATCTAACTGCGGGGGTAAAAGGTTATTTATCACCCCCATACCCAAACCATACAAATTACTATGTATAACTCTCTATAGATTCACGCACATAAACAGAAAAACAAACAACTAATACGAATTCGTGTTTACATTTGACAAAACTTGTTATGATGAAAATCTACTAATCAAATTCAGAAATAAAATGTTGATCTTCACTAAAATACGAGTTTCACAAAACTGTCATTTCATTTCCTCTTATATTGTTTTTTTTTGTTGTATAAAACTATTTGCTATAATGAATAAATTTAATTTTCATGTAACAATTTTATTCCGCTCGAGGATGGAAAAGCGGCACTATAGTGCTTTTACTGAACCGTGGTTACCCAGAAGTCGAGGAGGGTTGCGTTCAAGGTGCCTAGAAATTCCGCTAATTAAATAAAAATGCAATTTTATTCACATTTCTGTTTAGATTGATATTCGTTATTTTATTATTCACCTATGTAATATTATTGAAAAAAATTTAGGTAGGAAAATGTCTTCCACACGTTATAGCATTTAAAAAAATTTAAATTAAAAGACATTTATATTTCATTTTTGTGTTTATAATTATGGTTGAACGTAAAATGTGAGAATTGAAACTCTTTAGGGTCTCTCACACAAGCAGTTTGACTTAATTTAATATTGCGCTTTGACAAATAAACTTGAAAAAATGTTCATATTCATGGTTTAAATCAGTTATCAGAAAAAAATATATATCATGTTTCCTTTATGAACCTGAAGTTTATGAATTATAAGGAAAAGGGTTTACCTAAATATGATAACTTTTATATAGGGGTTGTTTGAATTAAACTTTAAGAGTTCCACAGAAGTAAAAACGTTGAGAAACGCGGTATACTGAAATTGTATGCCTTAGGACACCACTTTTATGTTTCCCCTTGAAAAGGAAGAGATATTTTTTTAGAAACTTTGTTTACTTTATTCACCGCTCATATTTCAATATAAAGGTGAACATTCGATAAATACAGAGAATCCACAAGAAGTAATCAAGATGCACTACAGAAATTGGGAGTCACTTACAACAAAATTTAGTGTGCATAAATCTACGGAAATGGGATACCGAAATCAACATTAATTCCCTCCAAATAACTCTAGTAAGTAGGTTTAAATTACTTATTGATCACTTGAAACAATCCTCACAAAAAAGAACGTAATTATAGCATAAACTATTTTACACGGCACAACTTTATTAAAAACTTGAGATAACGATAATTTAACAAAAAAAGTGTGATGACTATATATAGTATAAATTTAATGAAAATATCATTGATAACGCCAAATAACTACAAGAGATGAAACAACGCCTAGCAATCGAAAAAAAATACATGACAACGCTAAGGGAGAAACGGGGGAATAAAACCACAAAGACAGAAAAAATTATGGAAATAGTCGAAAAAGTTTATTTTGAGTTTCATGGCTGCGACGATAAACATTCACACCATATCAACTTCCCCATAAATCTTGAGTGAGCCCCACGAGTAAAGAAGTACAAAATTTGCAGCCACTTAAGCACATGGAAAATTGAGAAGTACATCGAGAAGAAAAAGAACGGTCATGTTATCCTAAGTTGTTTGATACTGATTTTTCAGTGTTCTGGTAGAACTTTCATGAAGACTAGGTAGACTCCAGATAAATGGCTGAGTGATTGCAAATTTGTTACCCCATCCTCCTCATGCGTTTTACCATTTTTCATACATTTAAGTGCGTTATATCTTTATACTTTAGGTGCCTAGTTGTTATTGTATAGTTCCCGTTACAATTCGCCAGCTCCTTAAATGAGCTTTCTATTGTTTGTTATTTTACTCCACTCTTTATAATTATTGTTTACGTTTGATTTCTATCATTCGTTTAGAGGTATTTCATCTGTTTTAGTGATTAAATAATTTTAGTTTTTTCGATAAATTTATATAATAGTATATTTTCTAATATTGATTATTTTGTAATAAGCTTGTTGTACTCTTATCGAAAGATATTTAGTAGCCTCACTTATTTTTGTGCTTCATACTTCCTTTATATTTGTGTTATCGTTATTTGATCAGACTTCTCTCACTTAATAATTAATTTCATTAAACTTGTTTTATAGTATAATTAGAAATTAATATATTTTATATGACATTCAATTTCACAGGGATTTGTTCCCTAAGTTTTATGTTGAATAGAACGTAGCGCTAATTAGGTTAATCGATACGTCATATGGTGATACAACCATATGGTAGACAAAGGCAGATGCAGAGCTATTAATCTCAACATAAGAAATTTAATATCTTGTGAAAATTAACTTGATCCCTATGCTACTACGTCAGATCCAGGCCTACCGTAGATCCTTTGGTAGCTTGACCTATTAGTGGGAAAGCTACTCGCAGTAGGAGATTAGTAGAGAGATAGAGAAATTTCACTCTTAGGATAATGCACCGGAGGTAATGAAATTTAATGAATACACTCATGTATTTTAAGTGATATTCAGCGATACCACAATGACCCAGAAGACAACAGAGAACTGTCTACATCTCTCACGTGATATTCTGTCCTAACAAGATAGAAAAGAAAGACTTTGAAGACTTAAAACGCATATTAAGTGTTTTATGTACGAACAACACACGATCATTGTGTTACTCCACCCTCATAGAGCTATATTTTAATTGTGGGAAACAAATCAAACCTGGCGTTCATGTATTTGCAAGACAAGAAGATATACAGGTGTTGATTTAGGAACACGCAAAAATATGATTGCGGAGAAAATACCAAGACCTGGTGATAAGAGAGATACGGAAGGCTTCTGACATGGTCTGGAGAAGAGGCTATCAATACAAAAAAACTACTACTGGAACTTATCTTGAGGCCTGAGGAAATATTTTCTGCCAATATAAGGGATCAGAGAGCCTACATTCAGCTCAAGAACCACATAGAACTTGAATTCGAGCTAGCATCTGGCGTACCGCAAAGTGGATGCCTCTGCCCTCGTATGTACAACATCACTCTATCTCACTCCGTCATGGACGATTCGGCTTACGTAAAGTTTGCAGACGACATCTCCAGAGCATTAAAGGGGATAGGATCACTTATAGAACAGCAAGACAAGTGCTACATTTCAAAATCTCAATAACAGGGTATAAAAGGCATGTGCAAACGCCGAATACTTGCAGGAATAGGTATCGAGTGTTTCTTCCTTAACCGGTAGAATCTGTCAAAATTCTACCCCTCATTATTTCGACCCAAAATATTATATCTACATTCCAAATAAAAACAAATCCTAAGTAACAAATAATAAAGCTTCAAAGGGAAAGAATATCAATCCAAATAAACTTCAACATGATTTCAACATGGCACCAATTAACATCGAAGACGTAAAGAGCAAGGAAAATCCTGGAGGAAATTGCAAGGAATAAGACTGCTAGGCATATATGAAAGCAAATGACAAAACGGTGCCAGTGTAGCAGAAGACAGACATATGCAAAAGTAAACAAAATCAATACGTATAAAATAAATAGACAAAATATAGAATACAAACTGGGAACAAAAAAATCCCAAAGCAAACTAGGCGTCGAGGGTAAAAAGTGAGAGAAACTACGAATCTACAAAGACTTGAATGACAAAACATGAATAATATCTCTCACATTTTGTCTCTCTCATTCTCTATTTCTATTCTCTCTCTTAATATCTCTCTTATTCTCTCTCTATTCTATCTCTTTCTTTTATCTATCAATATTTTGTTTCTTTCCTTCTGTCTCTCACATTTTCTCTCTCTCTCATTCTCTCTCTATTCTATCTCTTCCATTTTATCTATCATTTTTTATGTTTATTTCCTTCTGTCTCTCAAATTTTCTCTCTCTATCTCCTTATGCCTCTCTCTCATTATAAACTACATACTTAAATAAATCAGTCTAAAATCAGACTTGAGAGTCAAATAGCACATACGCATTTTCTCATTCATCAGATTCACTTTGAACCACAGAGATATGTACCTGAAGCATTCCTTAATAGTTGTAAGTCACAGGCGACTTTAAAGAAGGAAATATATCGGAGAATTTCAAAGGAGAAATTACTGGAAACAAAGTGAACGTCTCGTAACCACGGTAACCTATTTCAATCAAAATAGTTTCTTCTCTGGTAGATATTTGTGGTACTAAAAGTAAATAAGGCACTGGATTACCATCACGCCTGCCTACAATGGATCGATTCCATGTAAGGAGCTGTCGCCAATCACGGCAGGATGCCGCGCCTAGCGCATTCGGGCCGGTCGTTCTACACATATACACAATCGCGCACACAGCCAATTATATCACCGTTGTCTCTTTGATTTCCTCCCGTTGTGCATACACAAACATAACCTAGCTCTCCTTCGAACCTGCTGAGGGGGTTGTGAGTCTACACTCAATTGACGTGAAACCTAAGGCTCCCCTTAGAGTCACCAGGAGCTGCCAACGCTCGCTGGCTAGTGGACAAACACACTACTCCCGTTATCCATGTTACCTCTCCACATCACCGGGTTCCTTTGGACCTGCCAATAATTGTTATTCTGATTTTTATTTTACGCTCAGGGGCCTCCACCAAAGTTGAAATGTCAAGTTGCCTCTAATATTTGTAAAAAATTCTATTTTTTTTCGTGAAGTCTAAATACAGTGAGAGGCGAACCAACCTTTGAAATTTTATTAGTTGTGTTTTTTTTAATTGGGATTCAGAGGATAGGAAAAGTTAACGCTTTCCGTTGTTGCACAGATATTTTCACGATCGTGGCATCGGTAATTGTGCTCGCTTATGGCTCATCCCTAAAGGGAGGCACTTCTGGGAACCAAATGGTGTCGGCCGTCCGAAGCCTCCGCTTTTTTCAGATTCTACGGATGGTTCGAATGGACAGACGGGGCGGCACTTGGAAACTCCTGGGCTCCGTCGTTTACGCTCACAGACAGGTGAGAATGATCAGTTACACATATTATGAAAGTTGCTTAATCATTAGGAAAACTCAATGGGAAAAGAAGGATTTTAGCTAAGATGGAAATTTTTCTGTCCGTTTAACTTACTAAGGAGCATCAAGTATTTTATTAATAATAAAAGCACATTTTTCTTAATTCCTACCTTTCTCTTATCAACCATAATATGACATCAATGTTAACGACACCCCTTTTTCTCTAATTTAAAATAAATCTAGCATAGCTCTTGTAACTTACTCCAGCGAACCACGCCAAACATTCTCACGAGTACGTTTTGCAAGTCGTTAGTATCACTTTGAAATAAGAAGTTAAAGACAAACCTTTCATTTCATCTGCTGCCAAGCAAAGCGTCGCCTTCCATGTTCTTACTCCAATGACCTAAGGAAATTTAAATCTTCGTGGCCACAGTGGCTTACATATGATTTCTAGTTACACAAAGGATGTTACTTTTGAGTGTAGGAATATTCTCAAAACCCTAATTTAAGATGTAAGCGTCTATTTTTATTCAGAACGGTCTCCATTTCAACGCCACATAAGGCCAAAGCCTTCCGCTCAAACCGTTACCATTTGGCATTGCTGACTGCACTTCATTGCTAATCCCATCTCTTTCCATTAACTTCCATTATAATTTCTTTTTTCTTCCCTCTTAATTTCGTGACAGTTTGTTACGACCAATTTTTGTTCTACAATTAAAATGGACAAACTTTCTGAATTGGATTGGAAAATAAAATAAAATAGATTGTTGAAAATATAAAGTTCCGCACCTTGGATATAGGAATTAAAAATTCATTCACCGCATGTTCGGACCAATATTACTAAGAGATCGAAAGAGAAAGATCTTGGTAGCATAGGAAGGAAAATCTTAAAAGAGAAAGATTTCGGTAGCATAGGGAAAAAAATCTTAAAAGAGAAAGATTTCGGCAGCATAGGAAGGATAATCTTAAAAGAGAAAGATTTCGGTAGCATAAGGAAGGCTAATCTTAAAAGAAAAATATTTCAGTAGCATAGGAAGGATAATCTTAAAAGAGAAAGATTTCAGTAGCATAGGAAGGAAAATCTTAAAAGAGAAATATTTCGTCAGCATGGGAAGGATAATCTTAAAAGAAAAAGATTTCGGTAGCATAGGAAGGATAATCTTAAAAGAGAAAGATTTCGGTAGCATAGGAAGGAAAATCTTAAAAGAGAAAGATTTCGGTAGCATAAAAAGGAAAATCTTAAAAGAGAAAGATTTTGGTAGCATAGGGTGAAAAACCTTAAAAGAGAAAGATTTCGGTAGCACAGGAAGGAAAATCTTAAAAGAGAAAGATTTTGGTAGCATAGGAAGGAAAACCTTAAAAAAGAAAGATTTCGGGAGCATAGGAAGGAAAATCTTAAAAAGGTTGTTAGGAGAAACCAGCGGCTTCACGCCTAGTATCCCTGTGAAAGCAGAAATCTACATCAGCGAGGCACTGCCGTCAGAAACTCGTCAGACGAGGCGAACAATTGGTGGTAGACCACAATCGTCTCACGTTATAGCAAAACAAAAGGAGGAATGAGTTAGTTAAATTGATAGGGAACAGAACTTTAACTTTTGGGTACAGCATAAATCTTTCTGACGAGTCAAAATTTGCAGTGTTACGCCAAATAAGTTTAGAAATATCTGATGCTATCTCATAATTCTCTGCTTCTGATTTTTACTTCTAAATAAGCTCAGGTTTAAGGTAACATTGCCAAATTTACCTGGGATATATTAATTTCCTATCTACCGAGGAGGCTTTAACTTTAAGTTGAGAGCAACCTTTTAAAATCTCGGGCTATCTCACCTCACCTCATTTCACACCTTACTTTATGAACCTCTTCCCTCAAACTTGCAACGAAGATACATATCCTCTTTTTCCGCTTCTTAGCTGTAAGGAAAGATATTTTTCAGGTAGAGAGAAGACTATGAACTCCCCCTTCAGTGATCACTCCGCCCTTTTTATCAAATGACCACCCGCATTACCATTGCAGGAACTCATAACGACCCTTTATATCGGGTTTCTTGGCCTTATATTCTCCTCGTTCCTCGTCTATTTGGTAGAGAAGAAGACAAACAAGCATTTTCAAAACTTTCCCGATGCTCTCTGGTGGGGAGTGGTGAGTTATTATTGTTTTTGTGTTATGTACATCTGTGTCCGAGTTTCATTCCTTCTATTTTACTTGCATTAATGTTAACACTTTCTAAAATGAATAAAGTATAACTGTATTTATTTGTTCCCAATTGATAAAGACCCGATTTAATCTCACCCTAAGAGCTACAGTATTTTGGTCAAGAGGAGAATGTTAGCAGAGCTTTGTTAAGAATAAGAAGGAAAATAAGATGTAAAAGAGCCACTTGATTCAATGAACTGAAAGTAATGAATGAAGAGTGATAAAATTGAATAGGTCAAAGAAGTTTGGATTGTATCTGCGAGCAGCGGATTGAATGTTTAGGTTATCATTTAATAAAGAAAATATGATAATGGGGATTTGTTTACATAAATTTGACATTAAATAACTTACAGTCAAGTGTTTAAGGTGAAAGTGCGTTTAAATTTTGAGAGTAAAAGAGTGTAGGAGGGATGAAGATAATAAATTTGTGTAATCAAAGTGACGACAGGTAATCTTTAGATTACTTAATAATAATACCTACATGAATTTGATGTTTTATGAGTATTAGTCCAATAGGTCCTTGGTCACAGGGAAGGCAAAACAGTAGCTCCTCGAAAATGTACTGAGAGAAGTTAAGGGAGAAGCCTGGCCACATACCGGGTATTGCAAATATCATGTTACTCTCGTTACGACGCTCTCAACAAAGGACACAATGATATTTTTGATGCAGTTACACGTTTCTATACTTTTAACATATAAATATGTGTTTAATTTTTAATATTAATTCGTGTGGCTCTCCTAGACGGCGAACACGCGCTCCAGCTGATACCTGAAGGCCGTGCACACGTTGTCCTTCTTTATCCTGGCCCACACGCGGTTGACGGAGGATTTCAGTTCGTCAAAGTTGTTGTGGCGGACATTACACTACTTGCCATTGACATGCGTTCACACACTGTAGTCGAGAGGGATTAAGGCCGGGTGACTGCGGCGGCCAAAAGTCCTCCGGTCAGAAGTTCAACTCCAACTACTCTTGCACGGTCTTGGCCGTGTGGGGCCGGGTTCCGTCCTGCTAAAAGACTTAGTTCGCCTCTTCCTAATATTTCTCACCAATAGCAGGACTTTCCGGGCAAAGATGTCCCTGTAATCGGACGTAGTGAGCCTGTAACCGACCAGAAACCACAGAGGTGGCATCTATTTGCCATTCGAAGCCACGACGCCGAGCATCATCACGGAGCGTAGGTCTTTGGTCATGGACACGTGTGGATCTCGGAGAAATCTTTGTCGAAGTTTACCACACGGTCATTCTGCCTGATGATTACTGGATCGACCGTAAAGGTTTTTTCATAAAGAAATTAAAATTGGATTGCCATGATACTTCAACTCGGCGAAGACGCGACAAAAGCCCTCCCGACGTTGTTCTCGCATACAGTTGGTGAGAGGAATACTTTATACGCACCTCAAGCTCCCACTGCCTTCCTCCTTGACGGTCTTGAACACTGTGGCCGCCTATATGTTCTCCGCGAGCGCAGTTAATTTGAGCTTTGGAACACTTTCGAAGGCCTTTCTCACAGTCAAACGGTTGACAACTTCAGGTCTGCCTTAATGAGTCTGATCTTTTAGGTCATCCCCATTCTTGAGCCTATCCGCGACTCTGTGGACGGTCATTCGACTAATGTTGAGCCGCTTGGTGATGTCGGAATTGTTTTGGCCCGCGCGCAGGAGCGCAAAGATCTCGATTCTTTTCACTTTTATTTCGAAACACCTTCACACAATGGAAAAAAAGTTTAATTTACATGTGCTGATGGAACCTTTTTCAACACACTTAAACCTCTCGAAAGATAAAAAAACCCGAGCGTAACCGAACCTGTGCAAAACTCGATAGTGCAAACGAAAATATATGCGAGATATCAAAGTTACTTCCTAAAGAAAATTTTGACATTTAAAATAATGAAAACCTGTAGGTATTGATTTGTCAGCCCATTTGAGTTTTGAAACGAAAATTTGTTTGTTAAGCTAAATTAAATCCGTATTTATTTTACCTTGTCATAATATAGGGTTTAGGGTACTTATATATCAAAGTGCTAGGTACAGTTTTATGTTATTTATTAAATGAACTGTAATTGTTCATTTGTCCTCGCGGGTGAATTCTCAAATCAGCAGGTCCAATGAAGCGAGAATGGTTCAAATTACACTCCTGTTTGTGAATCAGGTTAATTGGTCGGCACCTGAACTCATTCGTGCCATCCCGCAAAGACCTCTGGGATGAGTAATTTCTAAATTTTAATTCTGTCTGTAACACTCCAGGATTAACAAAAGATGCTACCACTATATTATCATCCGTACCAATGAAACAAATCATTATTTTAAACAAATTCCACAAAAAATCGTAAATGTTAACTTATAGAATTGACAACCCTAAAAAGGGACATGCACGCTACTAATTTGCCGTCATAAAAATAAACAAATCAAATAAACAAAACACAAAATATTGCGTGTGCTGTTTGATCTCGTTGAGATAAAGGAAAATAAATGCTGTAAAAGAGAATAATATATTTTTTACAATTCAGTAAAGGAAAATATTTTAATAAACAAAAGACAACTCTCAAAAATAACTATTTCTTTTAGTATATAACGCATGCTTCTTTTGGACGGAACTAATAAACTAATTTTAACCCACAAAACCAATATTAGCTCCTCTTCCAGAAAATTTTGAGAGGTTCTTAATGAAAATGTGAAAGCCACATAGGTCAAGAGAAGAAACTACTTGGGATTTTGATGATCTAGGCACCCTTGTGTAACATAGCTGGTTTCCCTGTGGATTCACTTAAGTGGAGGTATAACACAAGACGAAATGGGTGGACGAAAGCACATCATGGCAATTATTGAGCATTATTGGGTGAAAATCACCAGTTGCAGAGCACTAGTCCTTAGTGTGTAAATTATCTAGACAATAATTCGATGGAGAGAATATGGAATCTTGCAAGAGTCGAAAAACAGACAAGTGGATAATAAAATTCCAACTTGATATCAACAGTGAATATCTAAATGTAAAACTATATTTAATGCAAAAAAGAGTGAATTTCGGTTCAACTGTAAAGCAATAACTCAATTATGCCATGGCCTTATTAATGGAAGTGAGAATAGCGTAATAGAAAAATATTTTCATCAAATAATGGAGACGAAGTTTTATTCGGATTTATACATAACAAATTTTATTGATAAAACTAGAATTATAATTATATATTTATTTGCTCCATAAAAAGAATATACGGCCTAGTTCAGGTCTCTCAAGCTGCAACAAGAGGGAATTCCCTCCAATGACCTGCGGCGTTTTGTGATAAGATGATCAATGGTTATTGCATTGATGGTTTCCTATGGTTCAAATCCCTTACAAGTGCCTTTGAATGGCTAAATCAGACTTCTGCCACTAGATGGCGCCACCTAACGCCAAATCCGATGGCAGATTTGAAATATCTAGGGTTAATAATCCTACGTCTCATAGTCATATGGGTCATTTCATGGTTCTGAATGGGTACAATTGAACTTTACTCCTTTTGAAAATTTAACTTTACTCCTTTTGAAAATTGAACTTTACTCCTCTTGAAAAAAAGCGACGCCTTGACCTGGTGCTTTGCCGCAGGTAAAAAGATCGCAGTAATTTGTGGAATTCAGCATCGTGTTCCGGCCAAAGCTCAAGGGCACCACTGAGATACTCTAAGGAATTCACAAAGATCTTTTCAAGCTCCGAGTACAAACTATCTAAATTGCATTCCACCAAACATAAATACAGAAGAAACATCCCTCCCACGTCGCATACTGGTCGCACTGGAAAAGCGACGATGCGATCACTATCTAAAACTAAACGCATACATATCATGCACCAGGCTGATTATTACAGACATCTTCACCCGCTGGTACCAGGAACCAGACACAGGCATCCACATATTTACAACACAAATAGCACACGTCTCATAAAATACCAACAGGTACGATGACTGTATACTTAAATAATAATATGTATTTTAAAATTTAGAATAATATCCGTTTTGTCGATCAAACCTGCTTATGAAGGCTAAATAATTTTTAAAATGGGGTGGTGTTTATCGATATGTTAATTTAAAAAGATTTGAAGTGGTGTTTATTGAAAGAGCAAATCAAGACGATTTGAAGTGGTGCTTATTGAAAGATGAATTCAAGAAGGTTTGGAGTGGTGTTATGGCAAAGGTAATTAAAAAAATGAGTGATTTTTTATAGAAAGATTAATTCAAAAAGATTTAAAGTGGTGTTTATTGATAGAGGAATTCAAAAAGGATTTGGAGTAGTGTTTATTGGAACATTAATTCAACCAGATTTGGAGTAGTGATTATTGTACGATTACTAGAAAAGGATTAGGAGTAATGTTTATTAATAGAGGAATTCAAGAAGATTTAGAGGCGTGGTTTTTGAGAGAAGAATTCAAAAAATCTTTGGAGTTATGTTTATTGAAAGATTAATTCAAATAGATTTGGAGTGTGGAGTGGTACTTATCGAAAGATTAATTAAAGAAGATTTGGAGTGGTGTTAATTGAAAGAGGAAGTAAAAAAGATTCGGATTTGTGTTTATTGGAAGATCAATTCAAAAGGATTTGGAATTGTGTTTATTTAAAGGATATTAAAAAGAATTAGAGTGGTGTTTATTGAAGTATTAATAAAAAGTATCGGGATGATGTTTATTGAAAGATTAATTAAACACGAATTAGAGTGGAATTTATTGAAAGATTCCCTGGAGAAGATTTTGAGTGGTGGTTTATTTAAAGATTAAATCAAAAAGATTTTGAACTTCTTTTTATTGAAAGATTAATTCAAAATAATTTGAAGTGGTGTTTTTTGAGTATGGGTATATTGAAAAAAGTGGAGGGGTTTATTGAAGTAATAATAAAAAGTATTGTCATTTTGATTATTGAAATATTAATTAAAAAGAATTAAATTGGTGTTTAATGAAGTATTATCAAAAAGTATTTGGGCGATGTTTATTGAAAGATTAATTAAACATGAATTGGATTGGAGTATATTGAAAGATTCATTTGAGAAAATTTTGAGTGGCGGTTTATTGAAAGATTAATTCAAAAATATTTTTAACTGCTTTTTATTGAAAGATTAATTAAAAATAATTTGAAGTGTTGTTATTTGAAATTTGAATTAAAACAAATTTGGAGTGTTTATTGAAATATTAATTTTAAAAAAATGGAGCGTTGTTGATTAAAAGATCTGTGCACGTTTCACGATAAGTAGCTCACTTTTATTTAGCTGCTTTAAAATTTTCTTTCGTTTTTGAATTTTTTCAGATAGTTATCATTATTTATTAAATTACAATCGGACAATTATCTGTGCTACATTTAGTCCTGTTATAGAATGAAGTACAGCCGCGGCCAAAAGTTTTGTTACTCTTCGGAAACTTTAGGAAAATAGATAAATGTAGGGTCGTAAAATCTTTATATGTATTTCAATATGAATATATGTAATTGTCTCAAGGAGGAATAAAGAGCAATAAAATATATATGCCAAAAACAATCAACATGAATTAATAAAATTCAAAGTTTGCAAAAACATGTAACACCCCCAACATGTAACAACAGATAAACGGATGAAACTGTGAAAAGTACAGTAGCGTGTCGAGATTCTCTTGACAGTGATGAGAGCATTTTTCTTCGAGTTAGGCTCTCCACGAGGATGCGAGACCTGAGGGGTGTGATGCTGCCACACTCCTTCGTCATTACTGGTTGACTACTTCTTACCGCCTCTTTCAGGTCCTGATACTAGTTTTCCAGTGGATTTATACCCAGAGACTGAGGTAGCCACTAGCCAGTCCATCACCGTGTCATCGTCATTCTCTTGCTATAAAATCACAATCTAAGCATTTGTGGAGAGGTCTCGGATTGAGGGCAGCATGTAATCTCTCAGCACAGCTTTGTATTTCTCTGAATTCAATGTGCCAGCACAATGCTCCCTGCTATTATTTTGGCGCGGGGCCACATCATCCACCTTCTTTCGGGTAGAGAAAGAATTGAGTGATTGTCGTAGACAAAATTAGGTGGGTGCTGAGAAAGATAAAGATGAAGACCACAAGCTTTCCCGAGCCCCGTCGAAAGGTTCAAGTCAACTCAGTGATCGAGGCTCTCTTTATTTTCCACTCAAGCCGATAGGATGTACTGCTTCTCCAGGTACTACGTGTAACAGTCTACGTAGGATACCCCATATGGGGGAAGGATAGAGAAAGAGGGGGAGAAGATCGAGTAAGGGGGGGATAAATGGGGTAAAAGTGTTTGCTCTAGACGGCTTCGCGTTTTACAGACGTTTAACCCGTCAAATGGAGACCAAATAGATATTGTTTAGCACCTGAGTTGCCGTTTCTTTATTCAGTCGTTAATGATTAATTTTCTCGTTTAATTCCCCTAACATATTTTAAGATAATTTAACCTAGCTACTGTTGAGGCGAACATTGTAAAGAAGGGTAAAAGAAATTCTCTCATGAATGTGAAACTTGGAGGGCATGAGACATTTGCACCAGTAATCCAATGCATCAGTATCAGAGTCGTTTATTGCATGCTGAGAACAATATTGGGTAGAATGAATATAAGCAAATTTTATGTCTGACATCTGAGGTGTCTATAAGAAAAACAACCTAAAAATTATAAACTCAAGCAATTTGAGCAAAGCAAGAAACTGAAAGAGGTCTTGAGGAATCGTAAAGTTGGTTGTCATTAATAAAAATGTAACGGGTAAGAATTTGTATAATAGAGCATAAGTCTCTGCTATATTGAAAAACGGATGCTTAGATACAGATAAAAGATGGACACACCTGCCACAAACTTTTGAGCTTTAGTTGTTTAGAATCTAGCGGGAGGATGAAACAATAAAAGACTGGTTTAAAATCCTATTGTTTAGGAGATAATTATGATGAGGTGAATGTAAATGAAAGTAAATATGGAGTCTTTAGTACCACTGATTCATCTTAAAGCAATCTAAACAGATAATTTCTTTGCTGAATAAACTATGTAAGTTGTTAGTATTGCTCAGGTAAGTTGTGAGTATTTCAGTCGTATTTGTTTGATGCTCAAAATGCTATCGTCTCCTTTTCCATTCTAACCTCCTACTATCGCCCCCTTTCCCGTTTTACTTTTTAAGAAGATGTTAATAAAAGTACCTGCCATATATGTCACATCAATTAGTCTTCAATATTTGCTAATTTTCTTTTAAATGAGTGTAGAAACTACCAAGTGCAAAGGGAAACATAAACTCCTAACCACAGACAAACTTAAATCCTAATTCCTCCTTAAGCAACAATCTCTGCTGCCAAATTAGCCCGGATAAATATTTCCTTGTGTGATAGAACGGTTTGAGGCCGCTTAATTTCAACCGTTATCACATGTTTTTTTAAAAACACGAGGCTACCCACGTGCAGTTTCGCCTGGAAGCCGGGCGCATTATAGCCGCCACCTGAGTCAATGTTTAAACAAGGAGGTTTATCTTCCCCCGTCCGCCCCTTTCGCTGAGCTCGCCAGATTGAGTTAGGCTTATGGGCAGATAAGGTATTGTTCTCAGGCGCGGCTGTGCATTCCCTTGAAGCCCCCACTCCATTGTCCCCTACGACAAGGGGATGTCCTGACTATTTATATGGAAACTTTACCACTAAGATCAGATTCGAGATCCAGATTTTCTTCACGAAACATCACTACGATCCACTCTCACCTTGTGCGCCAAGGGTCCTCGACCTCGAGATCCACCATCACTTGTCCAGAAGAAGGGCAATATCCCTTGAGTGCCAAGGTTCGAGCCTTCGTAACGCCAAGTCCGCAAGGCTTCCCCTGTTGTTCAGAAAGAAAACAACGTTAGAACAGCCATTGTTCTTTTGAGCCCGTTGACAAGAAACGGTTCTCCCCCCCCCCGTTGTTCAGAAGAGAACAACGTAGAACAGCCATTGTTCTTCCAGCCCGTTCGCCGAGAAACGGTTCTCACCCTTTCCCCTTGTTGTTGAGAAGAGAACAACATTAGAACAGCCATTGTTCTCGAGCCCATAGACAAGAGACGGTTCTCATCCCCCCTGTTGTTCAGAAGAGAACAACGTAGAAGAGCCATTGTTCTTTAAGCCCGTTTGTCAAGAATAGGTTCTCATTCCCAAGACGCCACGTCAGGATCATTTAATTCCCCCTCCCCCCCTTTGGCTGGAACTCGCCAGCGGACCGAAAATTCCTTCACGTCGCCTTCCTTTGCACAACAAGTGTATTTACGTAAGCTGAACGTTACCTTTGAGTATTTAACCCTTTTGTCAACCCTATCCTGTGCTTTAAATGGTTTAGTGAACCATCCCATCCCTTTAACTGAATATTTGGTTTACCTTTTTAAATCTCTCTTTCCATTCTCTGTTTATGTCAATATTTTCCGTTTTGTGTGTTGTTGATAGTTTTTATTAATAAAACTCTATTTTATTAATGATAGCCATATTATTATCCTTGAGCTCAGTTCCACTTCTTAAGCATATTGAAGATTAATAACCTCGGTCGACCAGACATCCACGCACTCTAAATATAAATGAATAATTCCCTCAACGAATAGTCATATATGGTATATCGTCGAGAGTCCATTCTACGACACCTTGCATCGCCGAAAACATCATGATCCGTCAGAATTTCGTTTTTAACATTTACGTTCGAGGCATTTATTTTGACAAGCAAGTCCCTAATAACCCTTTACGAGGATTTTATTCAAAACGCCTTATATGATCCCTATAAGGATGAGGCAATGTTTTGGCAGATGCAAATTCTCTCGCCCTGATCATCCAAATAAACAAACAATACTACCAAATGGTTCCCCCCTAAGAATACATAAGCTACCTTAGTGGTGGCCCCGTAAGTGTCTCAACATGATAGAGACTAATGTTGAAGATCTGTGGCAAAGATTCGAAGGAGGATTAGACAAAATACGAATAATGCAACAAAATGGTGAAGTCGTGCAAACAAAGATTATTTGCTGAAGTCATTCAGAACAAGGGCCAGCCTATTTTCTATTATTTTTTTATTGTCTATTATATAATTGTTGTTTTCTTGTCACGGCTGTGTTTATACTTCTCTAGTTTTGGACGCAGTCTTTCTTCGAATGCGCGCACTAACAGAGGCAAATTTCAGAGAATATTCTGTGCAATTTTCATCAAAATTAGTAAGGAGAGAGCAGTAAAGAAGGTAGTGAGCGCAACAGTGGACACTGGGGGCCGGAGGGCGTCCCTTTCCTCCAGGTTTCAGGGATGGCAAAGGGATTTATCCCTGTTACATCATATACCTACTTGCGCTCCTCCCCCTAAATAGTAGGAGGTCACATAGGATTTTGTTTTGAAGTTTACATCTCGCCAGAATGAGTTGCAGAAGTCATTCAACTTTATATTTTTGTTGAAGGAGGTCAACAACCACAAACGCTCAGAACTAGTCTTCTTTACATACTCGTCTTTCTCCCATTTACTCAAGGAGGCAACCAACCTCCATACCTGTATGTGAATTATACGCACACTGTCTGTAGTAGGCAGTAAACATCCTTCAGTAGCCATGCTCAAATCATTCTTTAGAAGTCTCCTTTTTGAACTCAAAACAATACTCTAAAGGAAACATCACTCAAAATCGCGTGTATACAAGATACAACTATGTGCGCGTAAATGACTTTAAAAAATGTAATTATAAGCTAGCAGCACCAATCTCTTTAATATGGTAGACCATTGCGTTATTTTCACCAATGCTAACCTTTTGTGAATTCAAACTTTACACCTATGGGTATTCCGCGTTTGCCTAAAGCTCTGCTCTGATCTTTAAGCTAAAACTAACTCTCTGAAGCCTCCTAAAGTGTAATATATTCTCGCCTGTATTCGACGAGAGTAAGGCAATCTCATTATGTTTACCGGTCATTGTACGAAGACCCTTCCTCACAGTGTACCTGTAATTTCTTTCTATCCGTAGCCTTAATAAAAAAAATTCGTATTCTGATTTTATAAGATGAAAAGTAAACTGTAATTACATTCATTTCTATATATGTAAGCTGGAAATAAATTAGCTTAAGTTGTATGTATATAAGCTTAAATTATGTGAAATTAATTTCTTTATATTTTTCCGTCCAGTAATATAATTATCTTTCATTTTAAGATAAAAAAGGGTAAATGGTATGTGAATGAAGAGTATACAGAAGGAGCACCATGCTTTAATCAGATGGTCGATCGAGACAGTGGGAGATCACTAATACAGAGTCCACCATCACCTGCCCGTTCAGGTGCCGACACGACGAAATTGAATACATTAGCGCGTGACGTCTTCCTTACCTTGCTCTACTAGGTTGGCCACTGTGATAAAACCTTGTATTGAAAAAAGCTAAAAATCTTAATAAGGCAGAGATGCAAGTGCTAATACTTCACCTCACAGTCAAGGTATATTTACAATAAAAGGTCTCATAGTCCTGAAATTAAATTAATAAACAACTGATCAGTAAACCTCTTTCCCAAGTTCTTCTTGTATCTTCCAACTCGTTTTGTTCTTATATATTTTAATTTTACCTAACCTAACTAAAATTGTCCTGTTACGCTTTTATATTTATTTAACTTTATATTGCAAAATAGCCTACTTTAGTTTTCGATTTATGAAAACAAACTATTTTAATTAGTTTAAACTCAAAGAACTTTTTCTTTAGGAAAGTCTTTTCTTTAAGAGCAGAAAACCTTAATCGCGAAGATCTCAAGGTAAAAGTTATCAAAAAACTTTAATGACTCCATCTTGAATTGGGTGGTTGGTCCTTCTTTTTGTACCAATGTTAGCCAACTTTAGCCATTTAAACAATTTAGAATAGAGTTAAAGTTTATTGGGTAAAAGTTAAATTAGCATCGCAAAAATCTATAAATACATTTTTTTAAACTCTGCCCTCGACTCATAGAGGATCCAAAATCGTTCAAAAAAAGCTCCAATGAAATAAGGAAAATGTAGTGAGGCAATACTATAATGAGGTATCTCAGGGGGATAATCTCACTATTAGCTAATAGAAACTGTGAGCAAAGTCTCGGGGTGAAGCTAACGGGAAAAGTGCGTTCCGTCAATCTCCTACGAGAAAGTCAAACAAAGAGGTTGGAATTGGCGTAGAAATGCCGATTACATGTCGACGAGTTACTTATTGCTGCTCTACCAGTTAAATGAAAGAATAATACCCATGATATACATTCGTGTGCACTCATAAATATAATTAATTGACACCTGAAAAAATAAATTTATAATTCTACTAAATTAAACTTAAAACTTTTAATGGGCAAAATCTAACCTATTTCGCATCCCGCTAAAGAGCTAAAAATTCAATACTCACATTCCGGGTTCTAAATATTGCCAGCAAATTGCAGACCACTTTTGTTTCCCATTTTTAAACTGATGAGACTAAATAGTGTCTAACTTTATTCATTTTAAGAGATTGGGCTCCTTCACCTTCACACTACTAATTAGGTAACATATGAAGAGATTGGCTACATCTACATTTCCGCTCTACCAATTAAGTAACATGTAATGAGATTGCTATGATCAGCATTCTCCATATAATAATTAAGTAACATATGATGAGATTGTGCGGCTCCAAATTCTTGCTTTACTAATTATGAAACATTTGATGAGATTAGCATCCTACACATTTCTGCGCTACTAATTAAGTAACATATGATGATATGGGCTCTCAACTCATTCTCACTCTACTAATTAAGTAATATATGATGAAATTGGCCTAATCCTCTTTATAACACTCTACTAATTAAGAAACATATGATGAGATTGGCCTCCTCCATATCCACGAACTACTAATTAATTAACAATTTTTGTCTCCTCCATATCCACGAACTATTAATTAAGTAACACATGATGAGATTGTCCTCCTCCACATTCGCGCCATACTAATTAAGTGAGACATGATGATATTGGCCTCCTCCGCTTCCACGCTGTCCTAATTAAGTATCATATATTGATATTGGCCTCTTCCACATCCCAGCTCTACTATTTAAGTAACATATGATTATATTGGCCTCCTCCACATTTTCGCTCTACTAATTTAGTAACATATGATTATATTGGCCTCCTCCACATTCTCGCTCTACTAATTTAGTAACATATGATATGCAGATGTTCCATGAATTTTTATGTTTGCATTGAGGAATGAAGACAAGCTTAGATCTTGTCCTGCTGCTTGTGAGCGTCTGAATTGTGTAAGAATGAAACAGAATGGTAATCCAACTGCTGATTATGAGAGTCGTGCGGGCAAGCCAATGAGCTCTATCCTGCCGGTTGCGTTTCAGAAGCATCGCAACACTTGTGGTTAAGCCGAAGCAAGAGAAATGAGGGGCTTTTTCTCTCGCACTTTCCCTCCCCTTCCTTACAAAATGAGAATTCCTAGCGAAGAGTTTTCAAGCTTCTTCATTCATGTATGTTTTTTGTGTTCCTGTACGCATCAAGTAGGGGATAAAGATTTTATTTGTCAAAAAATTAATCTTCCTAAATTTTTATTATTTCTAGTAGTGTCGCCTTTGAGCGATTGTATACCCATATCTTTTCAGGCGCAAAGTATAGTAACCCCCAAAGGGCAAATATTAACCACTAAAGGAAACCCAACTATATCTCACCTTATAGAGACCTAAGAACAGCAATATCGTTACAACAAAGCGTCAAGTGACATCTAGACGGGACATTCTGAGATTTCTCTTCTTGATTTTTTTCTTCTTCATTATTTGATTCCTCAAACTAAATTTTAAAGCAGAATTTTACTTGTATCTCCCTTTCTATCTCACTATATTTTCGGTAGAATCAATTATCCTTAAAAAGAACTGATTCTTTTTTGTTGGCCCTTCCTTCGATAGCATGAACTTCGTACTTTTAAGCGCCCTTAAAATAGCCTCTCTCTCGCCTATCCGCCCAAATATAAAGGGTCCATTAAATATATGTTCAAAAATAAAATTCAATAATATGTAAAGATGTTTTTATACATATGAAATACATATATCAATATAAAAAAGAGAATTCTTTGTTTTATATAATTTATGTTAATATATGCAACAACATGAATTTACAAACCTTAATGGGAGTTAATGTCCAGCCTCATTCAAAGAATTGACTTGACGTCCTCTGTAATGATATGCGAAGCTGAGGAGAGGTCGCGAATGTTTGAGGCATGATGGGGGCATCTAATTGATAGGATTTTCCAAAGATGAAAATTAATATTAAACAAGAATGTTCATTCGTTCAATTATATATTTTTTAAGTTAAACCTTAAAAGTTAGTTAATTCTGTTATGGGTTCTATATTTATTGGACAACCTGTGTTTAGAGGTGACAAAGTTTGTTCAAACCGATTTTCTTTCCTCATAACCATATTAATTATTCGTATGCTTTCTATTTATCGTTTTTTTCTTTTATTTGTCTGTCCTTGGCCTCATTTCTACATTCATTTACTTTTTCACTTAGAAAATCATTACCCTCAAATGTTATGCTTGCCTTTTCACTCTTCTTTCCTATTGAGTTACCCATTCAATCGCTTGCCTTCATCCCCCAACCCTGGCAAGTTTGTGAGAATGGTGCCTCTTTATTACATTCACCATAGTCTCTCTTTTTTGGTTACTCGAGCTTTGTTACTTCCACGCATTATATCTAACTTTATTTCATTTCTACAAATCTTTAAATATTTCGGCGAACAGATCCGGGTGAAATTCAGTTTTAACTAAAGGATAACTCTACCCCCCCTTAGATCACCCTGTGCACCGTCGGTTATGGGGATGTGTATCCCATCACTTGGGAGGGAAAAATGATTGCATCCGGATGCGCCCTTCTTGGAATCACCTTCTTCGCCCTTCCTGCGGTAAGTCACCTTTTCAGTAGCCTCCCCCTTTTCTTTCAAGCCTCAACAGTTCTTTTGTGAATAAACTATTCCAATGGGTTCATTCAATTCATTCCTTCTTGTCTTACATTGCAATAAGGAGACAAATCCCACAAAATCTTTTGTTAATGAATCTCTTGTGCAGTGAGTGTAATCCAAATATGACTGGCGGCTAACTCCTCTTATCTAACTGTTATTTACTCACTATTTTTTGTAAGACTAAATAAACATTGATGTTACATATGTAAAATTAATTTCATTTTCATTTCCTTGCTAACTTTCATAGTCATCGATGGACAATTGTATTGTCTTGTATTTAGTTGATTATCTGTTTTTGACCGCCAATAGTAATTGAAAGGGAGATCAAAAATCTAAAAGAGGTCAAATTATCTCTCAGGGCATCTTGGGCTCAGGGTTCGCCCTCAAAGTTCAACAACAACAACGTCAGAAGCACATGATTCGTCGCAGACAGCCTGCAGCAGCATTAATCCAGTGCCTGTGGAGGTGCTACGCGGCAGATGAAAATTCCATGTCTGTGGCAACCTGGAAAATCCATCAAGTCCCTTTGCCATCTCCTCCATCGTCAGTATTCCTATTAATTTTTCTTGCACACCCCCTAGAGAGTAGTCTGCTCTAGTTTCTTTCTAATCTATGACACTATGAATTCTATTTAAATTTTAATTTTCATATAGAAAGATAAACAAATTGACATCTTTAATATATTTTAATCCTTATTAAAATTATAAATAGGCTGCATGATATTTCAAAATATATTGCTGTATGATTTTGAACTTCATATTGTAGTAGAAAATGTTATGAAATGGATATCTCCCTTTATATAATACAGGGGTTTGTAACGTAATTATTTACAGCCTATGTACTTAGAAATGTGAGCAAACCACCCAATTAATAGCGGAAAAATTATGTCAGGTTTTAATTTCTTTCATGAAAGTACGGATCAGTTGGAGCTAGAAGTTGTCTGCCTTAAAATATGACAAACGCCAGAATTTAATGCCTGCATTAATGGCTTTGGCCTTGAAACCCCAACTGAAGAATAATAACAAAAGCTATTTGAAAACAATATATGCATACATTCTTTAGCTTTTTATTCTTTTAAAATCATGTTTATATAAAAATTGCTGACCAAAATGGTTATAACTCGTATTCGTCTAAAAGGCTGGAAACTAGTGTTCGTTCAAACTTCCTAGTTTTATTAACTAGGAGACTAAAAGAAGACAAAAGAAACTATGTTCAAGGTTCAACTCCCTTCATTATATAAGGATCAACTTTCTTTTGTTTTTCTCGTTTCCAAGTGGAAATGTTATTTATTGTTAAGGTGAGACATCTCATTTTAAATAAAATTATAAATTTTCATTTTGGAAATGGATATTTGCGAATAGAATCCTGTCTTTTGTTTTAATTAGAGGTTCAGCTCAGGCTCAATGCCAAATTAATTCGTATGGGATAAAAACAAATGGGTTAGTGATGTATAAACTGAGTCTTAAATGGGATAAGAAAGTACCAGGTTGACGAGACAGAAATGATACTAGCTTGTCTGTAGGAAAAGGTCTACATATAAAAGTAATCGATCGTAAGGGTAAAATGTAACTGTAACACGGGCGCAGTGTATGATGAAAATGCATTCAGATATAGTGAAGGAAAGAAAGGAACGTCAGCAACATCTTAAATTTTTAGATAAGACTTGTAATGAGAAAGTTTAAACGTATTTAATGTTCTCAGGGGGTACAAAGCAATCTAATTGCGATTCAGATGATACCTTTAAATTTTATTTTTATTATGTTATTCTTTTGTTGGGAGAAAGGGTTTTCTTAAACCTAAGATATTCTGAAACAGTCCTACTTAAAAGAGACTAACAATCTATCCTCTTCTTAAATTATAAATTTCTTTAATAGATTTGTTCTTGACACTGGAAAATTGACCCTTTACAATGTTAATAATTGGAAGAAATATTATACATAATAACACTAATAAATTTGCGTGATAGTTTATCATATACCTATTTTATTCATTATGGTTTCGAACATATGCAAGGTGCTGGAATATAAAAAAACAGACTTTAGCAATGATATTTGGACTTAGAGCAGCAATTTTCACTTCACACTGAATAACACTTTATAGGTTTAGTATTTTACTTTGCTTCCTCTTTATGTTTTTCAAAGAGAAGACGTCCTTTATGTATCCGCAAAATATTTAAAATTTAATTGCAAATCTTTGCTATGGCGAATGTTTTTTGGAAATTGGCTTCTTGTGGAATGTTATGGTTCAACTTTTGGAATTGTATTTTTGAAAAATATATTCTTAAATATTTTTATCTTTTTCCGGGTTTATGATTGCACCCAACCAGGAGGCAAATAAGGTAAAACTAATTTATTTTGTACAAACCGGAATGAAATTGTCATTTACTGTAGCGAGACATAAACCTGATAGTTATTTTGATTACATTCGAGTGTGCCACCTAGTTTGTAGGTAATCTTGATTTTTGTTTGAAGCGGAAATTAAATTTTGCGAAAGTCATACCCTTGCAATCCAATAAGTCATCCCCTTGCAATCCAATAAGTCATCCCCTTGCAATCCAATTTGATAACGCAGAAAGATACTACAAACAATCGCAATGCCATTCAAGCAAAAATCGAAATTTTGCCTCTTTGTTCTTAATGCTCCATTCCTAGCTAATTGAGCGGTGGATGACTGATCGCACTCATGGACCTTACATTTCATTTTTAGTTGCATAGATTGTAATACCGATCAATTTGTTTCCTTAGTCCACATAATAATAATGTTAGTTTATTGAAAAAAGGTTATAAGGTAAAGTTTGCTCAATATGTTCCATGTTGTCAAGCCATTTCATAGTAGAACGCTGATTGAGAGATAAAAACCTCCCTTTGCAACTGTGAAAGTTGTTTCTTTTACTCTAGAATAGAACTCTACAGACGTTACATTTCACCTCTTTTATTTGAGTTGCCTAAAGCCAAGAGGGAGAAAGACTTTTTCTTCAATCCACTGAACAGCCCAAAAAAGTAGATGTTGGTGCTACTCATCAACATTGGAGTGTCAGTAGACGTAAATTTTATGACAATTAATTATTAAACGTATCCGCCTCATTTGAGAACTGATTAATACGCTGAAAAAAAAACCCTTTCTACCCTATCTCTTACTCCTTTTTTTCATAATTATTACACAACCAACTATTTTGTTCAAGGTGTACTATGACAATTCTACTCTAATTATGAGCTCTACTTTAGCGGTAGTTCTTAACTCAAAGATTTCAATACAAAATCATCATTTTCTTTCGTTTTGGGGGTCACCAGAAGTCATTAGCGAGTTTTGAAAGCTGTTTACTACCTTAGCATCAAAGATCATATCTCTCTCCACCTCTCACCATCTTGTATCATTTGAACTCCATACAGCTTCATCACAAATCCTTTTCTAAAAGAAACCAACAATTTTGACTTTTTCACCACAAGGATGAACAATTATCCTATACCCGTTATAGTTGAAGCACAGTTGGTCTAAAAATATTATTTCGAATCATCTCCTGACCAATATATAATAATATAATAATAATAATAAGTATTTATAATGCGCCCTTCAGGGCTGTTAGCCCTCACAGAGCGAGGGTTGTGTAGCGAGTGTAGAAAATGTTTACAGGGAAGAGAAGGCAATTCTGAAGAGATGAGTCTTCAGGAGACGTTTAAAAATAACAAGGGAGGGAGAGGATCGGACTTCGGCAGAAAGAGCATTCCAGAGTCTAGGGGCATAAACTGACAAGGAACGGTCACCCATCGAGCAGAGAACAGAACGAGGAGTGTTCAGGATGGGAGCGAGGTTAGACCGGAGTGTCCGAGGAGTTTGACGACGGGAGAGAGCAGACGAGAGATGAGGTGGAGCCTCAAGGTTTAGGGCCTTGTAGGTGATGAGAATAATTTTATAGTGGGTACGGAAGCGAATAGGTAACCAGTGTAGCTCCTATAAAAGAGGCATCGAGGGAGAGAACCGAGGGCTGCAAAGGAGGAGCCGGGCAGCATAGTTTTGAACTAGTTGTAGGACGCGAAGTGACGAAGAAGGGAGATTCACTAGAAGAGAATTACAGTAGTCTAAGCGTGAAGTGACAAAGGCATGAATAGTAGTTTCAAGGCTTCGTCGATCAAAATGGGATCAAACACGTGAAAAGTTGCGGAGGAAACCGAGGAAAGACTTACAGATACGATGGATGTGTGGTTTAAACGAGAGTTGCTCGTCGAAAATAACACCAAAATTACTGACGGTAACAGAGAAGGCTACATTGGTTTCCCCAAGGTTAAGAGAGGGGAAAAGCACCTTAAACTTCTCCACCATCGAAGCAGAACCAACAAGGAGAACTTCAGTTTTATCGTGGTTGAGTTTGAGAAAGTTGGCAGACAGCCATTCGTATATGGGGGTGTAGGCTGAAAGGAGCTTAGTAATTGATTGAGCAAAGGAGACAGGGGGTGAGGAAAGGTATATCTGAGTGTCATCAGCACAGAGGTGGAAGGTCAGGCCCAAATCGCGAAGAAAGGAGCCGAGAGGAAGTAAGTAGATACGAAAGAGGAGGGGGCCAAGGATTGAACCCTGAGGCACCCCAAAATTAATGGGCGCGGGCTCGGAGGAGAGGTTATCGAGTGCGACCGACTGAGTGCGGGAGGAGAGGTATGAGCGTGACCAAGCGAGTGCAGTGACCGAGAGACCAAGCAAAGTTTGAAGACGATCAAGGAGCATAGTGTGGTCGATGGTGTCGAAAGCAGAGGAGAGGTCTAGGAGGATTAGAATGGATGTACAACCCATATCGGCATCTCTACGTAAACCGTCTGAAGCATTAAGAAAAGCGGTTTCAGCAGAGTGCTTTGCTTCGAACCCTGATTGTTACGTTTCATCGATATTGCAGTTAAAAATATGGTCATTAAGGCGTATAAAATCACTCTCTAGAGGATCCTAGAGAGGAATGGAAGCTGTGAGATAGGGCGATAGCTAGATGGTTCAGAGGGGTAAAGGTGTGATTTTTTAAGGATAGGACGAATTGAGGCATGTTTGAAGGAAGAGGGAACCACCCCTGTGACAAGAGAAGTCTTAAAGAGATGAAAAATCAGTGGGAAGACAGCAAGGAGAAGTTGGTGGAGGAGTTTGGGTGAAAAGACGTCCTTAAGGGATCCAGATTTGTTAGAGCGTGAGATCAGGGTAGTTACTTCCTCAGAAAGACGCCCGAGTAAGGATATCAAGCGACAATGGATTATGGTCAGGGAGAACAAGATGGGCTTGTTCAGACGACTAGGATAGTTTGGCGCAAAGGTTAATAGTTTTATCAAAGAAAGATTTAGAAAGAGTAGAGGGGTTAATGGGAGGAGAGGTGGGGGAAATGGGGCTAGGCGAGGAAATACGAGAGAGGAGACGAAAGATAGTTTGAGGGTCATTCTTGCTCTCAGACAAAAGTTTGCGTGAATGAGCCTCACGCGCTGATTTTAATTTGGAAGAATAGATCGAAGTAGCAAGGCGATAGGCAAGTGAGAGGGAGGTCGTGTCCTGCCCACGAGAGCGTACTTTACGAAGGGCACGTAAGGACCTCCTTGAATGAAGGAGTTCCATGGTGAACCAAGGGGCGCGGTGATGGTGGTTTGAATAAGGAGTGATAAGTGGGGCATTCACATCAAGGCAGGCGAGTAATGATTGGTGCAGTGAGTTTAAGGTTTGGTCAGATGAAGCAGTAGTATCAATAGTAGGTAGGGCAGAAAGAGATAAGTAGTATCAATTGACGATAGTCCCCGGAAAGGACTCGGACCTCGGAACGAGCAAGTAGGGAGGTCGAAGGGAATATAAAATTTAAAATTTACCAAGAAGTGGTCGGAAATCGTATTAGAAAGGTCAGTTACTGTTAGATTAGATATATGGAGGTTCGAGATGACTAAGTCAAGGATATTACCATGTATATGTGTTAGGGATGGCAACTGTTATGTAAGAGAGAAAAAGTCGATGATGTCTATTAATGCGCGAAAAGTCTCATTGTGGCTAGGAAGATTGAAGTCACCAAGAATAAGAAGAAAACCAGTAGAGGATGGGTCGGAGAGTAGGTTTGTGAACTCTTCGAGAAATAAGGCCGGAGACGAATTGGGAGGGCGGTAAAGAACCACAATAGTCAGAGCCGGCACAGCACGTGAGAAAGCAATGAGAGCCTCAAATGAGGAAAGAGTGGGGGAGGGGAGAAGATTCAGGGAGGAGGATGATTTGGAAATCAGTGCGGAACCACCTCCATGGTGGTTCCGAAGAACATGCAGGAAAGAATGACCGAGAGGGGTTGAAAGGGCAGTGCATGAACCAGAATCAGACTCAAGGCAGGTTTCTGTTAGGCCAAGAAAGGAAACTTTAGTGCGAACAACGAATTCATGGACATACTCCGACTTATTGGTCAGGCTCCTAATGTTCAGAAGAGACGCCAACAGCTCCTGCTGGTGAGTACAAGAGGAAGGGGGAGATTTGGATGTGTTGGGTAAAGGAAGAATGGTGGGGCGGAAGAGATTCCTAAGGGATGCCGAAAGTCTCGGCCCCGTCCTAGTTGGGTGAGTTCGGAGGATACCAGCCCCCTTTTAGGAAAGAAAATATAAAAAGCATAGAATTTATTTCTAGTAATTTTTCAAGTGGAAAATCCGATTCAAAACCCATTTTGATGGATCTAGTGAAATAAGCAAAGCGAAAAGGAAGGAAATTTATTTTCTTCATAGATTCCGCTCTGAGCCAGCTCAAGGTGGTCTTATTTTTAATTGCGTGCGAGTCTAGTCGCGAGCGACTCTACAACTCACTATGTCGGTCGGTAGGTCCCTGTTTTGTTACATTTTTTTGATAACATTGTAACTATTCGTCCGATTCTAACGAAATTTAAAACCCTTGTGTTGCTTTACATTCTCTTTTGAATAATATGATGTCAAGGTCCTCCCAAGTTTGGCCAAGGGATTATTTTGTTTTAGCAATAACATCATAACCATTCGGCCGATTCTAACGCAATTTGAAACTCTTATGTTGTTTTATATTCTCTTTCGAATTATATAATTGACAGGCTCCTCCCAAGATTAGCCCGGGGAAATTTTTTGGGGGACAATAACATCATAACTATTCGGCCGAATCTAACGAAACTTGAAACTCTTATGTTTTTTTTTTACATTTTCTTTTGAATAAAATAATTGTCAAAGTCCTCTCAAGTTTAGCCCGGTAATTATTTTGTTTTTGAAATAAAATCATAACTATTCGGCCGATTCTAACAAAATTTGAAACTCTCATGTCGTTGTACATTCTCTTTTGAATGATCGAATTCCTAAGGTCCTCCCAAGGTTACTCCAGGAATTATTGAAAGTTTTGAAGGTTGTAAGGTCATATATCAGAATAATTGAGAGCACGCGACATTTTGGTCAGCATACCTTGTTTACTAATTTCCTTAATACTTTTATATTTACGTCATTTATTTATTAGGTTGATTGCCTCTAATTCTACATACTCATCATATAATCATATGTATTTTATCATCATTTCTTTTTAATCTATGCAATATGTTCCACAAGAGGACAATGATAACGAAAGCTATATTCTTCCAATGATTTGATCAGATACTGGATTGTATCACATCAAATCTAATTTTTAGAATAGTAAGTTAAAAATAGCATAAAAATTATAAATAGTGAATATTTAAACAAAATATGATACATACATTTGCGCAAGCAAATAATCAACCCTTTTTAGAACGATCCTTTAGAGATAATAACGCATTTATAAAAGCTTTGGGGGCTATTAGTCACCGTTTCAGTAAAAACGCGAAGGTCTTCCCTATTATTCAACATTTTATTGCAAATTGTGAGTTTAAAGTCCTTCAACAAATGGTAATCAGTGAGAGAAAAGTCAGAGGCATGGTCCCCCAGCATTTGAAAAAGTATTGTGCCACTGTTTATTGCCAATACAGGCTGTTTCATTACCAATCTTGATGAATTTCAGCAATCTATCAACATTTCGATTAGGCTGTTATTGTTTCTTCTGTTTCCAAAACGGAATTGGATGATTCTTCCGCTTTTCCACCAAACAAAAACTATAACCTTTTTTAGGGCTACAATGGCCTGGGCATATGAATTGATTTTGTATTTTCTTCTAGCTACTCCACAAACAACTTTCTGTTATCGTATAAAATCAACCTTTTATTACAGTTCACAATTCCTGAAAAAATAGACCCCTATTCTGTCTGACAAAATAACAGACTTTAACACGTCGCGATTTCATTCAATTCATATGGAAGCTGCTTTCCAATTTATCCATTGCGTTTATTTCCTTGAGATGGTGTGGTATGGTGGTTGGTCAAGTCTTAAAGTCTTCAGAAAGTGCTTGAACCTTTGTTCGTGGTTATTTTTCACTGCAACTGATAAATAATTCTTTGGGGTGTTCACCCCAAAGGCTCTGTTGATGTTATCAGGTGCTTGAAAATCAGCATTTGCCAATTTAAATTTGTACTTAAAGGTACTCTAATTTCTTAGTTAGATATCATTAGAATTAAGGGGCAGGTAAATCGCCGAAAATACATTCAAAATCTGTTTATTAATGTGAGGCCAATAAAAGAATATATATATGCATATATATATATATATATAAATTAAAAAATGGAATTTAAGTGCATTGGTCTTAAAATATTAAGCTTCAAGCAATGAGCTGAGTCTGATTTTGAAATTATGGATTCGTTTATATCGACTCAATTATTCTTACAAAAAAATTAAATGAATAAAAATTATGCATTCTCTTTGGTAAACAGAAAAACATTCCTTGCATATTTCAAAATTTACGTAAATAATAAAATAAGAAAATATAGGACACCATTATAGGAGGTTAGCAGGAGAACACGATATAACTAGGAGGAGATACTAATATCAGAAACCATCAATCAGCTTAAAATCTGATCAGATCCACGTTCGTCCAATCTCACTTTGTTACTTCCTATTCTTCTTCCTTAACAATAAAACAAAATTGAAGACAATTTCGTGGTCTTACTCTGGCCATATTAAGAGAAAAAGGGTTTTCTTTTGTACATTCACATTGGATTTGCAATAAGATGTAATTTAATTAGTAAATCATTTATTTTAGCATTTTAATTCATGTTGTAAAATAATGAGATTATATGTGATACACCATAGAACTTATGGGAATGTTAAATGAACATCCCTAAAGGATTGTCGGTGATACTCGTATATCTAAGATGACATAAATACTTCGGCGTTTAAATGGTTATTTATAAGTAAATATAATCATGAATGAGAAAAATTAATATTCCAAATGAATCGAGTTGCACAAATTTTACTTTGGCGTGCGTCAAACATACCAAGATGAAATGTAAAAAAACTCTCAATTAACAAAGAAGCGTTCAAACCGCCATCATCTGAAAAAAAATGAACGACTTGGAAATTGATTGAAAAGACTTTGGAAGTAGTAAAGCAAAGAACGTCTCAGGGATCCTCATGAAGTCACGGTTACTTGTCGTAGTGTCGAAATGCAAATTAAAAACTGCCAAAGGTTAACGCTGACAAAAGACGGGCCAGTGAACACTAATTAACGAAATAGAACTTAATAATTATTTCTTAAATGTGTTACTGAATATAAGAGGAGGTCCTGAACTCCCCACTAAAGGGGAGAGGGTGAGAACGTGTGAACACCCCTCTCCATCCCACGCTACTAAAATGTGGACCTACCTTTCCTTAAACCCAAGTGGGAGGGCCACAGATAAATATAATTATCAGACACGTAAGATTTTGATATTGTTAATTAACATGTAATTTACTTCATTATATTTAAATGTATGTTGAAATAAAATAATTTAAAATTTAATTGTTTGACAATTTTGCAGATTTTCAGCATTTTGGGGACTACCTTTGTGAGACAAAGAGTTGTCGGGGCATTTCACCCTCATTCTGTACATGTCTTCATCAGGGCCAAAGGATATGTTTTTTTATGCCTGGGCGGAATGAAATCCAAAAATTATTCCATGTTACCACAAGTTTTAGAGCCATTTATCCAGAAATCGCATCTCTCAACACCAAGAAATGAAGTTATATTTCAGCTGAACAATGCACCATGCCATGCAGCCAACCACATCAAATGTTGGTTTGGAGAGATAGAACTCACCTCTATTGATTGGTTACCACAAAACCTATAGTTAAATCCAATAGAACACTTGTGGGGGAGTCCCATCGCGATGGCACTCATTTCAAAGCTATGATTGGAATATATATGGGGCACAAGTTTTTTGAGAACAAATTATATTTTAATGATAAAATCAAAGATATTCAATAGAAAATACATAATTTATTTCAATATAAATTCGTACCAATTTTTTATATAGGTTACGTATAGTAATGAATCATTCAATAAAGTCGCATTCAACCTCACTGCGACCTTCAAGTGACGTATGACCGGATTAATGGGCTCACATTCACGTCATCGCGATGGCATCTTTCAACGAGTCTCTTTTATTTTGGGTGCGTTGTTGGCCTCACTTTTAACGACGGTCTAGACGTAGTATTCCCGGGCGTTCAATTCTGAAAGTAAAGGGGCCACACTTTACGGGTCACATGATCGGGAAAATTCTCTAGCAGCCAGTCCTGGGTTGTGTGGGCTGCATGGGAGGAATCAGGGACAAACTTGAACATATAATGCCTTCCCAATGCCCCATGTCAATCCTAGCCTTAACAACTATGTACTTTTCCATGCCTTCATTGTTTACGATGTTCTTGACCTCATGGACGAACTCGTTCGTCTTGGCGAAGAATGATTCTTTCTCTTAAGCATGACACGTCCACCCCAGAAGCTCGTAGCTCTTTTTTAACCTTGGACAATAAGGTCCTGATCCAGATTAAAAAGCTGGCAATCTCAGACTCACCGTGGTGGTTGGTTGAGTCGATGAGTATGACGTGGTCTCAGATTAGTAGCTGATATATTTGGACTGAAAACGAGAGAGGATAAAGCTGAGAGAATTTACGGCTTGCTAACTTGTGTTTTCAGATGTCTGGTTCTGAAAAAGAGAGGAAAACGTTTGGCTTAGGAATGATTGTCAAAATTTGTGTTCGCAATGGGACTACAGTCACGTCAAAAAAATCGTAATCCCTGATACAATGTTCACATTTGGCCAAGAGTTACTCGCAAAAAAAATTCCGACTGTCCAGTGTTCCATATGCCATGTTAAGTTGCCTATATCTGCCTGAGCCGTGGTACCATAAAGGGATACATATCCTCCTTCCATGCCCATTAAATAGTGTCACTAATGTTATATAGTAGAGATTTTATTTTCTAAACTTTTGGGGGACAAATACTTCCCACAAAACTCATACTCTCCTTGGAAAATGAATGTAATACTACTCTTTTAAAGGCCTCAGTATCATTAAAAGTATGATAAAGAGACGACTTCGTGGGTTTGTTTAGTCACAAATAATCATTCGATTGCCCCCAAGTTAGCCAAATTCCTTGCCCTACGTATCAAATCGGTAAATTTCTAAACAAAATATTGAGTCCGTACGTGCCTAACAAATACAGCCTCGAATTATCGACCGATTTTATCGATATTATTCGATCCACTACCCCTAAGAAAATAATAGCCACCATAGATGTAGAATCATTGTTCACGAATACACCAATCGCCGAAACGATAGATATAATATTAGAACACGCCTATGACCAAACTGATCACCCACCAGTTGCAATACCAAGGGCGGGCATGAGGAAACTCCTACGAATCTGCACTTCAGAAGCCCCTCTTTATGGACCTAATGAAAGTATGTACCGCCAAGTTGATGGAGTCGCTATGGGTTCTCATTGCTAACTTCTATATGGGAGTGGTCGAGGAAAGGGTTTTCTCAAGGGTACGCAAGCTCCACATCTACTGCAGGTACATAAACGACATTTACCTTAATGTACAAACAGAAGAAGAAATACATAAGCTGGAAAAAGCCTTTAAAGAATGTTCTTTCCTCAACTACACTATCGAAGAAAGTCACAACAACCAATTACCATTTTTAGACATCTTCACACCCAATATTAAAGAAACAATAACAACCAAAGTATATGTTAAAGCCACCAACCCTGAACTTTTTATGAATACAGACAGCGAATGACCTAACCGCTACCGAACAAGCGTGATCACATCGTATATTAGCCATGCCTTAACCTACTGCACTACATGGAAGGATACACACAATGAACTTGAGAGAGGCACCCAGGTACTCGTTTACAACGGATTATCCAATTACGAAATAAAGACAACAATAAGAATTCAAATGGACCGATGGTACTGTCAGAACCCAAGAAGAACCGAAATTCAGACAAGGAAAACATTATAGAACTTTTTTACAAGAACTCCATGAGCAAAGAACACCATGCTGACGAGAGAGCAATCAAGGACATTATTAACCGAGGAATAAAACCGACGAATGCCGAAAAAAAGATTGCACTAACTATCTACTATCCAAATAGACGGACATCAACCCTTCTCATGAAAAATAACTCAAAACCTCCACCACAACCCAAACAAAGTACCCATCTGATATATTAGTGCACATGTACCTTAGAAGACTGTGAATTCTTACCTAACTCGTATATCAGAATGACCGAAACTACACTTTCAAGGAGAATAACATACCACCTGAACAATGGAGCACCTAAAAAAACATACACAAGCAATACATGTAATTTGCCTTAACAGAAAAATGATGGAAGAAAACACAGGAATTTCAGACTATGCTCCCAACAAACGCCAATTCCTCCTCCTTGAAGCAATAGATATTCAAGAAAACCATTCAAAGTTAAATATACAATTTAACTTCCATGAAATCCTGCCAACTGCAAGACAAGGAAATCGACGAACCAGGTACATTTAGGACAGCTGCCCCTAGCCGCTAATTACTTATGGTAAGCGGCTTAACCGCTCCTCCCCTCTCTCCGACCACTCACTTAGCCTTCTTACCCTTCTTCCACCTGCACCTCGTCAGCTCGCTAGTTCGCCTACACGTATCGGCGTTCCGTTCGTCAGTGTGTAAACACATTTTTATAACATATAAACTGAAATACATGTATGAATTTCCCATTTGAGCTCTGAACATGATACATGTCGTATCGAAACGCTTCTTATAATAAAAGAAAGTGCATTAATTCCCTTCCATGTTTTCGCATGTAATAAATAGCAGTCCCTAATTAACTTCAGTAGGCTTCTTCACGGGTTGAACCACGAAGAAAAGGCGAACATAAGAAAAATCGAGAAGATTGAAAATAAAATTATAAATACAAGATTAGCAGTCGCTTTCAATGAAACCTGCCATAATAAAAATATACTCTCCAAATTCACATTCACATACACACACACACACACACACATATATATATATATATATATATATATATATATATATATATATATATGATGAAATTAATGCAATATCGGAAGAAAAGATGAGGAATTAAACCACATTCTCCGAAGACAATTTAATTCAGAACAGTTTCGGTGTATCTCACACCCTTTTTCAACTGTTCTGAATTAAATTGTCTTCGGAGAATGTGGTTTAATTCCTCATATATATATATATATATATATATATATATATATATATATATATATCAAGGGAAAATTACATGACGCTTCATATACAATGGCTGCAGTTAATAGACACAAAAGGAAAATTAGTATCACAACCCGGTAAAACTGTGCAGTAAATTACTAGGAAATAAAATGGAACTTTTAGAAACGGAGAAAATAGGGAAACTACTTTAAACGCTATATGAAAGTGAATAAAGGAGTTGGATTTTAACCTGTGTCGTCAAGCGCTCTTCAATATCTTTGCACCACATATAATCGCCTTAAACAGTTGACATCATGTTTAGATTATAACCATCTAGTCAATCTTTTGAAAAGTAAAACATATTCAAACAGGCTCTTAACTCAAACTAGACACTGTATAAAACTTTAGAATTCAAGTTTTTCTTCTATGTCAATTGATTCACATCTTAAGGTAGTTTTCAATTTTAGCGACTCGATTTTAAAACATGATAAAAAGAAAGATTGGCTCTAGGGTTAGATTTTAAATTGCCTTGCTTTAAGATTAATTACATTAATTATTTTCATAAATTTAATATCATAGTTTCATGCATAATGAGTTTGCCACTTTGGCAGTCTTATTTTTCTTATGTTGTTAATAACATAAACTCCATATCACATACTACGTACACAAGTTTAACCGTTTCAAGAATTTTAATCATGTTTTAAATTTTTCTGATATTTATAGTTTAGAGCTTAAAACAGCCAGATTTAGTTATATGTATGTAAGCCAGATAAAAGCAGAGGTGTGGTAATCCTAAATAAGATTGATTATGTGGATAAAATGAATTCTATATTGCATGATTCTTCTAAATTTTTAAAGTTTCCATTTCAAAGTGTTATTAGGATATAGGGTAAAATTAATAAATTTCTTCGTAAACTTAAGTCTAAATGATTGTTTGAAGAACATTACCATAGTCTTTTCAGTTCAGGTTCAACTCTCGGTATACTTTATCCTCCCCCTTCCCCCAAAAAACCAACAATCCGATCAGATAACCAATTCGTTTCATCCCTTCAAATATTGTTACACCTACTTACAATCCTTGTATCCTTTGGTACCTATCATAGATCCTCTTACTTAAAATGAGTTTAATATACGCGATTCTTTATTTATTCGTAGATTTAATCCAATTATCTAGATTTGCCCAGTATTACATGACTAGTTTTGATCTATTAACCAATATCCCTGTTCCTGAAACTTGTAATATAATATGCGATTCGCTTTTTAACACTAATTTCACAGGATTTTTCTAGGCTCCTTAAACTTTCTGTTGAAGACACAATATTAATTTTGAATAACAGCCCTATTAGACAAAAGGATGAGATGACAATGGGTTCACCCCTGGGTCCATCGTTTGCAAATGCTTTGCTGTGTAAAATAGAACATCACTGGGTGTCTAATTATCCACAAAGGTTTAAAACTATACTTGATAAAAGATACATTGACGATTGTTCCGTTATTTTTAAAAATAAGGGTCATGCTTCCCAGTTTTTAAACTACATAAATTACCAGCATCAGAACATGAGAATGAAACTAACAACTCTTTCCTTTCTAGACATTAAGATTACCCGTTCAGATAACAAAATTCCCACTTCAGTATATAGAAAACCCACCTCGTCTCTGATTGGCACTAATTATTTCTTATGTTTACCAATCTGCTTTAAAATACCATCTAAAACTGTAGTATAAACCGTGTTTTTATAATATGCTCTGACTGGAATTATTTTTATAAAGAGACCACGCAATGGCTTTGCCACTCCCCCTACAGGGGGAGCTTTCGCTTCGCTACTAAGATTAAAATTTTTAAAAAACAGCCATGGTTAAATTATTCTAAATTTCCTGAACTACGCCAATTAGAATAATTTAAAAAAGGAACTATAAACTAAATTTCTCCTCTTTCAAAATATCATGTTGCTAAAATATAGTTATAAAAGAAGATATATAAAAATAAATTTTCTGAACTTCACCATTTTGTTTGTTGATATTATAAAAGAATTATTAGAAATAACTTTGATAAAAAACTAAATCATAACCAAACTAAGATGAAATTATTATTCAAATACTAAAAAAAATCCCCTTCTTAATTTATAGAGTTAGTGATGATGTCTTATCTCAGGCAATTTTGTAAATTTAATTCATTCCCAGCAACATTACAAACAAATTAATTAAAAGTTTCCAAACTAAAATACATGTAATTCCTGCCGTGAAATTTGATGTACCAAAACAGAAAATGTAAGTCAAAATACCCTACATAAGCTCACTTACTTACAAACTCACCTTCGCCTTACAACAATTATTATATAAAGTTTATCTGCAAATCAAATTTTACTGTGTCACGATTAATACTGTCTCTCTTAAGACTTACTTGTCTCATAAGGAGAGACTACCTTTGCTACTCAGGTCCTCGCTTGTCTATCTATTTATGTACGCGTGTAGCCATACGCGGTATGTAGGTAAATCTGCACTGCATTTGAAGCTGAAGAACTGCAAGCATAAGGGGGTTTCTCACTATACAGAGAGACCCATTGCTAAACGGAAGTTTTTTTCAGTAAGGAATCATTTGGATTCTTGCATCTTGTCATTGTCCCTTTCAAATTTCAAGGTTTTGGGCTCTGCGGATAAATCCGTTGACCTCAATGTTTTGCAATCGCTATTTATCCAAATGTTAAATCAAAAATTAAATTCTAAGTCAGTCTTCAACACCACTCCACATTTCTTAATTCAAATATTTTCAATTTTAGTTTCATTTTTAATTTATTTTTGCATACAAATTGTTGAAAACCCTCTCAATGACCCATTGGTTAAATTAGTCTAATTAGTTGCTTGCCCACGATTTTAGCTATTTTAAATTAATGACTAATTTTGTGGGTTTGCCGAGATTATAAATTCTTTATTTATTTTGATGGATAAAAAAATTTAGTCGTACGTTTGTACTTACAGTGATCGCTACAGGATCGATCTCTAAGAGCGCTTTACCTAATCTTTATTCTAATGAATGAATAAAAGGGGAGTTCTTTCTTAAATTTACTAAATACTGCCAACGCAACTCGTTCAAGGATAATTTTAAAAAAACTTCTACCAAAAAATAGACTTTTACTGAACATTAATACACTCAAATAAAATTACTATATACACTTACAAGATACAGATAACAAAAATGGTTTTTAATGTTCCGCTCTCAATACTCGGTTCTTGGTGGATTTTACGGAGAAGAATTTACTTTAATCCACTTCCTAATTAAGATATACAAAATAAACTACTTTAACGCACGGGGACATAAAAATAGAATAGCTTACTCACATTATATAAAGGGGGGTTTCAACCAGAGAATCCCAAAGAAATACCTTCACTCGATTTTGGTCCTGGGAGATGGAGAGGATGACTTCTTAGTTTCTCAAAAGATGGCGTTGTTGGATGAGGAGTAGGCGAATTTCACGCGGAAATTCGAGTATGCGAAGTAGAATCAAAACAAAAACGCCAATGATTCCTTGGGTTTGTCGGACGTTGGTGACCTTGAAACGATTTTCTTCAAACGAGCGTCGAATATTTTTGTCTGTTTTTCTATATAGTGAGGGTTTGTCAACTTCAGATAGAGTAAGATCAATTGACGATCTTTGAGTAATGAAGCTGTGTCGAGAGTATCTCTTTACGAAAACGGAAAAGCCTCGTTTTCTCTTGTTGACCTGTTTTATACGTCAATTACTCCAGCGGGGTAATGGGAGGTGGAGGAGACTCGCAAGGTGAGACCCAAGGGTGGTCTTCCTTTTTGGCGTCTGTTCTTTCTCTTCCTCGACCTTTTTAAATTAGGAAAAATAGATCTCTTGTTGAGTCGACAGAAGTAGGTATAAATTCAGCCGGGCTTGGCGTCTTGTAGCTCTGAGAGAGGGTAATACGAGATCGGCAGTTTGCATTTTTGAATGGATTGTTTATAAGTACACCCTCGAAGGGGCTGCCTTTTGAGCTAAGGTCAGGCATTACTGTCTCATAAATTTACCCTTTTTGCCGTTCTTGAATGTTACTGGAGACCGGTTAGAGGGGCTTAGAGAAACCCAAGTGGGCTTTGTTTTTACTTCATTATTTCTCCTTGCTATGGGGAAGAACTCGATATATATATACACTCGCAATTTCTTAACTGGTATATCTCTACATCTAAGTTGTTAAGTCTTTATTTATTTTTAATTTGGGGATTGTTTTCTTAGTTTTGATTTTTGTAATTCTTGCATTGTTTTCATTCTGATTTTTGCATTGTTTTCTCTAAAACTCTATGCATTCTAGGCTGAAGATGAACAGAGCTAATGTTCGAAAAGTTCCTAATGGTTCATGTTCCGATACTTTTTCTGACTTTGATTTACATAATATATATATATATATATATATATATATATATATATATATATATATATATATATCAGCAGGAGAATGAAGACCCACGAGTAGATGGAAAAGGGCATTTATTTAGCTCTTTCAGACGTTTCGTTCCACACATCGGGACATCTTCATTGATTCTATACTAAGTCAAAGAAACTACTTAATTCAGGAACGTACATTAAATAAACAAACATGAATAATAAACACACCAAAAACAAACAAATTGAGAGACACATTAAATAAAGCCAAATAAGCGAGACTAAAGTTAAAATATGATACCCGTAAAGTATAAAACTTAAGAGAATATCATGAGAGAACCACCTCCATGCTTCACAGTTATTATAATCACACAAGGAGGGTGAAATATTTCTCCAACTCTTCGTCTCAAAAGGTTAGCCACAGAAGTGCTAAAAATCTTCAAAATTGTTAAAACTAATTCAATTATTTTCTTCCAAAATATATTTAAAAGGAATTGGTGAGGGCGATGAGAGAAAAAACAGATGCGGTACGAGGTTCTTCCTCACTGACATTTCACTTGTACCATTTCTAGTTTTTATTATTCTCCCTCTCCATTAACTGTCGAGGACACTCATCAATATCATTAAAAGGAATCACATGTAAAACAACACAACAATAATCTTTTTTATATAGCTGATAATTACTTTCATCTCACCCCATAACTTTAAACCATCGTTCATGTGCCTAATTTTTGTGATCTTTGGCAAACTGAAGACGTTTTTTCCTGTTGATCCCAAATATCCATGTATTATTTCTCCTCTTGCATTGTTTTAGCCATTGATCTTTAAATCTCGTTCGAACTATTCTGGCTGATATTTTGGAACTTGAAGCTTCATTGAACTCCCCAGGGTGCTCAGAAGTCCTTTCCTTTGCGATTCTGTAGTGAAACACTAATGATAGATTTGTCTTAGCTAGGTATTCTGAGACGCCATCTGCCACTTCTTATCCCTAAAACAAAGCTCCTGCTCTTTTGGTATAGTTTTATAGTGGTCTGGTAACCATATCTTTAGTATTACTCATATTACTTATTTACAACGATTTTGAATACAAATAGTTTTAAATTTAAGGTCAAACAAGAAATTTTAGTTAAATTCTGATTTTAGAAAACATATCATCTTATTATTTATACACCATTTACTAAACTAAATAATTAAAACATTAACAAAATAGTAAAACATACACTTAATTATCATACACATTTATCAATAATATTATAAATTTTAAGAGGTTTAATTAAATATGTTAAATAACAACAACGGCGTTTCGGATGTTAATTTCACCCATCTTTTTCTGATACTGGAAATATACAAATTCATGAATAGACTAACGTTTAAAGTTAAAATTAAAACATTCAAATTATAGAATTAATGGGGGATTTCGCCCGTTAATGTAGGGAGTAATGCAGAACGCACAGGTTATTGCGTCAAAATTCATGTTGAAAAATTAAATTAGTAAAAGTGTCTATATAAATTTGAGAAGACACTACATGCACCTCCAAAAGACCTTGTCCAATCAGCTATGAATGGAAGACGGTCTGGAAAGAGCGAGAAGCGTAAGAAGAAAGGCAAGATTAGGATGTTGGTTTATATTTGAAAGCAAAAGTAGTAGATAGGAAGAGGAATCTGAATTTAGACGAGAAAAATATTTTATATCCATTTATTCTTGAATTCCTAAGGATACAGGATCGGTGATGATTTTTAAAATTTTAAAATCGTCTAAGGTGACATCGGTTTTACAATTGATGAAATGTAGCCGAACAGGCGAGAATTCTTTCTTTGAGAGAACTTTCCCAGTCCTGTGGCAAATGCCAATATGGGAACAGAGTCCTACCCTCAGCAAGCACACTCCACTGACAATTCATATATGATGGAGCACTTCGCTTTTGGCGGGATTCGGTCCTTACAATTGAAGATTCTCTCCCCTACGTGTCTTTTAAAATCATCTTAAAATTGGTCGCGAGGCTTAATCTCTCACTGCTTCTGCAGCGTTGGGAGTATTGCATTCGAGAGTATTGCATTTTAAGCACACTTTGCGGCAAGCTGAAAGAGTGCCACTGTACAAGGATGGCTTCATGTCCAAAGTGGGGCTCGACTTCTACGCTGTCTCACCTCTGCTTGAATTCACGAGATCAGCCAGAGGTTATTTTTTCAATAAAGACCCATGATAAAAGGAGACTCTGTGAGCTATAACATGCATTAATCATTTAATTTTCAACCATAACAGAGCTATAGACTATTTCATTCGTGTCCTTTCTTCTCCGTACGTTTCCGCATCCAACGCTTCTCTTAATCCTTGTTATTTGCGTCTCCCTCAAAGGAACTGTAAATCGATAAAGTGAATTGGAAAATTACTCGTAATTCTAAGAGTGAATTCCAAATTTCATTTAACTCACACAAAGATTAGTATCATGGTAATTGGTGCAATGTGTAAGTTTTTATTCAACTGTCCGCAACACATTTCAATAGTTATTTTTGTCTAAAACTTTTACTCTGCATTAATAACACCAAATCTTTAGGTTTTACTTTCTTCAGAGTAGAGTTAAAACCTTCTTAACTCCTCATTGCAATCCCCCTAAAGAAATTATTGTCAAATTCCCAATCCTGCCTAGCATCCTCAAATCTTGAGTCTGTCATGCTCCAGTCATCTCAGAGTAATCTCTAATAATACTCATGGTCATTTTTTTTTCTTCAGTTTCAAGCACAACACTTCCTTCGTTACTCGTCTTCCAACAATCCGAAGACATCGAAATAACGCTCATTCCCCATCAATCAAGAGCAGACATGGTGATTCTAATCATGCGGGTGATACCGTGCCAAATGTCAGCAGGTAACGAAACTTATTTTATAAAATTTTATAAATCTTATTTTATAAATCTTATTTTATAAAATTGCAGCTGGATTTCGATGTCTAATATCCAAATGATACGAGTATGCATGGGAAACCGCATTGAAACTTGCTTTACTGTAGAGAAGAGTGGAATGAATAACTTTACCAAGCACATAATTATTGAGAGTGTGGCTGAGAAAAGGAGAACGATAAATGAACAAACTCGAATATATGATCTCTATTTCAGATTAAGTACCAATTTTAACGACGAATGCGCTCATAAGGAGAGCTCTGAATTCTTCCTGACCAAGAAGAATTCTGACGGTAAGCCAAATTACACAACATAAATATATTGTTTCTCACGAAGACTTCACTTTTCTCCTTTACAAGAACTTTGAAATTTAATTAGTTCTTTGACCTATTATAGCAAAGTAATATCACTTTGATCGATCATACTGCGTATAAATGAAAAAAAAAACAACTTCATTTCATAGTTAATAGGAGATTATTGATTATCCGAAGGTCAAGCTTGGCATAGAGTAGACTTAGGTGGTTTGATTTGCACACATGCAATGAAGGAGAGAGAGACAGACAGACAGACAGAGAGACAGAGACAGACAGACAGAGATACAGAGAGAGAATTAGAGAAAGGAAGAGAAAGAGAGTCACCTTTTGTTTAATTTGGTAGTCGGCGAACTGAGAATAAAAAAGCATCAATGAATAATAGACTAAGATGAATTTTCAGTTTTAGTAACGTCATTCCATTATAGGCTCCGTTGAAGCTCTGCCTAGAAATCTGCAGGCAACAAAGAGTCATTTTATGGCCAATTGCCTTCTAGCGTGCACGCTTGCATCACCCATGTAGAGTAAACATTAATCCAATAATAATGCATGTAATCATTATTTTAATCTTAATTTTATCTCATTATTTTATTAACGCCTTCTTTACCCCTTTTTGGCTTTAGGTAGATGTTATAACGAGGTATGGGCGTGGCAGAAAAAATAAAAATCCTCTGTACTTAAAAATAAAGATAGCAATAAAAAAAAGTATCAAAATTTAAATGGATTATCGCCGTGATCATATCTGAATCCTATGAACGTCGAGCTGCTCGGAAAAATCCTTACACCAAGTACTCAAAGTATGAATTCCAATCGCATTGGGCTCTGATTTCATTAATGATCATTCCCATACAAATGTGAGCGTGGCATCCGAGATCAGCTGAACGCAAAAAGTGTATTGATCTAAATGTTAATTTTGCTTGAAGTTTGTAAGTGTTATGTAAGGGTTTCCGTGAAGTTTTAGTATGAATTATAATCTTGTAATTTAGTAATGTAGTCATTTTTTTTGTTTCAAGCTTGTATTACAAAGAGCCTTATCGTTCTTTTTACTTCATTTATAGTTGGGTGGGTTTGATAAATTAGAAGGGAAAGAAATTTCGTGATCGAATAAAATGGTAGGTACTAAAGGTACTAAAGTTGCTAAGAGTGAAAGAGACCATCAAGTATGCGACGAAGAGTCGCAGAAAGTTGATCCAAAAACTGAACGCTGTATTATTCGCCCTTTATAGTCCACCTCCGCCTGATCACGCCCTTCCTCACGCCCACGATAAAAAGTCCTGCTGAAACACCAACAGACGCTCTGAGTCCAGATTCGAGTGATGACCCACAGCTGCCTCTGGTCCTTGCAAACCTTCTTCAGAAAGAATTCGGAGGGGCTCCTCCTGTGCCCCGGCGCTGCCCGTCACCAGTTAAAGGTTATAAGAAACGGCCTCGAATAGAATCCCGCACCAACTGCACTATTTGCACTACTTATTCGCCACCACGTGCCAAAATCCACCTTAACAGTCAAGCTTCTCAATCAAGCACTTCTTATTAAAATAACGGAATCCATCTATCACTGTCTGATAACTCCACCGACAGGACGGAGGATTAGATCACTCTCACATATCACGATCGCATAAAGATTTTAAATCCTGTTGCTGTTGCTATGGCGACGGTTATCCACTATCAAATAGCGTCGATCAAGTGTGGCGCACACTTCTCCTCATTCCCACTAGGAATTATGAACGTGGTTAGCCATAGCTACAGCAACGGCAGCTACGTGCACTGCAGAATAACTGACAAGCGTGTTATATCTTTCATTCTTTTAAGGGATTATTCCTCCTTTTACTTTTCGTATTCACTATGCATTTTTATTACACCACGGTAAATTCCATTTTAGAAACCTATCGAAAACAATACATTGAAATGATATATTTTTACTTTATTTCAAGATTATATGAACGGGTATAACCGACGATTAGAGTTTCCATAGAAGGACAAAAAAGGAAGCGAAGAAATACACGAACAACAAAGAAAGATAAACTGTAAGAAAATAAAAGGAGAAAAGGGTTAGGAAGGACTTAAATATAGTTCTTCCTCAACTTTAAAATTGAGGCCGGGAGGATGAACTTAGAAATCTTAGTGAACAAATTTTTACACAAAGAAAAATGGCTTGAAGTACAAGATAGAGCTATTTTGGAAGTTTGAGTAGTCTATATATCATTTACCCTTTTCGGTGAGCAGGAAACAATAGATTTCACCTTTTGCCCCTATTTCTTGTCTTTATATTTGGTGACAAGGATAAAATTCAACCCTCACCATTCCTCACTAATTTCGTAGCCTTGTCCCTCCTTCCTTATCATACTTCTCTCAGGAGTCAATAGAGAGATATAAAGATCCCCACGACATCTAACGCCTTTCTCTCAACAGCTCCACGTATACAGGGTTCTGCCCTCCCCCCACCCTAAAAAGAAAAATTAAATAAAATTGGACCGTTTTTGAGAAGCAATATCTCAATAACCATTGCAGTTAGGGACATGAAATGAAAACAAATGAATCATCGGCTAGGAAGCTGAAAGAACGAAATTTGGAGCTCAACGGCAACATTAGGTTAGCTTACAAGTTGTGGATGACCATAAAGAAGGGGATATTGAACCATTCATTAAAAAATATATTTAGTATAAAATTTTTAACCTTTTTAAAGGTTGCAATTTATAAAATAAAAAAACAACATATTTTTTACATTACTTTTTAAAGGCAGATTTTTCCATTAAATGACTTTACGACGATTTTTACAAAAAATAAGTATTTCTAGATAAAGGATTAATCTTTCATTTGTTTTTATTTCATATCCCTAGCTGCAAAGGTTATTGAGATATTGCTTCCCCAAAACGGTTTAATTTTTTTTAGGGGGGGGGGGGCACCCTGTATATATATATATATATATATATATATATATATATAGATATATAAAAAGTCTGGAACGCTTTACTTTCAACATATTTACACGTCATCCATCAGATTACTAGACTGTCCATACTTTCTGCAAAACTTCGCATAAGTCTTCTTGGTCGGCCAATCATACAATTGCATATATACAACTTGCCAAACAAATTGTTAGTGTGCATAGTTCAAGATCTGACACCACTCTATAATAAGGAAGTTAAGCCCGATTTTGCTGAGGAGAAAATTAGTCTCTTGAGATGACTGGAGATGGCAGACTCAGGATTCGAGGATGCTAGGCAGGATTGGGAATTTGGCAATAATTTCTTTAGTGGGATTGCAATTAGGAGTTAGGACGATTTTAACTCTATTCTGAAGGAAAAAAATGCTAAAGGTTTGGTGTTATTAATGCAGAGTAAAAGTTTTAGACAAAAATAACTATTGAAATAAGTTGCAAATAGTTGAATAAAAACTTACACATCGCACCAATTACCATGATACAGATATTTGTGAGAGTTAAATGAAATTTGAAATTCACTCTTAGAATTACGAGTAATTTTCCAATCCACTTTAGTCCTGGCTCCCAAACTGTAAAGTTTTGCGGCGCTTCGGCATAACGAGAGATTCGTGTTGGAGTCAACAATAAAAAGTTGGTATCTCGCCGAACAAAAAAACTTCGCAGCAGCACAAATTCTGTTCTTGATGCTCAAGTTAGAGAGTGTGAAACTGAAAATATTTTTCTGCATGACACCCTCTTCATGCCCTATTGGACCGAAGAGAGCTTTACCTACCAGGCGGCAGAATTGACGATCTCGCAAAAACTGAAAGATGAAGTTTGGGAGGTGTCCTCTTATTCCCATGGCGTGGAAGGTATCCATGGAACGTGATCACCATGTAGTAACATAGGCCTTTTTCAGATCGAAAAACACCGTAGCGTAGTGTGGTCTACGAAGAAAGGCCTCACAAGTGTCAAGTTTCACACGGAACAGGACATCCGATGTGACAATCAACTTGAAGAAGCCACACTCTTTAGAAGACAGGTGGCCTCCGCGCGATCCAGGCAAAAAGATAGTCTAACATTTACCAATTTTTTCATCAACTTGCACGCGCAAGAGTTTATCGAAATTTGTTGGGGTCTCTACAGGTACATAAAAAGCGAGCAGATTAACCATTCGACAGAGGTATGGGAGAAGGAGACCCTCTGTCCAGATCCCGTTGAACAACTCCAGCAGAAATGCCATGTCTCGCTGACGTAAGTGTCGAAGCACGGCACACGAGACATAGTACAGACCAGAGGTGTAGTACAATCATGAAGCAAGAGAAGAACGCAACTCAATTAGCATAGTAAACATGTCATTGAATGTTCTTCGCCTCTGGAGGTAAAGTCCAGTTGATGGCCTTCGGTAAACTTATGATGTGCAATGAATACTGGCGAAGCAGCTTCCTGGATATGAATGCGGAGAAAGTAGTTGCGAAGGAATCCGCAACGAAAGTCCGAGATTGCTGTCCCATTCTCCTGAGGAATGGAATGATGTCCGGTAAGAACTTGCCCTGAATCTGTTTGGCTTACTTCCACACCTCTACAAAAAGATTTTCCTCGTTAATTAAAGACACGTAGGCCCGCAAGAACGAGCGGCGGGCATGCTTCGAAACTACCAAAACATAGTCCTTGCTCGATTAAATTCACCTAAGGCGAAATCGCCGGGCGGCGCTTATATCGCATGTAAGAAAATCACTTCTCTGAGGACCGTCTCACAATCAGCCGAACACTAATAAAGCAGACAGCGTGCAAAACGGTCATATATTTTAGGAATGGTAGTTAGGACGACGGCGATGAGATTGCCGAGTAAGAACTAAAGGACCCCTTTAACCAGCCCAAACTCTTCGACTGCAGGAGTTAAAGTCATTTCCTGAAATACAGACCGCTGCTCTAGCTACAAGCGCCACAGAGGTTATTTCTCAGGCAGCAGCTATCCAAAAGATGATATTCCAATGTGAAAGTGTTCACTACCATGAAGGTTATAGATCAGATCCCATCAAAATCAAGCTGTGCATCTGGATAGCAGAAAGATAGATCAAAACACAAAAATGAAGTGACTATAGGACAGTGATACATAAACTAATCCACATTAAAGATACCTGCCTACAACACTTCGAAGAGATCGAAAGGGAAGTGACGCCTAGGATTGATCGTGTGTATCACGCAGTGGAGATTCCTACCATTCAAGTCCCCCAATAAGGAAAAGAGCTTCGGCAAGAGTACTACGACTCGACCTAATTCCATTGAGTCGAAGTCGGCTGATGACGGAATGTATGTAGAAATAAAAAAAAACATATACTTCCAGGTGTAGCTGAACTTTGACTGCCTGAAAGAAGTTATTCAAAGCAAGTAGTTGTAAATTGCTCATCCTCCTGCCTGGCCCTCATCCCGTTGTGAGTGAGTTGCAAAATCCTTATATCCGAATAGGGTGAGCAGGAAGCATTCGCTTATCATAGTCTCCTCAAAACACATACCTAAGGAGAAGGGGAGGAGATGAACCTCCGCAGGACATCCTAGTTATTCCGGAGTCAACGGCAAATACATTGAAAGAATATGCCCAGCAAGCCTAGTTTGAGGTGATGCCGGTGCCATCTTCGTAGTGAAACCATCGAGAAAATGGCCGAAGGCTTCCTGAATGAACAACTCTGGGAGCTGTTGGTTATATAAGGCGTCGAAGGCGCTGATGCCTTCAAGAATTCACTGGTTAGGTTGGGCTCACCATTACTCCTTTCCTCCCTTCGCCTCGAAACTTTAGCAAGGAGGGGACAGGGGGTGACTTTGGTTCCAGGTGTGAGTCCAAGAGCCGACTGTTATACGATGGGAGCGCCCAGTGCTTGTAGGACCCTCAGAAGGGTTCAGAATGGGCGCGGCATTCATAACCTCAGACGCATTGGTTGTCCCAACCTGCACATATGCGAAAAGGACCAAATTCATGTGCCCTCGAAAATATCCTGCCAGTGGCCTAAACGGCAATGACCTCTTTCTTAAGAAGATAGGAGTCACATTGCTTCGAGGAAGCAGAGTCTGGCTCTCCGCAATTCACAGGCGCGACCGCAAACAATAAAGTCTTATCGTGTACGATCATGGAGCAATTGGCACAATTTTCAGCTAGAGCAGGTTTTAACATCAGCATGAGTGATTCGTGTGGCCTAAGCGGTAGCAGTATCAACACCTTCACAACAATGGCACGAATTCATTGAAGCGGTAGCAATACTAACCGCCAGCCACTGACTCAAGAAGTCTGTCATAATCGAACGTGACGAAGAGTTTAGGCGTGGGTCTCGAGCTCCCTTCCCTTGTTTTCTCGTCATACTTTCTACTTTGACCAGTGCTTGTTCAAATAAAATAGCTTTTATAAGAAGCCTACTCCATCAGTGCATAATAGAATCCTCGTTCGCTTAGTGGAGAAGGTTTTTGATTCCCATGCCCGGGCAAAGGATTTGATTTCCGGTGAGAGCGAACATAAAAACAAAACCGTCGTTCAGAATGAACGAAACACGTATGTCTTCGCACACAACCAATCACTAGACGCACAACCCTGCCTCCTTTCTATCTTCACACACATAACAAATCACTCTGCGTATTAGGGCCTGCTAAAAGTCTTACCATATAAACCAATCACTAGATGTTATCCCTCTCTACTTCCTATCTTCACACACATAACAAATCAATCTTCCGTATTGGGGCCTGCTAAAGGACTTACCATATCCTCATTGTTTGGAGGCGGGCAGGTGCGGCCCCCTCTCCTTGACACATAAAGGGTTTCACTGCTTGCTAGTTCGTGATTAGCCTAGTACGACTGATCAATGGCCACATTCCCCATCCAACAAGAACCTGTTTAGGTGCCCACGGGCTTGTCAGCGATTGTCCTTCCGATTATTATGTAAACTTCATTATCCACTCGAAGGACCTCCTCCACGTAAGAAAAGAAACGCAGGATATTTTAGAGCTAAAATTACCTGCGTCGTTTGGTTTTTCATGTAGGCCTCGAGAATCCCCAAACTATCTTTTGGATCGTGACGTGAAAGGCGTGTGATAATGCGGGATTGGAGAATCCCCACGTCGTCTTCGGGCCCGTGTCGCAAAAGGCAGGTAAACGAGGATAGGGCATGCGGATCCCCTGAAACCTCTTCGTCCGCCACTCCATTAACGAATTACGGTGGCTTTGATAAGCGCTGACTACACGCTTTATATCAAAATAGGCGAGAAGATAATGAGAATGATGCTTTGTAATGGGAACTTCGTTGGATAATTGTGGGCTATTTTTTTCGATGCCTTGAAACACTGATTAGTTATAGTCCATCTTTGCTTCCCGGAACACCAAACTTGTTCTTGCGGTACGATTTGAAGCGCCTATTTAAACCAGATGTATATAGGTAATTCTTGTTTTCCTGGTCTTATTTAAAGAATTTATATTTTTGTATAAATTCATTTGAAATTTCACTGTTCTCTTCTTGTTATTGGTTTGTAATTTCCTTTTGTCTTTTTCACTAATTCTCTACTAACCTTTGCTTGGTCCCGAAATTTATTAATATACACAGTATTGGACGCAAAATAGGCCCTTATCTTACACCACTATGACAAAACGAGGTTCTTATTCATACTACACCATTTATTACAGTTTATTGTTTTTATTCGCTTATAAAAGTTCAATTCTTTTCACTAAATGTTCGTCAATATAATCAATCATATGGTAATGTATCTAATATGCATTTATATGAAAACTCAGCGAGTGAAGCAAGTACCTCCAATACTCTTTCAAGAGTATTTGGAGACAAAGTTGGAGAGTCCTCAAACGTTCTAAATTACGCTAAAATTTATATTCGAGGAATAGAGGAACTTTGATTTTTTATTTTTAGGTCATTCCTACCGAAGTTTTGGGGGCAACTATTTTGACGAAAGGATAAATGCTTTCTTTGTTCTGGTTAAAAAATAAGTAAGTAAAGGACTGAAGAAGAAGAATAAGAAGGCCGATGTAGATGACAATTTCTTTATTTTGATCATGGTCTGACATATTTGTGATTGGGTAAGTTAATTTAAAGTAAATACCACCAGTTGAGCTGTTTATTGCCTATAGTTCAAGGGAAGGAGAAGTGGATAACAAACACGCAGAGGGGTATCTGTTCTACTTGAGGAGCTGCACGTCTTTCCCGCCTAAGTGCAAATTAGGGAAGCTCCGTCACTAGGTTCATTTGAACTCTCTAACAAGGCCCGGGGAAGTTGTTGGTGTGCTTCCTCCTAGATCTCTCTCAGCGGTACTTTTTTTATTATTTTTTTTACTCTACGACTATCCCCTCGACTTTTTGTCTCCCTGCACTTGGTACCAGGGGGAGCTCTTGTTATTTTCCTAAGTGAGTGCAAATTAGGGAAGCCGCATCACTGGTTTGAATTGAACTCTCTGTCGGGCCTGGGTAAGTTGTTGGTGCGCTTACTCCTCACCCCCTCTCAGCCTTCCGATTTTTCTACAACTATCTCCTGACTAGCCTCCTTATGCCGTGTCTGAAGAGAAGCTTTGGAATCTCTATAAACTACCCCTTTTAGCGTCTCAGGTCCCGTCGTCTCTGGGTCTGCCAAACAAGATCTTCAGAGCTTGGTAGTCTTGTCGACGATTATTACAACCTTTTAAGGAAATCCACCCTATCGCCCTCCCTCTCCGGCTGCTCACTTGTGAGGTTTGAGCTTTAGGGTGAGACCGGTACAGTAAAAAACTTCTGCACGGTGCGCATTGGGCCCTACTGCAAACACTAATCATTAACGGACCCAGGGTGAAGAGCTGAAAAGTCCGAAAAGCCGAGATGGGATAGGCAGGAGGGGCTGGACGTATGATATAGCCCACTAATCCCCTTCTTTCTTTTCCTCAGTAGTCACAAGTTTTGGTGTTCTCGGTCGTTGGCAAATTTTCATAAATTGACAAAATCTCAGCTTACATCCCTATTAGCAAATCCTCACCCGAACTTGAGGTTGGGGTGTACAAGGTATTCAGTTCCATCTCTGGAGCCCTCATCGAGCAGCTCCACCTCTCCGATGGAGTTGCCTCCCAATTTGCTGCCCCGGGGGCCCTCCAGGATTCTTTCAGCGGAAAGGGTGTTTCCCCCTTCCTAACTGCTGCAGGTTCGGGGGATTCCCTCTTATCTCCTTGTGAAGAGTTGTTTCAAGCGACTCTGTTATAGCGGTGGGCCACTATTTGCTTTCTCAGAGGATAGCCAAGAACACGGTCAGGCAGAGGACGCAAGGCCCCAGTTCTTGCCACTCCTGTTGAGGTCAAGCGAACCATCATAGCCACTCTAGAGGTGTAAGAGTGGCCGTCACCTGGGCTTGGCCGAAACACTTCGTCGACCCGAGGTTTATCACTTGGATGGTAGCAGGAATGCCCGCTCCCGTCTTGTTTCCCATTGAAGTTTAATAAACCGGCCTCAGTGACGTTTGTGACTGGTCATAGGCCCTACGAGTCCACAGTCCGGATACCCGACACCTTGGGTAGAGATGGCCAGTTGGATGCCCCTCATAAAGTTGAAATGCTCCCCGAAGTGCCCCCGCCCAAGATGGTGGGGTCTTCCTTGAGGAAGAACCAGGGCTGGCTTAGTGCCATACACCGAATCTGAGTTATCCCCTTTGAAAGGTCTTCTTTAGGGAGCACGGGCCCTCCATGACTCACAAAGAAAGGAGGGACAACCTTCTCATGTTGGTACCTCATTGGCAGCAAAAACCTTCTCCATCTCGGAGAAGGATATGGCTGAGGATAGTCCGCCCTCCCCCCCAAAATAAAGGAACTAACTAATAAGAATAAAAGAGGACTAGAGGTTCTTCTCTCTCTGCATGGGCTCCCGAGACAAACAAGTCCGCTGCCGTTCCTGCAAGCTTACCAGGCTGAGGCCGGCAATTCCGGCCCCGAGGCACCCTAAGACGTGGAGACCCAGAAAAATTCCTAAGAAGACTAACGCTGCTACTGCGGTGAGCGGGACCTCTATTACGTTGGAGAACCTCAATGAGAAACTATCCAGCGTTTTAGAGCCGGCTGGCTTCAAACTCTTCATAGTTATTCGCTCCAACGATGGCATCATGTTGGCCAGAGAAAGTAATGCTTTCTCTCGGATTATTTTCTTTTGCACCTCTTTCAAATCTCCCACTATCCTTTTTGCGTCTGTTTAGACCAACAAAGAGATAAAGAGAGCGTTAAATGATATAAACTAATAGGATAGCATTAGCAAAATTGACTGGTAGAGAGTCGTTTTACCCGTTTCTAGGAGTGGAGTTTTTGGCGAATGCGGTGGAAACTTCCGAAGCGGCTATTATTAGTGCTCTTTGGCCGCTCAATGGCTAGCCGGTAGAAGCGACATCGCACTCTTCCATGAATTGTGTGAAAGGTGGGTGTTTTATGCGAGAAAACTCGTGCACTACTCCTTGAAAGAAATTATTCAACAGCTGGCCGACCAAGGAGCGATTAACTTCGAGGGACTGATGAGAAAACCAGTTGGTCTTGAGCCTCACCTCTACACTCTTCGTCACGTTCAATCATGACAGACTCCCTAAGTGGATGCATGACAGCTGGCATGCCTACTGCGTGAAGGCATGCGAAGCCCTACCGCAGAGTTGCTACTACAACCACCGCTTAGGCCATTCGAATTACTTGTATAGACGTGCAAAGTCAGGTTTACCAGAAGTATGTTTAAATTGCTCCAAGGCCGTTCACGAGAATCCCTTATAATTTTCGGCCAAGTCTGCCAATTACTGAGAGCTCCACCCTTCTTCCGCGAATCAGTGTGCCGCATATCCCCTGTAGATTGAGGTCCTGGGCATTCATAATGGCGCGACTCTTTTTGCGCGAGGCTAAAGACTTGGACCTGTTTCGCTCTGTGCGAACTGAGACGACTTTTGCCTCCAAAGTTAAGCAGTCACCCTCTGCTCATAACACCTCCTGGCTTTTCCGTCCATCTAAACCTCTCTTCTGTGGATTCTACTCTCTCTAACAATCAACTGGAAGGAGTTATTGGCTCAAAGCGCTCACACTTTACATCGGCTATAACCACATACGCCCCTTCCAAGGCGTTATACTCACATGAGGCAGACTCCTCAAAGGTTGTCGTGAGACAGGCTTCGGGAATCCTAAGGGTATCATCCAAAAGCGAACAGTTCCAAGGGAGCTTTACCTCCAACGCCACTAACCCAAGCTTGCGTCAGGAAGCTTGGAGACGTGGGACTCTCCAAAAGAGGGGCCACACTTCCGAAGCCGTCCAGAGCGCCAAATTTTCGAGGCGCTGGTGAGACAAACTCCCACAATAATTCTCGACGGCGCATCGGTTTCAGCGTTTTGTGTGGTCAATGTGGTCAATAGCCCTTTGAGTCCTGCCTCCTGGAAGGTTATGGATATTCCCAGAAGGTTCTTCTCCTTGAAGAAGGATCCCACATCTACTCAGAAATAAATCCTGAGGGGCATATTCCTGCAATAGAATTGCCGTGGACTCCAAATCAAGTGTGGGGTGCTGCTGAGGCTCGTCTCCTCCAGTTCCCCGTTAGATATCATTTTACAAGATACTATGATGGATGCGTGCTATTTGCTTATCCTCACGTGTTATAAGGGTTTTGTGACCCTACCACCAAGGGGTAAGCTCCCGGTAGGAGGATTTGAGATTTAGAAAGGAAATAATGCCTCCGTTTTTCTATTCGCTATAAATACCTTTGTCAGGATATGGTAGTGCAGTTAAAACTGGATAGGAGGTACATTTATTTATGCGCACATTATACCATCCGCCAAGTTCGACTTGGGAGACTTGCGCCTCTTCCTAGAACGGTTACCGAGGCCCTTTCTCCCGCATGTGGATTTGAACGGTAGACACCTCCCCTTGGGGACTACATAATCTACGCCATGGGCGTTTTTCTTGCCGACCTGATCGACAACCTGGAGATAAATGTCTTAAAATGTGGATGAGTTTGCGCATCATTGCCCCTGTCTTTATCAGTTTTTGTGTGATCTCTAGATGCACAGCCTTATTGTGGGTTAGAGGTGGCCGATGAAATTCATGGTAGTAACAACTTTGTCATTCAACTATCATTTTATAGGCCGCTGCTGAAGAGAAGCTTCCTCGGTAGTGATTAGAGCGGGCATGGAGGTACACATTTAAGGATATCTCCTTCTACCTCATCGCTATTGACCTTAGTACTATTCCTAGAACGTCTGGCTGTATAGTACGCAGTCCGCTTCGTTGGTAATCGAAGTAGTGTGACGGCACTCAGAGAGAAGCGATATGTCTACATGCGCAATAAGCCCCACCGGAACGATTTCAACGGCGATGAATTTCGTCGAGCTAGAAATAGTTTCTGTGAATTGTCAAAACATGTACCCCGCTCTTCCTGGTAGGCTGACGTGTTTTCTTCCCTTAACTGGATGACCTCTCTTGCAGAGGTGTGTAAGCGAGTCAAAAGGATTCGGGGTGGCAAATTCACGCATGACTCCCCTCCTGTTCTCTGGGCGAACAGATCGCAATTTCAGGCCTATGCGTCCGTTGCGTAATCTTTAGCGGTCGTTTTCTCAATATTCTTTATCCGAGGTTGTGCTCAACCAGCATTTACTGCACAGTATGATGTCACTTATGCTGATGAGTGGAATTCATCTATAGAAGCGGTGGAACCTTGAACGACAGGTTTACACTGATTGAGTTTCGTTTCGGTCTCGCTACGTGAGCGGAAACCGCTCCTGGTCCGGTTGATGCTCCGAACTCAATGCTTCGACACCTTGGTGAGCAAGACATAGCATTTTTGCTAGATTTGTTTGACAGACCTTGATAAAGGGTATACTTCCAGACTTATGGTGAATGGTTACTGTGCTCGATTTTCGCAAACCGGGGAGAGATTATTCAACCAGGGGCAGTTTCCGCCCAATTTGTCTAACTTCTTGCATGTGCAAGTTAATGGAAAAATTGGTAAATGTTAGATTAGTTTTTTTTCCTGGCCAACGCACGCCACGCCATATACCCTCTGTCTGAAGTAACCGAGGGCCTACCAGGCGCTGCGTATGTCTTCAGGGCCGAGCTTGTTTCAATAGACCCCTTGGTACTGGAGATAACGCCTTGTTACGGTTCGAAGACCTGCTAGTATGATCTATAGCGACTCACAAATCGCGCCGGTGCTCTCGGCAAATTATAATTCCAGCAGCCCCACGTTTGAGGTATCCATAAACCCACGGTTCGCGCGAGCCTGGTGGATGTCGAGGTTATATTTTAATGACATCCTTAACCTGCTAAGATTGCGAGGAATAAGCGCGCCGATGATGGAACCAAAGAGTGCTCGAAGACTGGGCGACCACCCCAGCGTTTCACTCTTCCTTTCCAGTAACTAGGTTACCCCTACGAGCTGCCTAGAAAAGAAGAGGAGAGATGACTGATGAAAACTTAAAGTTCCGCGTCATCGCTCTTTTGACTGGTCACGTGGATCTCCCCTACAATGCCTAGGTGTCTTCATGTCTGTGAATTGAGCACGCTCGCGTTTCCCACTACCATTTGATGTAGCGCTATCCTGCGCCTTGCTACGACGACTGCGTTATCTCCTAGACTGTTCAGTACATTATTGTTGAATGCCCCAGTCTGGGGGATCTTCTTGCTCGTTGCCCCTCCCACTAGCACGAGGATCGGAGTCACTGCCGCTCGTCCCTTGTGCTTGGGACGGCTTCGTGAAAATAGAATTATGGACTCTACGACTTTATGAAGGACACTGGCCTCTTCCATTTTATGTGACTCTCTTTGGTGTTGGTCGCATGCTCCGGTGCCGATGGATCCCCCACCCCCAACCCCGATGCCGGAGCGTGCTTCGTTCTTCTTGCTTTTGTTGGGTTTAGTTTTGCTTTTGTTTAGTGTTTTTATTGATTTGTTTTTGTGTGTTTTGTGGTTTTAAATATAGCCTAGTAGTAGGCTTAATTTTGATTACGATGACTTATGCCCTTGTTGGCAGTCGCCAGTTAGGTGAAATAAAAAAGAAAAAGGCGGATAGCAAACAATGAATAAGAACAACCAACTCTCCTCTTTATTTACTTTATTTTCGCATCGCAGATGAGGACGAAGAGCAGGCGAGGGTACTTCAGCTCACTTCCCAACACAAATGCGCCATTCGATCTCTCAGAAAAGTAGGTATTTTTATTTTTAGAAACCAGTGTTCAAACTACATTATTTTCATTTTTGGACACTATGGAAGTCAAAATTTACTTTTCAAAGTGTATAATAAGAACTTTAATTTTAACCTTTTTCTTGATCATATTTAAAAAAAAAAATCGTACGATTTTAACTATTTGGGATATTTCATTCAAGAATCGGGCGCTGATCACATTAAAGTGGTCGTTTATATCCAATAAATTCTTCGTTCAGTGATTTTGTTTAATTATATTTGTAACGTTTTTCTGTTCTTTAATGTGACGTTATCTGTTTGCATATCTAATTTGACATTATCTATTATTTATAAGAGTTCTTTTTTCTGGTTTTCATATCTTAAGACTTGCTCTACAATTTGCGTCTGATACACCAGAACATATAATTTGGAGCGGTGAATTAACAGTTAATACTTATGGATACAACTGGTATTCGATGGTATTTGACTCCATGTTACCCGAGGCCGAAGGTGTGATGACTGGATTACTTTGTCGATACTCTTCTTTCATAGAACCACCAGGCAATGGCTTCGCTACTAAGATTAAAATCTTTAAAAAAGCAGCCATGGTTAAATATTTCTTAATTTTTTTAACTTCGCCAATTATGATAATTTTAAAAAGAAACTCTAAACTAAATTTCCTCCCTTTCAAAAAATCACGTTGCTAAAATATAGTTATAGAAGAAGATATATAAAAATAAATTTCCTGAACTTCACCATTTGTAATTCTTTAGGATTTAAAAAGTTCACAAAATTTCGATACTTATATTTATTTCTGAACTTCGCCATTTTGTTTTTTTGCTATTATAAAATAATTATAGAAATAACTTTGATAAAAAATCATAAGTCATTTGTCCACTAGGGAAAAAAAAACATTTATTGATTTTTCACCCATCTTGAAAAATCTCGTTATACAATTATAGAGTTAGCGATGATGAAGATGATGCTTAATTCAGGTGTTAAATCTAATGTTGACATATTGAGGGAAGAACCATATTTACTGCCCTCGATAGAGTTAGATTGGCTCATCTGTAGACTGTCATCTCAATGTTGCTGTTTTATGATGATTCTAATGAAAGAACCTTCTCTTTTTCATTTAATTATATTTAGTGCCATATTAACATGTTATTCTTGTTTAAATATATGATTATTTTTGTTTTTTATTGATTTTTCTCTTCTTCTAGAATCGTTCATTTAAAGAATAAAATCGAAGCAGAATAAATAGCTTTTATATCTCTCCTATTCTGCTGAAAGCTGGAAGGATTTCTTCTTTATTGTTTAGTGAGGCTTATTTAAAGAGGGCTAGAGCTTTTCTAATAGCAGAGGTACGAAGTCAGACCTGGGTTATTTTACATCCCACCAAACCCATAAAAAAAACATCCATTGACGGAATAATTTTATTTGTGTATATTTTCGCCTTTCCTTTGCTTCCTTTGATAATAAAATGGCCAATAAAAATATAGCATATACTTTAAAAAAATGTAAAATCTTAGATCAAAAACATCGATATGTCTATTGTCTTCCCGGCAAACGATTTATATTCTCAATATAGTATCAGTAATTTTTGCTGCACCCGTTTAATTTTCACTTATTTCATTATCTGTCGCCCATGATAAGTAGGGAAGTACCTCTTGAGATTGAAACCCTGTTATAACTTGCGAGAAACATAACATAATTTTAAGAGGTAAAAGCCACAAGCGTCTATTAAAAATCATCAGCAACTTTCAAAATCCACCCACAAAATGCATCCATAGGATTGTGTCAGATCATACATCTACAAAATACAATATAAGCAATTCAGAGGATTGTGTAAAATCATACATCTACAATATACAATTAGAACCATCCACAGGAATGTGTCAAAAACAAAAAGCATCATCATTAAGACTCGTCAAAATCCAAATCAACCATAATATACAAAAATAAAAATGCATCCATAGGAATGAGTCCCGATATAATCATCTAATCTGCGCTTGAAAACATTCAAGTTTAGACAGTCTACTGTCTCAAGTGGCAAACTATTCCAGTAATCTTCAATGTATTGGTGAAAAAATATTTTATAACATCCAACCTGCACTTCTATTTTTTTATTTTTTAGGTGGTGACCCTTAGTTCTATTACTACCTACCGTCTCAAATAACTTGCAAAAATCCAACTTATCCATCCCAAAACAGATTTCAAAAAACTCAATCATATCTCCCCTCACACATCTTCTCTCAAATGAGAACATATTTAGTGCCCTCAGTCTATCTCCATATTCAAGGTGTTTCAGGGAAGGTATTAATTTTGTTGCCATCATTTGTACTGACTCTAGCAGGTTGATGTTATGTCTAAAATGTGGTGACCATCTTGTATACAGTACTCTAAATGTGACCTGATATACGAGTTATAGAGTTTAAGGATAACCTCTTTACTTTTGTAGCTAACTTCAGAATGAACGCAAAAAGGGCTAGAATGACACGAGAGTTCCAACCTGCATTGCTGATGTTTGGGATCTTTTGAAACTTTACAAAGGAGACCTCATTCATCTCAGTGAAGTGACGGAAGACATGCGTGAGGTGATAGAGAAACTTCATGTCGTCTCTCCAGCCGCCTGTTTCCTTTAATCTCAGTTTAACCGTTGCTGAAGGCTGCTTTCAATTTATCATAATTGCTCATCAAATTCTGCACAAAGAAGTACTCTATGTTTGGTGATTTAGTCGACCCATGGAGCTCATCGTCCATGACAACGCGAAGAATCCGATCCAGGACATGGTGCTGACAACTGATGAACTTGGGTTTTGGGTGACCTTTATCTTCAAACATTTGCTGCAGTCGAACAAAAATGCCTCTCTTTTTTGCCGGTATTCACGCTTGTTTTGTCGGCGACAAGCATACCAATTGATCCCCGCAGGTTGAACTCCTCTAACGCACCCTGGAGCCCTTTTGCAATTGTTACAGCTTTTCCATCCCTCAATTTGAGCGCAGCCAACTTTATTTCTATCTCTCTATTCTTGAGGACCACGACCTGATATTCAAAGTCTTCAATGAGTTTGCCATCAAAGTGCAAGCTCCACTTTTCCAGATAAAGTGTGCTCACCAAGTGCTTCTTCACCTGAGCGGCTCTCGTGTAGATAGCCTTATGGATTGCTGACTGACATGGGTTTGGGATTTCAATGCCCCTACACGAAAGCTGACGACATACCTTTGTTGCTCTGTGGGACGACAGCTTTGAGCTTGCAGCAACGAGTCTTGCTAAGCCTGTTGGGTTATGCTTCCTTTTCCTCGTTGATGCTGCATTCTCATCCTCCCAAGAACTGTCTTCGCTGTTATTGGATGAGTCCGTGCTAGTTTCGGAACAATCAGGTGGTGCTGAGCTGGAAAGTGAGGACACAGTAGCTTCCATTGCCTTCTTTCGCTTGGATGGGTGGATGGTCTTGGCACTAGCAGGTTTACCAGTGGAATAACCAACCTGGCCTTTGGTCAAAATTTGCTGTTTATAGAGGTTCTTATCTTCTTTGCACAACCAGTTGCCTTTCACCTTGGTCTCGTCAAACAATTTATCCAAAGAATTAAAGTTTTGTTTCTTTTTGCAGTACGCATAGTCTTTCAGAAGGTTTTCTAGTTTTGCACAAATGGCTCGATCAGATACATGTGGGAAGTTCAATGTTTTGATCCATAGGGCTTTTAGCTCCACAACAATTAGGCCGATCCTCTACCTCCGTTCTTTGGCGGTGGATTCAAAAAATTTAAAGCGTCCAACGACGTGGATTTTCAGGGGCATGCGACTCCGTTCACTTAAGGGTGCTTCATAAACTGCCACGTTGCCTCTTGTTGATGGTGCTTGAAACTGGACTAAGTTATTTGTTCAGGTTTTCTTGTTTTTCTCTGTGTTAAAAAAGCTCTTCTTGAACGACATGATTTGTACTCAGCAACTGAAATAGAAAATAAACCTAAATATTAAATAGGTAACAAATTAAAGAAACTGTTATTGAGCCTTTATATATTTTATTAAAAAACAAGCAAATTACAATTATAAAAAATAAGAGAGAAGGCAGACACTAATAAAATATTATATGCTATTATATCATATAATTAGTGAGAGAGTTAAATGTAGCTTACCAAATAATACCAGGATCTCTTTACAATAAACGCTGGAGAATACACAACAATTATAATAAGGCAATAATAATATCAACGCCGTTAAAACTGGACTAGTAACTACCCGCTTTAAACATTTTGCTTATATACCGCACGCGAAATGGCTGAAGAAAATTCTGAAACTCTACAGAAAACGCCCAAGCAATGACGTGATGATTTTCTGGAAAATTCTATACAATTCTATGGTACATAAATTATTGCACAAGTCTGTTTGATGACTTATATATTTAATATAAATATTTTTAACACATATAAAATGATAAAATGGCCTATATTACATTTCAAAGTGGTTTGTTCGTGGCCTTTTTCAATATTTCAATGGAATAAAAGTAATTATTGTCATTAATAGGCAAAAGTTCATTCATTCGTGCTACTGGAAATAATTTTTGATAAAAAAGTCAAAAAGTCATCACCCTAAAAAGGGTCTTTCAATAAGATCGCTCTATTTTTAAATGTAAATAAAACAGGTTGTGTGTGATATATGCACTCAATGTATTTTAAAGTTAAAAGTAGATTTTATGGCATTAAGTTTGGAATATGACGTCATTCAAATGTCGGCCACGGCTTTGCTTGGTGGAACGTATTCGGGAGGCCCAATTTCGATGACTTTGTCGCATAAATCTGGCTGAATTTGCTGGATGGTGTTGGTTACGTTGACTTTGAGGACATCAACTGTTTGCGGATTATTCGCATAGACCTGTGATTTAAGGTAACCCCAAAGAAAGTAGTCTAATGGCGTTAAATCGCATGATCTCAGTGGCCAGTTGACGTCGCCGCCGCGCGAGATGAGCCTGCCCTGAAACCGCTGGTGCAAAATGTCTATCGTGCGCAGTGGGGCACGTAGCGCCGTCCTGTTGGAACCACATTTCGTCAGTATCCATATCAGGCATATAATCCAGTTGAGGTCACCTGAAGTTGCTTATCATCGATCTGTAGGTCTCGCCGTTGACGGTTATGGCAATCCCATCTTTGTTCTCAAAAAAATACGGAACGATGATTCCGTTAGATGAAAGTCCGCACCAAACAATAACTTTGTTGGGATGCAATTGGTGCTGGTGTATCTCATGTGGATTGATTTGGGCCCAAATCCGACAATTTTGCTTGTTCACAAATCTATTCATCCAAAAAGGGCCTCGTCGCTGAAGATGATTTTTTTGGGGAAATTTGGGGCAACTTCGAACTGCTTTAGAGCCCAATCGGCGAACACACTGCGTTGCATATGATCGTTTACCTTAAGTTCCTGTATAAGTTGGATTTTGTAAGGGTGCAGACCAAAGTCCCTACGCATAATTCGCCAAACTGAAGTCGCAGAAAGGCCAAGTTCTTGTGAACGACGAGAAATTGACTGCCTCGGATTTTCCCGTACATTCTCATTTACGGCAGCGATGTTTTCAGCAGACCTTGCGTTTCGACGACGTACGGGTGTTGGCTGATTGTTGATCGACCCTTTTGCCTCGAATTTGGCCACCAAGCGTCGAACAGTGGACTCGGCAGGACGATTGTGGCGAGGAGAGAAATCACGTAATGCGCGGAACATTTGTCGAACGGAGCACTGATTTTGATAATAACATTTGATGATTTGCACTCGCTGTTCAACGCTATAACCTTCCATCCGGACTTGCCAAGTACTACTGAACAGTTGACAGTGAAGTTGCCAGATGTCACTTTAACAACATGGCCACTATCGCCTGACAAAGCTTGAGTGTCCTTGTTGAAAGACCCCATATATATATATATATATATATATATATATATATATATATATATATATATATATATATATATATATATATATATATATATATAAAGAGAAAGAGAGAGAGGGAAAAAGAGAGAGTGTGTCTGGCCATTCAACGACAGATATAATACTATTATTCAAATTTAACTTGGCTTTTGTATATTCATGCATAACATCCATCCGGTTTGCGGTTTGCCCTTTCGACTTTATTTTCGCGAACAATATTCTTGAATGCTAAATAAAAATATTTTAAAAATAAAATTAAATACCAACGGCTAAACCTTCCTCCAATGACACATTTTAAAACCAACATGGGAGATGTACAAAAATAGAACAGAGAAAGAGAGAAAACAAGCAAACAAATAAGGCCACGAATATCCGTAAACAAATGGGAGAATGTGAACATGATACTGGGCCGAAAGACTAACCAAATAACCTTCTGATGCAAATTGTCTTTAATATTTATTTCTTAATAACATTATTTTATAATGTCTATTTATTTCGTTTTATTTCATCAAATTACCCATGAATCTTCCGATAAAAAAATAAATGCCAATAGTATTCTTTTGAATCGTTTTCTTATTGTTTTATTCTATTATATCACCACGGAAAGCAAACGAAACCAATTCGTATGTGTATGAAAGTACTCTCAAATGATGGATGGGAGTCATTTAAGCTTAAAATCCCTCTGGAGATAGCGCACAATAAAAATAAAAACCAATCTGTAGAATACTTTAGAAAACTTCAAGATGATTTCCAAGCGAGAAAACAGGTAGTCAGGTATTAATTAACTATGTAAGTAAACATGGTTTACTATTATTTTATCAAATTTATAAAATAATACCTAATTTTAATTAGTTATGGAAAAAATGCAAGCAAATGAAATTACTAATTCCATACCTTTAAATAAATGATTATCTAGAAATGGCAGAAGTTGTAAAAAAACAACTATATAGTAGCCAATTTGCCAAGAAGAGTAGATTGCACTTCAATTAGATGAATCTACCTTTGATTATTACTCTGCCGATGTGAGATTTTTATGGTAATTGACTCAAGAAATGCTTTTCTGCTAGAAGTTTTAGAACAGACACTAAATGTGAAATAATTATCAAAGAAATTGATTTATTTGAAGGAAAACAATATTCCACTAAATAATATAATGTTTTGTGCTGCTAATCGTGCCCCATCCATTATTTGCATATACAGAGGTTTCATTGCGCACTTAAAATGCTGTGCTTGACTATTTTGTATACATATGCGATGCAGCGGTAACGCTTAGTTGCAAAGACAATTAGGTTGGTGGCGTCATAATGCCTTTAATATTATCGTAAAAACGGTTAATCATTCAATCTCGTCTACGTTAGGTCGATATCTTGCCAGTTTATGTCTAAGTGACATCTTTAAGAAATATGTTAAGACTCTCTCTGTCCGAGACCTGATCTTGAACTTGCGCCACCAAGATGATATTTCAATTTGAGCTATTACAGGGACTGTCACGAGCACCAAATGTATGATCAATAATATTCTGTCAACCTATAAAATAATAGGTTTATGGAAAGCTGATAAATCAATCACTAAGCTGAGAAAGACCTCAAAAGGGAAGCCGAACCGCCACCCAAATTGTGAAGAAGGGCCGTTTCAAGATGGCAGCGGTAGTTTCTCGAGATGGTGAGATTTTGGCCTTCAATATTTCCAGATAGACTGTGTCTCGCCGTTTAAAGGAAGATTATCTTCACGATCGAACACCCGCGCCCAAGCCATAAATTAATACGAAGAACAAGAAGGCTCGTCTAGTATTCGCTACTGATCACATCGATGGCAGGAGGTTCGTTCGTCGCACAGCAGACGAAAGGTTGTCTGTCAATTCCACCAAAAAGAGTGTAAAGTCTTGTAGAGGAAGTGTCATTGGTTGAGGCGTGATTTCTTTAGAAGGCACTGAGCCACTTGTGCGCTTACGGGGTTCAGTTAATGCACATGTGTACAAGAAATTACTGCCACATCATGTTTTTCCCATCTGCGACTTCCCGAAAGCCCAACCTGCAATCTGGTACACGGTCAAGTTAAACAAGACCTTCTTGGACCACAAACACATCACTGATATAAGTTGGCTTGCACAGATGTGGACCTGAATCTCATTGAAAATGTTTGGGAGTCACTTGGAGGGAGGAGTCTAAACAGAGGAATCCGAAAACAGTTCAGGAACTCCCAGGAAATTCTCCAAGATGAATGGAGCAAGATTACTGCACAAGAGTAGCAACAGTTGGTTCGTCCCTGTGGTAGGAGATGTGAGAGGATTATCGAGAATAAAGACATCCAATTAAATACTAATTACTCATAACTTATACAAATGTTTTATGCAGATATTTTAATTGTTATATTCCAATCGCAATTTGTTTCCGCTGTCGCTCGGATAATTTTGGACACTTTAATTTTTCTAGTAGAGTTCTTATCTGCTGATAACCTTAGTTCTATTCATCTAAATTTGCTTTACCCCCTAACCAAACGTAGTTTATACCTATTAGTTGTGTTACACTAATTTTGAAAACCTTGGATTTTCTCTGACAAAATTTATGGAAAATGTTGTGATGGAAGTAATGAAGTTCTGGTCTTTTTGGAAGGTACTGTATCATATCTTATATGGACTGGCTCAACTTGTCTGTATTAGAGTTATTTTATTAGTGTATATTCAATTATTCATATGACATAGAATTTTCTTAAATGAAGCAAAATAAAGCAAATATATGATTATTGTGTTTACCAGGGCAAATTAGGGGTCAAAGAGAAAATAAATTAAACAAAAATTTTAAAACCAGTTTCCTAAAGAATTTGGACAAGGATAAAATTCTTTGAGTTCGTGTGTCGTCTGCTCACATAATACTTTTTTCCTCTCGAAAATTTTAACTTCAAAATCTTTATTGGGTTTCGGTGCTTTTTGCTCGACTCCTACAGAATTCAAGGCCCTGAGAGAACTCAATCTTGCCTTTGTTTTTTTCGCCAGATCAAATACTTCATAGCCAGACGAAAGTTCAAAGAGGCCTTAAAACCTTACGATGTTAAAGATGTAATTGAACAATATTCATCGGGGCATGCGGATCTCCTAACAAGAGTTAAATTTCTACACGGGAGGTGAGTTCTATTAACCTCGTCGCAAAATTACTCTGACTGCAAGAGTGAAAATGGAAATTAATTTCGCAATTAGTAAATATAGCTTAAAAAAACAGTTAACTTTCTCACGATTATTATCTCTAACAATAAAGATATGAACAGAAGTATAGATGTCCAAATACACCGAAACACTTTTTAATTTATTTTCTTTTTATTACTCTCTTAGTCACATCTTACCAGTATCACATGTCTTTTTTTTTATCCTCCAACACCGACCCAAATGCTGAAAAAACATCTCAGCAAATTTCTAAATATTATAACGGATACAAATCCTGTTCCTTAAAAACCAACATGCATGTCTACTTCAAATTATTTTAACATCAGTTTGTAAATCCTGTTTACATATTAATTAAGAAACATGTTTTAGGATTAATACGAATACTTAATTCATAAAAATCCTTTTTTTAAATTGCCATCACATTTAAAACATGAATGTTCACTTGAAAGTTTCGGATCAATCCTTGAATAGGGAAGAGGGCTCTAAACATCAACGCTAAGTTTAACATAAGTTATATTGCAGCATAAACACATAGGTTCTAAAATTTTCTTTATAACGATATATACATATGTGGCTTCCTCTTCCAGGAACTTTTCAGATATGAGACAAAAGTACTATTTACTTGCAATCATTTGTAAACAATACGCCTCTAAAAAGAGGACGCTTTAAATGAGTATTTCAATCTTTAAATAAATAATAATTTTACTTATCTTACATCTCCTAAACTTGCGCCTCATAATCTACAATTATACATACTGTGATGGCATGAGGAATTCAAAAGCGTTTATTGGGGCTACTATTGGGGTAGGATTACTTCAAATATACCAGAATAAAATAAATTGTATATCTTCCATTTTCGATCATTTCCAAAGCCTGACATTTTATTTTAAATAATGTTTGCTCTGGTTTTGGAAAACTAATTTATTTTTTCGAAACGGAATATTGTTTCCCTCTATTAAGTGAAACAATATTCCGTTTGGGTTTTTGAACGGTTACATGTGTGTTAGCATAAGCTGCTTCATGTGCACGAATATTTTACTTCACAACTGAAAGCAAAGGTACACCATAGCATCTGAAAAGAACCCTTTTAATTCGCAACAATTGCATTCCATATACAGGCTGGCCAAAAGGTCGCGCTACCATAGGAAAATTTCGTAACCATTTCCTTTAACATTTTATTTTTAAATTATTTATTTATTGACACGTTTACTGACAATTATCAAGGTGTGTAATAAAATATAAAATACTATGTTGTGATGCCGATAGATGGCGTCGTAATATAGTGAATGAAGATCGTTCTTTATATACCACTTCTTGCCGGTGGGCGTCCTTGAGATTTTTTTTCAGTTTGGGGGAATTATGATCGCATCTTTATATTTTCCTGAGTAAGAAGAATCTGATTTACTTCTAAAAATAAACATAAGGAAATTAATAATTTGCATCAAATAAAAGAAATATCCATATAATGATGAGAATAATAAATACTCCTTAGTTATGTCATAGTGTGTTAGATAATGAACAAATAGGATATATTATATTTTCCTAAGTAAGAAAATATCGTCTTAAAATATATAGAATATTGGTTTATTCCAAAATTGACTAATATAATATTTTAAAATTTCTTCGAATAAGTTGTTACATTACAGTATTTATAATATTCCTTGCTTCATGCAACAACCAGGCGAATGGTAAGGGGTGAGCATTACTTGATGCAACGGCCAGGCTAATTTGTATGGCAAGAGAACTGCTTGATGCATCGATCAGGCGAAATTATAGGGGCGGAATATTGCTTCATGCAACGATCAGGCGAATTCGGAGAAGCGGAAGATCGCTTCATGCAAAGATTAGGTGAATTTGGAATGCGAAAACATTGCTTAATGCAAACACCCAGCGAATTTGCGAAGGCGCAACATTGTTTCATGAAGAGATCAGGCAAACTTGGACGGGCGAAACATTATTTCATGCAACTACAACGCGTATTTGTAGGAACGAATCGTTGCTTTATGCAATAATCAGATGAATTTGGGCGGATACAAAATTGCTTCATGCAACGAGTAGTCTAATGTGGAGGAACTAAAAATTGCTTCATTCGTCGTCCAGGTGAATTTGTAAGGGAAAAACATTACTTCGTGTAAAGATCTGACAAACTTTTAGGGTGGGGGAGACTTTGCGTTATGGAGCGACCGGACGAACTTAAAAAGAAAAACATTGTCACATACAACAACCAGGCGAATGTGGAGGGGCGAAGCAATACTTCATCCAACAACCAGACGAATTTATAAAGTGAAAACATTAATACATGCGAGCGCGACCAGGCGAAACATTTCTCCATGCAACAACCAGGCTTATTTGTACGAGCGAAACATTATTTCATGCAACTACTAGGTGAACGTCTATGGTCGAATTATTGTTTCATGCATTAACCAGATGAATTTGGACGGGCGAAACATTGCTTCGTAATTTAACAGGTCGTTTTTGATATAAACTAAATTCTTTATCGTAATAAATTTACTGTTAATTTTATTAAGATTAGAATGAAGGAAGCAAACTTTTTATGCCTATTCGAACGTACGAATTGGTTAGATGATAAATATAAGGTAAATTTATTATAGACGAAAATATATTAAGCATAAAATTTATCTATAGAAAAAAAATGCTAAATATATATGTGAAAAAATCGAATCAAATCGTGTATTCAATGAATGTACAAAAGAAATATAATTTACTTGATAATTTTATAAACTAGAAATTTTGTAAATAAATAATATTTACTTTAATAATGCGTGGTCAAGTATAAAATAATTAATTTGTCCGCGGGAATTAAATAGATGAGAATAGTGAAATAATTGATTAATAGTGTAGGAAACTGAAATACTAAGAATGTAGGAATTTTAATGTAGGGTTTGTAATAGTAATAGGATTTGTAGGGTTCGTAATAGTAGTAGGATTGGAAATAATAGTTGCACGTCAATAGTATATATGAATGTAGGGAACTGTAATTAGAAAATAAATTAAGTTAACATTTACCCTTTTCGAAACTAGCATAAACTTCTACAAATTAACCAGTAGAGATTTCAAAACACCTGTTCGAGCTGGCGCCGAGAAACAAAACTTTCGATTACGAAAAATCCGGCTGCCACCAAGAGTAAGAAAACGCCTGATTGTTCGGTATAATTACATGATGTGACGTAACAAATGGTAATCGACCTCGTACAGGAAATAATTAAATATTTGTAAAGAACCTTTAAATTAAACAATTAAATGATTTAATGAAATTTTATAAATATAAATATATACAATAGATACATGATTGAATTAATGCAAACGAAATTAAACCATCTGCGTGGGAGAAATATGATTTATATTATAATATAACTTAGAGCAAATGAACAAACTATCTTAATACGTGTTCAATTGGATACAATAGAACGATAAGGTGAATTTGAAGAGGTGAATCAAAGTTTCATGCTAAGACCAAGCGAATTCGTCGCAGCGAAATATTGATCATGCAACGACGAGGCGAAATTGAGGAGCAAAAGATTGCTTCATGTAACGCCCAGGTGAAATTTATGGAGAAACATTGCGTAATTCAACGACCAGGCTTATTTGTAAGAGCAAAAATTGCTTCATCTAACGACCATGGCAATTTGAAGAGGGGAAACATCGTTTCATTCAACAAACATGCAAATATGGAGGGGTGAAACATTGCTTCAAGAATAATCAGGAGAATTTAGAAGAGCGAAACATTGCTTCATTAAACTAACAGACGAATTTGTAGAAAATTTTGCTTCATGCAACGGCTAGGCTAATTTGGAGGAGCATAACGATCCTTAATGGAACGATCAGGCAAATATGCATAGGGTGAAACATTGCGTGATAGAACAGTCTGAGGCCGCTTTAATTCAGCCTCTATCACATGTTAACCATGCTTACCCACATGCTTACCCACGTGCATCCTGCCTGCGAGAGGAAGCAGAAGCGCGTTATCTCCCATCATAGCCAATGTTTAATCAAGGAGGTTCACTCCCCCGTTTCGCCTCCATACGTCGATCTCGCTAGATTGAATTAGGCTTATGGGCAGATAAGGTATTTTCCCAGGCGCCACCGGGACATTCCCTCGAAGTCCCCATTTCAATTATCCCCTACGCCATGGAGATGGCTCCGGGTATTTATACCATAGCTTTTCCCAATTGAAGCAGATCCAGATTATCTTCGCGAGGCATCAAGCCAATCTGGTCTCCCTTGTGCACCTAGCAACTCTTTACCTCGAGAACCCCCTTATTGTCCAGAAGAGGACAATATCCCTTGAGTGCCAAGGTTTGTGCCCTTCGAGACGCCAAGTCAACAAGGTCCCCCTGTTGTTCAGAAAGAGAACAACGTTAGAACAGCCATTGTTCTTAGAGCCCGTTGATAAGAAACGGTTCTCACCATCCCCCCCCCCCTGTTGTTTAGAAAGAGAACAACGTTATAACAGCCATTGTTCTTAAAGCCCGTTCGTCAAGAAACGGTTCTCGTTCCCAAGACATCACCACCGGATAATTTAATTTCCCCCTTTTTAACGTTCTTCAAGGAAACGCTTGATTTCAACAATAACCTCCATTGCTCATCTAGAACATCTCCGATTTGCTGCCACAAAGATCGCTCGTACTTCCGAGCCCCACTTCGCTCTCACTCCTCGAAGGCAGTCCTTCCCCCTCGTTGAGGACAACCCCCCGAAGAACCCTTCTGCTGGAAATCGCCAGTGGACCGAAGATTCCTTCGCATCGTCTTCCCTTGCACGACAACTTTGTAATTACGTAAGCTGAGCATTACCTTTAATCATTTAACCTTTTTTCCACGCAACCCTTTGCTTTAAATGGCTTAGCGAACCATTCGTCCCCTTTAATTTTTGTTTGTTTACCTTTTTAAATCTCTCCAAATCTTAATCCTCAGATTAGTCAGATATTCCCACGACCCTTTTTCATTCCCCGTTTAATTAAACATTTTCTTTGTGTGTTGTTGATAGTTTAATTAATAAAACTCTATTTTATTAATGGTAGACATATTATTTATCCTTGTGCTCCGTTCCACTTCTTAAGCATATTGAAGATAAATAACCTCGGTCAATCAGATTACCACGCACTCGAAGTATTTGAATAATTTCCTCAACGAATAGTTATATATGGTATATCGTCGAGAGTCTATTCTACGACATAGGTAAACAAATAAAAATTAAGGGGGGGGGGGGAATGGTTCGCTAAACCATTTAAAGCACAGGGTAGGTTTGACAAAAAGGTTAGATAATTAAAGGTAATGCTCAGCTTACGTAATTACAAAGTTGTTGTGCAGAGGAAGACGATGCGTAGGAATCTTTGGTCCACTGGCGAGTTCCAGCAGAAGGGTTTTTCGGGGGTTGTCCTTAGCGAAGGGGAAGGACTGTCTTCAAAAAGTGAGAGCGAAGTGGGATTCGGAGATACGAGCGATCTTTGTGACAGCAAATCGGGGATGTTCTAGATGAACAATGGAGGTTATCGTTGAAACCAATCGTTCTCTTGAAGAACGTAAAAAGGGGGAATCAAATTATCCTGACGTGATGTCTTGAGGATGAGAACCGTTTCTTGACGAACGGGCTTGAAGAACAATGGCTGTTCTAACGTTATCTCTTCTGAACAACAGAGGGTGTGAGAACCATCTCTTTTCAACGGGCTCAAAGAACAATGGCTGTTCTAACATTGTTCTCTTTCTGAACAACAGGGGGGGAGGGGGAGAACCGTTTCTTGTCAACGGACTCAAAGAAAAATGGCTGTTCTAACGTTGTTCTTTTTCTGAACATCAGGGGGAGGGGCCTTATTGACTTGGCGTCTTGAAGGCACGAACCTTGGCACTCAAGGGATATTGTCCTCTTCTGGACAATAATGGTGGATCTCGAGGTGCACAAGGTGAGACCGGATCGGCGTGATGTCTCGCAAAGATAATCTGGATCTGATCTTATTGGGAAATGCTATTGTATAAGAAGCCGGAGCCATCCCCTTGGCGTAGGGGACAATTGAGTGTCATTTATAAGTCATAAAAAGCTAACTCAAATAAAAATAAATAAAAATTACCAACCCACCAGGGAAAATATTTGTCTACACTTTCCCCAATAAGCCAGAAATAGAACATACACTTTTCACCCCATGATATTAGCAACGATGGCAGAACCTCGGCAGAATCATAACCCTGGTTGGGCAATAACCAGCTCACAACTCTCTTTCGGCAGCTTTGAGATGCCGCAGGTGCTGACTTCCCAGCAGCACAGCTTAAGCAAGCCTTCCACAGTCGTCTTCCTATTCCCGTAACACACATCCTGACGGGGTTGAAGGATATATATGCCCTCGACAGTTTGGTAGACACTGCTGATCGCGTCTTAGTTCGGTATGCGTTAGATGCCCAAGAGATGTGACCGCTGCCACATACAATGGTCCCACCTACTGAGATTCGCGCCGCTCTCCCGTTGCCAAGGACCGCCCATCGCTATAACACAAGATTTGACAAACTCATAGAGGCGGTCGAGAATATGACCAAAGGGAAGACTACGTCCATCTCCTTCCCACTGCCTGAAGACACCTAAGCGAGTTCTACTGAAGTTTCATACTCTTCATCAGCTAGCAGTTTAACATCACCAGTCATTGGTCGGCAAATCCACGGGAAATGACAACTGTATTTCTCGCTGAAATACAAAACGTAACCTCATCTCGTTAGAGTTTTCATTCTCCTCTCCACAGCCGCGCCACCAGCTCCACCTTAAGGGGACTCCATCAGCATGCCCACGCACTCATCGTAGGAGTGATGCAGGGCTCGGACCCATGCCTCTTCATCCGGGATCCAAATGCGGAACTCAACTTCCTCATTGACCACGGCTCCACCGTCTTCATTCTTCTGGCTTCACTTTAGGACCGATGTCGACCACCGATTGTCTTCTGACTCCAAAATATATCAAGCCAGCCTATACCGGTCTATTCTATGAAACTTCTTTCGATCTCTTTCATTACCAAACAGTCTCTCCATTGGCTGTTCTTAATTGCTGAAGTCAATCACCCCTTCTCACTTATTCTTGATTTTACAAAGCGTACTCTCACAGATCGAGTGCCCGGGAGCATAATTCATGTCACTCATTTCTCACGTTCCCCGCGGTTTACACTTACCGTTCTGGTTCAAGAACTTGACTTGCCTAGCTACATAGACGTTCTTTCAGCTGTACATCCTATAATACATGCTAAATACAAAGCATTACTCGCATCCTTCCCAGACCTAACCTCACTCTGGCTGTGTAGACAGCAGCTGAAGCACCCTACTTAACGCTATATACACACAACAGATCACCCTGTCTAAGCCCGTCCGTGCCGCTTACCTCCGGCCAAACTCAAATCGCGAAGGAGGAGTTCTCCAGAATGGGGAAGGAAGGCATAATTCGGAAATCGCGATTTCCTGGGCCGCTCCATTAATCTAGTTTCTAAGAATAATGGGTCTTATAGACCAGTGTGTGACTTCCGTGTCTTAAACAGAGACATTAAGGCTGATACCTATTCAATTACGTTCCTTTCTGACTTTACGGCTCAAACCGTAGGTGCATACGTATTTTCCAAAATTTATCGGTTAAAAGCCTTCCATAAAATTCCGATGGAAGAGTGGAGTGTGAAAAAAACGTGTTTAACCACATCGCTTGGTGAGTACGTTGATCTGTGCATGCCGCTTGGTTTAAAATTGTCTTCACAAACGTTTGTGCTTTTTGTTTTAACGAAGTCTTTGGAGATCTTCCATTCGTTTTCGCTTTTATAGACTACTCTCCAGACCACGAAACTCACCTAGTATGTATACCTAAAGCAAATATTTGACCGCCTACTGGCTTATGCTTTAAAGTTGGCGCCACACTAATGCCAATTAATAGTAAACCAGCTCAAATATTTGGGCTACCCCCTAGCTAACTGGTGCATCTCACCTCTGCCTGACAAAGTTGCATCCATAAGCAATTTCCCTGTGCCCGCCAAATGTAAATCTCTAAAGGAATTCCTGTCGCTGGAATTTGAATCTTATTGCTTCTCTTCTAACCTAAAAATTGGCTAATATTAAAGAAAAAACGAAAAGCAATGAACAAAATCGACAAAATACCGAAAGAGCACTACTAAGGAAAAAGAAATAACAGAACCAAACTAAGAAAAAGGAAAAGGTAAAGAATTATATTGATTAATGCTGGCCTTATTTCTCCAAGTGCCTCATGTCAACTGTCTACGTGAGCACAATAAAGCCCTTTGTTAATAGTCTGATTTGGGGAATGAAGTTCGAAATAGATTATGCCAATCATATCCCAACAAACACAAAAAGCATTTTTACTGGATGAGGCCCTTGTTTCGGATAGGTATTGTTTATTCTTCTGGAATAATCCATTGTCTAGAAGATTTAATATTACTGTACATAACCCAATTTTATTCTCCTGTAATAATCCTACTAAAAATAGATCACTTTTTAGTCGAGAGAGCAGATTTGAACAAACGTTGATTCTTTGTGGCAAGTATACCCCTGACAAGTCGTGAGTAATCCAATGCTCCAAACATGAAACCTTGCATTTCTCCCTTAAATGGCGATGCACAGTGCAATGCGTTGAATGCAATTTTTCAGCTGATTGTTTAACAGTTACAATCTCATTTCACTTTTAGACTAAATGTTTCCCGATCAAAAATTCTGAAACCATCTTTGGTAGTGGCTCACACTAATTGTTCCTTCACCGTATACTTGACACAAAAGCTTTGCTTAGCCTTGTAGCTTTTTCTGAACTCCTAGATCATAGCGTTGCGAATGTGCTCTTTCAATACTTTCATACTATTCATCATGCAACGAAAAGGCACATTAAATTAACAATAATAATAAAGAGATAATACCCAGAAAATGACGTCTAAGTTATGTCGATATGTAAGCTTTGGGTCAGGCTAAGATATACAGATATATAGGCTGCGAGTTTAGTAGACTAAGCTAGTCTTAAAACAAACCTGCTTTCGAATATTTTTTATCTATAAAAGAATGATAAACATGGATAAAATGCCGCATTACCTATGGAGTGAAATAATACAAGATATTTTTATAATTTAATTCAAGAAAATAATATAGCCTTATTTATTTATCTCCATTTTTGATCATCCCCAAATTTGTCGAGTTTAATTTTTTACATACTTTGTTTAGGAACGATTCGTGACATATCCGCAGAAACTCCATATCTATTATTGATGCAGACGCGGAGATTAAAAGTTAAACGGATTGTCCCAGATGTAAATGCGAATTCGAATATCCAAGTAACCTCTATTTTCTAATTAGCGTTATTATTGTTAATATTATAAGAATTTATGGATCCACTTTTCAAAACAACAGAAGAAGAAAAAATAAGATGAAGAAAAGGGGATGAAAATACTACTTTGACAATATCATTACACAGCCATGATAGCAAGGGAAAATATTTGGGACATACTCGACAAAATCTAATATAAAAAAGACCAAACATCAGCAAACCTATTATAATTGCTAAATTTTTCCCCAATTTTTATCATAACCCACAGCTTCAATTTCAGAACTTTGCAATTCGATTAGTTGCCGAAAAAAGCAGTTAAACCTCAAATAGGAAATTAATAAGTTTGGATTGCTCAAATATTTGCTATTCTAAATTTCTTAATTGAAGTTTATATATATATATATATATATATATATATATATATATATATATATATATATATATATATATATATATATATATATATATATACTATAACTTTGATTGTTATTAAATTACGAAAATATTTAAAGGGTTAAATGCTATCCTATTAACACTAACCCACCTTCCAGGTTGGACCAAATCCTCGGAAAACAAGGATCGAAGGCAAAGGATGTTTACGAATCGAAAATTAGTTTAGCTTCACGAATAGTAAAGGTGGAAAGACAGGTGAGTGACCTTAATTAAAGGAGTGAAGTCGGAAAAACAGGTAAGTGACCTTAATTAAGAGGGGTGAAGGGGGAAAGACAGCTGAGGGACCTTAATTAAGAGGGGTGAAGGTGGAAAGACAGGTGAATCACCTTAATTAAGAGGGGTGAAGGTGCAAAGACAGCTGATTCACGTTAATTAAGAGGAGTGAAGGGGGAAAGACAGCTGAGTGACCTTAATTAAGAGGGGTGAAGGTGGAAAGACAGGTGAGTGACCTTAATTAAGAGAAGTGAAGGGAAAAAGACAGGTAAGTGACCTTAATTAAGAGGGGTGAAGGTAAAAAGACAGCTGAGTGACTTTAATTGAGAGGAGTGAAGATTTAAAGACGGTGAGTGACCTTAATTAGGAGGAGTAAAGGTGAAAAAACAGGTGAGTGACCTTAATTAAGAGGGGTGAAGGTAGAAAGACAGGTGAGTGACCTTAATTAAGAGGGGTGAAGGTTAGAAGACAGCTAGATGACCTTAATTAAGAGGAATGAAGGGGAAAAGACAACTGAGTGGCCTTAATTAAGAGGAGTGAAGGTGGAAAGACAGGTGAGTGACCCTAATTAAGAGGGGTAAAGGTGAAAACACATAAGAGTGACCCTAATTAAGAAGAGTGAAGGTGGAAAGACAGGTGAGTGACCTTAATTAAGAGGGGTGAAGGTTGAAAGACAGTTGAGTGACCTTAATTAAGAGGAATGAAGGTGGAAAGACAGCTAATTGACCTTAATTAAGAGGAGTGAAGTTGGAAAGACAGTTGAGTGACCTTAATCAAGAGGAGTAAAGGTGTAAAGACAGCTGATTGACCTTAATTAAGAGGGGTGAAGGTGGAAAGACAGGTGAGTGACCTAAATTAAGAGGGGTGAAGGTGGAAAGACAGCTAATTGACCTTAATTAAAAGAAATGAAGGTGTAAAGACAGCTGAGTGACCTTAATTAAGAGGGGTAAAGGTGGAATATAGGTGAGTGACCCTAATTAAGAGAAGTGAAGGTGAAAACACATGAGAAAGACCCTAATTAAGAAAAGTTTAGGTAAAAAGACAGGTGAGTGACCTTAATTAAGAGGGGTGAAGGTGGAAAGACAGGTGAGTCATCTTAATTAAGTTGGGTAAAGGTGGAAAGACAGCTGAGTGACCTTAATTAAGAGGAGTAAAGGTGTAAAGACAGATGAGTGACCTTAATTAAGAGGGTTGAAGGTGGAAAGACAGGTGAGTGACTTTAATTAAGAGGAGTGAAGGTGAAAACACATGAGAGTGACCAAAATTAAGAAGAGTGAAGGTGGAAAGACAGGTGAGTGACCCTAATTAAGAGGAGTGAAGGTGAAAAGACAGGTGAGTGACCCTAATTAAAAGGAGTGAAGGTGGAAAGACTCGTCACCCACAAACGAGGGTCGCTCATGGTGCCTTCACTCTTGAAACACGATTGATTGTCGTAATGATTATTATATGCATTTTATTATCCGAACCTGTTATTCTCCTTCACAATGCAGGGAAAAAGATTACTTTATAGGGTGTTATTTATGTTGCCATAAAATTAGATTAACTCCTCCAAGAACTAATAAATTTCCTCCATTGACAAAATTGTTCTTTTATGATAATTTGGCTTCACCATTCACTACAAAGCTCATGAAATCGCTTATGAAGAATAAGAGTCAAACTCGTGGGCAATATCGATAAATTTGATTCGATCTTTCTTCTTCTTTTCTTTTTTCTTTTCCTTTTTTTGCTTTTCCTCTTTTTGTTATTTTCCTTTTTTTGGTTTTTCCTCTTTTTGTTCTTTTCCTTTTCTTTTCTTTTCTTTTTCTTTTTCTTTCTCGTCTTCCTCTCCATCATCATACGATAAATTTTACTTCGATCTTTCTTCTTCTTCACAAAATAAATTTTGCTTCGAACTTTCTTCTTTTACACAAGATAAATTTTGCATTGATCTTTTCTTCTTCTTTGCACGATAAATTTTGCTTGGATGTTTCTTTTTCTTCACACGATACATTACACTTCGATGCTTCTTTTTTTTCTTCACACGATAATTTTGCTCGAGGTCTTGCTTTTTCTTCTTCAAACGATTTTGTTTTACTTCTTCTCACAATGAATTTTTCTTCGCTCTTTCATCTTCTTCTTCCTCACACGATAAATTTTATTTTGAAATTTCTTCTCCTTCACACAATAAATTTTGCTTCGACCTTTCCTCTTCCTCTACAAAAGATAAATTTTCCATCGATCTTTCTTCTTATACTTCTATTTACTATACATTTTCTTTTTCAAAGAATAATTTTTGCGTCGATCTTTTTTTTCCTTCTTCACTCAATAATTTTTGCTTCGATCTTGCCTTTTCTTCAATACACGATATTTTTTTCGATCTTTCTTCTTCGTCTTCATCTTCACGCATTAAATTTTGCCTTGATATTTCTTCTTCTTAACACGATAAATCTTAATTCAATTTTTCTCTTCTTCACAGGATAAATGTTGCTTTGATCTTTCTTCTTCTTCTACACATGATAAATTTGATACTGTTTTTTCCCTTCTTCCTCTTCGCACGATAGATTTTGCGGCGATCTTTCTTCTCCCTTTTCTTTTTCTTATATTATTCCTTTTCTTCTTCCTATTCTTCTTCAGACGATAAATTTTGATACGATCTTTCCTATTCTTCCTCTCCACACGATAAATTTTTGCTTCGATATTTCTTCTACTTCTTCTTCCCAAGATAAGTTTTGCTTCGATTTCTCTTCTTTTTCCTCTTCACACATTAAAATTTGCTTCGATTTTTCTTCTCTTTCTACCGACCATAAAGTTTGCTTCAACCATTCTTCTTCATACGATGAATTCTGCTTTGACCTTTCTTCTCCCTCTTCACACGATAAATTTTGCTTCGATCTTTCCACTTCTTCCCGTGATCATTTTTGCTTCCATCTTTCTTCTTCTTTTTCTTCTTCAGACGATAAATATTCATTCAATTTTTCTTATTCCTCCACCTCACACGAAAAATTTTGCTTCGATCTTTCTTGTTCTTCTTCTTCACACGTTCCCGCGCGAGTCCACAACATTCCCATGACTGCTCAGGGTTTGAATAGTAGGAGTGGGGGGGGGAGTCCTTGCGTCCTTTTTACAAGTCACTCGTACTATCTGTTTCTGTACCCAATATTTCTGAGAGCAAGGGGTGGCTAGTAAGAGTTGTGCCCCAATTTGCTTTCTTTTTCTACTTTTTTTCTGTCGGGACCTTCTGTTAAACGTGAGATTCGAGCCTCGGGTTGCTACAGCAGTTACAAGCTACCGTGAGTTTGACTTTTTCCTAGCTTCCTCTCCTGCAATTAATCGCGTACGATGTAAATTAAATCCGAATTAATGTCACTATCCTTCAATCATCCTGCTTAATAACATCCTAAACTATCTCCACACACACACAACTCATCTTAGTAATTAACGATGATTTAATTTTCACGTCGTTGGATTACTGAGATTTAATTAATAAATTACTCCTTTGAAAGCCGATGTGTTTGAACTAAGATTCCACCATAAATCCTTATAAGTTTTAAAGGAATTTTAAGGAGTGTTTGGCAAAATTAATTGAAGGAAAGAAATGCACTTGAATCAGAAAGTCGATGGAAAGGAGATTCAATTAAGCGTCACGAATAAATAAAAAAGCAACAACTTGAAATAGGGAACGAATTCCAACATATAAGTTGTGTATATGGTTCTTTTCTCGTGTATTGGTTCTTGTCTCATAGAGAGAACCGGTCTTTTTGTATCTATTCACCAGTTTGCATATCGACTGTTGACTCCACTTACACCGCCTTCTTCGATTTGCTTCATTACAACTGCCACACAATCTTTTGTATTTAATCTAAAGGGAGAAATAGAAATTAAAAAAAATGAGACGATTTTCTCCAAGATACGAGTAGATAAAGAGTTCATAGATGCCTTTTATTATTGATCTGACATCAAATATAAAATCGAAGAGATCAATTTATGTATACTGAAAGAAATTTCGATGCACATTTCGAAATTAATTTATAATTTATTCGCTTAGATGAAAACAAATTCACTAGAAACGTCCTTTCGAATCTAGTGAAGTTTGGGCAAGCGATGATTTATACAAAGTATAATCGAACAGGTTGCAAATGAAGAATTTTAGAAATGAATAAAATTACGTGAAGTTGATGGATTTTCTAAAACCTAAATTAGAATTGCTTTCTGCGTTGCTAAGAAATAATGAAGTGTTATTTTGTACTGAAAATTAGTTTTAATGTCCATCTGCTTTTAGCAATTAATTCTAAATTTTAAAGCAAAAACCAACAAAAACATTAACCTGTCCATAAAATTTGTAAGTCAGATCTATATAGTGATGAAGAGAGAGGAAGTGAAATTGTGCGAAAGATATATAGCCACAAATCCTCATGCAAGCATTTTGAGTGGGAAGAGTGGAACATCTGCGGGTGTTAGAGCTGGGAGAGCATGCAATTCTCCAGATGTTAGCTTCAGCATGCTTTCCATGCGACTCCTGACGCCTCATTGCGTTGGAGGAGCATTGGTAGCCCTAGCATTGCATAAAAGCTCAACTTGCTTCTACACTTTGTAGTGGAGTTAGCCAATAGGTAGGTTTGTTCTTTTAGCGGTTCAATAGTTCATTTATCCAAGGAATCATTCCAAATCCGACCAAACTTTACGAGCAAGTGACCGCTTAACCGAAATGACGAATGACTCGACGCAAGATCAACTACTCTTAAGTAACCGTGACCATCGAAGGAAAATAATAATGTCTGACTTCCTAATCCCCAATCAAAAGCAAATACTTTCTAAACAAAGTAAAAAACATTGGTACTAATCAAAATAAATAGACACGACCCTCAAAATGAAACTTCTTTACCTGACACACCATTACACCAAGTAAACTAAATCTATCTTCGCACAAACTGTAGATTTCGAACACCTTCCAAATACTTGAATAACTACATGAATCTCCTATAGGGATTCTTTCCTTTTTGCTCACTCCGATGCAAGTACAGCTAACCACGCCCCCATCGCCTGATCACTCATATCTGCGTTGACTCGTTGCAGGACAGTAAGAATACAGGACACCAAACCATTTACTTAAATATGTAGTTAATGAGGATGGTGGCTCAGTCGATGAACGTCGTGGATCTGATAGTGAAGAACGCTTGACGACACAGATTTGAATCCAACTCCTTTATTTACCTTCATATAGTGGTTAAAATAGTTTCCCTATTTTTCCTGTTTCTAACAAGGTTTGGTGACCAAAGTCGGGTGGTCTCACTTATTTTGATTTATAACCTTACGCCCTTCAAAAATTTTAATAATCTCCAGACCTAACTTGGGAGGACCTTGGCAATTATATCATTTGAAAGAGAATGTAAAACAACATAAGGGTTTCAAATTTCGTTATAATTGGCCGAATAGTTATGATGTTATTGTCAAATAATTCCCCAGCTAAGCTTGGGAGGTCTTTTGCAATCATATCATTCGAAATGAAATCTAAAGCAACATCAGGGTTTTAAATTTTGTTAGAATCGGACGAATAGCTACAGTGTTATGACCAAAACAAAAATAGGAAAACGGGTACCGACCGACCGATTGACATAGTGAGATATTGAGTCGCACGCGACGAAAAATACCATTTTCGTCCTTAAGCTTTTAATAGTTCACGTAATCTATTTTAAAGAATTTTATTACCAGGTTGTGATGCCAGTTTTTCTTTCCCTGTGCTATTAATATTAACTACATCCATTGTATATCACGTGTCATGTGATTTTCCCTTACATACATAAAGGTTCCAATTCTGTGTGCGATTGTGGTCTCTACTCCATTACAACCTTTCAATGTACTTGTTGTTCGCAGCACTTCTACTCAAAAAATTTGATTAATGCGTGAATGTAGATTTGGGAGCCTGAAATGAGAGAATATATGTAGTGAATGCTTAAAAACAGAGATCTGAAAAAAATAAGGATTCATTGTCCGGCAGAGTTATGTTTCGAAATATAAAGATCATTATTTGCTCATTCACAAATTATCCTACAGGACTTAAAATAACATTTGAGACGTCATTAATATAGTACCTTCTATTTGAGGTTCTTGGGAAGGATGAGCCATTTGTGAATACTTATCATACTTCCATTCCACTCAAAATATGTTAAAACGGGACAAACCACCGGGTTATGTTTCGCTTACACAATTAGTACATTCTTGTAAGCAATTTTGAATAATAACCCAATGGATTTGGTCAAGAGGTGTTGCAAATTTCAATGAGCAGGTGTATATGAGAGTTCCAAAAGTAACAATACGAGCTTACTTGTAACTATGACGACACGTTTTTTTTATCAATTTCCAGTCTTCATTTAATAACTTACCTTTGTTTACCTTTGTCCGATTCCATCTAGATTAATTCAGCTAACGTAGACGTCTGCTGTCCCCAAGCAGCTCCTCTCCACTGACGTACTGGCCCAGTGACTCGATAGAGTTAGTGTTGGAGCTGGTAGACCCCGGTGTAGGTGGCTGGTCATCAACTGTGAGCAGCCACTTGTCTAATTGGTTCTTGAAGCTCTCTTTTGAAATGCCTGTCAGATTCCGCAGTTTTTGTGGGACAGAGTTGAAGAGGCGTGCCCATGTGTAGGTGAAGCTATGATGCACTATGGTCTTCATCCTTTGTGACGTCCCCTCAGTCCTCCGCACATAGCACAGGCAACCCCTTCTTGAATGGTGATTCACCTTCAGACCCACATTCGGTACCAAATGCTCCAGAATCTCCCAAACGTATATTATTATGTATCTTTCGCGTCGCCGCTGGAGAGAGTACAGTCTCAACTGTTGCAGCCGTTCCCAGTAGTTTTACTGTTGCAGTCCCTCTATTATACTTGTGAATGTTCGCTCGCTTGCTTCTAACTTTATAATGGCTCCCGCCCTGAAGGGAGACTAAAGTTGGCAACAATACTCGAGTAATAGTGCTTTCCAGAGAGTCAGCATACATGTTTTATTTCTTGTCTGGCATGTTCGGAGAATCCAACCTGATAGCTTCCTGGCGGTTTCAGAGATCTCGTTGATATAGTGAGAGAAAGTCATGTCACTGCTCATATGCACCCCCAGGTCTTTAATGTGTGCTTTCCCAGCAACGTTATGAGAGCTGACTTCATAGCTGGTCGAGTTTTTAATTTCTTGTAGGGGGCCATATCGTAACAGCTGAAATTTACCCCTGTTGAGCGCCATGTTATTCTTTTTGCCCAGGCTATAATTCTGCTTAGGTCCTCCTGTAGTAGGGTTGTATCTTCTTTCGTCAGGAGCTCCCTGGTTATCCTGGTGTCGTCAGCGAAGGACGTAGCATGGGAGTGCTGTAGATCTTCATCTATGTCCTCTATCATCAGCAAAAATAGCAGTGGACCCGGGACGGAGCCTTGAGGAACACCACTTATTACATTACTGGGCTCTGAGAGCGTTCCATTAACAGTTACCTGTTGCGACCAGTTGAAGAGAAAACTGTGTAGCCACTTTCATAACCTCTCGCAGATACCATGCACTCTCAGTTTGTGAAGGAAAATACCATGATCTACCTTGTCAAAGGCTTAAGCAAAATCGAGGTAGATTACATTGGTATTGCTGCCTTGTTGGATGTCGTCTAGTACAGTTTCATAGTGCAGTAGCAACTTCGAGAGACAGGAATGGCCCTTTCTGTACTCATGTTGGCCATCTGCGAAGGCGCTTATGGATTCCATATAAGCTATCACTTTGTCACGTATAATTTTTTCAACAATCTTGATGAGGTGAGATGTTAATGTTACAGGCTTGTAGTTCTTGGCGAGGCCTTTACTGCCCCCTTTGTAAATGGGTGTAACAATAACCAGCTTCAGGGCAGGAGGTATGATGCCTGAATGAAGAGAATGAGAAGACAGTAGCTTGAGAGGCTTTGCTAGCTCTTCCTTGCAATTTTTTAACAGTAAGGCATGAAAACCATCCGGGCCAGCAGCTGAATTTGACCTTATGCTGCCAATGGTTGTTATTATGTCCTCAGTTGTCACCTCAATGCTTTATAAACAGTTTGGATCCGCTCTAGGTTCACCGAAGAATTCATCTGGATCTGCTACCTTTTTGTTCTCGTCTGGACGACTGTAGACATTAGTGTACTGTTTACTAATCATATCTGCCATTTTTGAGGGGTCATTTTCTAAACCACCGTCTCCATTTATTAGGGGGCTAATTGGTGAGAAACATTTTAGCTTCTTTTTGGCATAAGAGAAAAAATTTGTGTTATTCTTGATATTGGAGACTGCTTGTAGTTCCTCTCTTCTCTTCTGTTCGTCATGTGACTTGAGCAATTTTTGTTCGGCTCTTTTGATTTCCTCTTCCACCTTTTCAGCCTTTCTTCTGCATAATGTTTTTCTGAGCTTCTTCCGTAGGCTTGATCTTCCCTTCATTAGGATTCTTCTATCTCTAAGAATCTTTTGCTTCCTTTTGCTTATGCTTTTTGCAGGAATGTATTTCTTGCATATATCGTACGTTACTTTTAGCAGGACATTAAGTATATGGCTCTCGTTTTTGTTATTGAAAGTATTTTTCCAGTCCACCTGTCTCAGTTCATGCTTTATTTGCTGCCAGTTTGTTTCTGAGTTGTAGAAATTCAGATCATACATACCGGTAGATTGGTTGCTGTGTGTAGTTTCCCTCCAAGTACCAGTATTTATCTGATAATTCCCTGGCAGCGTAATTAGGCCTTTGATTAGTTTGTGGTCTGATAGTGGAGTTTCTGATGCTTCATATTAGTGCATAATATTATGGTTGTTTCTTATAATCAGGTCCAATATATTACCTCCTCTTGTTGGTGCTCTAATGAACTGCGTCAGGTAATGGTCCTCGATGACTGCAAGAAAATCCTCCGCTTGTCTCCTGTCATCAGCAGTTCCTCTTTTAACAGTGAAGGAATCCCAGCAGACATGAGGAAAATAAAGGTCTTTCATCATGAGGACATCTATTGATGGGTTTGGAAGCTCATTCAAAATTGCTCTTAGGTTATTCGTCACATCCATAAATTTCGCATCAGTTGTGTTTGGGGTACGGTATACATTAATTAAGATTAAATTTGTCTTCTCAAGATAGAGAGCAAGCATTTCTGTTTTTATTGTTGGATAGAGTAACCAGCACCTTTGTGTCCTGAGCCATTTCATTTTAGAAGTAGATAGCTACTCCCCCATGGCTTTTCTCTTTCCGATCTATCCTGAAGATAGTGTATCCTTGCAGGTTGACTTCTATGTCTTTTATTTTATCCTTTAGGTGTCTTTCGGTAAGCGCTAGAAAAGATATTTTTTCTAGGCTTACCACTTCTTGCAACATTGAGACCTTTTTTTGATTACATCTTGCGTAAAGGCGCCGAATGTTCCCTGCATAGAAGGCTGTTAGTGGTGGGTGTAGCAGCTCCTCTCCCTCTGTTTCTTCTCTAGCCTGTCTGTCTGCTCGATTAGGCATTCCACCATTGTTTGTATTTTGAAGATGCAAGTTTTCGGGTGCCACATTTTGCATTCCTGGCCCACCTTTATGCATTCTCTTTTGTATAGGTAGCTTTTGCAAATGAGGGGGTGAATATCCTTGCAGCGAAGACCAAGCTTACACCCAGTTCGATTGTCTAATCCATGTTTTAGGAATTTGGCACATGGCTTAGGGTGTTTGTACCTACAATTACTACCTTTTAGCCCATGCCGACATTTGTTTCTCTCATAGAAGTAACATATTTTGCTTACTGTACCGTCAGGTGTTCTCTCTTCTTGACTAGGCCTAGTCTCCTGAGTTGGGGATGATTGTGGTTGCTCCTCTGGTTCTGGATCTTGTGGGAGTGGAGGTGCTGACGGGGCATTCTCTTGGGGCCCAGGGGTTGGGATAGAGCTTTGCAGCTCATCTACATGTGTCTGGGTGGCAGGTTTTTCCTCTGGTTCCTCGTTGTCTCCCTGCCTCCATGATGGCCTGCTGTATTTTTCTGTATCATTGTTCTACTCAATATCACTCAGTACTTTGGTGGTGAAACACTTTTTACAGGTGTATTTTATGTTAGTTTTGAGCAGGCACATTAGTTGGTAGATTGGCAATTTTGAACAGAAGAAGTGTATCCAATCTTTACAGTCATTGCATTGCAGAGTATGTGTCATATCATCATCCAAACTGCATGCAGCACGTTTGTTTTTGTCTGTTTAAGGTTGTGTGGGGTCAGCCATGTTTATTTTGTTTTTTTAATTACTTTGTTTTATTAATTTTAATTAATTATGGGTCTATATTTAGGGAGTTTTTCTTCAGCAGAAGAGTGATAACAAATTAGTTGGAATGATCTGTTTGTTTGTATCTGGTATAATAGTAAGAAAACTAACTCAGTTCTGAGCTTTGTTTACATTTCTCATGTGACCAGCCATCTTGTCCTCAATTTAGAATTTAAAAATTTCCTCAATCCTTGATTATCGATTGATCTTATTTACTTAGGTGGAGTTATTAGTGCTTAATTATATATTAAATAAGTACTAAGCACCAGGCTACATATTTAAAGACTTCGTTTAATGTCTAACATTAGCAGCTCTCCGAGAACACGTCCTACCTCTATACAGAAATTAAACTATCCAATAAATTACTTTCGCGATCCCATTTCAAAATTAGGCCCTATATTTTTGGTTTGCTTGTCTAACGTTCAAAAATATGTTTCATTGCAGTTATAAAATAAGTTTGTAAGAGTAGTTTAATATTTTGGATATCGTAGATTTCATAGACCTTACTTGCGAATTATGTTTAGACAAAAACAATAACAAAGTTCGTAATCTTCATTTCAAAAATAAAAATAGTTAGGCATAATATACCTTCATCTCTATGATAAATCTTAAAAACGCATGTGAAGTGACATATTTTTTATATTAAATTTCAATAGGATACAAGCATATAAATGCCTGGAAATACACATCAAATAATCAAAATGTTCAGACGTATCAGAAATTGTGCCTAGAGCAGTCTTTACAGACCTGCCTCAGGGATGATCCTACACTACTTCAAGTGATAGTTGACAAGATAAGTAATTTACTGCAAAAATGACAACAGAAGCGTTCCAAACAATCTCGGTAGCTGACACACAAAACTTTGATTAGGCAAATGTTATTTGCGATTGAGAATATTTATTCAGGGCAGCGTTCTGTAGCAAGGGAAAAGCCAAATCTATTTTATTTAAGTAAGGAAGTAGCCAGCTACCTTTGCTAATGTATATTTTTACCACCTCTTCAGTGAAACAAGTTGGGATGGTGAATGGTCAAAGTTTATTCGACATAAGATCCAGTTAGACTAAGCATTAAGGAAATGTAGTCATTTCAGCAAATACTGCGCAGTTGTAGGCCTTATGTGGATTTAATTTTATCCTTTGGCTCCATTTCTATATATTACATGTAATCAGATTGCAACATTTTTGCAGGTCGATGATATCGAATCAAAATTAGATCAACTAATAGACTTATATGTGGAAGACAGAAAACGTCTGTTTTCTTATCCGTCAACCTATAATAGACTTGACCCAGCTCCTGGCGAACCAATGGCAGACAGGCAAGCGCCTCATTCATCCACTTTGGGTTACTCGGAAAATTTGACCCACGGGGGATCTCCTGTCAATCCAACAGCTAACTTAATTCCTCCTTCACATACACTCGAACAGTCTTCATCTACAAATCTAACGGTGAGCTTCTGAAATAATCATAATTTCCTTAAAAATCTATTTTAGTGAAAATGAAAATAAAAAATGTCAAACTCTCAGGGATAAAATACCTTATTTGCTTCCTTCTTCATGTATTCTCCTTGTATATGTTAGAGAGTAGGCCAATGAATTTATTAATAAATCCAATGTATTTTTTTGCTTTTAAAACTGAATTGAATGCATTTTTCCTAGTCTGTAAATGTCGTATAAGAGGTATATTGTATTCATATAATTCTCTTTTCTAAAGAGAATTCAATTTAGGGCATTTAATGCGACTATTGCTTAGAATCCTTTAAATTCTGGGTGAAAGATAATGCATGATGTCGAGAGGGAAGAATTAAGACGAAAAGAATAGATGAGAATAATTACAGCTTTTCCCTCCTTTTACATTAATAACAACTGAACATCAAAGGGCATTCGAAACTCGTTATGAGGAGAGTCGAAAAAGCTTTTTGAAATTTTGTGGCGTCAAAACTATCGAGAGTATGTCCAGATGAGTGAGTATACGTTAGACTATAAGCATATGATCCACTGATAAGGAGTGCAGAGACAGTGTTACTGAGTTTTATGTACACTCTGGGGCAAAAGTACGTTACTGGCGGAATTATTATGGATTTTTACAAATTTTGAATTCTTTATACAAAAAAGCCAGTGAAACCAATTTCATTGATTACAAATGGATTTATTTTATGCAACGACACCGAGCAAATATTTAACTATTATTTTCAAGAGCCTCTTGGGTTACTTTGTAAGTATAATTGGTAACACTGAAGGAACAACATTGCATTCGACTATTTTAGGATGTTATCTGTTATTATATTAACCTTTGATTTTTAAAAATATTATTTTTGTGTGTTTAAGATAGTTTATTAGTTATTTTAATATTTTGTGTGTTTCAGTTAGTTGTTTTAGCTATGGATGAATTAAACCAAAATGGAAAATAGAGTGATTTTAGTCCTCAAAAAATTGGACAAATAAACGTTTTATTGAAAAAAAACAACTAAATTAAAACAGAAAGAAATAGCAAAAAACTAGTTGTTTCAACTTCCAGTCAGTGTTATTAAGAAATAAAAGTGATAACGGTCAAGATGTAAACTCAAAAAGGGTTGAAAAATGTGGTCGAGAACGAAAAACAACCCCAAGAACAGATAGCAAATTAGTACAATAGGCTCTTAAGAGCAGAAGAACATCTTACAGGAAGATTTCTATTAACCTGGCAGCAGAGGGTGCTAGCCTTGCCTGAAGAACAATGAATGGCAGCCTTTTGGAAGCTGGATTGAAATCATATCACCCTAGAAAGAAGTCTCAACTCACGGAAACAATGATGAAGGCACGCTATTTCTTGTCAAAAAATCACCCTGAGTGGACTTCAGAACAATGAGGAAAGGTAAGAACAACACATCTAGCCCAAGTTACCTGTAATTCATAAAAAGCATTGATACCTACTAACTTTAACTGCCGCATTTTCGTAATGACTCAAATTTTTTCAAACCATAAAGATTAATTGATGATTCATTACTTCAATGGCTTTTTTAATACTTCTATGGCTGTTCAACTACTGTTGTTGAATTTTATACTATTGCAGGTAGTTTTCTCGGAAGAAATAACCATTTCAGTGCTAGATGAGTGCGTGCAGAGTGTAAGAATGTGGCCTGGAGAAGAATTATGGTGTGGGGAGCCATTTTGGTTCATGGAACAAGTCGTTTGCACACTGTTGACAAAACTATGAACCAAGAACAGTATATAGAAGTTCTTAAATATCGTTTACTGCCTCAATAAAAGAATGGTATGGTGACAGACCTTGGATATTCCGACAACAATCAGCCCCATGTAATACAGCAAAATCAGTGAATGTATGGTGTGCACAAAATGGACTTCAGCTACTTCCATGGCCCGGAAATTCCCCGGACATGAATCCGATTGGGAGTTTATGGTGTGTATTGAAAGATGAAAAACACACAGATCGCATTACAACCAAACCGCAACTCCTCTGCCGTCTCATTGAAGTTTGGTTCAGATCTAAGTAAATCCCGGAAATGTGCAAAACATTGATCAATGCCATGCCAAGACGTGTCGAAGCACTCATGGTTACTAAGGGAGGCCAAACTGCTTACGAATGGATATAGAAGACTTAACACTGTGCCAATGTTTCAAAATAAATATATTTGCAATCAATAAAACAAATTTATTAGTATTTTTGTAGAAGAATACAAAAATTTTTAAAAATCTATAATAATTCCACCAGTATATAGAACCTCTTATAGATTTTATATTTAAAATATTTAATCAAACTTTTTAGGATTTATCCTATTATTCGTAGATATATATGAAAATAATATGTATCTTTCTAATATGTTTGAATAGTTTGTCAAAATATTTGAATTACTTAGTTTACTAAATGGTGTGTAATTAAAAAAATGGTTTCTAAAATTTAAATTTAACCAACATTTGTTATGTTTCAGCTTAAATTTATAACAATTGTGTATTTACATCGTTCTAAATAAGTAATATGAGTAAAACTAGAGAACTTTCAGAAGCACAGCGAGCACAAATCAGACTTCTCCATAGTCAAAGGTTATCCCAAATAGAAACTGCTACAGGGAATAAAAACTTAAGATATGCTGTCAAAACCACTATAAAAGATATCAAAAAACAAAGAGATTTGTATCTAGGGAGAGAAGTCGCAGAAGAGGTCTACACTACCTAAGAAGATAGATCTATCATTCGGGCTTCAATTCAGAATAGCAGAAAAAATATCTGAACTTGATGGGGAGTTCAATGAAGCCTCACGTTTAAGAATATTACCCAGAACAGTTTGAACAAGATTTATAGATCGAGGGCTAAAATAATGCAAGGAGAGAATGAAGCCATAGATATTTAGGGTCGACAGGAAAAAAAGTTTTCATTGCGCTAAAGATCAGAAAAATTGGACACATAAACAGTGGTTTAAAGTTATCTGGTTACATGAAAGTAATCAGGTTGTGAAGAAATACTATTTTATTGTTGTTTTAAATGTAATTTAATTAATTCCAGTGAAATATATCTTGGAAGAAAGCTATTTAAAAAAAAACAACTTTTTTCTAACAATTTTAGTTTTTTAGTACTTCTGGGCTACTTTTGTGAGACGAAGAGTTGGAGAGTCATTCCACGCTGCTTTATAGTACTAACTGTAAAGCATGGAGGTAGTTTTATCATGGTATGTGGCTGCATGTCTTCATCAAAACCAGGAGAGATGTTTTATGCCAAGGAAAAATGAACTTCTCAACTTATACCACCATTTTATCACAGGTTTTAGAGCCATCTCTGCAGAAGGTGCATCCTTCGAAATCATAAAATGAAGTTATATATATCAACAAGATAATACCTCATGCCATACATCAAACCAAACCAAGAAATGGTTTGGATAAATGGAGACCTTATGGAGTTGCCACCACAGAGACTATACCTAAATCGAATAGAACGCTTGTGTGGAGTGCTTTGGGGGAGTAAAATGAAGTACCGCAAGCACAACTAAAACATAACTATGAACTTTTACAAGCTTTGTGGGAAGAGAAAGCGTCACAAATTTTTAAACATTTACCACGAAGAATTATGGTTATAATTAAAGCAAAAGAGGGCCCAATTAAATATTAAAACTAAATAAACATGTAATATATACATAATTTATTTACTACAAATGTCTAATTACATTATAGGAATGATTCCATAGGATGCTTTGTACTTTTGGCCAAAGGGGTATATTCAATATAATATCAAAAGGCTATTTGCGATGGACACTCGTGCGATCGGTGAGCGGCAGGAAGAAGAGCAAATGGCCTTTCTTACGCTGCCTTTTGGAATCAAATGCCAAGGTCTTCTCCCACTGTGCTCTTGAGAGAGTCCTTAGACGTGTGTTTTAATGAGTCTGCCAGACCCGTTACACAGATTCTACTACAAAATAAGGATGTATAGTTTTATTGTACTTTTGATTTAAAGTGATGAAATGTTTAAAAATGCAAATGACACAAAACTCATTAGAATACAAATAGATTTTTTACCCTAAATTCAAAATGGTAAAGAATGAACATGTAGCACAGGAATAAAATTAAGCAATAGGAATCTACAAGAGGGATTAAGAGGGAGAGGTTACAAATCATTTGAAGCGCAGTAAAGCAATCAAATACTCGTAAGATATAAAAGTATCATCTTCACCATTAGCCCTCTTCCCGACCCTGTGATATACTCGTATAAAGGCGTCTCTAAGAAGTTGTCACTGACCATAATCCAGCCCTCGAATTCGCTGCGTCACCCGTGCATTTGTCGCTGTGATGCATTCACGAAAATTTTATTTATTTATCAAAGGGTTTAACAATTTACCTGTGTAAATCTTGAGTTCTTTCTCACTCGGAGTGTTTAATAGGAAAGGTTGTGCGTTCGAAGAAGTGCACCGTCATGTTATCAGAATGGTACACAGATTAAAATAAAAAATCCTAGGAAGAACATCTCATGTAAAAGAATAAAAATTCGGCCACAAAAGAAATGTTTGCGAAAATAATTTGAGAACTTATGTTAGTTTAAAATTTCTTAAGTGATTTAAAAATGTTAAAGTGGAACTTTTATGCTATGTGAACGAAACTCAAATAAATATGCCATGCAAAAATTTATAAACCTGATCATTCTAGGAGTGCGAGGGTGCAAAATAATAATAATAAGAGGAGCTTTATATAAAGCCTCCTCAAGGCCATGGACCTTGACAGAGCGCCCGTGGACCGACTAAAGAAAGGCTTGGGAGAAATAGGGCAACTTCAGGCACCCATAGTTGGGGTGGGAGCTTATTGCAGCAGGCAGATCATTACATATTCTAGGGAAAAATATATGCATGTAGGCGACTATGAGAAATAGAAAGTAAAGAGGCAGATCTAGAAAGAAGGTGTCTCACGTGCGGAGATAGTCTCAATGCGTAAGACAGATAAGAGGGGGTTGGTGTGTTTAGGATGTTATATGTAGAAAGGTGGAACTTCAAAGCCATTCTTGCTCGAAAATGGTAGATGCAATTCAGTTCACTCATGAGGGGTTGGAGTGGTTCCAGGAGTGAAGCGTCTCCAGCTAGGAAAAATAATGGCCCCAAAGTTCTAAACAGGTTGAAGGGGTTGAATGATGGTCTCGTTTGATCTAACGAGAAGTGAGTTACATTAAACGAGATAAAAGGTAAAAAAAAAGTATGACTGAAACTCGTTTGATCAAAATGAGAGCAGATGTGGCTAAGATTACGGAGAAAACAGAGATAAGATTTTCATATATTTACAACATAGTTTTAGAGAGATAAGTAAGATATTTCTAACATTCCCAGACAAAGGAACCTGTGAGCCAGCGATGGTAAGAAACGAAGCAATAGTTTTACAATGAGCGACAGCATCCAAAGGAACATAACCAACCTCTAGCAACGGATCAGTTTTGTCATGATTGAATTTCAGGAGGGAACCATTCACTAATGATATCAGCGGATAGAAGATTCATAAGAATTTCAACAAATGAATATGGAGAGATCGATTTATGTTTTATTCAGCCGAATGGTAGACCGAGGTAATGTACAAAAATACCAATGGTAAGAAGATAGGTGCGAAATAGGAGCAGAACAAGAACCGAGCCCTATAGAAGACCGTAACACATCCCTGCTGGGAAAGTTATATCGCACCTGATATGAATGGACTGAGTACGATATTATTGATTACGTATATTCATGAAAGCGAGGAAGAAGAACGGAATGATCGATAAGTATCAAAACTGCAGAGAGATCAACAAGTACCAGAAGGCGGATCAATATCAGCTGCGCCACGTAAGCGGTCGGAGGCCTGTAAGTGAGCTGCGACCTGCCTTGAGACCCGATTAGAATATCGCATCGATATTGGAGGAGGACATGTGATCTAGAACCCATGTTGATGTTGAACGTTGGGGTTCAGACAAGGTTTCTTAAGGGTTAGGATAAGAGCAGCGTTTGAAATTAGATGGTATCACACCTAACGATAGTGGTTTGCTAAAGATACTGGTCAGGTGAGGGAGGATAACATAGGTGGGGAAAGGAAAGAGGAGAAAAGGTCCTTTTCGAAGGATGAAAGAGCGAAGTCACTTCTTCAGTGGGCACTAGGGCCAATGAAATGAGTTTGGGCAGGGGGCGAGGGTTATGTTCGGCGAAGAACAGAGGCAGAGAATCTCTGAATATGAACTATCTTGTCAGAGGATAAAGTAGAGAAAATGGTATAATTTTTCTCCAAATTTAGAGTGCAATAGCAGAAGATTAGTAAGGAGATATTTGGAAAGTGATGAAGGTAGTCGAAGTGAAAATTGTGGAAGATATATAGCCTCAGGTCCTCCTGCAGGCATAGAGCCCAGAAGGATCTGACTTTCTTCCATGTTTTCGGTTGTTTCATGGCCATTATACATCTGCGACACAATCCACCCCCTTACGGCGAAGAGAGGCGAACAAGAAGCTTAAACTATATATGAATGGATTGTGTTTGTTGTGAACGAGGATACAATGGGCATGAGTTTAATAAGTAGAATCTATAAAGGCGGCGCAGGAGTGAGTAGCAAAGAACCCTGTTTCCATACCGACCTACGAGCTCGAGCAGCCCGAAGGCGGCCCTTGAAAGCCTCGTCTGTGTTTTTTTTGCAATCAGGAAAGAGCTTCAATGGAGAAGCCATTGGCAAAAGGAGGTGGGGGAAAGGGAGCAGGAATATCATGGCAAGAGGGGAGCAGGAATATCATGGCAAGAGGGGAGCAGGGATATTAAGGCAAGAGTAGAGGGTACAGAAAAATGCTCAGAGAAACACGAACGCATTTTTCTGGACCCTCTACTCTAGCCTTCAGTTGATGACCAAATGAGAGAGCGAAGATGACAAAACATTGCCAGAAAGGAGATACATATGTAGAGATTTTGTAAAAGAGAAAGAGATATACAAAATTTGATGATAAACCTTTCAGAAATTACTGTGAAGAGTTTAGTGATGATGACGTGTAAAATATTGGAGTAAAAACAATATAGATGAGGAAAAGAGAGGGAGAGAAACATATAAACTGAGAGACACACACAAAGTCAAAGAGAAAAAACGAGAGAGAGTCACGGATAGAGTGTCAGGGACAGAGAGAGAGGGAGACAGAGACAGAGAGAGATACGAAGAGAAACACAGAGACAGACGGAGAGAGAGAAAGAGAGAGGTGGAGTATGGGAATGAGGGTGGAGTATGGGAATGAGGGTGGAAAAATTAAAGAGTGAGGTTGCAGGGGTATGGAGGGAGAGATAGAGACAGGTGGTAGGGGGAGGAAGGGATAAATATAGAGAGAAAGATATGGGAGGGGGGAAGAGTGATAGAGAGAGAGGTAGGAGGGGGAAGGAGGGAGGGATAGATAGATAGATAGGTGGGAGTGAAAGGGAGGGATAGAAAGAGAGATGGGAGGGGATGGCAGGAGAAAGTGAGAAGTGGGAGAAAGTGAGAGAGACAGAGAGTGTGCTCGACCAAATCAGAAATTCGGAGAAATGAGAGATTATGAGGAAGGGATTTTAATTTCGACTCGAAGAAGAAGAGTTCGAGAGCCTCGTTTAGAACTGCATCCGATTCATCAAAGAAGCTTTCCGACGGCTAAGGGGAGGAGGGGGGGGGGGTTCATTGCAATTATTATTGTTATTTTTAGGGGAATAGGGGGAAAAAAGGTTCTGAACATTCGTGGTGTAAATCAATGAAGGAGTGGGAGAGATTGGGAGAGCAATTCAAGCGATTCCTGCACCACACCATGTAGCTCTGGTACACCCCATATATATATATATATATATATATATATATATATATATATATATATATATATATATATATGTATAACAATTCATTCAATATCTGCATGTTTGTCTGTTTTTAATGTGCTTTTGAAAGCCAAATTTCAGCAGGGTACAAACAATATTCTCCCCTGATTAAATTTATTTGAGGTTATTAAATTACTTCTTTGTCTCTAATATTTATATATTTTTTTCTTCTTTACTTCTAATTTTTTTTCTTTAAATATATCGATTTCAATTATGTGATCTTTCTAATTTCTTCTTTTTCTTTTTTATGAATACATTTTATCTTATGGTTTATTCTTGGGCAGAATATTATGAAATGATAAATATCCTCTTGTTCATAATTACAGACTATCCATTTTGTTTCTTAGTGGCTGAATCCGTTTCTATTATTCAACAAAATCACCGAATTTGATATGTTATAATACGAGGGGCGGTCAATAAGTTTTGCAATTCGGATATAAAGAAACGAGATATGAGGAAAAGTATTTTATTATTTTTCAATATGACTACCGTCGACTCCAATGCACTTGCGCCACTTGTCCCTGAGGCTTCGAATTCCCGACAACCAGAAATCTCCCGACAGCTGTTCAATCCACTCCTGGACGGCGAGCTGGACATCTTCATCGTCCCCAAACGGGCGTCCACGCAGTGCAGCCTTGAGCTGGCGGAATTAAAAGTAGTCGCTGGGGGCCAGATCTGGACTGTAGGGGGGGAGGGGATGGTTGAGCTCCTCGAATCCGCACTCGCGCAGGGCAGCTTGTGCAACTCTGGCCTTGTAGACTTTGACGACGTAAAAGTCGATCATGGGGCGTGAGGTTTCTAGGGACCCAACGGGCAGAGACCTTGGTCATGGCCAAATTGTCGTGAATGATGTTGATAACACTTCCATGTGATATTCCAAGTTCACGCTCGATTTCTTCGACCTTCACCCGTCGATTTTCGAGGATGATCCTCTCCACACGGGCCACATTGTCCTCGTTGGTCACGTCTGACGGGCGTCCTGGACAGGGGTCATCTTCAAGGGACTCACGACCATGGTGGAACTCCCTATTCCAGCGAGCAATGGTTGCATAGGAAGGGGCGGTGTCGGTGTACACTGCAACCATGCGTTCATGGATCTCTTTTGCATTCTTGCCTTCCTTGGTCAAAAGTTTGATCACTGCGCGGTGCTCAACCTTCTCCATTGTTGAAAAATTTGTGACTGACGATCTGCGATCAGCTACTGCTTCTTAAATAGACGCGGCAGGAGCGTGCGGCTGCAGGTTCTGACTCGTCATAACTTGTCCTAACACCCCCACAAACAGCCATCCCCCTGCCTCTGTTTTGCTCTACCGATTCACATAACTTATTGACCGCCTCTCGTATATTCCTTTCTCTATTATTTTTTTTTGTTTTTTATAAGTAGTCAAGCTGCTTTTCATTTCTATTTCCTCTTCCAATTGGCTATTATCCCACTCTTTTAATTATGTATTTAGCTCTTTATTTGACATTTTATTAATAACCATTAGTCAATTCTTATTTCTTTAATATATGTATCAATTAATGTTGTTCATTTATTTGGGGGTTCTATAATATCTCTCTCCCTCTCTCTCTCTCTCTTTCTATATATATATATATATATATATATATATATATATATATATATATATTTAAATCAAAATTAAATCTTAATTCAAGTATTGTGGTTTACCATTATCTTTCACTAATATACATCACGTTAATGTGATATCTTCCATTTCATTATATATATATATATATATATATATAGAACAAGGAGCAAATGCAAGTTCTGGGGGTGATAACAACCACCACAGTGCATTCGACATATTTATTTTCTGCCTTTCAAAACAATTTTAAAGGCAGAAAGAAACGTGCAGAAACCTTGCATTGCAGACTATATTACAATATAGTTCAAGAAAGAGAAATTGGACGCGAATGAGCAATGAGACAAGAAACAGGAGTTTTTTAGAGGTAAGAGAAAGAGACATTAGAAGACGATTAGAATCAAAGAGAGCAGAGGGCGGCACAATGAAGGCAATCCTTTACCGAGAAGACAGAAATAACGCTAGGAGAAAAAAAGTTTCTAAAAGTTCCTGGCCGGCAATCAGCAGACCCGGGTTCGAGTCCCGGCCAGGAATTTCAAACTTTTTTTCTCCTGACGTTATCTCTATTGTCTCGGTAAAGTATTGCCTTCATTGTGCTGCCCTCTGCTCTCTTTGATTCTAGTCTTCTTCTAATGTCCCTTTCTCTTACCTCTAAAAAACTCCTGTTTTTTTCTCATTGTCTCTTTCATATATATATATATATATATATATATATATATATATATATATATATATATATATATATATATATATATATCCTTAAGTAGGTATTTTCTTCATTCATAAATATTTTCAAATAATTAAGTTTTCCACAAGAATATTCTTCTTTCATAGATGCTGCTCTAAACTCTCCTTTTAATGCATAATTTGCAGCTCCCAAGATCTTTCTATAGACAATTCACTTTTCCATGTAGTTAGTCTGTCCTATCTAAAATGTCTATTATATTGAGCCCATATAGTATAGCATGCAATGCTGTGGATTTCCAATAGGTTCTACTTATCATCAATTTGTTACAGCTCTTTTCTATTACTAAAGAAGTTATGTCTGCTATATTTTGAGCTTTTTACAATAGCTCTCTGGTGCCTTTTAAAACAGCTTCTCTTGTTATCTACCAGTACTTCCAAGTATTCTATTTTTTATTTGACTAAAATACCTCTAATCGCTTTCTGACCCTCATTTGGGTTAAAAATCAATATGTTGCTTCTTTATTTTATTCATTATTAAGCTAAAATATATACTTATCACATTTTTTAGAAGAGATTCTGCCGTCTCTTTAGAATGTGCCAGTATCAAGCCATCATCACCATAAAAAGTGCCTTTAATTTAAATTCTCACTTTTAAATAATCCATTTTCTTGTTGAAATTTCTTTATAATGTCATAAGTTATTTATTTAAAGAGTGTCGTTTCCCTGTGAACCCTTGTTAATTCCGCTAATTATTTCATTATTTAGTGATGAATCATTTAATTTTGCAATTCTTATCATGCTTCTATAAGTTTGCTATGCTGTTTATTATAAAAGACTCTATGTTATATTGCATCATTACCTGAATTAAAGTAAAGAAGAATCACCAGATTATCCTCATTTCTTCTCTTTCGTGTGAATCCGGCTTAATTATCCAGTATTTCTTCATTTATTTCCAAGCGTTTTTCTATTTTATTATTTGCATGAAGATCTTATTCATATATTGGTAAGTGAAATGGGCATGAAACCTTTGGCTGTGGTTTCTTATTGTTTTAGTATCCTCTTAGTTATTAATTTCTTCCATTCTTTTGTTTATTCATTACTCTCTTTCCTGATTTAAGCATCTGGTAATGGCTTCCATACAAATTTTATCCTTTGCCAAGGCTTTATATAATTCTAGTTTCAGCAGATCTATCCCTGGAGCTTTTTTACTTTTCAACTTAGTTAATTGTTTTTCACCCCAAATTCTGTAATATTATGGCCATCCATTTTATGGTATTTGTTTTTTTACCTTAAATGCATGTCCATAGTCTTCCAGGATTTCTTTAAGGATGTATATAGTATAGCTGCTTATATAGTTTCCATGATATTGTTCTACAGCTTTATGACTGAAATTATATGTATCTTGACACTAGTAATCATCCTAAACTCCTTATTTTTTTATGGACAAGTCTTCATTCCTAAATATTTTTAATCTTATTCCATGTTTTATATTTATCCTGTTCCAGAATTTTTCCATATCTCCACCTATTTTATCCTTATAAAGGTCTTTCTCACTTTCCTCAGAAATTTCCACTTCTTGCTTCTGTTGCAAATTTCTTATATATTTATCCCTGCTGCTACTTACTTTTATTTTCTCATTTAATTTGAATTCATATTTATTAATAGCTTCTTTTACCGTTTCTGAACTTTATACTTTTTCTTCAAGTACTCATCTTGTGCTTCTTTCCTTTTCTTAGGTTTATTTATCTTTCATTTTTACCGGTTTGGATGTTTGCGTACTTTCATTTCCTTTCTGATGAATATGTTTGTCCATGGAGGCTCTGATTAACCCTCCATATTTATTATTCTTCTATAGCAAGTCTTAATGCATATTTCAGCAGTATTTATTAATAGAGAGTTAAGGTCTTCCATGCATTTTGTGTGACCCTTTTTTAACTAAATTTCAAGTTGATCTATGTAATGATTTAATGACTCATCATCCTTCTCTAGTATTATTGTTACCTCTTTCTTTACTTACATTTAGTTTCATTATGTTATGATCACTCAGTTCAAATTTCTTTCTCTTCATCTATTTCCATTTCTCTACACATGATATATTATTTACTATTTACTAATATGTAATCTATGACACTTTTCTGATCATTTCGTCACCATGTGTATATTCATCTACACTTTTTATTATCATTTAATAATATAAGGTTATGATTTTCTATGAGTTTCATAATTATTTTACCATTATAGTTTATTGGTTTTTCTCCTAAGAATCCAACATGTCCATTAAAATCTATAATTATTAATAGCATATTTTCATTTACTTCTGCTTTTTTTATATTTTGGTTCATAACTGTATCCTTTTGTTTATTAAAAGCAGATAATTATACTATAATTATTCTCACCAGGGGTTGTTTTAGGTTTATCTCTAAAACCATTATATCTATTTATTGATATTTTCTTACTAAGATTTGAGTGATTTTCCATCTTATGCCCCCACCTAAATAATATTTTATAAAATTTATGCTGCGTTTCTATTAAACATATTCGCCCATCATTCTCTTTTTTACATCTGTTCCAATTCAAAACCTTTTGTTTCGTTAGACCTTTTGCGTTTGTCAAATAAATTGTGAGGATTCCAATTATATTTGCTTTCTTTTTAAGTATTTTATTTCTTGGTTCTTTTATTTTTTAATTTGGTGGGGTACCGCTTATTGGCGTGTCCCTGTTTTTGTACTTTTTTTATAAAACATAGGTCAGGAGTTTAGTCACTATTTCATTTCAATGGTTACCGTCCATTTTGAATCGGCGGTATTTCCCTTCAAAAAGATGCCATGTTCTATGAAGGAACTTTGTTGGGTTTTTTTACATAACGACTGAATTTTTTTTATTAAGAAAATAAGTGTATTTGCAATCACTATCATAAAGTCGAGCTAACTTTTCATAAATCATTAATTTTTTAACTTTTCTTATATAATGTTCCATTAGTTTCTGATAATTATTCATTAATCTGTCCATTTTGATATCTTTAATATCGTTACTTGCTGCCTCAGTTATATGCACGGTGTTTGTTCCTGTTTTTTTTCCACTCAGTTCAGTGCAGGTTTGAAAATATATTATTGACTTTGCCTCCTGGAAGACACCCTCTTTCGATGCAATGGTTTATTAGTACGAAGTTTTTATTTTGGCCTCTGTCTGTGTCATCTCCAATGAGGAAATTTGCTTGGTCTTGTTCTATGTTTGTCTATATTGTTCTTGTCCTTTTTGTGCAAATGGTTCATTAACTTCTTCAATTTGTGGTGTTTTCTTTTCAGGTCATAGTACTGAGGGTTTAATAACATTAACATTTACATTTTATTCATCTTGTTCCCCTGTATTGTGTTTATATTTTTCACTTAATTCTGCCTTTAAAATTCTTATTTTTATTTTAGAATAACCTATATCATTAGATTAAAGATTTGAAGCTGTATTTATTTGCTATATTTTCAAAAGGTCAAAACTATTTTTTATGGTGATTCTATTATCTTTTTAATATTCTGTGGATAACTTTTGTTTCTAACTTTTCCCAATCATTTTTATATATTGAATTTCTGTTTCATTATTTTTCATATATATCAACATTTCTTGGTTTCTATTTGGGTATTACCAAGAGTCTGATGAGCATTTTTTGGTATTGTCACTTCTTTAAGTTCACATATATTTTTTTTAAATATATTCTTCCGATAGTTGCTTAATTTGTTCTGCCAAGGCTGCAATTAATGTATCCTTATGATATATCTTACATTCCTCAACATTCATTCTCCTTTCAATACCACATCTTTCACATAGTACTTTCATTTAACTACCACCAACGCGCTTGCATTCTACTTGCAAACTATCAGACATTCTTTGTGGGAGGTATGTAAATCTCTCTCTTTCTCTCACACACACACCAAAATGAAATCGTAGCTTTGGAAAAACTTCGGGACCAGGTATCATACGGGCATAAATCCTAAGACTTACTTAAATTTGAAATTATATTAATGTTATATAAATCTTAAGGCTTCCTTAAATTTGGAATTATATAAATCCTAAGACTTTCTTAAATTTGGAATTATATTAATTTTCTAGAAATCCTAAGGCTTCCTTAAATCTGGCATTCTATTAATTTTCTAGAAATCCTAAGACTTCCTTAAATTTGGAATTTAAGGTGTTTATTTAAGTGGTTCCAATGAGCATGATTTCTAATCAACCACCATCTTCAGCGATGAGGCCAGCTCCACAGCACTTAATGAATATGAGGCCAGATTATTAGAATAGTTAGAGGACTATAATTGAAAGTAAATAATCTTTGTTGAAAGTTTATTATATACTGTTAATTCCAGAAGAAGTCGGTGGAGAAAAATAAATAAAATCACTTAAAATGACTATAAAGCAGTTATTACAACATAAAAATAAAGGATACACGGATGCAGTCTTGGTAAAAACGTATATTCGCTAATTTTACTTTAAACCAAGTACTATATATAGACAGCGGGTGACAATGAATCTTAAGTTAGGGATTTAAGAGTACTAGGGTATAGAATCCTGTGAGCTTTATTTTACTTCTCTAGTTGATTACTATCAATGAGCGAATTGAGGATTATCCCTGCAATCATGACTCGAGGACATCGTCGATTCGGCTGTTGTTCAGCCACGTAAAGTCCCATCATCGCCCCATGGACAGAGCGGCACAAGAGGCTGTTTGTCTTTTTCCAAAATCCTCTTTCCTCTCCCAAGAAATGAGGGAGAAAAATTTACGGTTCTCATATGTCCAATTGGTATATGTCTTTACATTCATGCATTGTTATACTGAAAGCAATGTTTCATCGAATGATTTTTTCTAATCTAACCTTTCAAAGTTTCCAGGAATCTGGGTTTCAATTTTTGGGATGAACACTTACCGGTCTACTTACTTTTTTGTCGCTTTCAGGTACCTGGAAATAAATTTTCTATCGCGAATTCACCTTCTTCTTTGAAACCTAAACCCATCTTAATTGATAAACAATCATCTGAGCCAAATACCCCAACGAGTAGAAACATTGAAAGGCCTACCATGACACGGGGAAACTCGGATGTATCATATAAGATGAAGAAGCGAGTCACTTTAAGGTGAGAAGTGTTTACATGTCGTTAATTCATTATTTAAGCGTAGAGCGAATTCATATGAATCTAGTTAGATTTAATAAGAAAAAATGTCAGAGAAATCATTAGCAATTTATTTATATTTACACAGAACTTGATGTATTTGTTAATCTGTTGTTCCCTCAAATCTTGTCTAATATTCTATTCTTTTCTCTTTATGAGAAGTAAAGCAGAAACGTTACTTTTTTCTTCTTTTTAACATCACACTTTACTAAATATGTTCTGATAACGAATGAAAATTTTAAAAACTGACCAGTGTGGAAACGTGGAATAGCTCTTTCTAATGTGAAAAACAATCTTGTATTTTTATTAAACATTTAATAAAACATAAAACTCAAGATTTAATGGAATAAATGGCAATACAATAAGCTAGAAGAATAAGTAAAAGTTTAAAGTTGCAACACATAAATATATGAATGCACTGGTAAGGATTAACACTAAGCCACTCGAACTGAGATGGACGGAAATATTAGGGTAAAAAAGCGCGTCTCAAAGTGGCGATAAAAATGGAATCGCGGGTGGATGTTATCTTCGACCGTGACGGTGTTGATGCTACTTCTAGGAGTGAAGATGAGGTGAAGCCATGAAATAAAGAGTAACACCTCATGTAGGTGTACGACGGCAGAGAACGAATACTCGAAGATTATAGTTTCAAGACCTCAGAGGAGGGGCCAATTCCACGTTGAGGGAGAAATGGCTAGATCCTTTGTCTTTCAAGCCGAGAATGAGCTCCACGTACTGTGGCTGCTGCGGTCACGCAAAACCAACCAACAATCAAGTTTAGGATGATTACGTAGCTTCCGAGCGAAGAGTTTTACAGTGGTTTTTTTGTCTATTCCTGGTCTCTTTGCTTTCCATATGTGTAGTCTTCGATGCTGCTCTTCTAATTACGTTATGACAACCAGAAGAAGATCGAGCTAAACGGGATTGTCTCGATTGACTTCTTCAATCCATAGCATTTTAATTGTATCCCTGATGGCAAGAAGTAAATTTAAGAAAATGTACATAGTATTTTGTCATGTTAGCGCCATTTTTTTGGAGGGCGCCATATAGTAGAACGTGGCAAACAAATTCAGTTCAATAGCATGGCGTACAATATATTGATGTTGCTTCATTCAAGCAGTACTTTTTCTTTCTGTCCAGGTAAATTCACCGCAACCATCCTTAGATTTCGTAAGTAGTGTACCCGGCCATAAAAAAGACGACAATATTTAAATAATACTTGAATATCAGAACCTCAATCCTTAAAATGATATTTATTTTCACCAGTGCGATAAAATATCTCCACTAGGTAAAAGAAACACTCATTCACATCAATTTCCTTACATTAATTACTACTCCCATCAGGTTCCTTGAAGCAATGTAAAATGCCCCTTGTACCCGTCTTCCCGTTTCATCAAAAATGATGACAATTTTCCAGGACTAACAATGGGTGCTATTATAATATATGGCTAACCGTCAATTTTCTATTATAGTATGCAGTGCACCACTACTATACATCCTAGATTTTGAATTCTAAAATGATGGAGAGAGAGACAAGGAGGAAGGTTAAAGAGGGGTGGAGGTCGGGTGAAGGAAATCCATGAAAGAGGAAATATAGAAGATATAGTATTCGGTGAGGGGGCCATTTCTACACAGTGATTTCACTTGATGCTTTTGTTTGTATATTTTGCCCATTTGATATCTCTCTAGGTTTATTTGTTTGTCCTTTATCTCATTTGAGATTTGTTTACATTTTATTTTCACTTCTATTTTTATGGTTCAGGTTCTCTAACTTTTCTTAGTCTCTGAATATTAAATGATACTAGGTGTACCATAATTGACCAACTGCTGTTCAAGGGGCCGAAATGTAGCTTTTGTAGCTGCCGCCGTCTATATCAAAGTCTAAAGCTCCCAGAGTCTTTCTGGAAAGATTTTCAGCAAGCTTGTTCCAAATATCCAGGTTTCTTGAATACAGGAAGTTTACTGGTTCCACCCTTGTTTGCTGTTGGAGAGTTCTCGAGGTCCGAAAATCGCACCATTTTGCGTTAGTGATGAATCGAAGCCCTCATTCCTGCACCCTCTGTAACTTAGAGATGTATAGTCTTGACTTCGCGTTCAAGGGAGCTACTGAGTATAGCATTTTTGTCCTGACTACTCCTAGATATAGTTTGCGATTGTTGTTGTTTCATTCAGATTAAGAAATTGCTGGTCTGTCTAGTTCGGTCTTTGCTGATTCATTCAAAACTTGGGTTGATGTTTCCCTTCATACTAAACTTGGTGAGCTTGAATCTAAAAACGGACCCAATTGGGGAGTAATTAATAATCGCGGTGTCATTTTCAAGAGGTAAATTCGATGTTGCCCAAAAAGAGATGCGGTAAATTTTACCAACTTGGTTGGGATCCCCCATCACTCTTCCTGCTTAGAGATCATTTCCGCTTCGGCAACCGTGACCCTTGACATAATTCATTCTTGATTCAGCTTTCGGGTCACTACATGGGTGACACCGTCCGGTACTGTATGTTGAGAATCAGAGGGTTGATGGCTTTTGGAAGAACTCTTATACAAATGGTGAAGAGCATGAAACTCAAGAATCTCGCCTGAGAAACCCCGGAGAAAGCCAAAGGCTTTCCCTGGGTGTTCCTCAAAGTTGATGAAAACTTGGCTGTTAGTTAAGTAGCCACATAAGATATTTTAGAAATTGGATCCAAATCCGAGTTTCGACAGTTTGTATTTCAGGCATCTATCCAGACTTTATCGATGGCATTTACATCCGCACAGAAAACACCCTGCATCCCATGTTCCATATGTAGGTACAGTGGTGTGATGACATCACCTGGTCCTTCTTTAAATGCAATATCTATGCTCTCCCTCATTCAGCTAAGAATAGATCGTAATGTTAGCTATCACTGTGCTGTTTATGACTTTTTAAAGAACAATCCATATGGTCTCCAGCAAGAAGTTAGGCCTGTTGCGCATTACCTAATTCACCAGCTTTCCAGATTTTGCAATGAAAATCATTAACGAAGTTTTCAGGCCATCTTGCAAGTATCTTTTTATCAAAGATGTGTTAAAAAAGGTTGAGCAACCTATGTATGAATCTCTCGGGTGTTTTGTCAGGTGTTTGTGGTGATTTAACTAATCCCAAGGCTTCGGGTTGGAACAAAGAGATTGCGAGCAACAATTCTACACAATTGATGAATTTGCCCTCCAGTAAATCCCCATGAACCCAAGTTGGTTTGCGGTTCTTTAATGTGGGACACCTCCCCTTCATCTCCAAGAACTCTAGGACCCTTTTTTCCAAACCTAGAATAAAGTTTTCGTCCTCTTCTCCAGAGATTCTGAAAACTTACCTCGAAACCTCTCGGAAGAGCCTTTCTTTCTCACCCGAGGAATTGTACATCACGTCACTGTGCACAATCACAGTCTGGATCTACTCTCTCGTTTGCCCTTTCAGTTTTTGACAGACGCCCACAAAGATGGGCGCCTCTTCCCTACGCCATTTTTTCCAACTACATATACATCCTATATACTTAAAACTTCCCAGGTATTCAAAGGAATCACCGCGGACGAAAATATTTCTCAACCAATCCTCACACCTAAACGCCATCACTTACTCTTTCATGTACTTACCTTTAGCCACATCATCATACATACCCTGCAAAGCACTTTGTTCAACATTTGCAAAGCTCTCTCATTCTCATCCACTCCAGGTCATCACCGGATACTTCATAGAACCTCTACCTCTCCATTTTTCTTCAATCTCTTAACCTTTTCTTTTATTCGTATTTTTCTTATTAATCTATTTATAATCTGGCTTGGCAACCTAACACTATCTTGCCTTACTCCCTTTTCCTCACCCTCAAAGGGTATCAAAAGATATCTAAAAGATTGTGTGTCTTCCCTTCCATACCTTCACGATCCCAACACCCGGAGTTGGCCCTCCCAAACACAATGCCTGTAGAGGCTAATCGGCTCTATCTTCCACACATTTTTACTTGCCCTATTTTTAACATTTTCCTTACAGATCTCCCCCTGCCGGCTTTCAGCATGATACACCCTCGTTGCTATTGCGCTTTAAGTTCGAGGTACATGCCCCCTTTCCCCCTTCCACTTATAGAGTACCACTTTAGCTATTATATCCTCAACTACAGCTTGATTTGCATTTCGCATTCCTCTTACAGCACCTGTTTTACACCCTAGAACCGAAATCTATTTAGATACGCGTCATTTCACATCTCCACATTTTGCTCCTTGTTGAAGTACTCTCGCCATTCACTTTTCAACCCCGCATTTTTCACAAATATCCTGTCAATCTTACCCATGGTACTCACGCAACTAGTCATAGTCTCTCACATTTCTCACTTCCATTAAGAATAACTTCATGTCTGCCTCCACCTACTCCTTTCCCTCGGATCCCTATTCATCTACATCAAAATTATTCATTTGTTGTTCTCTCTTACTCTCTTTAATCACTCGTTTCACTTTTCTCTTCACCTTCTTGAATGTTTTTCTCCATTATCCTATCAAATATTAAGTATCAGAAAGTACGACCCGTTTTTGTTCTCTATTTCACGTTTCCCATCGTCCTTCACCATTCAACGTTGCAACATCACCTTCCATTTCTAGCTTGTATCACTTCCTTAAATTTATTTCATATTTGCTTTTCCTATGTTCACACTTTTTTTTCTCTCCTATAGTTTCAAGCATTCTCATATACTCATCCCTCTCTCTTTGTCTCTCTCTATATCTCCCTTCCTGTCCAAGTCCCTTACGTCTTGCCTTCATACCCTCGCCAATTTAGCCTTATATAAGCACAATTATGTAGTCAGGAAGCCCCAAACTGAAACCTCTTACACCATCTTTGTGCTGAAAGAATGCGTTTGTCAAAGACAAGTTTTTATCATCACAGAACCATACTACACTTTCCTCATTTACATTCTTGCTACGTTTACCAAAAGCTAATCAGTAATCGCCAAATTTGTATTGGTGATCATTTTCCCCATAAAAGTCAATTTTCAATTAGTTATCCATCGAGAAATACTATTAAAAATTGTCGTGCAGCATATGATGGCATTTCAGAAATTGTTCTTCAATTAATGTTAGGAGGCCATATATGGGCAAATTCGTAAATTACTCCTTAATAGAATAAAACTGTTGTTATAATGGAATATTAGCAGTTAAGCAATTTTCGAAATTTTATTATATTCAAGAAATTCTTTGGTATCTATCTAATACTTATATGATTGTTAGGTATGTCGTCTGTTTCTGAGAGATTCGTAACTTCTTCTAGAACCTCTCTTTCACACAACCTGGTTGCTTGTCACGTGATCAAATGTACTTCTTCAAACTTGTAGGGGGCTCCTTCCCTCAAGCCTCTCAGACTTACGCACACGCATTTGTGTATAACGAGCAGAAAGACTTTCTGGTCCTGGTTGTCTATTCCCAAGATTTGGCAAGGAAGTATTTTGTTAGTCGGTAGATTTTGAAACTGGGCAGAAGTTGGAGAGTTTGCCCAAATAGAAGAATAATGACAACTCGTTCTAAACGCGGAGACCGAAATTAACACTTAAATATTTCCTGTTGAAAAGACAAAAACCGTCCCCACCAAGCTATCTCCAAGACTCAACTTTCCGGCGATTTTTCATTCTGAGAGAACGAGCAATATTCTTCTTTTTTTTCTAGCCGTCTGGAAAACCACCAAATCGCTCCCATTTCCTGAAACATTTCCGGTATGACGGCAGAAGCTTGAGTGATCAACGGTCATATCGCCCAAATTAAGTTTCCCGCTGTGTTTTTCCCTTATGTCCTCTATACGCAATGCACTGCAATAGTTTAATCCCAATTCAAATAAATCGAATTTATCCACATGATTATATTTACGCCAAAACGCTTACTCATTTCTAATCAGGGAAAGTGATTAATAAGTGCATTCCAATAATAGCCCATGTTTAAATTATTCATACCATCGTTGTTGTAGTGAATTGTGACCAATTGATAACTTTGTATATCCTTAATTTTAAATTTATTTGATTCATTCACGTATTATAACTCTCGTATAATCAAGCAATACTATCCAAAGAATGGGAATAATAAAACATCAAATAATTAATCTCATTTATTTCATCCTCCAAAGAGTATATTATACATTTAACGCCCTCAAATTGGCTCCTGAGCAGGAAGATGTCATATTTAGCATGAAAAAAATTTGCTGCGAGTGAGATCTGGAGGAGTGTGTGCCCAAGAGGCCCAAACACCCGCAGTTTGCACCTCAGTCCCCAATGCCTACAGGATGATCAGCAATTATATATTTTCCTCACATTTTTACTCTCTCTAGGTTCACTATTTTATTTACGGATTCCTCCCTCCAAACCTTAGCTATGATACTCAATTGTTAGTATTGCACTTTTAATTCTAGGCAGTAAATCTTCATTCAGGCAATGCTCTCGTTTGTTTTAGAGTAGGATCAAACTGAGCAAGTGGTACATGAAACCCATAATCTGTATTAAGTGTGGAGCCCTTTAACTTGTTTACCATTTAGTTATGTAAAGTTGTTTTAATTTGTTGTTTTTTTGCTGCCACTGTCAATCCTAATGTTTCACGTTTACTTTCCTGCAGTTCTTTGCCACCTAGATATTCGTTCGAAGCTCGTGACTCTGCGCTCTTACAAGTTCCCCAGGATATTCACAGAGATCCTAACCAGGCGTCATTATACAGCAAACACTTCAATTCTCCGAATTCAGGTCCCATCTAATGATATGTAATGTATTTAGATAAAACTCCAATTAGATAATTGGTTGTTTAGATGGTTACATTTAAAGATCAAATGTCACTCAGGTGCATATTTTTATATTACATAAAAATAGAAAATTTGAGAACTGTAACAAATCGGTAAGAAGATGGTGCTAGGAAAGATGTAAAAGCGAATTTGACTGAAAATGGTCTGATGGAGAATGGACATGAAAATAGGGAGGATGGAAGTAGAATATATGAGAGTAAATGTCTTTGGATATAAAGGGTTGGAAGAAGGCGTAAAAGGTAGATTGATTAAGTGTTTGTCTATTTGAAATAGAATGGGCTGAATGAGAAACATATTGAGATTATTTTTTATAATTAGTGTCCATACAAGTTTTCTTTAAGTAAGACGCTAGGGCTTTCTACCCGGGGTCGAAGTCTGGCTAGACGAGATGCTACACCACATTGTGTCCCGTCGCTACGAATGATCTATTGGATGGTGAAACTATGTATAATAAATGACATTGTGCTTGATCAATCAATCAATCATTCGGAAGTGGTGAGTATGTGCGTGTGAGAGATAGTAGTGTACAATAATGATGAGGGGAGGAATAGTGGTGAAGATGAAGGAAGCATTAGAGGTGCAAGGATTGCAAAGTGGCCTGGAGATCAGGCTAATCTCTTTCATTGTTTTTTGTTTTGTGACTTACCTATATATACACATATTACTATATATATATATATATATATATATATATATATATTAATAAATGGCTTTCAAGCCTTTGGATTTATGTAAAAATTTAGCGTTTCTTCTTTCCTTGGCGTGTTGTTTGGTTCCTTGTTACATTTTCTGTTTTGGTCTCTTTACGTGATTTTTACGTGTGTTCTATTTTAATATTGGTATATGTTTTTGTTACTTTTATCATTACTTGTTTGTATCCGTGTGTGTGTTGTTTGTTTCATACTTACTTAATATTCTTTTTTGGTGATGCTTCCTGTGCCATTGTTTAGTAATTTGATGTTTTCATTGGGTTTGGGGTTAAATTCAAGTTAGTTCGTTAATGTCGGTTGTGTTTCCAAGCTTGCTGACGCTGCTTGATCTTGTTGGTTTGCCTCGGTGAGTGTTCTAATTTCATTGGTGTTATATAACGTTATTTTTTCTTTCATATCCGACGCTCTTTCCTTTAGAGCTGTGTTAAGCAGTTTGACATTCGTTGTTCTCTGTAGATCCGCTGACTTCCTCCTCTCCCTCATTGTATTGGTGATTATATACAGAAATTTATTCTGTATTTTTTGCCTTTCTTTTGTGCGCTTTCCGATACGCTTAAAATAGTTGCCAAGGGATAGATGAGGGCTGATCTGACTAGCGCCAGATATAGTTTTCTTTTATTTCCTTGGCTGAGGTTTCTGAAGGTATAGAGGGTCCTGACTGCCGACTTTGATCTTTGGATCCGTTTTGTGACGTGTTTCCTGTACCCAGTTCAAGTGACCTTCATTCCAAGTGCATTGCACTCACTTGTGTAGGGATAGCACGTATACCCCCCCCCCTCCTCACATCTTCGACCTTTATTCTCCCTAATGGGGTAATCTTTAATTTGTCGCCATTAGCTTGGATTTTTCATAAGGATCATATTCGTTGACTTTTTATTTTATCGGCAGTCATTCGAGCTTTCATAGGTGCATTACTATATCCACAAACTATAGGTTGGCTTATATCATCAGCGAACTGGATGTTTAGGCTAGTGGGGTTGCTTGGTTCTTGGAGCCGGATGTATAGATCGAGTAGAAGGTTAGACTGAGGCAACCGCCTTGAGCCAATTCTGCTTGTAGTGGAAAGGTGGGACTGTCCGTGTACCCTACACTGTTATAATCCGACCTCTCCATGACATAGTCACAGAGGATTTTTTCAAGCTTAGCGATTAAAACAAGCTGGGGGATCTTGTATTTTATCCTTCTCAGCCATATTTTATTGAACGCCTTTGTGCGTAAAGTGCGTAAAGGAGTATGTACTTGTGTGGCGTTGATATTCCTCAACCCCACTCTTTGAGGTTAGTATTAATATAAATGAGATTCGTCCTGAGATTCCCTTGTGAATTTTAATTAGGATCATTGCTCTTAGTTCTAATATTCAGTCTGAGTTCTGGGTCTCATTACAAATCGAAATCATCTTTATATATCACTACTCTTTTACTTAAGGTAGCTACCATATTATCTGGGCAAAAATCTTCAATGTTGAGCAGCTGCTCTCTCCCTGTACTCGGGGCTCTTTTGCCAAATAAGTTCACACTTATGATCCTTTGCACCACACTCTGTCATCAAGTAGGGACAATTAATCATATAAACATAATATAATATAACCAGACAGATAGGTTAGGCACTAGGCAGCTAAGAAGATAGACAATTCGCTTGGTTAAGAATGGAAGAGGAGTACAGATGTTTATTGATAAGAATAATACTCATAAATTTTAAGTTTTCGGCTCCTGCTTAGTGTATGTTTTGGATTCCGATCTCATATGCATATTGCATATAGCCATGGACTTTAGTGGCTAGTAAAATGTGTGTTCTAAACTCCCATTAAAATTACTCATTCTGCAGCAGCGTTAGAGTATTTTTATCTTACACAATAAACATTAATACATCTGTCCTTAAACATTGACAAGGCACTATATGCTTTATGTAAAGACATGAGGCTTTTCTTAAGTGATGGTAAGACTACCTATTATATATGTGAAGATTAATTTTATGCTTTCATTATTGCGTTTGCTCATCCATTTTCTTTATGACAGACATAAATTGGACTGGCAGGGAAGAGGCTGTGAGTCTGATAGAGGACCATCCACCGATCAAAGAAGAGTCTTCGAGCGATAAAGAAGAAACTGAGACTCTCCTCTCCTGCGCCAACACTATACCAACCATATCTGCGGTAGTAAAAGAAGAGACAAAGCCACTCACCATCACATTATCCACATTTGCTTCATTTGGAGAATATCCAGACGGTAGATATGCTTCGCCTCATCATCCTCATCTTCAGCACCATCAACCTGCCATTCAGAGGAAAGCTTCCTGTTCATCTTCTTCCTCGTCACCAGTCTTCAATGAGATCTCTCCTCTCTCCGCAGAGACTCGCGAGTTACAGTCATTTACGACTGAAAGTTTAACCTTTGTGAATCAAAAGTCAATTACCATGGAGGAAACGTCCTCCTGATGCTTACAATTCATTTTTCACATCTTTAATTTCCTAATTAAATGCCATAATTTGAGTTTTCATTTAAAGTTCTTACCAGTTTTGCATAGTGACTTTCAGTTACGTATTATTGCCCTATTTAAAAGAGATACACTGAATCCTATGGATTTAGTGGTAGAAGGTGGAATAATATTTCTTTTTAACTACAGAAATTCAAAGAAAGTTAGTTACCTCGGTTTGGTCTGCTTCATTGAACTGTCAGACAAAAAGGACTTATGAGCAGTGATGTTTTAGCTTTTGAAATGCAGGTAAACCTCCAAATTCGTGACCTCTAACTTCGCGTTTTTCTGAATTCGTGAAATTAATTTTATGACCTCGAACATCTTAATTTTCCCACCGTGATCAAATAAAGTTTTCGTTAAGAGTTGCCATTTAATTTAAAATGGCACCTAAACTGAGGGACAAGGTGATAGCTAAAATAAAAGCTACTCTTCCAAGATTAATAAGTCTCTAAATTTAACTGACTCTACTCTAAACCTCATCAAGCCGAACGAAAACAAAATGATAGAATTTTGGGAATATTTATTTCTAATTATTTGTAAATATGTTTTTGTATTTACATTGCTGGTAATATGTACTTTTCGTATTATAAGTTATATACATGCTGTAAGAACTTCGAAAGTTGAATTTTAATAGTTGCTGTTAAAAGTTTGTTTTCGATAAAGAAAATACCTTCACTTAATTCGGGAATTTTCACACTTCGCATGCTCTTTCTGCTCCCTATCTCTCCCTAATTATGAGGTTGACCCATAAAAATATCATTATTTCTCCTACACACTCTATTCGAAAGGATAATGACCTTGTATTCGAAATATG